>JANBXA010000366.1:40795000-41490000 GCA_030556225.1 Cricetiscus sungorus
TGGCCCTCAAGAGAGCCAGACTCAATGGAGAAAAACCCAAGAGACCACCCTCAAGAGAGCCAGACTCAATGGAGAAAAACCCAAGAGACCACAAACATACAAAAGGAACTAGGGGCAAAAGGAAATGGAAATGGGAGCTGGAAATGGGAGATGGGGGATTCTGCCAAGGGAAGAGCATACCAATTGGTTGTTCAGTGCCAAACAATCACTGCTGAAAATATACACACATTTAAGTAACAGTATACAGACTCAATAGGTTATAAACAGGAATCACACACACACACACACACACACACACACACACACACACACACACACACACTCACGTGACAAACATTGAGAAAACAGATCACAAATATGAAGGAGTGGTATATAAGAGGATTTGTATTAAAGAGAGAGAAGGGAGAAATGTTCTAACTAAACTATAATCACAAAAATCAAATTAAAGCTATTTAAAAAGCTGTAGATTCATAGAAGAGTCTGCCTAGAAACTACATCCCACATTGGCAATTATGGCTCCTGAAAGAAAAGACATTAGGAGATAAAACTTTCTCTCTGACTTCAGGTACAAAGGAAATGTGATATCATCTTAAGCATCCAGGGAAAGAGTGAGATTGCTGTGGTCTGATAGGGCAAAGACTCACAGTAGAGCATAGACGTGATTTCAAACATTCTTTCTTCAGGTCTTGCCCTTGCGTTTTAAGGAAAAATCAGAAAACGGATTTATAATATTTGAGCGTATTAGTTTAGGTATATTCTTACTCATCACAAGGCCAAAGTTTATGAGTCAGCGGCTTCAAAGTTGATTTAAAGAAAAAATATTATTCATTGTGCAGTTGGTATTATGGTGTTGAGAAACAGAAACGGTGACTTGAATGACTCAAGATTGGAAGTTGCATTATCAGGGAGTTTGGAATTAAGAGGCGAGGTTCAGCTGTCTGTGTGGAGCTTATCCATTGTTGGCCTTGGTTTTTTTTTATCAGCGGTACACAAGGGATTTTGTTAAAAAACCAATGAAACTCCTCTCCCTTGCTATAACTTAAAGAACTATAAATGTTTGGGGGAAGAAAAATCCCACTTTTCTTTCTTTAAAATAGTGGTCTCAATGTGGTTTGTGTATAGTCATGCCTTTCTCGGTGGGACATTTGATTGTTTCTGTCCCGGTCTGTTTTCCCCATTGACTTCGTTTGTGCTGGATATCACAGCATCTTCAATTTCACAATTCTCTTTGTCTTGAGTGCAGACTATTTTAAGACTTTCGTTGCATCCCAAAGCTCTAGCACACCATATAATCAAATTGCTGAGAAAATAGCCAGAAAGAGGAAATCTCTACTGGCTGGAGATAAAAGTTGTATTATATCATTATATCCATGGGAATGAAAATAAGAACTGCCATGATTTTGCAGACACAATGCAAAGTCAGAAGTCAATGGAAATGAGCAACAGTTCAGCCATGCCCGAGTAATATTATTATCCTCGAATTCTATACGCAGAGAAATAATTCTTTAAAACTAAAGACATTCCCAGACACAAGGGTTGAAGTTGTCAACAGAAACTTTCTGTTAAAAATTGTTTGTTTTTGTTTTGTTTTAACCCATGGAGTCCCACTAGCTCTGCACATATACAAATGGGTGTAGGATCATCCACTGAGGAATAGGGAACCTATCAGTGGTCACAATCCTAAAGAAAGTCGAGTCTTCTTCCCCACCAGCCAAGAGACCCTAGGGCTTTGGGAATCTCTGTCACTCCATTCTGCAACTTTTAGCTGGCTTGATCTTGTGTTTTGAGTTCAAGTGTGCAGTAGCCAATGTCATGTCTCAGGACATTTCACAGCATTTCTCTCCATCCATCTCTCACATTCTTTCTGCCTCTGCTTCCTGGATGTTCCCCAAGCTTTGGCGGAGGTGTTTATATAGATGAGCCCTCATCAGTGGACAAGCAATCACAGTTGCTTATTCTCAGCACTTTGAACAGTAATGTGTTTTGGCATTAGCCACTGCCAAAGCTAGAAAGAAGATCGTCTGGCCAGGTTGGGCCAATAGAAATAAATCGATATAAACATAGACATTTAGAAGGCACTTTGACTCCATCTCCTGTTAGAGAAACATTATCAGTGGCTTCTTGTCCAGGGCCCCATGACCTCCATTGCTGTTGGTTTGATCATGTTTTCAGTTCCAGACATGAATTCCATAAATAGCCTTGCTACTATTCTGTCAGTGCCGCCTCTTGGCTGCCAGGTTGGAATTGTAGCATTTGGAATTCGGCGTTGGATGAGACCACTGAATTTTTTTTTTTATTTATTTCTCACTGGCTTGCTGAGCACCCTCTAGCTATGCAAGCTATTCAGCTAGAAGAATTCCGCACAGTAGCTACCTACTGTATTTAACTCCAGTTTCAGAAAATCTGACTCCATCTTAGTCAGTATATACACACACATGTAGGCAAGCACACACTCCCTCTTATGCAGTACAAACCCACACATGTAGGCAAATGCTCACACACACAAAATAAAAATAAATCTCTAATTGAAATGATCTGTAGTTATTGA
This sequence comes from Cricetiscus sungorus, assembly GCA_030556225.1. Classification (NCBI taxonomy): domain Eukaryota; kingdom Metazoa; phylum Chordata; class Mammalia; order Rodentia; family Cricetidae; genus Cricetiscus; species Cricetiscus sungorus. The sequence continues at coordinate 40,797,549 of JANBXA010000366.1, forward strand.
TTTTTTAAAAAAGAGAATGGGAAATGATTAAATCTTTTCCTCACTAAAGTTGTATATAGATTTACCTTTTTACTATGGGCAGTTCAGAACATTCAAGTTTTATCTTTTGGTAATGTCTTGAAAATGTTTCAGACATTTGCCCAATTTGGAGAAAGCCTGGTCAAGTTTCTTGCATCTATGAGCTGTAATACTTGGGGGTAGATCTTGCATAGTGACTAATCTTCACCACAATGTGAGTTGACAGTATTGATTGCTCATTAGTCACATCTGGTCCTGCAGTCTTGTGTCCCAGTGCTAAGTGAGTCAACACAGATAATGGTCTGACTTTGCCTGGAAAACTTTTGTACCCAAAGTGGCTGACGGTGCCTGTGAATACGGGAAAGAGATTTTCTTTTAACCTGTACCAGACAACTTTTCAGTTCAACTTTCTTTCCGCATACCCTAAATCTGATTTAGACCATTCCTGAGCTAACACCAGTGGAAATCTGACAAAGGGAGAATTGAATGGAGTTATGCTCATAACCCAATCATCATAAAATTTCTTAATTCTAAAAGTTCACTAAAGTACGTGACTAAAAAGAAGGCAGCCTTCCTCCTGAGATGTTACAGGGGTCCAGCAAGGGCTTTTCCTATATTATTCTCCCATAGGTGATACTTGCTGCTACTGTTTGAGACCATGTTAATAGCAATCTGCCTCCAGCATGCTGTGTTGAATATGGTGCCTGCAGTAATTCAGTGGTCTCTTATTTTACTTCTGCAATTAGTAAGAAGCTGTTTATCTAAGGGGCTACATCTATGTGACTCAATATCTTTGTGAGCAACAGTGTGCCCCTTAAGTAGGAAGGTGCTTCCCTATTCAGAGAGAATAAACTCTGCCCAAGGGTGATTCTTGACTATCAAGATGGTGGCTAGGTCTTGTGTCTTTTCACCATCTGTTTGTCTCACATAGGTACAAGATGCTGTGTGCTATCCCATGTACAGGCCCTGTGCGAGTGCAAGTGTAACAGGATCCTACAGGTTCCCTGGTGATTAAAATTTTATTTAATCATGCTGATTCAGAATGGTTACTTGTGCCCTGTTTTTCTGAGGCAGAATGGTTTTAAATTCAAAGCCTGCTGCCTGGGCTCTCTATCGAGTGACTTCAAGGTCAGTTTCAACAACTTGGTGATATAATTTCTTCAGATTAAATAGTAAAAAGGCCGGAGGACCCAAATGGTAGACTGTTTACTGTTTCTGGATGTTTCTTTTCCTACCAGGTCCTACCGTCCTGTTTCAGCCCCAAATAACCATACAGAGACATATATTAATGTATAAACTGTTGGCTGATGGCTAGGGCTTCTTGTTGGCTAGCTCTGTCTTAATTATTAACCAATAACTACTAATCTATGTATTTCTACATGGCCTTATCTTACCAAAGAACGCCTGGACCTTCCTATTCTCCCAGTCCCTCCATGGTATTTTCTTGGTCTCCCTCTCTGTCTACCTTTCCCTGAATCCTCCTCATCTTCTAGTACAGCCTATCTTCCTGCCTCTGTTGGCCAAACAGTGTTTTTTCATCAACTAGTAAGAGAAACACACATAGAGAAGGCCATCCCCCATCAGTTTACCTAGCATGTAGGAAGACATACATTCAATGTCAAGTTCCCATCCCCAAAAATATTTCTAATGGTTTAAAAAGTCCCATGATCAAGCAAACATTAAAAATTTACTTATATGTAATTTCTAGTATCACATTGCTTAGTACTGAGACTGTGCCAAGAATTACCATTTTTTCTTTTCTCATTTCCTGTTGCCAATTTCACAAACATATCGGCAGTATATAGTTTGCACATATTTTCTTATGTTCTTAAGAATTCCCTGCTTACATAATGGCTGAGATTACTACTGCCTGTCTCTAATTACAAAGTGGCAAAATTACTCTCCAACTTCTTTGAAGCAGTTAACATCTCCCCCAGTAACATACAAGTTTCACGACCCTTAAATTCTTAAAGATAATTGTTAGTTATTTTTGCTTGCTTGCTTTCCTTTTCTTTTATTGAAAGTAGATTCTATTCTCATAGAATATATCCTGATTATAGTTTCTCCTCCCTCTGCTCCTCTGGGTTTCTCCCCACCTCCAGATTCACTCCCCTTTCTGTTTCTCATTAGAAGAGAGCAGGATCCTAAGAAATAAAAAACAAACCTAAAAAAATAAAATATAAGATGAAGGAAAAACTATCACATTGAAGTTGGACATGGCAACACAACAGGAAGAAAAGTGTCCCAAGAGGAGTCAGGGACACACTCATTTTACCATCAGAGTCCCATAAAAACACTAAGCTAATAGCTATAATGCACACACAGAGAGCCTGGTGCAGACCCCTGTAGTACCATGCTTGCTGCTTCAGTCTCTACAAGCTGATACGCACCCTGCTTACTTTATTCAGAGGGCCTTGTTCTCTTCCTGTCCTCCATCACCTCTGACTCTTACATTCTTTCCACCTCCTCTTCAGTGGGATTCCATGAGCTCCAAGCAGAAAGGTTTGATGGAGACCTCCAATATAGGCTCTCGCCTCATAATGTCTGGCTGTGGGTCTCTGCATCTGTCTCCATCTACTGCCAGAGGAAACAGGAAGCCTCTCTGATATTGACTGGATACTGATCTATGAGTATAGCAGAACATCATTAGGAAAGATTTTATTGTATTTTTGTTTGCTTTTTTTTTTTTTTTTTTTTTTTTTTAGACCAGTAGTGTTTTGGTTGCTTATTTCTTTTTTTGGTTTCTTTTTTAAAAATTTTCACTCATTTTACATGCCAACCACAGTTGCCCCTCCCTCTCCTCCTCTGGCTCCCTCTCCACCTCCTGCTGACCCTCCCCCATCCACTCCTCCCATGGTAAGGCCTCCCATGGGGAGTCAACAAAGCCTGGCATATTCAGTTGAAGCAGGACCAATCTTCTCCCTTTTGCATCTATAACAAAAACAGGTGGTCCTGGAAAGATAGAGTAATAGCCACTACTTAGGAATTAATTTGTTTATGTCTGTATAAATATTTATCAAAAGATGGTCCTGGAACATATGGACTGATAATAGGTGGATGTGTAGGACTGTGACAAATTCATAGAGGAAATCTCTCAGTACAGAATGCCTCACTATATAAACATCCTTTTAAGCCACTGTATCTTATGTTTTCACCCTTGTATGAAATATTCAACTTGGTTGTGCCATCTATTTTAGAAATTTCATTTTTCTTAATCCTTCTATAATTATGACACTGCTTTTCTTGGAGCCTCTTTGTTATTTCTGTGTCTTTCTTTGTTAATTTTCCTTGTAGCTGAATAACTATAATTTCTTTTTATGGTGCTGAAATCCAGTCTTTATTTTTCTGGGTGATAGGTGGTACTTCTGAAGAGACTTGAGTTTATAAGAAATGATGGGCCTCAGGAGATGAGAAATACAAACCAGACTTGAGTTGGAGAGATTGTGGGTACAGTGTGACAGAAAAGCTATTAAAACACAGCAGTCAGGCTCCCCATCTCAAAATGCAAGGCAGAAGCATTCCAACTCTGAAATGAAACTCATCCCTCTGTATATCTACGGCCCCTGTTTTCTAAATTAAAAGCTGTTCTGGAATCCAGTTCTCATTGTAGTATTTCTGGCATCCACAGACTAGGTAGGGGTGAGTGGTGGGCATGGATCTTCTCCAGAGTCACAGAAGGTCAGATAAATTAAGGTTCTTGTCCAAGACAATCAAGATAGACAAATTAATTCAGACAATCTAGTGTCCATGAAGAAATACCACCCCCTTTAATTTAGTGTAAGTAGGGGTCTTAATTGTTCTAAGTAATAAAAACCTGGAGGGAAAGGCTGAGAGATCAGAGACAAGAAGGAGTAAGCCACAGCCACACCTTAGCATCTCAACAGACAAGACAGTGAGTTCCTGTTTCTACCTGCTTATATCCTGTTTCTGCCCAGCTAACTCACTTCTTGTCTGTCTGACACCCAGATCTCTATGGATCATCAAAGTCAGTCAAATCATTTCAGGTAGGGCCTAGGCCCTTCCCAGTGTCTCTAGGCTAAGGAAGTATCCCTTCCTCCATGGGGTATGGGCTCCTGAAGCCAGTTCCTGCACTAGGGATACATCCTGGTTCCATTGTCAGAGGTACGATAGACTTCCCAGGTCTCCTAACTGAGACCTACTTTCAGGGGATCTGAGTCACTCTTATGCTGGTTTTCCAGCTATCAGTCTGGGGGCCATGAGCTCCCCCTTGTTCAGGTCAGCTGATTCTTTGGGTTTCTTCAGCTGGGTCTTGACCCCTTTGCTTATCCCTTCCCCCTCTCCTCAACTGGATTGCTGGAATTCGGCTCAGTGTTCAGCTGTAGGTGTCTGCTTCTGCTGCCATCAGCTACTGGATGAGGGCTCGGATGGAATCAATCTCATTATCAAGGAAGGGCATTTAGTTGTGGTTATCTTTGTAAGTCTCTGGACATTTCCCTAGTGTTGTGAGATTTCTCTTCAAACCTATAATGGCCCTTTCTATTATGGTATCCCCTTTCAATTTTCCCACCGAATTTTCCCCCTACTCAATATTACTGTTCCTTCATGTTCTTTTCTCCCCTTCGTTTCTCCCCTTCTCTTTCTCCTAACTTCTTTCCCCCACCACCTTGCCTGCTTCCAATTTGCCCAGAATATCTTGTTCCTTTCCCCTTTTGTGAGGGATCACGTATGTCTCTCTTAGGGTCCTCCTTGTTTCCCAGCTTCTCTGGCAGTGTAGATTGTAGGCTGGTGATACTTTGCTCTATGTCTAAAATCAACATATGAGTGAGTACATACCATGTCCATATTTTTTTGTGACTGGGTTACCTCACTCAGGATGGTTTCTTCTAGTTCCATCCATTTTCCTGCGAATTTCAAGATTCCATTGGTTTTCCTGCTGAGTAGTACTCCATTGTGTAAATGTACCATATTTTTTTTTTATCCGTTCTTCAGTTGAGGGACATCTAGGTTGCTTCCAAGTTGTGGCTTTACAAATAATGCTGCCATGAACATCGATGAACATATGTCCTTGTTGTATGAATGTGCATCCTTTGGGTATATGCCTAAGAATGGAATTGCTGGATCTTGATAGACAGATTCCCATTTTCCCGAGAAATGGCCATACTGATTTCCAAAGTTGCTATACGAGTTTGCACTTCCACCAGCAGTGGAGGAGTGTTCCCCCTTCTCCATATCCTTTCCTTGGTGTTTTTTATGTTAGCCATTCTGACAGGAATAAGATGGCATTTCAGAGTTATTTTGATTTGCATTTCCCTGATGGCAAAGGATGTTGAGCACTTTCTTAAGTGCTTTTCAGCCATTTTTATCCCTCTACTGAGAATTCTCTATTTAGTTCTGAACCACACTTTTTAATTGGATTATTTGGTGTTTTGGTGACTAGCTTCTTGAGTTCTTTGCATGAAGGTTTATTTATCTTGTTGATTTTCTCGAAGAGCCAACTCTTTGTTACATTGATTCTTTGTATTGTTTTCTTTGTTTCTACTTTATTGATTTCAGCCCTCAATTTGATTAGTACCTGGCATCTACTCCTCAGAGGGTGAGTTTGCTTCTTTTTATTCTAGAGCTTTAGTCTGTGCTGTTAATTCTTTAATGTGACTATCCTCCTTTTCATGTGGGCACTTGGTGCAATGAATTTTCCTCTTAGTACAGCTTTCATAGTCTCCCATAAGTTTGGGTGTGCTGTATCTTCATTCTCATTGAATTCTAGGAAGTCTTCAATTTCTTTCTTTATGTCTCCCTTGGTCCAGGAATGGTGCAATTACACAATGTTCAGTTCCCATGAGTATGGAGGGTTTCTGCAATTTGTGGTGTTGTTGAATTCTAACTTTAAAGCAAGGTGGTCTGATAAAATACAAGGGACTATTCCAATTTTTTTTTTAATATGGTGAGGTTTGCTATGTTGTATGGGGTCGATTTTTAGAAAAGGTTCCATGTGGAGCTGAGAAGAAGGTATATTCTTTTGTGTTTGGATGGAATGTTCTGTAAATGTCTGTTAAACCCAATTAGTTCTATTAGTTCCTTTGTTTCTTTGTTAAGTTTCTGTCTGGTGGACCTGTCTGGTGTTGAGAATGAGGTTGAAATCTCTCACTATAAGTGTGTGAGGTTTAATGTGCAATTTGAGACTTAGCAATGTTTCTTTTATGAAGGTAGGTGCCTTTGTATTTGGGGCATAGATGTTCAGAATTTAGATTTCATCTTGATGGATTTCTCCTGTGATGAATAAGAGAGGACCTTCTTCATCTCTTTTGATTGATTTTATTTTAATGTCTAATTTGTTATATATTAGGATTGCTACAGCTGCTTGTTTCTGGGGTCCATTTGATTAGAAAATCTTTTCCCAATCCTTAACTCTGAGGTAGTAGTGTCTGTCTTTGAAGTTGAGATGTGTGTTTTGTATGAAGTGGAAGGATAGAGGCTAGATTCTGTCTTCGTATCCATTCTGTTAACCTGTGTCTTTACACACGTGAGCTAAGACCATTAATATTGAGGGAAATTAATGACCATTGACTGTTAATTCTTGTTTGTTTTGGACTTGTTGGTGGTAGTATTGTGAGTAGATCTGCCCCATTTTTTCTTTTGGGTTTTGGTAAAGTGAGATTTTGTGTTGTTGCCTGTCTCCCGCACCTTTTTTTTTTTTTTTTTTTTTTTTTGTAGTTAACTTCCTTGGGTAGGTGTCTTCCTTCCAGAACTTTATATAGGGCTGTATTTGTAGATATGTGTTGTATAAATCTGATATTGTCATGGAATATTTTGTTTTCTCCATCTATAATGATTGATAGTTTTGCTGGGTATAGTAGTCTGGGCTGGTATTTGTGGTATCTTAGTGTTTTTAGAACATTTATCCAGGACCTTCTTTCTTTCAGAGTTTCCATGGAGAAGTTGATAGGTCTGTCTTTATATGTTACCTGACCTTTTTCCTTTCCTGCTCTCAATATTCTTTCTTTATTCTGTATGTTTGGTGTTTTGATTGTAATATGGTGAGGGGATTGTCTGGTGTGCCAGAGCAGAACCACTCAAGCAGGCAGCTGGCATAGGGGGGCCAAGATGCATAGCTGAGCCAGGATGTTCCAAGGAAAGGATGGGGGTTTTTACCTGAGCTGGACCCAGACTCACCTATAGCGAAGGGCGAAGGGGCCCAAGGGTCGGGTGGGCCAAATGCCAGATCCTTGAAGGCAGACTTTGATACTTGTTTTGTTGCATTGGCAGTTCTTAGTATCAATCGGGATTAAGCTTTAAGCTAGTTACATTTACTCAGTGCTCACTGAGTAAATATTTCCTGAATAAGCAATATTATCACTTATAACAAGGACTCTCCATATTTGAATTCCTCTGCAACTGGAGTGTATCTTACACTATGTAGCTGCTCATAAATCCAATATCAAGTGCTTTTGGTCTTTCATAATGTCTAATGTAATTGTAATCGGTCATGGGGATTATGCACTGGCTTTATTGAAACAGGACATATGAGGATTCATTACTTTCAGACATTTTTAACAAATATGCCATGGAACTGAGGAAATGGCTTAGAAGTCACCTGATTTTGAGAAAATTCTTTAAATTTTGTACATTAGTTTCTTTGGCTTAAGATTCATCACAGCTATTTGGTGTTTGTTCATATCCTGAGTGTGTGTGTGTGTGTGTGTGTATATATCACAGCAATTGTCTGACCGAGACAGAGATGCTAACAGTAAGAAGAATGTACCCCGACTTAAGGTGTGCACCCTTTGCAGGATAGAGAAGGACAGAGGCAAAAGAGCCAGAAATCAGACCCTCAGAAGGAGCGCCAGTGGTCAGACATGAGGATACAGCTGTCCAGGGGGTTAGGAAAAGGTTTTTAGAGTGAAGATACAATATGAAGCTCAGAAACCACAATTAGTACAAGTGGACGTGAGTGAAAAGTGGAAGGACCCATCTGGGGACCGGAGATTGACAGACAAAGAAACAGGAAGACCGAGAGACCACTTGACAAGGGAGCTGGATTCATAAAGGTTGTTTCTCTAAAACAGAGCAGAAGGCCGGGCACAGCCTGTAGAGATTCTGCAAGAAGAGGGCAAGGATATGACTGTTGGCAGACACAGCTTCAAACCCAGGCTCCAGGGAGTCCAGTTTTAAGTATAGACTTTGTTTCCTTCTCCATTTCCTCTTACACACTACAAAATTATGGATGATTTGAGGGCAAGCCAGTATTTCCTTACCTCGTTATTATTATCTATCATAAGGCCCACCTACAATAGGATCTCACAAATATCTGTTGAATGATGAATTCAGAAACTGAATGTGAGCTGACTCCAGACCACATTAACTGTAGTCTTAAGTTCTTACCTTTCAAAGGCTTAAATGTTATACAAGTTATATCAGCTAAGACCGATGCGTCTTTATTATTTAGCAAGAAATGATTCATTCGCTCCCTTTTGTTCCTTCTTTCTCTTTTAGTCTCCCTATATACCCATTTAAATATATGGCAATTAAATTAGATAATTACAGGCAATGCCAAGTATTGCTATATCAAAATTACTGTGTATATGAGTAACTGCACCAGGCTTGACCACAGATGTTCGCTGCATATGTACACAACAAATTCCTGACTGTGCATTACATGGACTAAGCGGCAGGGCAAGATGATAGCGGAGGGGTTTCGCCTGTGAAGGGTACATTTGTCTGGTGAGGCATAACAACAAAAAGATGCCAGTTGCATCTGTATGTTCAGCTTCCCAAAGAGACTTGTGTTTATGCAGACATAAGCATATCTGATTGTGGTTAGACATGATGACAAATTTTGATAATGGCTGAAGGCAATATGCTAGAGGGGATGGATACTCTTTATAATAAGGATGTTAGAGGCTAGATGTTCCTTGTCATAAAGAACAGTCCAACAGGTTTAATTGAAGAGAACACAGCAGATGAATTCCTGGAAAGGGCTCTGAATTTCATCACACCATATGCCTAACACTGTGTTTTTTGAGTAGCTAGTGTCTCCTCAATCCTTCAGAGTCAACAGAGCATCTTTCACACATCCTTCATGTATTTACTCAACAAACACATGTTATCTAATAGCAATCAGAGCTGAGGGGAAAGGATGAAATTGTGACTCACAAGGGTCCTGGTACTTAAGAGATAATAACCCACCCTTGTACAAAATGGCCCAATACAGCAAGTCAGCCTCTTTTGGAAAATGGTTACCCAGGGTAGATGCTGATGACAGGGTATTAGGAAGCGATCAAGAGAAGTAGACACATTTATGCAGGAATCCATATCCTTCATGTGGATGTTAATATTAAAGCATAGTCTAAAGAAAGAAGTAAACTTTAAAATCTGGAATATATATGACATATGCGTATGTATTAACAATTAATTTAAAAGAAGACATACATGTAAAAGGAAGCAAGGAATTATATATGGGAGGGCTTGGAGGAAAAGAAAGGGAGGGAGAATTATTGTACTTACATCACAACTTCAACAATAAAAGAAAAAAGGCGAAAGAAATACCAGAAACTTCTGGAAGAAATACATTGATAATGAGTGGAAAAATGTCTGGCCAATCAAAAGGTAGACAAGAACAAGAGGTTCAGAAAACAGTGAAATCATTGACTAACATGGTTCAGAAAACTTAAAAACAATGTATCTGCAAGTTACAATGTATATTGTAATACCAAAACTAAAATTTAGACTTTTTGGTCTACTATCTGTATGAATATGAATGTTCAGAAAAGCTAAAATAATTGTGAAAGGTAAAACAGATAAGCAAATGCTATGAAACAAAAAATTAACAGAGCAGAATTCAGATGCAAAAGTCATTACCTTAGTTTCTTCTCTTATTATTATGACAATATATTATGAGGAAAGCAATTTAAGGGAGAAGGGATTTTTCTACATCAAATTTCTGGGTCTATCATGGCCCCAGAACTAAGAGATTTAGGGAGCTGCTCACATTACATCTGCAGTTGAAAGCAGCGAGCTGTGAACACATACATGACAATGCTGAGCTTGCCTTCTCAACTTTATGTATCCCAGGATTCCTCTAGCCAGGAAATGGCCTCATCCACAGTTGAGATATGTCTTCCATGTCAATCAACACAATCTATACAGTTTCTCATAGACGTCCCAAGAAGCAACTCTAATCTAGACACTTCCTTACAGTGTGCCTAGAGGTCTGCCTGCTAGGTATCAAGTTGATGGGAATTTTAAAGAAAAGCCTTATTAAGAGCAAAACTGTCACTATAATGACACTATACTAAATTCACTAAAAAGCAATGGTAAGTCCCAAAACCAATAGAACTGAAAGTTGAAACTTACAAAGACACCAGTACCTTGGAGAAATGAATACAAAAGTAATGAACTTACATAACATATTAACCACACACTATCAAATTCAAACTAATACATACATAAAGAACTCCATATCCTATAATCAGAAAATATGTGGTATCATCAAGCACAAAGGAGACATTCATTCTAAAGGGGCAGATATGAGATCATAAAACAAATATGTGAGTGAAGACAGTTGGTATTATTTTAAACATCCATTGGCTTGTGTTAAATGATGAGACAGCATCTGGGGGAGCCGTGGATTCTCAAATGTCCCTTGGTCTTAAAGGATAATAACAAATATTCTAGAAGGCAATGCAGCAACGAGGTTTGGAGTGATAATTAGAATTATCCATGTGGAACAGCAGAATGTTAAATGAAGAATGAAAGGAAATAATATCTTCTCAGCCCTCTAACTGCTCGGATGCCCTTTGTAGAAGGCATGCATTACTGTCACTCAGAAGTCTTCTGAAACACCTGCTAGTGTGTGGCTTTGGAGACAGATGCATCGGTGTGAAATATAAAATCTGGGGGGAGAATTCCATTCACAGCCATTCAATTGAACTGGGATTTTTTCCACACTTTTCTTAAAACTCTAGTTACACTCACCAATTCAGTGAAAATTGATTAGTCACTACCTTACCGCCTGTCTTTGCTAAAGGAAATCCTCTATCTGTGAAAATATTTACAAAGAACTCCAGGCTAACATATTTCAATCTCTACCTGAAATGAGATGGTAATTACCTTTCTTTCTGAGCCACTGGCTGTAAACGAAAATCAATGTAGATTATATTTGGGGCTAGTAAGAACTTACTCCTACAGTAATTTCAAGTATATTGCTTTTTATTTATTCAATATGTTTTTTTCAGCCCATGGAGCATTGTATTGTCATAATCAGATCATCAGAAGTTATCAGAAGAAAGATTCAGAAGCAAACACAGTGGTCTGTAGAGTTTTCCTTTTAAGAGATTTCTAGTTTCAATCATACTTCCTGGCTGTCACATTCATACCCCAATTTAATAACCTGGCTTTCAGAATGGGAGGGTGCGCAGAGTTGAAGGACAAGAGAAAAATGTTGGAAGACTCAATGTCCTGAATGGAAGAAGGGGTTAAGTATAAAAGGAAAGCAGATTTTAGGAATGAGCTAACAGTGAGGTTCTACAAATCTGGATTTCTTCACATTAGATTTTCTCATTTGAGGAACTGTGAAGATATCTAACTTAAACCCCCTCACACTCAGCAAAGTATAATTGTAAATTGCCAGAGTAGGTTAGTTGATTCTCTCACACTCATACTCCAAAAGTGTTAGCTAATTTGCCCACCAATACTCCAAAAGTGTCACAGTGAAACAAGCTAAGCATTCTCTATCTTTTAGTTATCTAAGTAAGTGTTTTTAATGTGTTTATTACTGCCATTTAGATTGTGTGTGTAGAGAGAATAGAGATCTCTCAAAACTTTGCATTCCACTCAACTGATCTAAATATAATCTTCTTTTTCTGTCCATATTTATAAAAAAGCCATTGCACCACCAAGAATCAATGGATGGCCTCTCATCTGGATACCTGCTCAACATTATAAAGATGGGTTTTCCCCATATTTTAACCAATAGATACTTCATTGTTTCTTTACATTTTGGCAGACCACCTGTTATATCAGGCAGGGTTCTTCAGAAAAGAGAAGCAGGAGGATATGGGTAATTTAACTTTTGTAGCCCCAAATGCCTAATGGAAATAACTTAGAAACTGATTCATGGACTCCTCTTGTCCTTTGCCTGAACATTATGGTGGTAAAAAGCTCATGGAGGAGAAAGCTCTTTGCCTCTTGAAAAACAGAAAGCAGAGTGAGAAAGGAGCCAAGAGGAGATACAGCTTTAAGTGGTCAACATAAGCATCCAGCTAGGTCCAACCTTCTAAAGTTTCCACAACCTTACATAATAGTGTCACCAGTAGGGACACGGGACACTATAGACAACACTTCATAGTCACGGTATGCTCTACTCAAGAAGCATATGAATATTTCATAATGCAAAATTAATTCTCCCTCACACAGTTTCCTAAATATTTGTAGCATCATTCAGTCACCCAAGTCTAGGCTCTCTAATAACCCTCAAGGAAAAATTTGAACTGTCACCTTCTGAAAAAAAAATCAAATATGAAGCTATACATCTCTAAGAAATGAGGGCACAGAACGACATTTCTATTCTAAAGTAGAAGAATGGAGGCAAGGAAAGGAAAGACAGAATCAAAGCAACAGCAAAACCCAGCAGAGAAAACCCTGGGACATAGGGTTCTAAAGGGCTCGGGAAACTCCAGTATTATAGGCCCGCCTTTCCAAACCCACATATGGCAGGTTAATCTGGTGGTCTCTGGCTTCTCTTAGCCAATGTTTTGGCATGTCCAAAATTCAGTGGTTTCTGTCACATTTTAAATCACACCGCCTTCAAAACTTGACAAATTGCCTTCTTGGGGTTGTGCCTAGGAGGATTCTGACTCTACTACACATTGCACACCCCTCAAGGTTTTCCTTCAGAATCTGGGTGGAAGTGCCCACATTTCATATGCCTGAAAAACTGGAATCACAGAGATGGTGCCAAAGCTGCTTGCTTAATTATTCTGTGTCTGGGTCCTCTCAGGCCATGCGCATTAGCTTTTGCATACCTCAGAGGCTTGGCGTGGCAGAAAGTCTGGGGAAAAATCTTACTTACTATAGGTAGTGTGAGGGGATCCCAGTGGTGCTCTTCAAATGGGAAAGGCTTTTTAATGAATTAACTTCCGTGTACCCTCGGAACTTTGGCGGAGAGGACCTACCTAGCAAACTCCCAAGTTCAGTTCAAGACATCTTGTCTTAATTGATATCCACCAAGGCCACACTTATACCTGGAATTTGGGAAGCTCTAACTTCTTTTTTGATGGCTCTTCGGTCTTGTGGGTATCTTCTAGAATCAATCTCCTGTTAACTCTGCCTATACCGGTGTAAGATTTCTCTAACCTAAGTGACCAAAGTACTCAGATCCTCACACTAACCAGTTTCAGAGTCTAAAGAACCATGCGGTAAGGCTCATTCACTCTGACAATCCCACATTCATGGTTCCAATTTTCCCTGCCAGCTGCAGTGTGTAGCTGCTGTGACTCCATGCCTGAGAAAACAACTTAAGTGAGGAAAGACTTAATTTGGTTCATGCGTTTAAAGGCATAGCCAGTGCTACTTCATCCTGTTTACCCCCAAAAGAACATCATGGTGCTGGAAGAGTATGTTTTCATCTCCTGATGGACAGGAGGCAGAAAAATAGAGCAAGAGAAACAGTAACCAGGGATAATGTTTAAGACACACCTCCAGGAACCTTTCTCTATCTGAATCCACTTCCCAGAGTTTCCCACGTTCCAAAAGTAGTGCTGCCAGCAAGATACCTTGAGTTGAACACATGAGCTTTCAGTTCAAACTGCAACAGATAAATAAACATGTAGGTAGGTAGTGCTAGTATTCAGGCATCTGTCCTTGGGGCTCTGACAGGATACTCTCTCAGCTGCAGCCACTAAGAGCACCACCTGTGCACAGTCACTGCTTTCCCTTTTAAAAGGGCCCACCCACCTCCCATCACTCCCTCCCTCCCTCCCTCCCTCCCTCCCTCCCTCCCTCCCTCCCTCCCTCCCTCTCTCTCTCTCTCTCTCTCTCTCTCTCTCTCTCTCTCTCTCTCTCTCTGCCTGTCTGTCTCTCTCTCCTTCCCACCCTCTCTGTCTCTCCTTTCTTCTGCTCCAGAGGTTGGTCTCTTCCCTCCACTACCCCATTTTCCCATCCCTTTTCCCATATTAAATACCCCTCCATGTGAGCTCTGTCTCATGGTGTCTTTCTTTTCCAAGCTGCATTTTAAAATTACAACAGGAAGAAAGAGAGGGAGAGAGGGAGGGAGGGAGGGAGGGATAGAGGGAGGGAGAGAGGGAGGGACTGAGGGAGGGGGAGGAAGAAAGGACAGAAGGAAGGAAGGAAGAAAGAAAGAAAGAAAGAAAGAAAGAAAGAAAGAAAGGAAGGAAGAAAGAAAGATGGAAGAAGGAAGGAAGATAGGAAGGAGAAATTTGGGATATGAGATACAAAGGTAAAATGTCTAGTTAGATAGCCAGCAAAGCCAATTACATCATTCAATCTTCAAGACTGATAATCTGAAACTCACATCTGAAGGTCAGGTTAAGATAAATGTCTTGGCTAAAGAAGGGAGTAAAAATCCACTTTTCTTCCCCTACATTTTTGGACCAGCTCTCAACCTCAATGATGGAGCCTCTTATTCAGTGCACTGATTGAAATGCCAATGCCTTCCAATATGGTCTCATTAAAAGTTATAAAACATGGCTTTCTGTGTTGTCCCAGTTTCTAAAAGTCTGAGGCCTGGTTCCTGTCATACGATGTCAGAAAATTGAAGCTGATGATTGTGTTGGACATCCTGGGTTCAATCCCTTAGGATTCAGCAAAGACTTTTCCTTCTAAATCAAGACAGTGTTGAGAATTCACTCAGCAATGTTATCTTGTAATCCTGGAAGTATAGCCTCCCTGGCAGTATTGGGTGTATTCATATTTCAGGATCACTAAGCAGAACCATGTCAATTATTTCACTTGTCTTTGGCAATACTACAAACTGTATATGATTGTCGCAGCCATGACCAGAGCATTAAGACACTACAGACAATGTGGGATGACCTGACCTTCAGATGTAAATTTCAGATTATCAGTCTTGAAGAACCAGATTCAATAATGTAATTGGCTTTGCTGGCTATCTAACTAGTCATCTACCACAAATGCTGTATGGAGGATGAGTGACAGAGTAGGCCATTCTGCCATAAGCTTTCTTCCCAGGTTTGGTTATTAAGAAATCTCAGCCAAGAAGGAATCTAAGTTGTACTATGGACACAGTTATCCTCCTTAAAGCATATTTACTGTGTCTCAAACATGGCTTATTTATTTTGACTGTGGCCTGGCCACCTCCATTCTATTCCAGAAGGAAAATATTCATGGAAAGACAGGAGAATTACACTATAGTTTGAACTATAGTTAATCTTATGTGGTCTAGGAGACCCAAATGGGTCAAATTAGCACCCCAAAACACAGGGTCCAGATAAGGGGAAAGTATGTGACTAGGCTATGTCAGGATGGGAATTTGGATGAAGTTAAAACAGGATCAGGATAAATGTTCGCTCCTCTGTCTGTACTATCTCCTGATAGGTTTGCAGTTGCCAGGTTAGAATTCAAGCTCCCGAGAAACACAAAAGACTAGAGAAGAATCATGTATTCTTCCTGATGAAGCCCAAAGTGCCAAGTATCTATCACATAGTCGACAGACATTTAATGAGTGAAGTAGGAACGAGCACCATCGTATTCATCACTCAGTGAAGAGGTGAAGAATGCTATGTGCCATCATGAGTGATGTCAGGGAAAGGAGCCCAATAGACATAGCAGAGTGGTCTGCTACATCATGCTAGAGCGCTCAAATACACTGATTTGAGTTCCATGTAGACTCTGGGTTGGTGAGAAGACTTGTAGACAGCACGATGTGTACAGGTCATGTGGATGTCAAACCAGCTTATTTTTCCCTTTGATTCTTTGAAGCAGACAATGCTAGCCATCAACAGGGACTAAAATGTGCGGGGATCCTCAGTGTGAAATTGTGAAATCAATAAGAGAATAATAGCAATGATTTACAGTGTCTTTGAGAGCAGAAACAAGCATACTCTAATGCTAGGCCTAGGCCAGACACCCAAAGAGGACAGATAGCTCATCCCCTTTCTGTCACTATTCTATTAGAGATAATGTTTTCTACAAAAAAGTATAATGGGAGCTTTTGAATGTGCATGCTGAAAATGAATAGATGTTTGTTGCTCTGTTGGATAATTGTGATGGATAAATACACAAATTATAATCTTTTACTGACATGACACCATATACCAAAGGGAAAAATGGTTGTATAAAATAACCTTTTTTTTTTGTCTTATGTGAGTCCCAAGTGATAGCTGCCTTGTAAGTTTTAAATCTTCTAATACTTTATACCACAGAAAATAGCCTAAGTGAAACACAAGTAGAGAAAAACAATTGTCCTGTAGTAATTCCAGGCCCTCGAAACCATCTTTAAATGAAAATAAAAGAAGACTCGTTCTCAGGGGGATGGACCCCACTTTCATTGAGCACCTTTGACACAGTTACCCCATTCATTCCTCTTGAATAAAGTCAGAAGGTTTTCAATATGTTGTCAAAATCTAATTTTCCCTGAAACACCACCACATGATTCAGTGAATTGGTATTCTCCAGTCCCTCAGTATAAAGTTTCAAAAGTGGTATACATGGGAGCATGTCTATATGCAGAGGATAAAGGATGATTTAGGGGTCAGAGTCAGGCAAACATGTTAGAGACCTTGGCCCTGCCATTCCCTGTGTGGGCCCCCTGGGAATACCCTTCTCTGTGTTGGCCCCCCTAGGCCTGACCTTCTCTGTGTGCACCCACTGGAAAGGGCTCTCTGCAGGGCAGTGGGTTTAGTCTGTAAGTGCTTATTCAACAGGCAGTGAACTAGTGAGTTGACTCTAGGTCTTGGAAAAGCAGAGATAAGTTAAATCTGATGTTTTGCCCATCTGGATCAATGGAGAGAGAAAGATGGAAATAGACGCTGGGCATGGTGGTAAAGCTACTCAATGTCAACATATGTGCAGTGGAGGCAGGAGATTAATTGTATCACATCCAGGCTAGCCTAGACTAAAGAGGGAGACTGTCACACATAGACATGCCAGAGAAAGAGATAGGGGGAGGGAGGGAGGACAGGAAGGAGGGAGAGAGGGAGGGAGGGAGGAAGAAATTGAGATGAAGAGTCATTAACTGAAAGTAAAGTGTTTAGGGAAAATAATTTCACATTAATAAGATGATGACAAATATCTATTACTGTGTGATGAGTTGTGTATATTAAAGGAGGCCTTCAAAAGAAGAAAAAAAATGTCCAGAGATTTTCTTGGGGTTTTGCTGGAATAAAGGTTAGGTATTTTTTTCTTATCAGTTTAAGACTGATATGAGAAGTTGCATTTGAGAGGTAGAATGATGAGGGAGAAAAAAATCTGTCCCAGTAGCTGGAAGATTCTGTGAAGACAATGCTAGACAGGTGTGGTATGGCAGGAGTCTGGAGCCTGTCTGCATATTTGGTTATTAGGATGTGGATTCTGCACTCAAAGCCAGACAGTAAATACCTAAACAGTGCATTCCTGGTGGTGAACAAGTGGTGGCTATCATAACCATCATCAATATAAGCAGGATTATAAACCCAATGGCACACATTATTATTATTACTATCATCATCATCATCATGTGTGTGTGTGTGTGTGTGTGTGTGTGTGTGTGTGTGTGTGTGTGTGTATTTACATGCAACACAGGAATTTGGGTGCTACCACAGACCTGTGGGGGGCAGAAAAAGACAAGAGTCACTCTGTTTCAGTTCTTGGCGACTTCCACTTTTTAAGACAATGTATCCTGTTGTTTCTGCCATGCTGCTCCTGGATAGCTTCCAAAGGTTCTACTGTCTCTGCCTATCTCAGCACAGGAATTCTGGAATCACAAATGGTCCCGGTGTAAGACCCTCCCTGAATGAGGAGTCTCCCCATTTCGGTTGGTATCCCCAAGAACTCAACGTCCAGTCCAGTTGATGCAACATGAAAGAGAGAAACGTTTGTGCAAACAGGCCCTCTCAGCACACAGGCTAGAGAGAAGCAACATTCTCTGGGCAAGGGCACTTTTAAAGGAAAAAACCACAAGCTTAGGGAGGGGCTGTGACCCTCTGTCTGTTGAGTATGTGACCAGAGTGGTCTCACTGTTCAAGTCAGCAGACCTCAGGGCCTTAGGGTGTGCTAATTGATCTTGTCTAAGCAATCTGGAGTTGAAGATATCTCTTTGTTTCTTAAGGACTCTATTTACCACCTGCTGACACACTGACCTGAGGGTAGTTTGAATTCTTGGTATCTGGCTATCTTAGGGCCTTGTGAGGGAAAGTTGCAGGTAGTTAGCAAATTCCAGGGAACTTTCCAGGTCAGACTGCCCTTTATTCCAATTGGGGGGGTTTCCTTAACTGGACTTTACTTTTTGTCTTTCACTGGGAATGGAACTCAGATCACCAGCCTTGCATAGCCAGTGTTTTTGTCCTAATGAGCCATCTCCCCCACCTCAAAGGAGATTAATTTAGCTCAGTGTTTTGGAAGTTCTAGGGCAAAGGGCTTCACCTCAGCTCTGGTGATGGTCTCATGGCAAGTGGCACAGATGGTGGGATCCCTTGCTTCTCTCTTTTGAGTGAAGGAGATCTGAAATGTACCTGGATGAGCTGCAAAGAATAGAGATGCATCTGCACAAAGGTGAAGAGATAGCCGGCTACGGTTGAGAAGGATGCCCCTCCATGTCCAACGATACCAACATCCAATTAAGAACCCATTTGACCCATGGAGTTGTGTCTGGCCTGCCAGCATTAGCAATACATGGGAAACCAGCTAGAAACAAAGGATCATAGATTCCCATCCCATTTTTTTTTAAAAAAAAATCTGAATTTCGACCAGCTTGTTGAGTGCTAGGCTTGACTATTCTGGCTTAAGAGTCATAGCTCCACCTCAGGCTTATATTTTAGATAGTCTAATAATAAGGAATTGTTTTTACTTCCTAACTAAGGTTTTGAAAAGGACATTTTAGAAAAAATTACAAGGCTTATATTTAAAGAATTAGAAGCCTTCACCTGTATTTTTCTTCTATTTTTTATTTCTTTTATTTTTGAATCTATACTATGTTTATATCATTTTCCCCTTTTCTCTCTCCAAACCATCCTATATATCCCTCCTTGCTCTCTTCCTAATTCATTTGCCCTACAATTTTTCATTGATATGTGGTGGCAGCCTAGAAATTACAACCTTTTACTGAGAGTTTTCACTGTCTTTTTCTCCCCCTTTCTTTTTAAAAATATTTTTTAAATTTAAATTCGAAACAAGCTTGCTTTATATAACAATTCCTGTTTTCCCTCAACCTTCTACCCTCTCCTGTTCCCTGCACCAACCCCCATCCCATCCACTTTCTGCTCCCCAGGGAGGGTGAAGCCTTCCATGGGGGAGTCTTCAAAGTCTGTCATACCATTTGGAGCAGGGCCCAGGTCCTCCCCCATGTGTCTAGGCTGAGGGAGTTTCCCTCTATGTGGGATGGGCTCCCAAATCCATTTGTGTACTAGGGATAAATACTGAGTTCTCACTCTGAAATAAAGCAAAACCTGACTTCCTATTAGTACCTTCTGAGTCTAAGGCCCATCGTTCTTTGTAAAACTCGGGGGATGTAAAGGATAGGTTTGGCTTACTTCCTACCAGTTTGCTTGACCTGAGTGACACCATTTTACCTCCCGGTCTTCACTTTCTCTACAAAGATAACAGGAAATGCTAATTTATTGTTTCACTGACTTCTTAACAGTGATGCCTCTTTCCATCTAGTCACACTTCAACCTTCCCACGCCTGATTTATAAAGGAGCTATTATGCCTATACCAGTTCTGGGTACCTATTTCTGCCTTAGTCATTGTTCTATTGCTGTAAAGAGAGAGACATGACCAATGCAACGCTTGTAAAAGAAAACATTTGACTTGTGGCCTACTTACAGTTTCAGAGGGTTGGTCCATGGTCATTATACCAGGAAGCAGACAGGTGTGGTGCCAGCACAGTAGATGACAGCTTTACATCCTGATCTATGGCAGCAAGCAAAGAGAGACAGATGGGCCTGGCTTGAACCTGTGAAACCTCAAAGTTGGCCTCCAGTGCATGCCTCCTCCAACAAGACCACACCTCCCAACCCTTCCCAACTGTTCCACTAATGAAGACCAAACATGTAAACAGATGAGCTTGTCAGGGCCATTGTCATTCACACAGTGAAATTCAGAAGATTATAATGTGTGCTTAAACAAAGGAGCGATGATAATACATGCATACATTAAGTTTACCTTCATACCTGCTTCCATTTAACACGACCCACACATTTACATAATTATTTCAATCATCATTTTTCCATTCAAGGGGAAAATGTCCTCCAGAGAATGACTTTCCAGTAATTCATGTTTTTGCTTGGCTGTCAAATTAATTACAGCTATTTCCATTGCCGACCAGAAGGGTACAATGCTTTGGATTCAGTCAGATTCTGATAAAGTTGTTATGTTGGGAAATTTTCCTGTCTTTCTTGTCCTGACAATGGTGGGATTTTAATATCCCTGAATCAGGCCCCTCATAAGAATTATAAGGGCAACCTTTATACTTTCCAATACACTGCTTGATGATCTCCTTGATCCTCTATCAGGTAGGGAAAAGGGAAACTCAGTTTGCATCAAATCCAAGATGAGTCTCTCTGGTTGAACAATTGATGCTCATTTTTACCTTGCAGGGAGCAGAGATTTAGAGTTAAATACAGCTGTTATTTATTGCCAGTCTCCTGAGCTTCTGCCCAGACACCATTGCATTTGCTCTCCTTCCTCAGACTTGGATGGAGTTGTCTCTTTTTCTATTTTTCAGATGAAAGTAAAGAAAGAAAAAAAATCGGGTAAGTGAGATTCCTCAGGCAAGATGGCTGGATCTTTAAAGCACCATTGAAGAATAGGGTGTCGAGGTCTTGAGTTTAAAGCATGTAGCATCTCCTGCAAAGAAAGCACACAGCTGTTAGAATTTGCCTTGATATTAGGAGAAGAGGGAGGGGCTGATGGAGGGCATTTCTCACAACCCCTCTGCTGTCTCATTGCTGAAGCTAGAGTAACTGCACCAAAAATCCAATAACAGGTCTTGGAGAAAAGTCTTCATAAGCATTTTATGTATTGTCAAGATAACATAATGAACTCCAGCTCTTTAATTCTGTTCCATTAATGCAGTGAGGGGAAGACAACTCAATACTGCACTCACAACTGCACTAAACCTTGAAGAGCAAACACTGTTTTGCAAAAAATTAATCAGAAGGAAGGGATCCTGGGCAATATCAAAAAGAGAATAGGGTTTAGTTGGCTTATATCACAGTTTGCTCCTCCAGCTTTGTGTAGACTCTGGCCAAGAATGCAAAGGTCAGCTTAGGAAGGATTTGTGCATGAGTTTGACTCTTTGTTGCAATAGACTTGTCATTAAAGGATTTTAGATAATAGTTAAGAGTCGTGACATTGTTTGCTTGTTCGTTTACTGGGGGTAGGAGCTCAGGTTAAACTAGCTTGGTTTAAAAGGAGGAGATGAAAATACAACGATGCTCAGGGCTTTATATCAATAGAGTAGCATTTGCTCATAAAAGTAATGATGAAATTCATGCATGCATGTACTAAGCAACGTCTCACAATCAATGCACACAAGCACACACCACAGCACTTGTTATTGGATAGAGTGATTAACTTTTAAAAATTGGGTTGAGGTAACAGGTTCAGTGATAAAAGGCAGAATCTCTCTGTCACTCTCTAACCTGCTGAGTTAGTTTCTCATGGCCTTGGAAACTTGAGGACTACTTACACCTTTAAAACAACAAGTGGGGCCTCTGGCAGTGGCACAGGGATGCATCCCTAGTGTTTGAACTGGCTTTTTGGAGCCCATTCTCTTTGGGGGGATACCTTGCTCAACCTAGATACAGTGGGGGGAGGACTTTGGTTCTGCCTCAAGGTAAGGTGCCAGATTTCATTGAGAGGTCTGTGGTTTGGGTCCCCTCCTCACTTATCTCCCCACTAGTCACACCCCAGCTCAGATCCTGCAAAGGTTCCTGCGACCTACTTTAAAGTGAGTTTGTAAAAATCCATCACCATCATTGTCACCAGCATCACTGTGACCCCTTCACCTATTCTTCATAATTATTCTCAGAGGAGTAATCAAAAAATAGCAAAAAGGAGTTAGGAGCTTAAAGTCAAACATTTCATATATAAATTCACACACACACACACACACACACACACACACACACACACACACTCACACACCAGTCTCTAATCTGGATTCCGGGAGGTCGGCCCCTGCTTATCTGTGAATCTCTGCATCTGCTTCTATCAGTTACTAGATGAAGGTTCTGTGGTGACAATCAAGACAGTTATCAATCTGATGACAGCAGAAGGACACAGTTCACCTACCCTCTCCACTGTTGCTTAGATTCTTAGCTGAGGTCATCCTTGCAGATTCCTGGAAATTTCCCTAGTGCCAGATTTCTAACTAACCCCATAATGTTTCTTCTATCATAATATTTCTTTCGTTGCTCTCCCTCTCTGTTCTTCCTCCAATTCAGCCTTCCTGGAAAATGTTTGCTTTGTAAGTTTGGGTGTTTTGCTTGTATGCGTGTGTGCGTGCGTGCGTGTGTGAGTGTGTGTGTGTGTGTGTGTGTGTGTGTGTGTGTGTGTGTGTGTGTGTGTGCCCTGAGTATGCCTTACTACCCAGGGAATAAGAACAGGGCATCTGATACCCTGGGACTTGAGTTATGTTATATGGTAGCAAACTGCCATGTGGGTACTGGAAACAGAATGTGGGTCCTCTGCAAGAGCAGCAAGAACTCTTAGCCCCTGAGACATCTCTTCCGCCCTATTATGGTGAGTTGTGAAATGCCTTCTGAAGACTATGCCTGAGGAGATGGCTCCATGTTTCTCAGTACATGGTAGTTTGAGTAAGAATGGCCCACGTGAGCTCACATATTTTAATGCTTAGTCATTAGAGGAGTGGCAGGTGTGGCCTTGCTTGAGAAAGTGTGTCACTGGGGGTAAGCTTTGAGGTTTCAAAAGCCCAACCCAGGCCCAATGTCAGTCTTTCTCCTCTCCCTCTTCTTCTCCTTCTTTCTCCCCCTCTACCCCCTCTCCCCCAACTGTTCTAGTGCCTGCCCTCAGCTATGCTCCCTAGCATGATTATACTGGACTAAACCTTTAAATCTGTAACCCGTACCCCAAACAAATGCTTGATTTTATAAGTGTTGCCTTGGTTCCTCGGTCATGGCATTGATTCCAAGCAATAGATCAGTAACTAAGTTACAGCACCTGTCAGTCTTGCAGAAGACCTGAATTCAGTTCTCAACATCTACATGGTAGCTCACGAATCCAGTTTCAGGGTACCCAGTGCCCACTTCTAGACTTCATGGGCATTGCATACACCAATACCTGCAAGGAAAATGCCCATGTACATAAAACATCTCTAAAATGCCTCTATGATCAGGTTTTAATGGGTGCTGAACTAGGGGTTGTGTCTTCCTTGGATCTCCAGCAGTATATTGACAGTCATGAAGTGGAATTGTATTGGGACAATCAGAACAATAGCTTGAATGGTTTGTTCTACTTTGCGGCCCAGGAGAATAGTTCCTAATTAAGTATAGATCAAGTGACTCTTTTCTAGTTTCTATGATCTTTGTTTTTCCAACCAAGAGCCCATGGAATGACCCTTACACTTCACCTTAACTCAACCTCTTCCTGCATGGAGAAGACCAGATAAGGAGAAGGAAATGTCCTACCTCATGCTCTGTGAGACAAATCACTGCACACATCAACTGTTTAGTGCACACTAGAGGCACTGTTTAAGCTTCAGTTGAATTCAGAGATAATACTTGTTTGTTTGTTTATGCCCAAGAGAATTTCATCTTTTAAATTAGGGCTATAAATGTGCATGGTGTTTAAACAAGTGGAATTAAAAACAGTGAATTTGACAAAATACGTGGTGTATGTTATGCAACCCTCAAACACTAAAATCCACTGGTGAAAGTTTTTCAGAAGCAGTGTTTAATTTTCTCATGAACCTTATCATCTGAGGTGCTGGAGTAATGGACAGGCACCTTCCATGACCTTTGGTCTATAGGAATGAAGCCAGGCTGGCATGAACGTTCACACTGAAGAGAGGAGCACAGGTGACGTAGTTCAGTTTATTTATCACCTTGTAGAGTAATCATTAGCCTCTATTCTTGGATGTTTCTTGGTGGAACATTACCAAAGGTGAGAGAAGGCATCAGCTGCATTTGAAGTTCTTCTGGACATCATTCTGAATGCTGGAAAACATGGCTTAAGCCAGCCTTGAAATTCAGCTTCCTGTGCACTTTACATTCTGGTTTATTGACTTATCCCAGGAGATTTGATGTATAAGCATGCTTGCTAAGCAGCTGTTGGAATGTTGGACTGGGAGCCAAAGTATGAATGAGTGAGGCCATTCACATTTTTAAAGAGGCTGCTTATTCTACAGCAACCGATTCTGAGCTGGTGTTATTAAAGGGGAGCTGGGCACTCATTTGGGAGAAGAAGAATGCTAGAATATGAAGTGTGCTACAGTGAACCTTCCATCAAGGTGTTATTTATTCAAGGGTCTGTTGTCTTCCCAGGACACTAACACTGATTTGAGATGACTTCATAACAATGAAGTCTGTTTCAATGCCTATGCATGATCTCTGCATGAATGAGGAGACTGGGTCTCCAGGAAGTGATGTGGTTTCTGAGGTCCTTGCTGGAAGCAGCAAATGCTTGCACTCTGAGCCAGAACTATGCAATTCTGCCCATTCCCATTTCCTCGGCTTTCTCTGTTAGTCCTGAGTATATTTTTCTTTATTCTATTAGACACTAAAATATATTGTAATAAGAAATAGACCTTTAGAATCTGACAAACCTAGCTTCAAATTCCAACTCTTTTATCTGCTGAATGACCTCGGACAAAGCCACGTAACTTTCTAGGTTTCCCTTTTGTTATCAATAGAGATGTGTTACTCTTTGCATCTTGGAATCAAGACCAGGAATAAAGACACAGTTTTTGATAAGGTAACAACAAAGGGAATTTGTTGGGTGCTTAGACATATGAATTATCATTTTATTTCTAAGGTGCGCATAAAGGACAAATAAGATTTATCACCACATCAAGCACTGTTGATGACAAGTACAGAACACATGAGAGGTAGGGCTATGTTTTCTTTCTTTTCTTCTTCCCTTTGGATATGCAGTCTGTAGATATTTTAAGGCTGCATAAAATAGACATACACACAGAGAGATTCACATGCACACACAGATGTACACACAAAGGTGCACACACACACAGATGTACACACACACATGTACACTCAACATCTCTCCTTTCTATCCTGGTGTCCTAGGCCAGCCCTTGGTGCTTCCCTGGGTGTAGGTGTTCTGTGGACATGACTTTTGGCTTCATTGCCATCTGTTTTTTTTTTTCCTCCAGTTGCAGAGCTGTGCACACACAGAGCTGAGTTTGTTTTGTTTTGTTTTGTTTTGTTTTTGGTGAGATATTGTGAGGCAATATCCAATGCAAGCTATTGCCATGTCCTCTGAAAGCTGACTACAACCGGTTTGAGGAAGCCAACTGTTTTGCTTTTTCTCATCACAATCTTGGGTCAGATAATGCAGTCAGGATAAGAAAGAAAGGGAAAATGTAAAACAATCAGAGTGGCTGGCAGGGAAGATGGAAGGTGCTGTGAACATGGCCACTGGGCTACTGTTCCATCTAATTTCTCTACAGCAGGTCCCTAACTAAGAAGGGTCATTTTCAGTGACAAGTCAGCTTCTACAACGTGTCACGCTTCGCCCTGGGTACATGCTTTACAACCTGTCATGTTCAAACAAGCACTGAGTCTCCCATCTAACTGAAGATTACCACGTAGACATAATATCCCACTTTTGCCTCACAGCCTTCCCCCATTTTCTGTTTCACAAGCCAGCCCACTGTTAGGGAAATATACAGATTTTTAAACTGACAAAAGCCTGAGAGGACTTAATCCACTCAGACCAATTGTGAACTCTGTAAGCCTGGAAAGTTGTCAAGAAGTTTTTGAAGTTTGTGATATTTCTCAACGAAGTACCATTGTGCTAGAACCTGTTTTATAACTTTCCTTTGGTAAAAATCCCTACAAGGAAATGTGAAAAGCCCAAGTTTTGACAGTGTCTAGTGCTGCTGTATTGCCAGGAAATACTCATTTAATGAATGAATAAAAAAACAAAGTAGTTCCTGAAGAGCTTGTGCATGATCTGTGTAGGAGTTTCTGTTTATCACTGTGCTCACAGGAGGAAGTCACTTACACAGTGTTCATGTAAAGCTGAAGGTCCCATCTTTCCCCTACCAGTGACAGAAAGGGGACAGTCACAGCAAATGCTTCGGTGGAGAGTTCCATGAAGCTTAGTGATGGCAGGAGCCCATCAGTGACATCTCTGTAGGACATTATAGCACATTTTAGATGCAGAATATACTTGTTTTAGTTCAAATCAGTAAAAAGTAAAATATCAAAAACAAACAAAATGAGTCAAGGTCATCAACTCTGCGCTGTTCTCTAATCTGTCATCAATAAACAAGAAACTATTTCACCTACCCCTTGACTGTAGTGGAAAAATGGCATCTGTACATTCATTCCGGTTGTGATTTTCGCCACAATGGCTCAGTGTTAGGGATGAGTCTATTTCCATAAATAAACCAAGTAGTTGTTACTCAGCCATTTAGACGGGCCATGCTCAGAAATGCTAAATATTTATGGTCGACTAGAAGAATTTGCATTTGTTCCTGCCTCCCTTGACAAATTGATCTTCTCATGTGGAATAATTGCTGCTTTTACTCACCATACTTGAGTTCTACTCTGTGTCTGCCTGAGTCACAGCTTAGTTAATGCCTGACTTCAGCCGGCAAGTGGGCTATTTATGGAAGAAAATAAAGGATTTCAAGGTTTTGAACTGAGCCATACATTTTTATGTTTTTGAGCTTTGATGGCATAACACTGGAGGTTTTTTTAACCACTAGGCTAGTTTAAAGTCATAGAAAGCAAATTTCATTGAAAACGGGTGAGCGGTTCATTTATCCTCTCTGGCTTCCTCATTCACAAACAGGTTTCAGAAGGGTTTGCTTGCACATGTAGGGGAAACCAGAACTCTCTCTCTCTCTCTCTCTCTCTCTCTCTCTCTCTCTCTCTCTTCTCTCTCTCTCTCTCTCTCTCTCTCTTCTGATAATTTTTTATTGAAATTTGAAACAAGCTTGTTTTACATGTCAATCCCAGTTCCCTCACCCTACTGTGCTTCCATGACCCCCCCCCACGAACCAACCCTCATCCCCTCCCCTTTCTGCTCCCCAGAGACGGTGAGGCCTTCCACGGGGAGTCTTCAAGTGTCACATCATTTGCAGCAGGGCCTAGGCCCTCCCCTATGTGTCTAGGCTGAGAAAGTATCTCTCTATGTGGGATGGGCTCCCAAAGTTCATTCGTACACTAGGGATAAATGCTGATCCATTACCAGAAGCCCCGTAGTCTGCCCAGTCCTCCTAACTGACACCCACATTCAGGGGATCTGGGTTGGTCCTGTGCTGGTTTACCAGCTATTCAGGTCAGCAGTTTCTGTGGGTCTTCTTGTTCACATGTCAGAGTATTGAGGATTGCTTTCTATCCAGAAAGCGAGTGTCTTCTGGATGGTTCACCAGTCAGCGCCAAGTTGCTTCATGGAAAAGCTGCTTCCGTTTTCTTCCCTCACATGGTGCGGTTAATGGGAGTTTCTCCCCAGCAAGTGTGTGTTTCTCACACACAGCAGCACACAAAGAGCCCCGCACGGCAGAGCTCGGAGAAGCAGTGGCCTCGTGAGAAGTGGAGTCTGGGAAGCTGGGTCTGAGGCAGAGATTTCAGATGTTCTTCTGACTCATGTGCCATGCTCTGCCTGTAGACTTTTCTATGGGAGTTTATGCAACTCTCATTCCAACCCCGCAGAGCCCCTGTTTTTTCAAGACTGTCATGAATCCATGCTCAGTTGTGAGTTTGTAACTACCAAGGACAGTTCTGTTTCTCTGTACTCTCCCTGCCATCCCTATGGTCCTCCCTTGAGACACTATTCTCACCACATAGAGAAAGAATGGGGAGAAGGAAGTTTAGAAAAGGAGCTCAAGAGATATTTCCTTCTTCCTGAAGCATCAGCAAAGAAAGAAGAAGATGGAGGGAAGGGGAGAGAGGGAGGAAGAAGGAAGAGTGGGGAGGGAAAAATGGGGTCAGGAGAGATAACTGATTGGAGGCTTCATGCAAATGTATCTTAACTTCACAAAACTAGGTGTGGTTAAATATCACCATTTCTTCACATTACAGAATTGAACGTGGGGCTCCAGGAAGAGCTGAGGCAAATATTTCATGATCAGGATGGAGTGAGACTTGGAAATGTAAACAGGCTGCTGGTGTTAGAGAGGAAGGGTCCCAAGAACCCGTGTCCTCGTGACATCATTGATCTGCGGACTAGCCTCAGCACCGCTTACTTCCAGATCTCTCACTGAATATGTTGTGGGTTTGTGGTTTACACCCTAGTTCTTGGATCCATTATCGACAGCTGGAAGGATTTTGGTTGCATTTGCTCAAAGAGTAACTACTTTACCCTTTGTTCTCTCCCCATCAACCTTGCCAGGCTGTGATAATCAATGTTTCCTTTGATGGTTTCCAACCTGATATGCCTGTGTATTGTTAGAGAAGCTGGCGTCCATCCGAACCATGACAGCCACAGGTAGAAGCTTTCTCCTGCATCGAGATATGAGTGGCAGACTTTGCTTGTTTATAGTGGATTAATTTAAAATTCCATAGCTTATTGACAGGAGTGTTGTAGTTTTCTACCCCAAGGATGGCATCCTTGGGCATAGGACTTGGAGTCAATGTGTTGACAGTGAGAATATTGGCCCCCTAAAGATTCTCACAACCTATTCTCTAGGATTTCTGAATATGCTACCTTAAATGACAATATATTCTTTATAGACATGACTACCTAAGAGATCCAAAGATAGGTGTTACTCTGTATCATTTAGGTAAATGTAAAATAGTCACAGAATACTCTTTAGGGAGCAAGGAGACTGCGGGAGTGAGAGAAAAGAATATTACAGTGGAAGTATTGATAAAAGAGAGAGGGGGACTCTTGAAGACCCTCTGTTCCTGCCTTTAGGAATTGAGACAAACACCATTCCTCACACACTGAACAGAGCTCCAAGAAGACTGGAAAGACAACAGTTGTCCTGTAGGCACAAACAACCCTCCAACAGCCTAACAGAACTCTAGGAAGACAGGTTTGAGGCTGCTGAAAGAGCAAAAAAATACATTTTGGAATGTGTGGTAGTGGTGTTGGTGGTAGTGATGTTGGTGGTTGGTGGTGATGATGGTGATGGTGGTGTGTCTGTGTCTGTGTGTGTCTGTGTCTGCTTGTGGGGGCCAGAGGTCGATGCTGACTGATTTCCCCAGTCATTTCCAATGTTATTTCTTGAGACAAGATCTCGCTGCTGAACCTGGAGTTCATCAAATCGGTTAGACCAGATGGCCAGCAAGCTCTGGAGATCTGCTGCTCTGCTCTCTGCCTCCCCAGTGCTGAAATTACAGATGCACAGCACCAGCCCAGCTTTTTGTCTGGGTTCTGGGACTTCAAACATAGTCATCGTGGTTTCCCAGCAGGGATTTTACAGACTGAGCTATCATCCCAGCCCCTGCGTAGTTAATGATGAAAACAATGGTAAATTGTTAAAGTAGCATCAAGAAACTAATCTATTCTTAAAGGCACAACATATTTCCACTCCATTGTCATTGGCCTCTAAAGTATGTAGGGGTCTTAATGGAAATGGTATTAGGAGGAAGAAAGATAATATTATACTTGCAAAGATGGGTTTGGATGTGGGAAGAGCCTCCTGTTTCTAGTCTATTCAGAGCCTGTCACAGGGGTAGAATGGTCTTGGGTCTGTGACCCTGGGTTCAATTACTTGACTATTTTACTTTTCTAAGAATGAAGATTTTATGGGTAGGCTATGGGGTGCATGACTATGATCCCAGCAATCAGTAGACTGATTGAGTCAGACTGCCACAGATTGGAGACCAACCTACCCAAAATATCAAGCCTGAGGCCAGCCTGTGGTACATGAGACCTTGTCTCAAACTAACAAAATTGGCAAGGTCTGTGGATAGCTCTGTAGCAGAGCATTTACTTAGCATGGACAAGGTTGTGGCTTCTATCCCCAGCACTGTAAAACAAACTGGCCCATTAATTTACTGGAGTCCAAGGTCTCTGGCCTCTTGTAAGTGAAGCTTAGAGATTTTTTTTTTTTGGTGTGAGAGGGGGGTTAGAGGGGAGGGCATTGTCCAGAAGAGAGTAGGGTAGCCATTTTGCATTTGGAGGCCCTGGCAGCACCAAGTCAACTTGTATACCATCTTCTGGTGCCAGCTTTATGAAGGCAGAACTTACAGGTTGAAGAACAGACAATAAAACAGGCTAGCTGTGTAAAGTGCCACCACAAAAAGAGAATTTCATTTGATTGCCTGTGTCTGAAGAAAGAAATGGGCTGTAGACAGAGAAACCTACATTCTACAAGCCTGGGAATCTGTAAAGTGGGAAAGGCTGTGGTTACACAGCAAGATTCAGACCCGGGAAATGGGAGTCCCAAACACATAGCTGTAAGAGCAGAGTTAGCAGTGGGGAGCTGCAAATGGTTCACATCTCCACCAGTCAATTCTAGGAACAAGTCCCTGGCTGAACAGATGTATGGGCAATGGACACAGGTGAGGGGGGTCAGAGGAGCAGCACTCAGACAACAGCCAGCTCTTTTGTGGGGGGCAGATGCGGACAGAGTTTTCACTAGGCTAGCCTGTAACTCTCCCTATAGACCAGGCTAGCCTTAAACTAAACACACAGAAATCCTCCTGATTTTTCTCCCAAGTGCTGGGATTAAAGATGTGAGCCAGCGTGCCTTGCTATTTTTTTTTTTAAATATGCTATGAGTGTTTTGCCTACATTTGTGGCTGCACTACATACTTGCCTGGTGCCCACTGAGGTCAGAAGAGGGGATTGGACTGGAGTTGAAATGGATGGTTGTAAGCCACCATGATGTATTAGGAACCAAACCCAGGTAGGTTCTCTGCAAGAACAGTATTCTTAACTGCTGAGCCATCTCTCTAGCTCCCCAGCTGGTCTTAATTTTTCATGTAAAATTAAGAAGTCAAAGTAAATATGCATAAGCTACAATTTTTGGGCTAAGATACAGTTTACTGGTAGAATGCATGCCTAGTGTTCATGACATTGTGCGTTCCATCCCTACCACCACAGGAAACAGTCACACATATGCATACAAGCCCCAGGCATCATTTTGCTGAAGTTCCTCTACTTCCTACCTTCTCCTCCTCCTCCTCCTCCTCCTCCTCCTCCTCCTCCTCCTCCTCCTCCTCCTCCTCCTCCTCCTCCTCCTCCTCCTCCTCCTCCTCCTCTTTCTCCTCCTCCTCCTCCTCCGGGGCTGGAGAAGTTGTTCAGTGGTTTAGAGCACTGTTTGCTCCTCTGTCTGCTGCCACACATGTGAGAACATATGCATGCACACTACACACATACACATAAAAGGAAGATCTTCCTCCCTTCCCTTCCAGGACTCACAGTCTAGTAAAATGGAAAAGAAAAATGTCTGATTATCATTGAAAAATAAGGATCAGGGCAAACAGATAGGCTGAATAGATGTTTATTCAGGGAGAAATAACTTACAACACAGACAGAATGTTCCTGTCCCAAGGAACCTCCAGACGCTCTCTGTCTCTGACCAGGAAGCAAGAGAGAGCTCAGGGATCCCCAGCTTCAGACCTAGTTCTCCCAGGTCAGTCTGCCCCTACCCAAATGGGCGTGGTCAGTGCAACAGGTGAGAGCAGGGTGAACATCTCACTACATCTGATCATCACCCATAGCTTCAAAGGCTGGCAGAGCTGGTGCTGAATGCTGGCTTCTCCTCAAGGAGCCCATGGGTACCAGTTCAGTTCATCTCAGTCCCTCCATCTGAAAAGTAGACAAAATGACAGCAACTAAGAAGCCACTCACTTAAGAATGAAATCAGATGAAGCATGTTGGCAGCAAACATTCGTTGGACTCTCTTAACTGGGCTAAGCCAAAGAGCACGCTAGAGGATAGGTCAGGTGCAGCACTAGACCAGCCCACCAGGTCAGAACCGGTTTGAACCAGATTGAACCAGTCAGAACCTGATTGATCCGGCCAGAACCGGCCAGAACCAGACTGAACAGGTTCAAACTGGATAGAACCAGATTGACACAGTCAGAACTGTTTTGAACCAGTTAGAATGGTTTGAGTGAGTAAGAATTGGATTGAACCAGATAGAACCGGTTTGAACCATCAGAACTGGTCAGATCCAGTCATTTCCTTGGTGGGGAAAAATGTTGAAGATTTCTTTAAGTTGTTCTCAACCATTTCTGATTTCTCTTTTGAGAATTCTCTGTTTAGATGTGCTCCCCCCTTTTAAATTAATTGTTTGATTTTCTGATACTTAGTTTCTTGAGTTCTTTGTACTTATTGGATATTGGATTTGGAATTAGTAAAAATCTGTTCTCATTCTGTAGGCTGCAGTTTTGTCCTATTGCTGGTGTCCTTTGCCTTGCTTTTCAGTTTCATGGGGGTCTCGTTTATTAATTGTTGATCTTATGCCAATGCATTCAAGCTTATTTTCCACTTTCTCTTATATCAGATTTAGTATCTATCTGGTTTTATGCTGAGATCTTTGATTCATTTGGACTTGAGTTATGTGTGGGTTGATAAGTGTGGGTTTATTTGCATTCTTCTACATACAACTGTCCAGTTTGACAAGCACCATTTTTGAAGATGTTACGGCAGGTTCTTCCTACCCGCCGGCGCCATCCCGCTTGCCGCCAGTCTGGGCCCACAGCCGCACCAGCCCCAAATAACACTCAGAGACTCTGTATTTGATACAATCCTGTTGGCCAATTACCATTATTGTTTATGGGCTAGCTATGCCTTAATTATTAACCCATTTCTACTTATCTAAGTATTTCCATGTGGTCGTCTTATCGGGGAACCGCCGCAGGCCTCCTGCTTCTTCCCTGGGCTACATCTCGACCCCTCCTTCCCACTTCCTCTTTCCTTCTCCTAGTCTCCTAGCCCCACCTATCTAGTTTCCTATTGGCCACAGGGCTTTATTAACCAGTATGAGAAACATATATACAGAATAACATCTCCCATCATGAAGATGACTTTTTTTTTAGTATGTATTTCCAGCTTCTTTATAAAATATCAGGAGTCCTTAGGTGTTTGGATATATGTCTGGCCCTTCAATTTGATTCCATTTATCAATGTGTCTGTCTTTATGCCAATAACAGCCTGTTTTTATTCCCATAGCTCTGTAGTACAACTTGAAATTGGGAATGCTAATACCTCCAGCAATTCTTTTATTGTTCAGAATTGTTTTTTCTGTCCTGAATTATTAGTTTTTTTTTTCTTTTCCATATGAAGTTGAGAATTATTCGTTCAAGGTCTGTACAGAATTGTGTTGGGATTTTAATGGGGATTTCCTTGAATCTGTATTTCTGATATCTTCTTCAAAATTTTCCTTCAAAGACTTGAAGTTTTATCATACAAATCTTTCATTTGCTTGATTACTTTAGGCTATTTTGATTTCTTTCTCACACTGTGTCATTTGTATATAAAAGAGTTACTTATGCTTTTTTGTTTGTTTGTTTGTTAATTTTGTATCCAGCTACTTGCCTGAAAGTATTTATCAGTTATGGGAATATTTAGGGTCACCTGTGTATACTATAATATCATCTGTAAATAACAATACTTAGACATCTTCCTTTCTAGTTTGTGTCCTTTGATATCCTCCAGTTGTCTTATTGCTCTAGCTAAAACTTCAAGTACTATGTTGAATAGGTATGGAGAGAGTGGACAATGTCGCCTTGTTCCTGATTTTAGTGGAATTGCTTTGACTTTCTGTCCATTTAATTTGATGTTGGCTATAGGACTACTGCAATTTGCTTCATTATGTTTAGGTATGCCACTTGTATCCCTAATCACTCCAGGAATTTTATCGTGAAAGGGTGTTGGGTTTTGCAAAAGGCCTTTTCTTCATCTGATAAAATGATCATTTTTTATTCAATTTGCTTATGTGGTGGATTACATTTACTGATATTTGAAACTGAACCATCTCTGAATGTCTGGGATGAAGCCTACTTGAACATGGTGAATGATCTTTTGGATGGGTTCTTGGATTCAATGTGAAAATATTTTGGGGGTATTTTTACATCTGTATTCATAAGGGCAATTGGTCTTCAATTCCCTTTCTTTATTGAGTCTTTATGCGGTTTGAGTATCAGGGTAACTGTGGACTCATAAAATGAATTTGCAATGTTCCTTCTATTTCCATTTTGTGCATATTTTGAGGATTATTGACATTAACTCTTCTTTGAAAGTCTGGTAGAATTCTGCACTAAAACTCCAGTATTTTGGGGTGGGAGACTTTTAATGACTGTTCCTGTTTCACTCAGAGCTATAGAACTATTTGAATTTTTATTTGATCTATATTTAACTTGGGTAAACAGTACCTAGTAGGAAAATTATCCATTGCATGTAGACATTCCAGTTTAGTGGAGTACAGGTTTTCAAAATATGTCCTTAGGATTCTCTAAATTGCCTTGCTATCTATTGTTACGCCCTCCTTAATGTTTCTGATTTTGTTAAATTGGATATTTTCTCATCACCTTTTGGTTAGTTTGGGTAAGGGTTCGTCTATCTTGTTGATTTTACCAAAGAACTATGCTTGCTTAATTAATTCTTTTGCTGACTTGAAAACTTCTTTAATTATTACATTTGAAAACATTATTCTGATCATATTCTTGCCCCTCCCCTACTTGCTCCTGGCCCCCCACTTCTTAATCCACCCATCTTCCCTTTCCTTCTCCCTCTTTTCCTCTCAAAAATTGTTTTTATTTTGATTTTGGCTTTGGTTTGAGACATTGCATGCTTTATTTATTTGTATAAAGCTAAAGTCATTTTATTTGATTTTTTACATTCTTCCCACAGTTCCCCCTCCCTCCTCTCCTCACCTTCCCTTCCCACCTCCTGCCTCCTTTTGTTTTTTATTTTATTGATTTTAGCACCCAGTTTAATTCTTTCCTATTTTCTTTCCTTTTTTTGTTGCAAAATAGTAGATTTAGTTACTATTCATTCATTTTGAGGTTTCACTTTGTTAGTGAGAATTTATTTACATAAGACAGTCTTTATGTGATACTTATACTAATGGACAGATTGATACTTAATACTAATAGGCAGATACCTGTAAGCATTTCATTTACAGATAAGGACACTGATGTACAAACTGATTAAAAAGTTTTCTCTTAATCAGATGCTGTGCTGTAATCATAATTAAATGTGATTGTTTTAGCAACAGCGTACATGTGGAAGACAATATTTTGGGATTTGGGTTGTACAATTAATGCAAATGTGTATTTTAGTTGTGTAATATATGTGATTACAACATTGGTTGCAAAGAATACCTCTACATAGGAATACTGTCAAGCATCTCATGAATTTGGGATAAAAAGTACAAGTTTACATAATTTTGATTCCTAGACAACACAGTAGAGGCATGAAAGTTTGGAGTTCATTCCCTCTAAACTGAATTCCTAATTATTCAATTCTACAACTACCTGACTTTTCTTACTTACATCTTGCTTGCTTTTACTCTCTTTCCTCCTTAGTCTCTCTCTTTATATCTTCTCCTCTTTCCTCTCTTTTGGTTTCGTCTGTGTTTCGTAATGGCCCCAAAATACTTCATTTCCCTCCCTCCATTCCTTCTTTTTTTCTTACTATCTTCTTTCTCCTCTTTCTTATTCTTCCTTTTGATTTATTCATTTATTGCATCCTGATCTTAGTTTCCTCCCTCTTTTCTCTTCCCATTCTCTACTCCCACTTCCCATCTCTCTTCAATGCATTTCTCCTCTGTTTCTGTCCAGAAATGAGCAGGCTTCTCATTATCAGCAATGCATGCCATATCCAGTTGTTAGAAGGCTAAGCATCTCACCTTGTATTCAGGCTGGGCAAGGCAATCCAGTATGAGGACTATATTCCCAAGAGCTATCCCAAACATTGTTGACAACCCCTGCTCCCACAGATAGGAGTCCTACAGTCAGACCAAGATATACAACTGTCACACATATGTAGAGGGCTTGAGTCAGTTTCATAAAGACTCCCTAGTGTGTTAGACCAAACTCTGTGAGCTTCCAAGAGCCAGGTTAGTTGGTTCTGTGGGTTTTCTTCTGATGTCCTTGACCCTTTTGGTTCCTATAATCTTTACTCCCTATAATCTTTACTCCCTCTTTTCAGCAGGATTCCCTGTGCTCGCCTAATGTTTGGCTGTGGATCTCTGCATCTGTTCTCAAGTTTGACTATTTCTTGCCCTCTATTCTTCTTGGGTATGATTAATTTTTTTATACTAGAGCTTTTAGGGGTGCTATTTAACTGCTGCTACTTTGAGATCACTCCAACTTTTTTTTATTAATGTAGGCATTTAGTACTATGAACTTTCCCCTTAGCGCTACTTTCAAAGTGTTTCATAAATTTGTATATGCTCTGTATTCATTTTCATTTATTTCAAAATTGCCTTATTTATTTCTCTCTTGACCCATCTACTGAATAACGACATTCTGTAGAGAGTTGTTCAATTTCCATAGGTTTGTAAGCTTTCTTTTGTTGTTGATATCTAGCTTTAATTCATGGTCTGGTAGAATTCAGGGCATTGTTTCAATTTTCGTATATCTGGTGAGACTAGCTTTGAGTCCAAGTGTCTAGCGAGTTTTGGAGAAATTTCCATGAAGCACAGAGAAGGTATATTATTTTGGTGTTTGGGTTCTGTAATGTTCTGTAAATACCTGTTAGGTCCATTTGGTTTATAACATCTGTTATGTCCAATATTTCTCTGTTTAGTTTTTGTTTGCATGACCTTTCTATTAGTGAGAGTAGGGTGTCCAGTATTTCCCAGTATCAGTGTTTGATGGCCAATATGTGATGCAAGCTACAGTAGTGTTTTATTTACAAATGTGGGTACTTTTGTGTTTGGAGCTTAGATGTTTAGAATTGAAATGTTATCTTGATACTTTGATGAATATGTAGTGTCCTTCCATCTCACTTTTGGTTAGTTTTGGTTTAAAGTCTATTTCATTAGATATTAAAGTGGCTCCACCAGCTTGCTTCCAAGCTCCATTGCTTGGAATCTTTTTTAACCCTTTACTCTGAGGTAATATCGATCCTTGATGTTGATGTGTGTTGTTTGGATACAGTATAAGGAGGGATCCTATTTTTGAATCCATTCTGTTGGTCTGGAAATTTTTATTGGGAAATTTAGATCATCAATATTGACAGAAATTGGTGACCAATGATTGTTTATTCCTGTTTTGTTGTTGTTGTTTGTGGTGGTGTGTGTGTGTGTTTCCATTCTTTTGGTTTTGCTGGTATGCGCTTATTAATTTCCTGTGTTTTCACAGGCATAGTTAGCCTCCTCAGGTTGAGGCTTTTTTTCTGGTACTTTCTATAGGGCTGCATTTGTAGATAGATTTTGTTTGAATTTGAGTTTATCGTGGAATATCTTGTATTTTCCTTCTATGGTGATTGAAAATTTTGCTTTGGTATAGTAGTCTGGACTAGCATCTGTGATCTTTTAGAATCTACAGGAAACCTGCCTAGGCCCTTCTTTGATTGATGTAGCCATTTCTTCTATCATATCTTCAATGCCTGAGATAACCTCCTCTGGCTCTTGTATTCCTTTGGTGAAGGTTGCCTCCACAGTGCCTGTTCAGATTTTTATAATCTTTTTTATTTATAATCTTTTTTATTTCCAAAATTCCCTCAGTTTGGGTTTTCTTTACTGCTCCTATTTTCAATTTCAAGTCTTAAACATTTTTATTTATTTACTTATACTGTTCATTTGTGTTTTCCTGGCTTTTTATTTCCTTATTAGTATCTTTTTCATATCAACTAAGTCTATTTTAAGGTCTCTTTCTTATGTTTCAGCTATGTTGAAATATTCAGGGCCTGTTGTGGTAGAATAGCTGGTCTCTAATATAGTTATATTACATTGGCTATTATTAATTGTATTTTTTTGGTGGTACTTTGGCATCTGGGTTTTGGGATGATTATAGGTCTGGATAGTAATTTCTAGATTTGTCTTTGTTGGGTGGGTGTTTTGTTTCTTGATTTCTGTTTCCTGTCTGGATTTTTGGAGAGTGTGATGGCTATGTGTTGCCTATTTTCCTAGGCCGTTCAGCTAGTATGTTCATTGAGAGTACCTGCTGGTGTTGGAGGCTAGGTAACTGGGATGAATTCGAGGAAGGTTGGAGGAGGAGGTCTTTGTGATCCATAGAGGATGGGGTCAGAGAGGAAAGAGATACCACAGCAAAGGTACAGAGATGAGAATCAGCCTGTAGGGATTGGATATCAGGAGAGGTATTGGTCTACCTTCAACCAACCTGTTGCCCTGGGTTGAATGGCCAATGGGATAGCAAGTGGTGCCTGCTGAAGTCGGGGTTTGGGACAAAGCAACAAGTAGGAAGAGGGAGGTTAATAGGGGATAGTCTGTGAGATCCAGAGGAGATCCCATGTGGAACAATGGACATGGATGTCTACAAAGGGAGATCTGTTGTAGAGCTGGGGATGTAGAGCTGGGGGTGTGGGGGAAGAAAGAGAAGGGAGAATGTCTGTGTGATTTTATGGCAGGCATGACATGTAGTTTAGAAGGAGATGCCTGCTGGAGTTTGGGGCTGGAAACAGTGATTAGTGGGGTGAAGGGTGTTTAGGAGGGAATGGTCTATGGGATCCACAGGAGATATTGACAGGAGTCAAGGGAGGAGGCATCTGGTGTTGCATTGCAGTGCTAGGGATGAGGCTGGGTGGTTGGGTCCTAGAAAGAGAGATGCTTTGTGTATTAAATGTCACTATAAAGCAACCGTCACATACAAAATGCCATATGAACCTTACAATAATTCTGAGAAAAGATGCTCTGATGGAATCATATGTTTACTATTATGCTATTCTTGGAAAGGAGTTAATAATGTTCCATCCTGGCTTAACCTTATGTGCTTCTAAAGGGCAGAGCTACATGACACAGAACATTTAAAATTGTATGCAGGAGACTTTTTTGAAAAATAGCCTTTAAGGATAAGTCACCTAATGCGGGCTTTGAATGTCACAATGAATGTGTCTAGAAGGCCTTTGGTAAGAAAATTGAAACAGAATGAACATAAGTTATAGACATATGCACACCACAAATATAACACATACACCTTTATAGCACACTCACACACCCTGTTCACATATATAACAAACACACATACCTCAGTGGCTCAGCCAAGCTACAAACCCAGTTCAACTAACTCCAAGTATGTTTTATGCATGACAGCAAGTCAAAAGTCTTTATTGTGCTGCAACTATGCATTATATACACCACTGTAATTTCCTGACGCAGTCAGTATTTGATTGTGGGAAGCCACAGCCCCAAGATGGCGCCTGGCTGGATGCCAGGTAGTTCGCACTTAGCTATAAACAAGCCTTATTTGGAAGTGCTTGATGGATCTGGTGTGCTTCCTCCTTCTGTGGCCTATCCAGGATCACCAGGTGGCATGAGCTGATTGGGCTGTGAGCACATTTAAGGGCTTGCTGGGGCTGGGATCTTATATTATATTTTTATGTAATGATAAATTAGAGTATATATAGTATACTTTGTTTATTTTAATTCCCTCATTATTCTTATCCCTTTACCACCAAACCCTCTTTTCTTTCCAACCCCCTCACTATTTTCTCAGCTCTTTTGGTGACTTATTGTGAGTGCTGTGAATGAGAAAATAGTTACAGTTTTCTGAGTGAAGAACAGCTTAGACAAAGCTTTTTGACCTGATATTTGTTATTATTTTCTTATATAAAATATGATATGTTTAGAAAAATACAATGTTTCTTTTTTCATTTATTCATTGAAAGTGTTTTTAATTAGTACTCACTTGAATTTCAGTTCTCCAGGCTCTGCTTGTACTCTTTTGTAGGGGTACTGCCTCTCACAGATGGTCCCTAATGGCATTGTTGTGTTATACTACAGATTCCCTCTGACCTTTCCTTTCTGTAGTGGGATATTCACTCTTGGAATTTAGAATAGATAATATTCATCTTCTTAGGGTTGGTCTTAGTTACTTAGGGTTGGGAAGGTGATACTTAGACTCAGTTATCTCTTTTAGACAGGGATAGGGTATGGTTGGGAAAGGTATGGTTCAGAATGGATATAGGTAGATTAGCCTATCTTCTTGTGAATTATTTAGTAAGAATGAGACATTAGTATTACAGCTTACATTGTTATATATTCTTATCTGTGGCAATATATGTAAAATTAAGTTTATTCCCTTCCTGGAAGAATTGTATATTTTGTTATATTGTATGAAATCTTCCCATTTATGATGTTTTATGCACATTATTCTTGCCATATTCTATGTATGTATACTTTTGCTTGTATTTAAGACATTTTGTATATTGATACAATTTGAAATATTTGTTTTGCTGCCCTTCAGAACTCTACCTCTTGTTTAGACATTTCTACTCTACCTCTACTTTCAGAATTTACGTGTGTGTGTGTGTGTGTGTGTGTGTGTGTGTGTGTACATAGTTATATTGTTTAGGTATTTATCCTTGCTTTACTCAAGGAAGTTTTATTCAGGTTTTTAGCTAAGTTCCTGAGTATTACAGATTATCCTCACCCATGTTTCCTTGCCTATGAGATTAGTCAGATATAGATGCTTAATCTTCAATCACTTCATAGACCTGCAGAGCATGGCATTTAAATGTTTTTATATTAGTACTCTGTTGACATGAGACACTGTTTCTCCTGACAGCACTGTGCACTTTCCCAAAAATATGTTGGACACTGTTGTTGCTCCTTCTGGAGTTCATCCTCGCTTCAGCTAATGGCCTCTTGGGCTAGGAACTGCCTCAACCTTGATCACTGATTTGGATATGCAGTCCTATGTGCTTACAGGAGACAAACATATAAGACTGCTGAACCTTGCCAAGTCAGGGTAAGACAGCCTTTCTACCTCCCTGCTTTTGTTTTGGTCTGTCAAATACTCCTGGCCTTAGTCAAAACTGGCTGTACCAATGTTGCTGTGAGAACTTGGGTGACTGTCCAGGTAGCTTGCTGTTTCTGTCCTCGCTGCACCTTTTGGAAGTTGCCCATCCACACTTCCTGTCTACCCTAGTATCATTATTTTCCTTCTCAGGTCTTGATGAGGTTGTAGATTAAACTATCACAACTATTATTCTCTCTTCCTATTTAGATATATTAGGTACTAGACTTAAGCTTTCCAGCTTAGGACAACTCTATTGTAAACTCCCTTATGCCTTCACCCTAGGACTAGATATGTAGGTGGTTTTGTTCTCGATTTTCCTCTTCTTAGAGCACACTTGTTATTCACTGTTTTGTATATAGTTTTGTATCAAGCTTAAATCTTTTATTTAGACTAAAAGGGGAATTGTAGTAGGATATTTACTGTGTCTGCTTCTGTGGCACTGACCACACCCATTGAGGGGTGGAGCCAGGGGTGGAAGTGACCTGTGGAACTGGGTCTGAGAAGGAGGCCAGGAACACTCTCTTTCTGGCGGTACGTGGAGAGAGGAGCATCCGGTTCCAATAGCTGTGTTCATCTGTCTGTGTTGTAAATTGTTTCTCCCTAAATAAACATCTATTCGGCCTATTTGTTTATCCTGACCCTTATTAAACTGTAGTACCTTTCATCTTTAGGAGTCAGTTATTGAGAATATCTATGCATTTTTGTATTTATCTAATTCATCCCAGATTTTTACCATCATTTGTTTACATTTTATGATTTAGTTAAATCTATAGAAAATTGAATTTTGGAAAAATAACCTTATATGTAGATAATATATACACCTGACCTCCAATACTTTTACACATATATATGCACATATTATCAATTATATTTAATAAATATTAACCAAGGTTTATACATCATACATTGCATATTAGAAACCTTCCTCCATTATTAAATAGGAATTTAAACTCTAGTTTTATGGCTACATAAGCTATCATTGTAAAAACTACAGTACATTAAGCTAATCAACATTGAACCAGTCTTTTGATTTGATTACGCAAACCCAAGTGGTCAGCCCTGAACACATAGACATATGAGCAACCCTAGGTGGACTTAATGTGTTTATATATCACTCATATAATATAGAACAAGATATACTTACATTGTATATTATGTAAATTAAATGTATACTACACTCATATATATCAATATTGTTACACGTATATATGTAACAATAATTAAAGAACAAAAGACCACGGGGTTGGGGACATAGGAAGAAGTGCAGGTGACAGAGGGAGAGGTAGAAATGACACAAATACAGCCCTCAGGAATGAAATTCTGAATAGATAAACCTTTAAAATTAACTTCTGGTGAGGGGAATGGAGCTTATTTTCTTTCGGTGTATTCTTACGGATACGAGGAGTGTGTTATGAGCATGCAGCATCGAGGGCTCACACGAGTGTCATGGTGTCTCCTGAAACAGTGCAGCAGTGAACGTTCAACAGTGTCCGATGGACCGTGTGTAGAGCCACACTAATACTGGTGTTGTCATTTTCTCTTGGGAGATGACATGGGCATCACCTTCTCTGAGGAAATGCTGCAGCCCACCTTGTTAGTGGATTGTAACTAAGCATGATTATTTTAGTATGAGGTGACCGTTGAAAACCATAGCACAGATTTACCCCCAGAGGAAGTCTGTCATAAGAATGCTACATCCATAAAAATCTCAATATCATGGCTGCCTAAGCAAGACCTGAACAAGGACATTGGTCTACTAGGATGCTGATATAGAGGGGAGAAATCTCACAAGACCTCAATCTTCCCCCAAAACATACAGGCAACTCAAGAATGCAGGGAGTGAAAAAATAATCTTCCCCAGAGAAGAGCCTCAAAATTGGTTACCTAATACCACGTAGTCAGTCCTGAAATCAGATAAATACAAGTAACATTATATAGACTGAGCAGGTTATAATTTAGGAATATAGGAATTAAAAACATATATGCCTTGAGTTTGAGAGATGAAACAAAGGGGAGGGTATGTGTTAGAGGTTGGAGAGAAGAAAGGGAAATGGGAAAAGGGGAAATGATAAGATTGTATTTTAATTCAAAAAATAAGACAGGAATTTCCTTTTTAATTTCTACTCCAAAGACTAAATTTAGAGGAACCTTACTTCCTACGTAGGTAAAATGATAAAACACAACTACTGAAGGGGCTTGAATGAACTGGCACAGTTGAAACACCCAAAAATGAGCTCCAGACAGAAAACAATTAGCTTTGCTCTTCCCTCAGACAAGAGAATATTGTTGCTTCAAATTTTCTTTTGATTCTATTTAATTCTGTTTCATGGGCAATTATCCTATTAAGTTGGCTTCTTTGTTTTGTCACAAGTAATTAAACACTCAGAGCTTGAGACTGCCTGCTTCAAGAGCAAAATTTAGCACCATAAACTTTTTTTCATAAAATTTTAGCCCATATAGAAAGCCCTTCTACAAGTATGTGAGCTCCAGATTTTCCTGAGACATGGCTCCAGAGACCCTGGGAAGGAAAATGAGGGTGGATGCTGGAATGCAGGGGCTGTATGTGAATCTGGGTGGGAAGCCTAGATAGAGCCTGCTATTCTCATTCTCAAAGTCAGCTCAAACAGTAGTTAAGCGTATTCCACAGGGCTAGGAATAGTCAAGAGAAATGTTCTTTACGAAAGAAAGAAAGAAAGAAAGAAAGAAAGAAAGAAAGAAAGAAAGAAAGAAAGAAAGAAAGAGAGAGAGAGAGAAAGAAAGAGAGAAAGAAAGAAAGAGAGAAAGAAAGAAAGAGAGAAAGAAAGGAAGGAAGAAAAAGGAAGGAAGAGAAAGGAAGGAAGGAAGAAAAGGAAAGGAAGGAAAAAATAAAGAAAGAAAAAAGACTTATTTCAGAGAATAAATATACTATTTTAAAGAGAAAAGACTTAGGGGTCAGGTAAAGCGGGTTTAAAATATAGCTTTTCTATGCTGTGTAGTCTTGGAAAAGCCACGGGACCTTTAGCATCTTGAATTCTTAACCTATACCAACACTAAAGCTTAGGGAGGCAATTATAAGACAATTGAAAGATCTAATGGTGTGGTACATGGTATATGGTCACAGTAGTGGATTATGAAGTAATCACCATGATGCTTTGTATTAACTGTCAGATTAACAAGTTCTAGAATCTCTTGGAGACAAATCCCTGAGCATCCCCATAAGGGATTATCTAGAGTGGTTTAATTAAAATGGGAAGACTGACCCAAATATAAATAGCACCATCCCATAGGCAGGTGCCATGCACTGCATAAAAAGGAAAAACATAATTTAAGCATGAACACCCATTGTTGTCTCTT
Source organism: Cricetiscus sungorus (assembly GCA_030556225.1). Classification (NCBI taxonomy): domain Eukaryota; kingdom Metazoa; phylum Chordata; class Mammalia; order Rodentia; family Cricetidae; genus Cricetiscus; species Cricetiscus sungorus. The sequence continues at coordinate 40,842,069 of JANBXA010000366.1, forward strand.
TCCTGACTGATGATACAATGTGAGCAGCAGCCTCATGCTAACCCACACACTCCTCATCATGATGGACTGTTCCTCAAACTGTAACCATAATCAGCCTTCCCTTCCTAAAGTTGCTTAGGTCAGGTGTTTTGTTGCAGCAACAAAGAAACTAGCTCAGTCATGGTGCACAATGGCTTTATTATGATAAAAATATAAAAATGGTCCCATCCCAATATTTTTAATATTTAGATTTTGTAACTCACTGAGATTAGCCAAGGTTGATCACATGAACATGGATGTGAAGGTGTCCACTGTACCAGGGTAACTCACCAGTGTCTTCACAGCCAAGGACCATGACCTCACCATTGGCAGCCCTCAGCTGCTGTTAGCCCTTCTAGATGGGACAGGAACCAGAGACTGAATTGTTAGGGGCTCACTCTTGTGCAGATTGTATGGAGGCACTTGTGGCTGCTGTGAGTTTGTGAGTGTCATTGCATATCATGTCCACATGATGTTTCCTCTCCTCTCCTCATCATTATTTATACAGCTCTTACATCATTTCTTCTGCCTTTACACAAAGTAAAAGTAATACACAACATGAATGTGGGATGGGGACTTGATGGGAAGAGGAGGGTGGTGGAGGTAGAAGAGGGATGAATGTGACCAGAGTGTATTTCATTCATACATGAAAGTATTAAAGAATCAGTCAGTTGCCAATCTATATTCAGGGCAGGCATGGTGACACATAACTTGTGAGGCCCATCTATTCTACATAACAAGTTTCAGGGCAGCCAAGGATAGATAGTGAGGCTCTATCTCAAAAAACATTGTATACAATGAGTGATCATGAAAGACCCTGAGAGCATGGATCCTCACGCCCTGACTCAGGAAAGGCGCCCCCCACCCCCACCCCCACCCCACCCTGCCAAATCACTCACGAGAAGCGGTCTAGATGCAAAAGCATGAGGTCTTTTATATTCCAAGTGCACTGGGGTTCGCAGCCATACTCCACGCAGGGGTAAAGGACTGGGAGCCCTGGGTACAGACTTGAGACAGCTTTTATAGGGTTACAACAAAGCCTGCACATCATTAACCAATCATCTCATAGCATCCAGTGCGGACCAATCAATTTGAACTATCCAAGCCCGCGCTTAGCCCAGGAAGTCTGCTTTTGCATGGGCTTCTGGGTGGGGTGACAAGGCTCATTTCCTGTGTTCACTCACTCACAGGTGCTGTCCTAAAAAGCCCTGTCGTGTGACCTTTTGCCTACTCACTGCTAGGGGACAGGGTCTGGGATTTAAACTTCCTGCTTCCTGGAGTCAGTGGAGAGTTAGGCTAAATTTTTCCATCCTTACAATCACAGTATAAGAAAGCTAGGTAAAAGATAACAAGGCAAGCTAATGCATCTATAAGTCAGAAGGTATGTCTGTCTGCTCTGATATAAATCCTATTTTCCCGGTAGTTTGTTGTAAATCACCTGGGTTCTAAATAAGGATGACTGTGAATGTTGGTTTTGTGCCCAAATGAGGCCTAATGAGAGCCTACGTTTTCTAGAAATTTCTTTCCAGTCTTGTATCCAGGATGCTGAGACAACCTTGGGAGGCAGGAATCAGAGGACTGTAGACAATACAAAGACTCTGACCTCCTTCTCTCTGCATGTAAAGTAAATTTGTACATCTCATCTTCGTTCTAATGTGGGTCTCGCCCCATGGATCAGCAGAGCTCCTCACATTGGTGAGGGCAGCCACTAATCTTCAAGCCCAGGTTCAAATGCTGATCTATTGTGAAAACAAGCTCAAAGCATGGTGGGAGTCCGTGCTTCAGTATCTGGGCTTCTCTTAGTCTGCTCACATTATCGTGTAACAGATCACAGTGCAGGAGCTGATTGCACATCCTGGAACACTCATATCCTGTGAGACCTTCAGTGTATTTCCTTCAGGGCTGGTACCCCTCCACAGACACCGAGAATATAACTGCCTATACATCTCTGAATCAATCACCTCCTGTTCCATCTTGTGGATACTGATTGATTATAGACTGCCTCATCTCATTCATTCCTTGCTGGGCTCCTTTGGGTTCTTTGCTTTTGTCCACCTAATACAACTTTTTTTCTGAAATCCTATTTGAACTTAGTCATTCTAATAATTTGTCAATTTTACTTCTACTCATGTTTCTTCCCAGCAGCTTTAAAATGTTATTGCATGATAAAATTCTCATTATTTATGCAAAAAAGTGCAAACTTGTGTGTGTGTATGTTTATGGTTTCCATATGTATGTGTTAGTATATACGTGTGTAGTTTTGTTTATGTGTGTATGTACATGTGAATGCATATTTGTAGGCTGTTTGTGCATATGTAATGTAACCATTCACAAATGTAATCATTTACAAATGATTACATTTGATTGTAGGTTGTGTGGGAGTGTGTGTGAATGTGTTCCTATACATATTTGCCACAATTTTATCAATGTTTTTGCATTATTAGAATAATCTTTCATGCCTCTTTAATTTTGGGTCCTAAATTATCTTTCAGTGTAATATAACCATGGTGTTCATGCATGTTAACATATCTAAATGTACATTTTGGGGGACTAAAAATTAAAGAAGCCACTAGTCATATATTAGACTCTGTATGTTCTTATTGAGTTTGTTTTGATTTATAAATCCTCAATTGGAAAGCAAGACTAACAACTACTTCCTCCTGAGAATTTTGGCAACACCACATCACAGAACTGGTGCTGGACTCCTGAAGATGTAACCACGCTGTGATGTTAGTAGCTGAAGAGGTAGCCAAGGTCCAGAGAGCTTCAGGCCAGTTGTCTGAATCGGACAGCACTAAAAGCACCCGAACAGAGACCCAAAGCCAAGTGTCCTGGATGAGTTGGTGTGCTGGTTGGAACAGGAAATGTTCGCATAGGCGAAGGCATTAGAACACCTGGTCCCTTCTGAGTGGCACAGCGATGCTGGAGAAAGTGTTAACTGTGGGCAGGCTTCATGTTCCAGTAGAAGATGAGATCTGTGGCCAGCTTCCTGATCCCCGCTGCCACACCTGTCTCCAGCTGCCATACCTGTCCCCTGCTGCCACATCCATCCCCCACCCCACAGCTGTGGCAGTCCCCCACTGCCACTCCCACTGCCACGCCTGTCCCCTGCTGCCCTGCCTGTCTCCGGATGCCACACCTGTTACCGGATGCCACTCCAACTGACACACCTGTCCCTCCCCTTGCTGCCATGGCTGTCTCCTGCCGCTGCATCTGCTTCCTGCTGCCTAGCCTGCCTCTGTCTGCAAGCCTGTCCCCCCCACAATGCAATTCCCCCATCCTTGCTGACATGCCTGTCCCCTGCTGCCAGGCCTGTCTCCCATGGCCATTCCCGCTACTCCACACTTCCCACCATAATGGGCTTTTACCTCTCTGGAACCAGGAGCTTAAATAAAACACTTCTTTCCAGAAGTTGTTTTGGCAGCCACGTTTTATCACAGAAACAGAAAAGTGACCAACAGACCAGTTTCTTTACAACACCTCATCCCTTTTTCATGCAGGAAGAGAATCAGTCAACAAAAGCAGACTTACTCCACCCTGTCCATGCTTAGAACTGCATTTCCAGGCATTTCAGATGATTCACGTTTCAATATTTTTAAAGTGAGAAAGCCACACACACACACACACACACACACACACACACACACACACACACGTCTACAAGAAAAGCACCTCTGCACCTCTTCCCTTGGAACTGAATGTGTAATTGAGATTTCACACCTCAGCATTATTCAAGCTTAATCTTCACTGAACTTAGTGAAATATCATTTCTATCAGGATAACTTCCCACATTATTATATGACTTCCCCACCATAATTGGATTCCTTGGGCACCACAGGAGTTCTAATTGCTAAGGCAGAGCAATTTTGCAATCATCAGCCAGTGCTGCCCATGCCGAAAGCCTTGCAGGAGGCTTTACAGAAAAGGATGTGTATGGGTGAATCTCAAAAACTAACATAATGCCTTCCTTTTCGTCTCCTGATTTCCAGGAAGCATGACTGAGCAACACATTCAATTTCCAACCACCCTCCTTCTAAAGGTTGTGGGAATGTACCATGTAGATGTGGGAGTGTGCCAGATTATAAATTTAATAAAATTGGGACTGAACCTTTGAAAAATAAACTGGATTTGGAATTTTAAAGTGAGATAACACTCATCTATGAACTACAATTCTGTCTTGGTGTATTTTCTCTTCTTGAGGTTTAACTCACATAAATATTGGTTCATGACGGGACATGATCAATAGAGTGTGGGCCTCCTTAGGTCCCAAATATTTAAACTTAATCTGCTTGGATTTCAGCTTGCTGTAAATTAAAGACAACTGGGTCCTGGTAGCATTTTGCCTCTGCAACTTGAGTTAGCCAGTTTGTTTTTCTTTCCTTTACCATCTTCCCATGCTGGAAATGAAAACTAAAATTTGGTGGTCAAATCTAAAGTTCTGTATGGAGCAAATAATGTCAGATGCTTGTAAGCTAAAATCCCTTATAAATCAGAGAAAAAGCTATCCAGGACAGGTTCTGTGATGCTAAGCTAGAAATGAATTGCATTCATTTCTTTTATTGCTGATAGCAGCTGACAGACAAGGAACTAGTATTGTTAAAGTACAGAACTGAGAAAGTGGAGAGAGGGAAAGTAGTTTACCCCACATCCCACAGCTGGTAAGTGGCAATCTGAACAGACAGCTCGACATTTTAGCTGCTCGGTTATATGGATTCACACACTGACTTCAGTCCTCACAAGAAAGATGCAATGCCTAAGCTGACAGAATGTACTTGCTGCAATGAGTAGAACTTATCTTTCCCAAGATTCATTTGTGGGAGTCTTTCCTCAGGATGAACTGTGTCATTATAGGGTCATCACACGTGTGATTATTTATAATGAGGTCATGTCAGGGCAGCATGTACTCCTAACTAATGTTACAAGCATCTTCATAAAATTAGGAATCTTGAGTCAAACAATGCACAGAGAGTGCTCTGTGGAAATCAGACTTGTACTGGAACAGCTAAGGGTTAGCAGAAGCGAAGAGGGAACATTTAACAATTCCTTCTTCCTAGTCCTGTATGCACCTTGCTTTGCAATTTGTGCCCTCCAGAAGGGAGCAGTCAACATCAGGAAGGAGCCTTATAAAATACCAGCTAACACAAAGGATGCGGGGTTCCAAACATGTCTTGCCCATCTGTGTGATCCGAAAGAAGTGACTTTGCTTGTGCTGAATAAGGAAACATTCTTGTTAAGCTTGCTCATTTCGTGAGCATGTTAACATATAGCTATGCGTGGTTCGTGAAGGAAGTAACTCTCTCTAATTTATCTATTCAGATACTCAAAACCAACAGAAGAAATGGCCTTCGTAAAATTTGATAGAAACGCTTACGGACTAGCTCAAGGTGAGAGGGGTCCATTACCCTCCAGCGGCCATGACTCTGCATCCTTCTTGGATCATTTGTGGAAGAGGAATGTGTGTTCATTTATGAAACTAGCGATAAAGGCCTTCATTCTGTATACTGTTTCTTGACTTCCACGACACAAAGGCTTGGTTTCCTTCTTGTCCCCTTGGTGACCTCATCTCAACCCTGTGGTACAGCAGAATCTAACAATGGTGGTAAGTTCTCAGTTTGTGTACCTGTTCTGAGACCTTGTCCATTGCTGTAGTTTATGTGGTCCTCAGTAACACAGTGGTGAAAAATTCTTTAAAATCCACATTTTTCTATAACCCAGAAATGGTACACTGAAGATGAATGTCTTATCTAATCTGTGCCCCACTTTCCTTACTTAACAAAGAAAAATAATGAGTTTTGCAAGTTTGGAGGGTTTTTATTTTTTGAGTGTCTGTAGTGTATGCCTGCGTGCATGCATGTCTGGGTGCACATACATGCATATATACAGACCAGAGGCTCACAATAGGAGTCTTTTTTATCTGATTTGTCTCATTTTAGGTTCTAGAAATAATCAAGGTTATAGCTATCCAAGTCTATGAATAAATTCCTGTGTCTCCATTCAGGACTTGAGAGGCCTGAGCAGAGGTCAGATGATATAAGAATTGGATCGTGATCCTCACAGACCCTGATGACTCTAACTCCAGAAGTGCTTCCTTTAGAAGACACTGCCATTATTTCACATGCAATGGCATAAAATATGTGAGGTTGCTCCATACATCATGTCATAAATGTCCTCTGAATAAGAAAAGAGAAAAGGGTACTCCCAGAAGGCATTCCCTGGGAACCACAGGCCACCAGTCAGGGAATCATGTAGATTGACTACAGAAATTCATCCCCCTCAATTTCTCCAAATCCAATCCCCAATCTCACCCCCAGATCTGTAGAAGACCACTGTCTGTGGTCTCCCCCTCTACTGTCCTCACCTCAAACACAGAGATCTCCCCTGTCTAACTTCCCTGTCTAACTGGATTTGTTCCTTTATCCCACTCCCCATCTCCAGCCTGCAGTCCCTGGAAATTGTGACCAAGGAAACAAGTAGACTAACTGCAGGTCTTCATATATCCCTTCTTTCCTCCAAATGCAATCCCCAAATTTGTCTCTAGCTCTCCAGGAGACCTCCTGTTATGACCCCCTATCTCCAGTGGATCACATAAATCTTGCCACCACAAATTCCACCCACTACTCATTGCTTTATCTAAGCCCGAACTCAATCAGGCATTCATTGGCAAACCACAGAGAAGTGGTAGGCTAACAGCAGATCCTTACATCTCCATCCATCCAAGCCCAGCACCCAAGTCTAATCCCCAGCTCTGTAGCAGAATACCTGCTATGGCCTCTCCTTACTCTCTGCCCCCATTTCCAGGGGACAAAGTAGATCTTAGTGGAATACCCTGGATTTTTCTCTGCTATGGACCCCATCATTCCCCACATCTTACTCCCCATTCCTAAGTGTAAGCTCCCAATACCAAGAAACTTACTTTACTTAGGACCCCCCCCCAGTTGCCACATCTACCTGGATTCCAGAAAATTTCCTTACCAGGCAACATACAACCACAATATTCTACTAATACCCAGGCAGGACAACAGAAACCAAGAAATAAAACACCTGCCTGACAAAGTCAAGACCAGATACCAGCACCTAGAATTATAATGTTCTGACACCTAGATGCCTAGGGCTAGAGGGGTAGGGATTGGGGGAGGGAATGTGGGAAGAAACAGCTAATGGTAAAGGGCCCTTGAGGAATAGTATAGGAACCTAATACAGTAGAAGCTTCTTAAAACACATACATGTATGACAGTGATCTAAATGAAGTCATCAAACAATGCTGGAGACAGAGCCCCAGCTGGCCATCATTGTCACCAAATGAAGATTCAGTACTGGGATATGACAGACTTTGAAGACTCCCCATGGAAGGCCTCACCCTCCCTGGGGAGCAGAAATGGGATGGGATGGGGGTTGAGGGGACAGGGGAGGAGGGGAGGGTGAGGGAACTGGGATTGACATGTAAAACAAACTTGTTTCAAATTTAAATAAAAATATTATCAAAAAAAGAACTCAGGATTGAATAATATTTTCCTACGTGAACTTGATAAACAAAGAAGAATCATGAAAGACTGAACTATTTCTAGCAACACAGTATTCAGGCCGACTCCTAAGGAGGAGGAGAAATTAAAACATACCACTCAGTAATCACTGTAATTAAAAATGGTATTAATGTATCTAATTCAATGATTGGTGAATGCCTCTGTGGTGCAAATATCCACCATCTGCCTTCATCTCCAAAGGGTCCACAACTTCCAAAAACTGCACTAACAAATGGAGACCAACTATCCAAACTCATGACCCAGTTGGGAACATTGATCATGAAAAACTATTAACTCTAACAGAGAATCTTTCCCTCAGGTTCTCTACTAGTGACTTCTTCCAGTTGTAGAATTGTCTGTTAATTGTGAGGAGTCTTCCCACAGCGAATCACAGTGTGAAGGAAGCAAATAGAGCAGTGTGACTTGCACTGGCTGGAGACACAGTGAGCTGTGTGATCTCAGTGCTTGCAGAGCCTGCCCTGCAGTAGAGCATCATCATCTCACGGCCATCTCACCATCATCCCACCGTCATCCCACCATCATCCTACGGTCATCATCCCATCATCATCCCACCATCATCCCACCATCATCCCATCATCATCCCATCATCATCCCACTATCATCCCACCATCATCCCACCATCATCCCACCATCATTCCATGGTCATACCACCATAATCCCACCATCATCATCCCATGGTCATCCCACCATTATCCTACCGTCATCCCACCATCATCCCACCATCATCATCCCACCATCATCATCCCACCATCATCATCCCACCATCATCCCACCACCATCATCCCACCGTCATTCCACCGTCATCCCACGATCATCCCACCATCATCCCTCCATCATCCCATGGTCATCCCACCATCACCCTATGGTCATCATCCCACAGTCATCCCACGGTCATCCCACGGTCATCCCACCGTCATCCCACCATCATCCCACCATCATCATCCCATGGTCATCCCATGGTCATCCGATCGTCATCCCACCGTCATCCCACCATCATCCCACCATCATCATCCCACCCTCATCCCTCCATCATCCCATGGTCATCCCACCATAATCCCACCGTCATCCCACCACCGTCCTGCAGCTGGGGGAAGCTGGGTAATAGAGCGGACCCACAGACAGTTCTGAGTCCCAGCCCAACTGCAAGTCACTATGGCAGAAAATAGCTCCACAAACCATGCTCTGCTGCAAGGCTCAGCCTTCAGCCTAGGCAGTGATTTCCAGCTGGCAGACTTGGTATTGCTTGCAAAGACCGTCCAGTGTTCTTACTTTCCAGAATGTGCAATCAGAATAACTGTTATGTTGTATAGTTTTGTGAATCCCACAAATTTTAGAACGCATTCATCCTCTTTATTTATAATTGCCTCTACTCGGATTTACTACTGAATTTTGTCTTTGTTTTACTTCCTTTGCTTTGTGCCAAGAAATTATTATTATTTGTCTGTTTCCAAATACAGTTTGGTTTTGTTTTCTGGCAACATGAAATTTTGTTATGTATAAAGAATAGTACCTGAAAAATACAGTTTTTCTGGTATTTGTTGAGACATTTTGATCTACTTTTTAATTTTTATTTTGTTATATAAGTCATTTATTATATTCAAAAGTGAGTGCATAATTCAAATATAAATATACAAGGAAGATTTCTGTCTGTGTTGGGCTTGCTTCAAGAGTTTAAACTACAATGTGTTTTCAGCTCGAGGTTAAGGCTCACATAGATCTGTTTAGTTAGTCTACTTCCAGAGCCTTCAACACGCATTTCTTCACCTCACTTGACACTGTAGGTTGCCACATTTTAAAAAACATTTTAATTGGTGATTATGAGCATAGCTATTGTGCATAGCATCTGCATGTTTCTATACATTTTATTTTGTTAATGTTCAGATATTCATGTGATAAATTAGTTGTAATTTTGTTGTAATTTTGGCCATAGGTTTTACTCATTTCCACCCCTTACTCTCAAGTAGGTCAGATATATAAAGAGGAAAAGTAACATCTTTTTTGAAAAATTAAACTATGAGGAAAGGGTCACCCAGTTGGTTTCTGGGGGCTGCAGCTAAAAGCTGTCATGACAGTCAGTGCAGAAGCCCCAGGTGGATTTTGAGCTTGCTTCTTTCTATAAATGTCCTACTGTATTTCTGATGTCTTCTGGGGAGTAGAAATTGCAAGTCCGTTTATGGTACAGATGAAAAAGACATATTAATAGCCTATTCAGGGAATAGGTCAGACATTTATAAGGGTAGCAATTGTCTGAATGATCCAGATACAAAGGTTTAGTGAAAATTAGGTTGAAGGATAGAGGAATGTGTATTCTTTGCAAGAGACAGAAAAGCAAAGTTCTGGATTTTGTAAATCTTACCTGCCAGAGGGAGGAAACAAACACTCAAAAAGTATGACAGCCTGTATAGGCACAGAAAGAAAAAAGGAATTGAAGAAGGGAGGGAGGGATCGATGGAGAGAGGAGAGAGAGGGAGGGAGGGAAAGAGAGAAAGAAGGGGGATAAGGCCGAGTGAGAGGGGATGGAGAATTTGCAGTGGAGGTTGAACACAATCACAATGCATTGTACACAAGTATTACACTGTCAATATTTTTTTAAATTAAGTTAACAAAACAGAGAAAAGCAAATCTGGCAGGTGACCCTTTGCAAACAAAGCCTTTACCACAGGGATCTCAGGAGACACTCATGATCCACACTGTCACAGGTCTGGATACACACTCCAACACTGCTTCTCAACAGCCCTCTTAGATGTTGCATTCAGGCACAATTGAAACACATAATTTCAAAGGGACATGCAAGATAGTCTGTATTAGCATGTCTTGTTAAAAGTGCATGCTTGGGCTGGAGAGATGGCTCAGAGGTTAAGAGCACTGACTATTCTTCCAGAGGTTCTGAGTTCAATTCCCAGCAACCACATATGGTGGCTCACAACCATCTGTAGTGAGATCTGCTGCCCTCTTCTGGTCTGCAAGGATACTTGCAGATACAATATTGTATATATAATGAATAAATGAATCTTTAGAAAAAAAATGTATATGTTCATACAAAATGGCATGGATCGATCAGCTTTTACTCGGGGTTACTTACACAGAGAGTACAAAGCTAGCCAAAGTGAGGTGGGGAAGATTTCATACAAGCTTACCATTGAACTGATCTGTCTTGTTTGTGTGATTCTGATAGCTTGGATTTTCTGTTTGAGTTCTTATAGAAATTTACAAAAACCTTACAGTTAACCAAACACTACAAATTCCTAGAGCCCTTAGGCAAGAACCTGAGTTCTCAGAACCACAAAGTTAACTAACCAAACAGATGAATGGATAAGGAAAGAAGGGAAGGAAAGAAAAAAAAGAAGGAAGGACAGAAGAAAAGATGAAGACAAGAAAGAAAGATAATTTCTCATGCTAGATAAATCAAGTACTAGAAATTTGCTATATGAAATTGTGCTTATGGGCATCAGTGTCATATTAAACACTTAAAAATCCATGGAGAGGAAAGATTTTTATAACGTGTTCTTTTGCCAATAAAGAAATAAAAGGAACACCAGTACTGGTGTAATTTAAAGCCCAATTCAAATTAGTGATCTATAATTCAAGAATTCCTCAATTATTAAAACTCATAGTAAAACTTCTCTAAATTCTCAATACATCATTTATATGCACACCCTTTCAGTGATTCAACATATGATCTCATGATACTGTTTCAAAATTCAGCTAGTCATTAGATATCTACTATGGGCTGTTATGCAACAGGCTGAGAGTAAGAAGAAAATCTAAGAAGAGGCAGACATTTGTAAGAATAATGAATATAATTAACTCCATACTGTAGGGAGAATGAAGATTTATTATGAAACCTTGAAGCTCGAAAATGCTTAGTGGGTATTAGTTAACATCTACCATTGACAAGAAGATATTATCTGGTATAAAGCAAGACAAAAATAGATAAATAATTAAGAAACAATCAATCTAAACTTTATTATTTACATAAAGATGAATTTTAAAATAATATAACCTACAAAATAAATGTCAAAATTGCAAACTATCTCAAGTATATATATATATATGTATATGTGTGTGTGTGTGTGTGTGTGTGTGTGTGTGTGTGTAATTCTTAAAAAGACATTTATTGGGGTAAAGATATACACATACATTCAGAAGACACAAAGGCTATCTATAAAGAAGAGAATCTACTTGGGAACTGGAAAAATCAGTCTGTTTTAAAGGGCTGCTGCTTTTAAAGCCTCTGAAGAATTTTTTTTCCCTATTTTAGGTTGGTCATTTGAAGACAAATAGGATGGTTGATTGGTCTAGAACTGTTTTTAGGCATATGTCCTGATCTGACCTTGAATTTGTTGAGCTATTCCACCAGTGTGGATGGCTTTTGTTTCAATTCAGGAGGTTGAAGAAGTTGCTGGTCATCTCAGAGATTTGCTACCTTTATTACTGATCCTCAAGGCAGAGAATTTTATGCCTTTTTGAAAGACCTTAACAACTATTTATATAACTAAAGATACATAGTACCATTCCTAAGTTGGAAAATTCAAAGTCATAAGACAGATGGTGGGTTCAATATTCATTGTATTATTTTTTGGTTTTGTATATGTGCAATTATTATACTTTAGTTATACTTTTTAATTGGTTTAGTATTATGTACATGAATAGATATATTTTCTGAACATAGAATTTTACATTCACCAACACTCAATAACTGTTGCATATTTTTATTTAATTTTATATATAAATTTGTTCCTTTATATTTGGTTGAAAATCATTGGTGTCAACTTGGTTAAAGTAGTAAACTGAGGCTCAGCACATTTAAGGGCCTCCCCATGATCCTGTTACCTGTGTGCTCTTCTCTCCAACCAAGGATCTCTGCTAGCCCAGTGTCTACTAACTTGGTAGATCCATCACAATCCCCTGGGCCAACCTGACACACACAATCAATTCAACACACTTGGAAATACAACTGTTAGCATTACTTTATTTGGCATGTGTAAGACATTGTTGACAACTGCAGTATACAGAAAGGGTAGTTTGATTCCATTAGGTGGCTCTGTGAAAAATATTTGGTGGTTTGGGGAAAATGAACTTTCAGTATTTGTTTGTGCCTTGCTGTGTTCAAGAGCTGCCTGCTGGGCACTCATCGTGTCTGGGCAAGGATCTCATTAAGGCCACGGTGGACACTCATTAGATGAGTTCTGAAATCCATCCCCGAAATACCAGAGTGAATTAGCTGCAGCTGGTGCCTCTGGACACATACTCACTGATCAGAAGTGACTTCTCCACACTCCTTATCTGCCCCTGTGAGATGCCTATGAAAACAAGTCTTCCTCTCCAAACAGGTGGAACATTTTTTTTTATTGAATCTGCGTTCATTTTTCCTTGATCAGTGTGCTCAGGAAATCTCTATAGTATATTTATTTGTGCAGCACAGAGCTTCGGGGCTTGATAATAAGTTTGGTGTAAAGCAAAGTGATCTCGGATCCCTTAGAGCTTGAATGATCAAAACAATAAATAATAATTAAACAAGTGTCAGTACTACTTTTGTTCCTAAAATTGGGGGGGGTAGATGAAAAGAAATAATAGGAAAGGGGTGTTCTTAAATAAAATCTCCTATGGAGTCACTCTGAGAAGGAGGCAGGGAGGCAGGAAGAATCAAACCTAAGGTAAGAGCTTAATGTCAACTACAAAGTTAAAGATTTCTTTCTTACATTTTTTATTATGTTTTTCTCTCTCTCTCTCTGTCTCTCTCTCTGTCTCTCTCTCTCTGCTCTCTCTCTCTCTCTCTCTGTGTGTGTGTGTGTGTGTGTGTGTGTGTGTGTGTGTGTGTGTTCCAGTGTGCACACAGATGCTCTGGGAGGTCAGAAGAGGTTGTATGATAGCGTGGAGATGGAGTTATTAACGATTGTGAACTGCTTGACGAGGGTGCTAGAAATTCAGTTCCTCCGCAACAGCATTAAGTGCTATAACTACTCAGATATCCTTCCAGGAACCACAGTGTTAATTGACTCAACTGTACTTCAGCATAAATAAGATTTTCAGGTGGCATGAGTTGATTGTTTTGTGTTAAAAAAGTAGTCACTGTTGTAATTTAAGAAAAACTGCAGGGGAACGGGGGAAGACACCATGCAACAGGGTTCAGGAAGAGGGCTTTTTTTTAAATTAGGGAAATGGATCATAAAAAGGGGAAAGGGAGACCAGCTTTCAGAGACAGGAGCTGCAGGATAGAGAAAAGAGGGGGAATATGGGGAGAGAAAGGAGAGAGAGAGAGAGAGAGAGAGAGAGAGAGAGAGAGAGAGAGAGAGAGACAGAGAGAGAGAGTCAGAGAGGCGTGAGAAAGAGGGAAAATAATGGGAGGTGGGCAGGGCCCCTTTAAAAGGGGAACATAGTAACATAGTGAATGTGCACAGGTGGTGCTCTTAGTGGCTGCAGCTGAGGTTGTATCCTGTAAGAACCCCAAGGACAGGCCAGTACAGGTGCCTCAATACTAACAGTCATCATAAGCAAGCAGTTAAACTATGAATTCTTATTAGCAACAATGGATTCATTATTTTATTTTCATTTCAAACTATACTTGTCTACTTAAAATCTATTTAAAATACATTTTGACAGGTGTATAGACCTATGAAATTATGACTACTTTCAAAACCTGACATAGATGTTACATTAAACCTTACGTGCGCTTCTTTGCCATCAATCCTCCCCTCCCCATCCCAAGATGATAGCATCATTTCTGTCATTCAGGTGAGACATAGGTTTCTCAAATGCATTAGTTTGTATATTGAAAGTTGGCTCCACATAGTGATGGCATAAGTTTTCACTTATGCTTTGTGTATCAATAATTCATCCATTTGCATTGTTCAGCTCTTAAGAGGCAGTGGCAGGCAGATCTCTGTGGGTTCGGGGCCAGCCTGGTCTACTAAGTGAATAGTGAGTTTCAGGCCAGCCAGGACTATTATGCAAAGAAACTCTGTCTCAAAATGACAGAAAGAAAGAGACAGATAGACAGTGATGGGGGGAAGAGGAAGAAGAAGGAGGATGAGGAGGAGGAGGAGGAGGAGGAGGAGAAGGAGGAGGAGGAGGAGGAGAAGGAGGAGAAGAAGAAGAAGAAGAAGAAGAAGAAGAAGAAGAAGAAGAAGAAGAAGAAGAAGAAGAAGAAGAAGAAGAAGAAGAAGAAGAAGAAGAAGAAACCAATTGGCTATGATATCACTGACTCTGTAAGCTACTTCAGTAATCAATAATCTAGGCAACATTTTAGCATCTCACAGTAAAGTGGCAACAACAAAAACAATCCCTTCTGAAGATAGAGTATGTGGTAGTCTGTTCTATGAATTTTGCTGAGTTGCACTTAGCAATTTCAAGTTGCATCATTGCAAGCACAGTAGTACTTTGCGCGTATTTGCTTGCATGCTCATCTCACTTGCTCTATCGTGTATTTCTTGAGATAGAACACGTGTAGTTTGATCTTGGTAGCCAACAGTAGTTTGTAGCCCGCAGTGCTCTAATATTGATCTGAAACTGTATCGTTAGACTTTTGCCCATTGATTTTTTGCTAGAGCTTGAGGGCTACAGAGAACGAGCCTATTTTTTTTTTCTACAGGAGCTTGCCACATAATTCAGCCACCTCCTCACTGACATCCTACACACGCATAAAATACTACAGGTGAGTCAAAGTGAGGATCTACTAGATATTAGGACTTCAGTGAGACTGAATTGAGCTTGAAGGACAATTTGCCAATCATCACAATAGATCACAATAAATTCCCTATCTACTGCAGAAGAAAGAGACTGCATTCAGAAAGCTGCTTCAAGTAAGAATTAAAATAATCGAAGGGAAGACAAGTCTTTCTATTTGTCAGCTGTGTAATTTATATACGTTCACAGAAATTCACTTACTCAACACACATCGGATTGTTATGACCACATTTTTCCCCTACTGCCGGCCTGGTCCTGCCACCACGCCAGCCCCCAATAACATGCAGAGACTCTGTATTTGATATAAGGCTGTTGTCCAAGTACTAGTTTCTTACCGGCTAGCTCTGTCTTAATTATTATCCCATTTCTACTTATCTAAGTATTTCCTCGTGGCTCATCTTACCGGCCAGAGCGGCTGGGGTGCTACCTCTCCGAGCTCTCCATGTTGACTCCTCCTAACCACTTCCTCTTTTCTCCTTGTCTCCTAGCCCTGCCTATCTTGCTTTCCCATTGGCCAACAGTGCTTTATTCATTAACCAGTATGAGAAAAATATTTAAAGAATAACATCTCCCATCATCGGATATTCCAGATAGTTTCTTCTTTTCTTTGCTTTTCTTTTTTTAATTCTTCATTGAACTTCTTGAAGATATAAATACTGTGCTATCCTAAGAAGTTACTTTGAGTTGTTCGTTTGTTACCTTCAGTGACAAAGGGAAAAGTTGAGAATTGCGTGGAGTTCACAGAAGAATGAGAAAGGCTTGAGTCCTGAAAAGAAAGTCAAAGGCTCTAAGTCAGAATACAACAACAGTATTTAAAACAAAATTAATGATATTCCATATCAGAAACCTAGATCATCTCTGTAGGGATGACCCAATATGTATCTACCAGAGCCTTTTCTAGGTAAAAGGACTCGGTCAAAACAAAATACCAAAACAAAACAAAAGACAAGCGCACAGTAAACAACTCAGGAGCAAAAGATTTACATTTCATGGACACTTTATGTTTATAAAAAATGAGATATAAGAATTAAGACTCGGCCGGGTGGTGGTGGCACATGCCTTTAATCCCAATACTCAGGAGGCAGAGTCAGGCAGAGCGGAGCTAGTCCCAGGACAGCCTCCAAAACCACAGAGAAACCCTGTCTGGAAAAAGAAAACAAAAAAAAAAAAAAAAAGAGAATTAAGACTCAATGATAATGCACTTTGGTGTTGAAGTATAGACCATTATCCAGACTCGGTAGTTTATATATGACATTTCAGAATATTGTGAGCTCATTTCTGATTGCTATGAATTATGATTGTTTTAAGTTCAGAGTTG
The DNA here is from genome assembly GCA_030556225.1 of Cricetiscus sungorus. Lineage (NCBI taxonomy): Eukaryota > Metazoa > Chordata > Mammalia > Rodentia > Cricetidae > Cricetiscus > Cricetiscus sungorus. The sequence continues at coordinate 40,858,632 of JANBXA010000366.1, forward strand.
TATACACTGTTTAAGATTTTTTTTAAAAAAAAAGTAAATAAAGAAATTAAAAATAAAACCAGAAATGCACAAAGGCAAAGCCAGTACTTAGAACTCTGACAAAGGACTAGATAGCTGGCTCAGAGGTCAAGTGTGTTTATGGCTCTTGTAGAGGCCTTGGATCAGTCCATCACCCCCGCTGGTCAGCTTCTGGTTGGATCTGACACCCCTTTTTGGTCTTCAGGGCTGCCTGTACATACATGGTGCATATAAAGTCCCTTAGGCACAAGTACGCGCGCACACACACACACACACACACACACACACACACACACACACACACATGTGCACACACACACACAATAAAACAAGAGCAAATAAAAAACTTGATTCCACTAATTTCAGAAATATGGCCTTTCTACTAGACCAATCCAATCTCTCTGAAGCCTGAGTCTGTGGCCTTGAACAAAGACGCATGGCAATGCCATCTCAGGCCTCAGATGTAGACAAAAGTCATCAAATTCTCCCTGTAAGACAGTAATTCACTTTCAGGTGGGAGGGGTAATGTGTCTATTTCCCCAAAGTCAAGGCCAGAGAGTTGCTAGACATACAGTAAGAAGTAAGCCATCCCGTAGGGCATATAAGGAAAGCAGATCAAAATTTCAGCGCAGACCTAGGAAAGCCCCCGGGGAAATGTTCTCCGTGTGGGAACTTAACGGTTCAGTCCTGCGAAGGCTCCTGCACTGTGCAGCAGTTCCGCCTCCAAATACAGGTCTCCATCACTCAGGACGGTAACATAGCTCCTCAAGACACCTCACTATGGGTACAGTGACCCAAAATAACATGTTACCACTTCTACTCATGCCCCAGCAGCCAACCTGGCATGGAGAGGTGAAAAGAGAACTACAGTTTCCACAGCAACAGAAAAAGAAACAAAGAGTTACGAAAGAGGTGCACTGCCCGCTTGGTACTGACGTTTTTTTAAATCTAGTGAGTCAAGACACACACGCGCGCGCACACACAAACGCACACACGCGTGCGCGCGCACACACACAACATATACACACACTCACACATGCACACACACAAACTCACACACACAGGCACACACACACATACACACACACACAGGCACACATACACACACACATATACACACACTCACTCACACACACATACACACACACACATATACACACACACTCACACACACAAACGCACACACACATGCACACATATACACACACTCACACACACATGCACACACACATACACACACATATACACACACTCACACACGCACACACACAAATGCACACACACAGGCACACACACACACACAGTATAGCAAACTATGTTGCCATTTACAGACATTTGTTTATAATTAGAGGCTGGCAGCAAGGGACAACCGAAATCTACAATTCATTGCCAACCAATCCCTCAAGAGTCAGGGAATCTTTACCCATTCATGTTTTTCTAGTACCATAGCTGAAGAACTACAGAAAGAAACCCATCCTGAATTTTATTCCATGAGTCAACAAGATTAGCCATGCAAAGACTTGAAGAACACCCTGTTTCAGGGGATAAGAGAGGGGCTGGAAGAGAGGCTGGGTTACTATGGCAACTCCTTCCCCATCTCAGAAGTTGCCATTCCAGCACAGTCTACTGTTGTGTCTGAACACTGTAAGTAGAGAGAGGGCAGAATAGGCCAAGTCTGAGGCTGCTGCAGAACTGACCCTCGCCCCCATACCCCTAATGAATGCTAGAAATATTTACGGAACCAATGCTTGGTAGTAGTTCAAGTACATACAAGCCCACCATTAAATGCGTTATTACTGACTTATAAAATCATTATTTTAGCATTAGTGTATATTTCAGTTACTGAGCACTTTAACCTTTTATTAACATCATCTTGTTGAAAAAACTACTCAGTGACCTTTCCACCATGAACTTCTTTTATCCAACACATCCAACATTTCCTTCTCCCTCTCTCTCCAGATCCCTCTATCCTTCCCCTCTCTTTTCCTCCTCACTCTGCTCCTTTTCTGTCCTCTACTCTTTCACTTACCAACATAGCTTGTCTTGTGGAATAAAGCATATAGAAAACCTCTTCCTTTTTCTCCCAAGAAGAATGCAGTTTAATAAAGATGCTCAGTCAAACATGCAATCGATTTACTTGGTCATCTGGGGCATACAAATATCCCATCTCCTTTACTTAATCAGGTAAGCACTGGTAGCCATGTAGCCATGACTTAAATCCCAGTTCTGTGTCATCCCCTAAGGTTTGTTACTATCCACAGCTGCCACACAAGCCAAGGTAAACTTCAGTCTCCCTTAGGCTCTGGGTGACCGGGGTCTCCGTCACGGGGCAGACAGTTTGCATGTGGATTTTGTTTCCTTCCCACCATCACTGCTCTGACACAGGAAGTATGACTGTAGAGAGCTGGTTCATATGGTGCTCTGAGCTTTTGTCCTCAGTAATACACCCTGGACAGACCTCAGAGGTGTCCAGTATTTGAAGCTTTGCAAGGTATAGTCATGGTTGGTCATTATTCCCAATGAATGGAGTAGTTGAGTCCACATGGGCTCTCCTCAAGGAAAAGGTTCTCCCCCCACATCCCCTCTCCCTGAGGTCCATTCCCCATCTATTTCTTCTTCAGAAAAAGAGCAGTCCTCCAAGAGATGACAACCCAACAGGAAAAAAGAAGATACAAGAAGACGAGGCAAAGGCCTCCTATTAAAGCTGGACAAGGCAACATAATAGGAGGAAAAGAGGTGAAAGGGTCAGAGATACACCTATCCCCACTGTTAGGAATACCCCCACGGTTAGGAAAGCGCCAACCTAACAGCCATAAACTATATGTAGAGAACCTGATGCAGACCCATGCACACCCGTGTTTGCCATCTCAGCCCATGTGAATCCTGCTTAGTTGACTTGGTTGGCCATGTTCCCCTGGTGTCCTCCATCCCCTCTGAGACCTAGTCTTTCCTCCCCTCTTCTGTGTGGGTCCCTGATCTCCAAGAGGAGTGATCTGATAGACTCTTTCTCTGCAAAATGTCTGGCTTTGGATCCCTGTACCCATTCTCATCTGCTGCTGGGGGAAGCATTTTGATGACAACTGGACAGAGCTGTGATCTATGAATATAGAAGCATATCATTAGGAACAATTTCATTGGTTGATTTTTTTTGCCAGTATTGTTTTTCACCATGGACTTTTATAAGGCAGAATCTCTAGTTTGCTTCTTTTTAACTATCCCCAATGGACCACCTGCATCTTAGGGGGTATTCAGTGAATTTGAGTTGTTGGCAGCACAAGAAACAAACTCTTAATAGTTATATGGCTTATATGGCTCTCACATCAGCTGGATTAATGGGGATTTGAACGCAATTCCCCAATGCTGTGACCACTCCTTTCACTGCCTCTTTGATGATACTAGGCAAGAGGACTTCTGGAACTCTTAGCCTCCTGTTAATTGTGCATGATGCTTTTCGCCACACCCAAATCAAAGCATCCATCAAACACCCAGACAAGCTTGAGATGGAGGAGGCTGACCACTCAAGCATGCTAATGACTGCCTTGTTTAGGGAGGCGTCTGCAAGCAAAGGCATGGGGCAGGAATCTGAGGGACCTTAACCTTTTTCAGGCATGCAGTGATGGATGACTCTTACTGAGGAAGTAGCAGAAGCCCTGAGCTGCTGGGACTGCAGTCTGCATCCTTCAGTTGCCCTGCACTCTTGGGTGGCCTTCATACTCAGATGTGGCTTTGCATTTGTTACTTCTAAGGAGCAACTTTATCTCATCATAACAACGTGTGAACTCATCCCAGGAAGAACAGCACTTGGCTTAATTATCTAAGTAACATAATGATTCTTGCTCTTAGGAGCATTGGCCATAAAAGTGAATGCCATCAAAGGTACAAGAAAATGAATCTTCTATTAATTCTGCTAAGCCAAATGGAAACCAAAATAACACCTTAAGTGGTTTGCAGCATCAATGTCAGTTTCTGAAGGCTTTGATTTACTATTTTCTCTGAGAAAAATATCCATATCCATCTATGAAAATGATTCTAAGTTCTTGGACTCAAAATAATTTTTTTCTGGATCTATAAATTACCCTATGCTAATTCATCTTATTGTTAGAGTTCTACATTGATGGCATACTCTACCCTAGTGATTACATTGTGGTATCTAGACTCCAGATGCATAGCAGAATGTAAAGAGAACCAGGTGTGATTAGGTTTGGTTGAATAAAACAGAAATGCCCTAAACAGCAGAAGTTAAAGCAGAAGGATTAATATACAACTTAAATGAAATTCAAAGATTATACAAGAGATGGAAGTCTGCACCCTACCACTCACCAATACCTTCAGCTTCAACTGCATTTTCCATTTGGAGTAAACCAGAATGGACCTTATTATGCACTTTGCACCTGTGTATGCCAGTCCCATAAGAAGACAGAGGTTACAAGTGTAGCTTCCATCCTTGGACTTCTCAGTTCTCTGCAGCAGCTATGATTGCCTCCCCTTCAGATGCATGATCTTTTCAATGATCTAGAAACTCTGACATGAGTTCTAGCCAAACAAAATATCCTGGATCTTCTCTGAATTCTCTGAATATCTCTTTTACCATCCTTCTCAAAATAGGACGCTTTGTGAAAACACATGACCCTCCAACACTGTTACAGCTGAACATACTTCTCCTTTACAACTTGGCTTAACGAGCCAATAACCCACAATGAGACCTCTAGACTATTCTACTTCCTTATTACTCACTTAATATTTTGAAAATGTGTATGTATTCATGGCAGAAATATGTTGGTGCTTATATATGTATGGAAAAAAATTTCAGGTATCCCTGTCATCCTAACACTAGGGAGGCAGAGACAGGATGATCTCTGAGCTTTGTGGACTAGTTAGTCTAATAAGTTGGTGGGCTCTGGGTTAAGTTAAGGACTCTTATTTCAGAAAATAAGGTGGAAAGATATTAAGGAATGTGTTGACCACTGATGTCCATACATCAGCTGACTGGTCCTATCAATATAGATGAGTCTGTATTTTTTACAATTTTATATTAATTGAATTAGTGAGCTCTCCCTTTTGTCTCCATCATTATAAGCATTTTGAAACTGACGGTAATGCTTGAATTTTGATGTTCCATTTTTACACTAATGTATGATTGTACCACAGTTTGCTCATCCATCTGCCACTGACATAGTTTTAACAAGAATCTCTTCTTTACGTATTAATATGTTTTTATTTCTCATTAAAATATAATTATAGCATTTTCCCCTTCCCTATCTTCTCTTAAGACCTTTCAACAAACCCAGCTCACTCCCTGTCAGATTTGCTATCTCCTTTTCTTTGTTATTGTTACATATATGTATAAATACATATATATTATAAACATTATATATACATATATATCTTTCTGAGTCATAAGTCTCTTGGGTATGTATATAATTGTGTCATAGTTACCTTTTCATTTTTATTTATTGTTCTGCCTGTATTTTAATATTTTTAGAAAACTCTCTTATAACTGATCAAAAGCAACTTGTGATTTATTTTTGATATATTTTACATTTCTTGTCCCTGTAGACTGGAGTGTTGATCATGTGCATAGATCATTTCAATCAATTTGGGGATGACATTCATCCTGCCTGCTTTACTTTATTTTGTTGGGCTTAAGATCCTACAGAAAATGTTACTAGAAAAGAAAAGAAGCCAATATATTTTGTTGTTGAGCCACTGTGGGATTGGGATAGTGGAGATTTGTCTTTCTAGGGACTGATGGAAGAACTCCGGAGGAGGTGTTTCAGAATTTCACCTCCAAATAACAAGAGTCTAGTGGATTTATCCGCTCAACACCTATGCTTATTGTTTGACGATTACCCCTTGGAGTACTACCTCCTATCCTGTGTCTCCAGTCCCCATCTGTTAATGGTGAGACTGTGGATGTTTAATCAAGAATGCAGTCACCCTGGGAATGTTAACTCCTGCTCTCTGTCTCAGGTCCTCATCTACTGATGAGTCTGTTGATGTGCATTCAACAGTATAATTATGATTTCAGTGTGGAATGTTCTCTACAGGCTCTTGTGTTGGGATTTGCTGCTTACTGATGGACATATTGGAAGTGATGGGATCTCAGGGACAGGAACCTAGTCAATGGATTAATTCCTTGATGGGGTCATAGTATGATATGATGGTACTATAAGTAAGTGGTGAAAAGTAAGAGGAAGCAAATCATTGTAGACATATCCTTGTGGCTGCATCTGGCTCCGCCCCCTTCTCCATCCTTCATTTCCTGGTTATCATGTTCTTAACTGCTATACCATGCCTTCTCTACCAAGATGGATTGACACCTCAAGGTATGTGATCCAAATAATTATCTCCTTTTTTGAACTGTTACTATTAGGTATTTTGGTCACAGCTATATAAATGTAGCTAACACAGTAACAGATGTTTTTTATATCATATATAAAGATGGAGAAACGTGACAATATCAATCTATTTATCAGCCCTACTGGGATTCATTACTGATTCCCATTTAACGGTTTTTGGCTTGTGGAGTTAGGGTCAGTTTCTGAGACTCCACTTGGCGGTGCCCACCATGCCTGGTATGTGTTTCAAGTACCTCAAGAGTAAAGAGGCACATGGTATGAGAGAGAATGCATCTGCCTTGATTCTTTACATCATCCTTGCTTTTGACTGACAGAGTTTACAGACTTCCTCTGCTGATACAAAACTCTGTCATTTAAGATTTCATGGCAAGAATCACCCATTGTTAACTCTGAACAGCAGAGTGAAGTTACAATGTGTGAATTCATTGTATACATTATTTGGAAAGATCAGAATGAATCTAACTCACTGCATAGCTTGCACCAAGTCTCATTAACACCATAACCATTGGATGAAAATGGCATCTAGTTTTCCTGGCATTAATAACAGTTTAGAACCTATAATCAGCAGTCTTCAAATCATCTGTGCTATTCATTTCCCTGGTGCCTATTCTGGAAAATGCAACATTTTTTTTCTGGGGAAGGGGTGGAAGATGGATTATTATATGTACTATTTTTACATAGATTTGATGAGAGTGACAATATTTACTGAGGATCTCGTGATGGGTTGTGAACTATGTTACGTCTAGAAAATGGAAAGAATCCTGTAATTAAAATTTTGGTATTTAGTGTCAGTCTTTAATTAGCAGAAGCCTAGTAGTACCTTGGTAGTCATTTCTCAATCTCCTTCTTAGGCTGCCTCTTAGCCACAGTCATCAATTTCTGCCATTAAATACACTATCACTGCTAGTCTAATTGTGATGCCCATTTTATCAGCCTTGTTTATGAATGATAGGTTTTATAAAGTGGCCCCTGCTAATACAGAATGCTATCTCCTCTAAGATACTAGGAAGTTTAATTCTAGTAGAAGAATCAGACTTTATGTTCTTCTCTCATATATTACATCCTAACTGCAGTTTCCCCATCCTTCCATTTCTCCCAGGCCCTCTCCACATCTTCTCTATCCTCCAGATCCACTCTTCCTCTATTTCTCAAAAAAAAAAAAAAAAAAAAAGCTGGCCTCCCAGGGACCAGGGATAACAGAATAACAAAAACAGTGAGACTAGGCACAGACCCTTTTCCCACTGTTAGGACTCCCATAAGGACACCAAGCTACACAACCATAACATGCAGAAGACCTAGAGCAGATCCATGCAGGCTCTACGACTGTCACTTCTGTCTATGCGAGCCTGTATGAGTCCTAGTAGTTAATTTTGTGGGTCTTGTTCTTGTGATGTCCTCTATCCCTTTCTTAATCATACCTGAAAGAGAATGAGTTGGTCTACAGGATCTGGAAGTGTTAATGGATCCCTTACCACAGCATTCTTTATCAACCTAGTAGAAAAGCTATTCTCTGGATTTCTGAGAAAAATAATCAAATGATGGGTCCTCAAATACTTACAGGTACTATAAGCAGGAAATTAATCTCTATTTTGGTCAGCTCTATGCCACTAGAGGTAGCTTCAAATGCTGTTCTAGAATACGGTCATAAACAACAGATTACTGCCTGTGATAATTTGAATAAGAATGCTCCCATTGCCACAAATATTTGAATGTTTAGTCACTAGGGAGGGCCACTATTTGAAAGGCTTAGAAGGATTAGGAAGTGTGGCCTTGTTGGAGGAAATGTGACACTGAGAGGGAGCACTTGAGCTTTGAGGTTTCAAAAGCCCATGCCAGCCTGAGGTGCTCTCTCTCTCTCTCTCTCTCTCTCTCTCTCTCTCTCTCTCTCTCTCTCTCTCTCTCTCTCTCTCTCTGGTGTGTGTGTGTGTGTGTGTGTGTGTGTATGTTGTGAATCAAGATGTAGCTCTCAGCTACTGCTACAGCACCATTCTTCCCACAATGATGATAATGAACTAAGCCTCAGAAACTATAAACTAGCTCCAAACAAATGCTTTAATTTGTAAGAGTTGCCTTGGTCACAGTGTCTCTTTACAGTTATATAACAGTGACCAACACAGTATCATTTGTTAATAAATTATTTCACATACAGCATTGTATTTTCTTTCTGGGTATAATACTCTAAGATATGCTTCCCATAAATGCTCTCTTCTTTCCTACAAATATCTTTTGACCATCCTGAAATCTGTTTTAGGTAAAAAAAAAATCTACTTGTTCCTGGAGAGGGGACTACAATTTCCTTTTTCTTCTGTGTTGCTACTAGTCCTGATTACTATCTTCAAAGCAATAATGGGCAGTTGGATCGGGTATTAAAAGAACAAGTGTTATCTTACAACACACTGCCCTATAGTTGAAAGCGATAACAGCATCTTTAAAGCTATCATATTACTGGTTTTCGTAGCAAGTGCGGCATTGGTGATTAACTGCATTTAAGTTTATTCTTTTTCCTGAAAGAGCCTCTGACACTGTCAAAGATGCAGTTTCTATTGTCATTTCTATTGATTAACATAGCTATTGATTAGCATAGTATTTCACTATATTATCTAGAGGTGAAATTAGAGTAACTGATCCACTGCATTGTAGAAATTTGTAGCATCTCACTAATAACAACAGGTACCTTCTACCTCCAGTCAATCTCAGTTCAAAGTCTCAACCAACAACTATGTCTGTACTGGAGATACCATGAAAACTGAGTGATACTGTGACGTTTTCTTACAGTTGTATAGCAGCTTCCTTCTTATAACAGCTTGAGTAGAAAGATAACTGTTGCTGCTCATGTTTGTTAATCTTTATTAACAACTTGATTAGACTAAAAAAAAAGCACATGGAGATTAGTTCAACACACTCTGGATGTGCCTGTGACGTGTCTATGGATAATTAGGTCATATGGGCCTAGTGAGTACTGACTCCTTTGATAGACTCATAATAAAATGACATTATACAGAGATGGTGATAAGCAGAAGGGAGGCCCAAATGGAGTGAGCCTGTTGTTAGGACTGTAGCTTTAGAGATTACATCATAACCTAACCTCTTCCTGTATCTCCTTCTCTCCACTTCATTGGATACCATGGTGTGAGCAGTTCCAGCTGATGACACCCATCCATCCTACTGTGATGGGCAGATACATTTGAAACTGTAAGCATAAATAGGACTTCCCTTCTTTTAGTTGTTAATGTCAGGTATTCTGTCACACTAATGAGAAAGCTAACATAACATTATAATAGGAGATTCAACTAAGAGACTATGAAAATAGGAGACAATGAGTACAATAGGAAAGAGGGGGAGGAGACACGGTTGGTGAATTATGACCTTAGCATGTCAACAGCATCGTAACAAAGCTCTTTGTCATTCAGGCAGGTCTTTGCAAGAGAGAAATAAGAGTGTACCATAGGTTGCCTGTCATCTTTTCGATGTAGTTGGCTGAAGATTACTTAATGAGACAATGACTACTGTACATCCTCTGAATCTCATCGTTGGAAGGTTCATATCTCATTCTGTGCTGTGACATTCCACTCCAGACTCATGGAGGTGAGAGGATCTGGTTCTCACTATCCAACCTGCAGCATCCAGGTGCTGTAGCTTCTAGGACTCTACTATTATCACAAGTAGTCTCCTTCTGAAAAAAAAAAAAAAGCACACATAAGCTTGATATCCTTACTTTGTTGTTTCTGTTTCTTCATGAAATCACTCAAGTTCAGGAGTGGAGAAATAAAGCTCAGATCCAAGGATGCATCCTTTTAAAGGCAAGCCCTGAAGGTGCAGAATAGATTCTTACTGAATAATGAGACACAGTTGGCCTTCAGTCAGTGTTTCTCAAGCTTCCTAATGCTGCAATGCCACAAACCCTTTAATGCAGTTCCTCATGTTGTGGTGACCCTCAACATGAAATTATTGATACTCCATAACTGTAACTTTCTACTTTCATGAACTGTATTATACATATCTATGTTTTCCGATAGTCTTAGGTGACCCCTGTGAAAGGGTCATTGGACTCCCAAAGGAGTCGAGACCCATAGGTTGAGAACTACTGCCTTAGGTAAATCCATCACTTTTCTCAATGATTGGTAATGGACTTCTAACAAGTGTCTTTTTAGTTAAAGTAAGATCCCTTTTATTTAAGTGACAGATATTTCCCATCATTATTCATTTTTTTTTTACTAACTGCAAACATGACTCACACAATTAGAAAATTAACTACTAAGACATAAAAGTTTTAGCAGCAAGTCATGCTTATACACAGAAGTCTAATTTTTAAGTGAGAGAAGGGGATGGACAGAGAGGTTTATGGTGTAATAATTTTATGATCTGGGTAACTGCATGTAATTCTCTGTGCCTGCGTGTTCATGTACCTGTGCAATCACCCCCCCCACGTGTGTGTGTGTGTGTGTGTGTGTGTGTGTCTGTGTGTCTGTATCTGTGTGTCTGTGTGTCTGTGTGTGTGTGTGTGTGTGTGTGTGTGTGATGGGAGATGTTTCTGTAAATATGTTTCTCATACTGGTTAATGAATAAAGCACTGTTGGCCAATAGGAAAGCAAGAAAGGCAGGGCTAAGAGACTAGGAAGAAAGAGGAAGTAGTTAGGAGGAGTCAACATGGAGAGCCTAAAGAGAACAGCACGCCGGCCCATTGCTCCCCGGTAAGATGAGACCACATGGAAATACTTAGAGTAATAGAAATGGGTTAATCATTAAGAAAGAGCTAGCCGATAAGAAACAAGTAACTGGCCAACAGCATTACATCAAATACAGAGTCTCTGTGTGTTACTTGGGGACTGGCACAGTGGTGGGACCAGGCGGCCTGTGGGAAAACATACTCGTTACATAATGGTGCCCAAAGTGGCTAATAAAAACTTCCACTTAAAACTAAGAAAAGCTTAAGAAATGTTTTAGAAACAATGGAACAAAGACAAGCAAGAATTCTTGGTAGCAGCATTTTTCTGGGTTGGACTCTGTTTTGTGAGAGACAAGTAAAGATTTGCCCGGCTCCTTTAACACAGGTTTCCAAAATTAGCATAAGCGACAAGAAACTGCATGGCTTTTAAACTGCTAAAAGTTTACAGTGTGTTTTAAAATATATGTAGGCTTGGGAGAGAAAAATATGGTTTTAAAAAGACAGAGTGTGTCTGGGTGTGGTGGCACACACCTTTATTCCCAGCACTCGGGAGGCAGAGGCAAACAGATCTCTGTGATTTCAAAGTAAACCTCGTATGCAGAATGAATTCCAGGGCAGATAAAAGTTACACAGAGAAACCATGTCTCAAAATATGTAAAAATAGAAGTAGAAGAAATAGAGTAATAAAAAAGCCATGTAAAGATGAAAAGCACAGCGAAACTTTGGATATTGTACGCTGTTCTGTTATCTTTAAATTGTTTGACTGCTGAGGAAATAACAATAACTGATAAAAGAAATTCTGCTGGATTAATTCAATTTATATATTTTAAAAATGCTTTGACTCCAAAATTTAAGCCTAAGGACAAGTTACTGGGGAAAAGGATTTCTGTTTTTATTTCCACAGAAAATGAAAAGCCGTGGATTCCTTCTAGACTAATGTGGTTTGATCAAGCCAGACCCCCTGAAACAGAGTCCCAGGTGATCCAACATTCAAAATAGCTTGGACAAAACAACCTTGCACACTACAGCCAGGATTTCTGGGTCTTCTTAGGATCCCCATGACAGCGCCCCCTACCAGCAGGAAGTAGTTTGGAAAGAACAACGCCCAAATTTCCAAACATTGTATATATATGTTTGTTTTCATTTAAATGGGGTTAGTTTTAAATGGTTAAGGACAATGACCACAACCAATCTTTTTAAAGGTAAAAAGGGAATTATGGTATAGATATGAATGATTTGTTTTGGAATGGATTTTCATTTATTGATGCAACTTAAGGTCAATTTTATGATATGCATATTTTCCTCTTGTTTAAGTATTGTGTTTATATAGCTCATTTAGAATGTACTGTATAATTTAACAAATTATAGATTATTACCTATGATAGCAAAAACTTAAAAGTTAAGTTAGTTAGGATTTCTAGATATACAGAGATGTACTTGAGATGAATAGGCATTCTTCAAACTTTTCAGAAGACCTTCAGAATATGGCATTTAAAATGGTTTAGGGATTTTCTTGATAGTGAGACATAACTGCTCCTGGCAATAGCACCTGCATCAGAAAGGAAGATGGACATCGAAGAAACACGTGATAAAGTTTGCTTTCAATATGGCAAGACTAGCCATTTGGGCAAGGTACTGCTCTTGTCTGGACTGTTTGACTTTGTGCTGTATAAACTGGACATGCAGGACCCACAGGAAAATGACTGCTGATAAAAGATGGACAGTGCTACAGGGTTCCTGCTTCATGGAAGAGGCTGCCAGACAGTCTGCAGGACACAGAGAAAAGTGACTGACAAACTGCCAATACAAGAAGACAGTTTAAATTTTCCTGCTTTGCTGAAGAGTCTGCCAGACACACTATGGCCTATGGACTGAAGATGGAACATTACAGAAGAACTTCGGGTGACTGACCAGGCAAGTTGTCTCTGTCATTTCTAGAGTTTATATATTATCCTTCTGTGGTCTTTAAAGGAGTTAAAGACAGATAGTTATGGTTATAGTTTTCCTTAGTTAGGATTAAAGACAAGTTACATATAGGACTTTAGACTCACAAAGATAGGATAGATGATGTAATATTTTCTTTAAATCTTACTAAATGTTAATGGACTAAATATTACTAACTGTGATTCTTATTTGATAACTGTTGTATGCTATATTTTACTCTGTTAAAGTTAAAACCCTTCTTTTTATTTTAGACAGAAAAGAGGAGATGATGGGAGATGCCACTCTGTAAATGTTTCTTGTATTAGTTAATGTATATAGCACCGTTGGCCAACAGGAAAGGAAGATAGGAGGGACTAGGAGACAAAGAGGAAAGAGGAAGCAGTAAGGGGGAGTCAACATGGAGAGACTGGAGAGAACAGAGGTCCTGGCCAGCTCCCGTAAGATAAGACCACGTGGAAATACTTAGATTAATAGAAATGGGTTAATCATTAAGACAGAGTTAGCTGATAAGAAACTAGTAACTGGCCAACAGCATTTATATATAATACAGAGTCTGTGTGTGTTATTGGGAGCTGGTGTGGCAGTGGGACAAGACCGGCAGGAAAAAACCTACACATAACATCTGTGTGTCTGTGTCTGTATCTGTGTGTCTGTGTGTGTGTGTGTACATCTGTGTGTCTGTGTCTGTATCTGTGTGTGTGTGTGTGTGCTGTGTCTGTGTGTCTGTGTCTGTGTGACTGTGTCTGTATCTGTGTGTCTGTGTCTGTATCTGTGTGTCTGTGTGTGTGTGGTCTGTGTGTGTGTATCTGTGTGACTGTGTCTGTACCTGTGTGTCTATGTGTGTGTGTGTGTGTGTGTGTGTGTGTGTGTGTGTGTGTGTGTGTATGAGACTGTGTCTGTGTGTGTGTGTGACTGTGTCTGTGTGTCTGTGTGTGTCTGTGTGACTGTGTCTGTCTGTGTGTCTGTGTCTGTGTGTCTGTGTCTGTGTGACTGTGTGTGCAGGCGCCATGCGAAAGCCAGAAGTCATTATCAGATGTTTTCTTCTATCAGTCTTCACCTTAATTTTAAGAGTCAGGATCTCACATTGAATCTGGAGCTCAACAATTGATGAGAGTGGGTGGCCAGCAAACCTACCGGGTCTTCTCATTCCCATTTCTGGGATTACAAGTTGGTGTTGCTACAGATATAAACTTTTACATGAATGTAGGGGTCTGGTGTCAATACGTTTACTTGAACTGCAAACACTTTATTCACTGAGCCATCTCCATCCATATCTCCTTTCTGTGACTCTATGTGATGCTTATCTACCTACCCAGACAACTGCAGTGACCATCTGTCTACTATCTATCTTTCTTTTTTGAGAGACATGCTTTCTCTGTATTACTTTGGAGCCTGTCCTGAAACTAGCTCTGTAGACCAGGCTGGCCTCGAACTCACAGAGATCTGCCTGCCTCTGCCTCCCTAGTGCTAGGATTAAAGGTGTGCACCACCAACACCTGACCTATTTACCTTTCTTTATACACACCTATTTCTGTATATACACATAAACACATATACACTCATACATACAGATACACATTCTTTCTCTTTACAACCTTCCATTTTTAATGTGAAAATTATTCAGCTTATATAAAGGGGGGATTAATCAGGAGTGCTTCAGTCATCTAAGGGTAACTTTGGCTTTAGAAAAGGCACCAAAATGCTGTTAGTAAAAAGGGTTTCTTTAGGATTAACAGCTATTATTAAGTGTGTTTTTGACATCTACAGATTAAAAACAACCTCCTCCCATGAAGGCACCATGAAAAGAACAGCTTATCAAAGTGACATACAGCATTCATTTCTTGACAAGCAGCTGGCATTGGAAAACGCCCTGGGGTACATACTAATGTCTGAATTGAAGGAGAGAAGGAGAAAATATTACCATGTAATGATACAAATCACTCAGTTAGCACAATATTTCAAGAACTCGGTTACACATAACACACCAAGTATCTCCTTTCATCTTTCACAGCATCCATCCCTAAAAATGGCATTATTATTTTTTTCCAAATAAAGAAACATAATCATTGAAAGTTTTCAAAAACATTGATACATATATGGTCTTTCATTTCATGTCTGCAGGCAGAGTCCCCAGCCACTTTACTGTGTACATCCCTGCTAAGGATTCCCAGTACTTCTCA
Organism: Cricetiscus sungorus; assembly: GCA_030556225.1. NCBI lineage: Eukaryota > Metazoa > Chordata > Mammalia > Rodentia > Cricetidae > Cricetiscus > Cricetiscus sungorus. The sequence goes on from JANBXA010000366.1 coordinate 40,873,799, forward strand.
GCACACCAGGTATTTTACAGTCATGATACTCAGGATCCTTCCAGCTGGACCACATCCAGTGATGAGAACACTGGGAACCAGCAAGAGAAAGAATCTAGTCTAAATACAGAGTTAGTAAGATGCAGAGAACAGTTTAGTTCCAAGCAACCTTAGCCCAAATCCCCAGCTTTTCCATCACTTCATGCTACTGCCCGTCTTCCAAAACAATGTAGCTAGATTAGCATTATTAGTTCTATACATGGCAGAATTCTAACACAGGCCCATGAGTAATAATGATTCAATCAATATTTGATAATATTCTAAAGAGACAGTCCAAAGATAATGTAATAATGTACCATATTTGCATTCCTCAAACCATGTTGATATAGTTTACAGACAGGAATACTTTTAAAATCTCTCAATCATTGCTAAATCCAAATATAAAATGGGTTGAGTATCCAGTATATGAAGTAATTTGAGGCAGAATGTTTTAGATAACTTGAGGTTTGGTCTATTCATATATGCTAACGAGACAACTTAGCAATTGAATCCAAGTTTAAACATAAACTCCATTGTGCATCATATGCACCTTATGTGTATGGCCTGAAGTCATATTGTTACAATATTTTTAATAATTTTGCACCTGGACTAGTTTCATTGTGTGGGATCCACTAGTTATGGCATCATGTCAGTGCTCAATTAGGAGTATTGGAAATTTATATTTTCATGTTAAGGTTGTCCAACCTGTAGTGAAAAGCCTTATCTTAGAGTTCGAAGTCTAATGATGAAAAAGAAATAGGCCAACCATCCAAAGATCCACAGGCAACAGAAGGAGTCGGGAAGTTCCATCTTGGTTGCTCTATAGAGCTTAGGGACAGAGCACTGAATTGAGGAGCTGGTTGCCCTGGGTGGCCAAGGCCTCACAAGGACGTTATACATCAACAGAAGCAGAAGGGATGATGAATTGTTTGGAACCATTCCTTTGCCATTTTTCCAGAGCCACCCAGCATGAATATTGGGAGCAGTATGCACTGTTAACCACATCATCCAGTCCCAACTAGGATCTTCTCTCAGGGCACAAAAGCAAGAGGACAGCTGGTTACACGTGAAATATCCCTGTGAAATGTAAATGGACGCTCTCTTAGTCTCCCAATTTTGCAATATTTTAATCTATTTAGGATTATTTAAACCTGCTCTCGTGCTTAATTTAAAGAACTGTTCTTTAATTAAGTCAATTAAAATTGCTTAGTTTAATTGGATTCTGAATTCTCAGCCTGGCAAGAAGCCAGTAGATGTTCTTGTTGTCAAGTTATAAAGAGAAACACTTTTGTCATGGAAACTATATCTTTTAAACTAAATTTCTTCATATTTACATGAAAAAAATTGAAACTATTGGCTACTGTCCAAATGGATTTCAAACTTTCAATCAGAAAGAGGTCACCTAAAACCTCAGATACTTTAAACAGACTATGAGTTTAAAAATAACAATTTCATTTAAACTTTAGAGCATATCAGAGACAGAAAAGTCTGGATGAGAATTCACATTCCTTTTCAGTCTCGATTTGATAAGATAGAGTAAAAACTGCCCAACTCATGCCTTCTTAATCTACCTTGCCTATGAAGGAATATGGGAAACAGAACTGTATCACTCCTGAATCACAGCAGTATATGACACCAGAATCAAAAACTAATTATCTCACATTACAACAATTAAAATCAGTAAGTGCAGTTTTCAGGAACTTATCATTTTAACCAACACTTAGGTATCATTTCCATTTGATGAATGTTATGCTGGACATTGATCGTCTGACAGTGAAGAGAGTTAGCAGTCACTTGTTTTAAAAGTGAGAAATGAAACGAAACACGATTGCAATGGAAACAACCCAGAGAGCTGAAACGGGGAGAGAAGTGAATGCCGCTATTTAGCTTCCACGGATTCTGTGGTGATGATAAAGGAACATTGCAGCAGGAATCTCCCTCAGTCCTGAGAAGGAATAGCCATGGACAGCACAGCCACGTACATCAGCAGAGCCACTGGGATCCCTTCTCCACAGTGGGCAGAAGAATCAGAACGAAGAACTGTGACCCCATTCTATCACCCCAGGAAGGAGAGAGGTCTACAACGTGAGACTTATAAGGGATTTGAGGTTCAGTCACTAGTGTTTTGATTAGACTCTTAAAGCGAAACAGTGAGCGTGGGCTGAGTGGCAGCACCAAGCTTTCGTTCACAGTCTGTTGCTAAGCACCTTGCAGCAGGAAGCAGAACTCTTGCAGGAGGCAAGAGACTCGCCCTGCCTGTGGTGCTCACAACTTAGTAGGGAACCTATTCCACATGAACGCGTTGGATAGAGAAGGCAGAGGGGGAGATGATGGTGTTTTGAAATCTCAGGAGAAAGGCTAAGGCAGGAGAAGAGCTGAATGGATAGAACTAGTCTACAGATCTGCAGATGGCCTCTTGGGCACTGGTGAGCGTGTGCAGAGAAGGAATAAGCAGGGCCCCGGAGAGAGTCAGCTGAAAAGAATGGTGACAGTGCCCACTGCTCACCCCAGGGCTGGGAGTAGCACAGGGAGCCTCCAGCCAGGCTGTAGAGCGGTATGGTTCCGGTGTATTGACTAGAATCTACAGAAGGCTGTAGCCTCATTAGTGAGTAATAATGAGCGTTAGACTAACAACTGCTCCAATCCCTCTTGACAAGACTCAATGCAAGAAAGTATTTTCTTATTTAAAAATTTATATCTAATGTGTGCAACTTCCAAAAAAGAAAAACTGGAGAATATTTTTAAGAATAAAGTTATGACATTGTATTCATTAAGTTAAACTCCAGAATGTATGGAATACAAAATAAAGAAAATATGCAGGAAAACCGGAAATTCAACCCATGGGGAAAAGAAACATTCCCCAGTATCAGTGGACCTAACTACATAAGGATATATCATTTGGTACCAAAGATATTGAGAGTTATTATTAACTATATTCCCTATAGTTTGGCATGAAGATATTTCATAGAAATAAGGAAGTGTCTTTAAGTACAAAACTGATGTCATAGAGACTAAGGCATCCAATAGTGACAAGAGAACTACTCATGAAAAAAGCTTTTATCACTGTCAAAGGAAACTTGTTTGTGATGGTAGACACTAGATGACTCAGTAGGCAACAGGGTTTGCTCTGCAAGTACGAGGATGTGAGTTCAAATCCTAGAAATCCAGGTGAAATTTGAGCATGGTTGTGCATGCCTGTAACCCCATCACCATAGGGTATGTGTATGGGGGTGTGTTACACCAAGGGACTAAGAAGGAGAAAATAGCAGCTTTCGTGTCCAACCTGATATGAAATTAATTTGAAACTCTAAAGAAGAGAAACAAAATCAAAACCTTGAAGATAGAGCATTCAAGGTTTTCCCAAATATGATGAAAAGTATAAAGATACAGATCCAAGGATCTCAATGGTCCCTAGTAATAGAAACATGTGAAGAAAAGAGGCAGCTATGCCTCAGGAAGACTTTAAGAATGTTTTGCATGAGTTTCTCCACTGTCACAGCAGATTCTGTAACTGATGTCTGGGAGCAATGTTACTCACATGGAGACGCAAGATAGCTCCATCTTTAAGGAACTTTCCAATCAGACCCTGTCAGTGATCCTGTCTCTGTGCAGTTCAGAGCTGTAGTAAAGAGCTGCCAGAAAGGGAGCTCCCTGATACTTCAGCAAAGGCTGTACTTTTTCTTTAAAGAAAGCATCAATGCCTTCTGCCCATCCCTCGCTAATCTCAGGCTGATTATTATGCTCACCTTCTAGATTCAAGTGGCTCCTCAGTACCTGTGTTTTCAGATTTCTAGCACCTGCTAGATGGGCCTCAGAATCCAGTCCTATTCCTTCCAACTGTCTTGGGTCTCCCAGAGCACAGGCAAGGCACTGACATGAGGACGAACTTAGTAATGGTACTTTTTAGAAAAAGAAAATGAAGCATAAAACGTAAAACAAAAAACTAAAGGAGCCCAGTACCCTGCAAGTACTGGCAATCGAGAGGAAATAGACAGAATTAGGTAGTCTAAGTATATGCCAAACTTAAGCATAGCATGTAGCCGACAGATGACAGTTCAGATGGGAGAGGACATGCCCCAACACGTTATGTGAGGTGTGCCGGGTCCCAGCTGTAGTGACTCTCAGAAGGCTCCCCGGGACAGATACTGTTGTATGATGAGGATCTTCAGTCAAGTATCCACATGCCTACCCTTCACTGGCCCTATGCCAGGGAAGCAGGCTTGCTTTTCTCCTGACTTCCAGAGCTCCATCTTTCTTAGGCCACTAGAATCATGAGACTCTTGGTGGACCCTGAATGGTGTCCATTTATTGGTGCTAGTACTTCGCACCCCTCTGACGGTGATCTGATGCCCCTGAATTGTATTTCAGTTTTCTTAGATCTCTGTCTAAAATATTCTCTTTGAGTGTTCCTTTCATAATTCCTGGAACCATTAATTTGTATACTGGTTAAAAACATAACTGTCTGGGTTTACTCTTGGTTTACCTTGACTCTGGTACCAGGCTGGGGAAGGCAAGTTCTGGATGCAGCATCAACAGCTCTGGTCCCACCCCCATGTTCCAGCTATGTCACCTTTCTAATACAGAATGACTGTGGAGGCTAAACTGCAGAGACAGACAGGGTGTGGAGCCCAGAGAAGTGAGATCTTTCTGAGGCATTCCCAAAGGCACCACCAGTAATTTTGAAAAATTACATAATGATTTGTTCAGCTATAAACATGCTAGTGAAACCCAATCAGCCTACCCTTTTTCCTCTTTTTTATTTTTTAAAAAAATTCATTTTACATTCCAACTGAAGTACTTACTCCCACTGCTCCTCCCAGCCCCCTACCTCCTCCCAGCCCACTCCCCATCCATTCGTCCTTAAGGGTAAGGGAGCTGACAAAGGCTGGCACATTAAGTTGGGGCAGGATCAAACCCCTCCCTCCTGCATTAAGGCTGAGCATGGCATCCCCTCATATACTCCAACAAGCTATGCCTTGCACCAGGGATAGATCCTGGTCCTACTGCCAGGGGTTCCTGAGATAACCCAAGCTTCACAACTGTCTCCCACTTATGGAGGGCCTAGTTCAGTCCCATGGAGGTCCCACAGCTGACGGACCAGAGTTCATGAGTTTCTACAAGCTTGGTTCACCTGTCTCTGTAGATTTCTCCATCATGATCGTCACCTCCCTTGCTAATATATTACCTCCTCCCTCTCTTCACCTGGATTCCCAGAGCTCAGTCTGGTGCTTGGTTGTAAATTTCTGCATCTGGCTCCATCAATTACTAAATGAAGGTTCTATGACAATAGTTAGGGTAGTCAGTCACCAATCTGGTTACAGTAGACGGCCAGTTCAGGCACTCTCTCCACTAATGCTAGGAGTCTTAGCTGGGGTCATCCTTGTGTTTTCTTGGGAATTTCCCTAGCACAGGTTTCTCCCTAAGCCCAGAGTGGCTCTCTCTATTAAAATATCTCTTTCTTTGCTCTTCCTCTCCACCCCCCCTTATTGGATATTGTAACTTAATTACAGCATTTCTCCCTCCCCCTTCCTCCCTCCAAACCCTCTCATATACCACCCCTCTGCTATCCTTCAAATCAATACCCCACTTTTTTCATTCGTTGTTATTGCCTCAATGGATCCACCCCTGTACCTAAGGATCAGGGCACAGAAATGGGGGGGGGGGTGGAAAGATTGTAAAAGCCAAAGGGTGAGGGAGTTTGCTATGAGATTGTGTCTCCTGGCTACATCCATAAAATCTCATCAGACTGCGCAAACATGAACCAAACAAGAATGACACCCATAGATAAGTCAAACTACATGTGGGTAAAGCCATGAGGTCTCGACCCTACATAAAGAACTTCAGGCAATTGAGAAAAACTGAGAATGGGAGAGGTGGCCCACAGAGGAGGGGACACCAATCTCCTTATCTTGATGTTCTTTGATTTCTGACTGGTTATTTAATTGTATGTATGTATGTATGTATGTATGTATGTATGTATGTATGGTGTGCATGTGTTTGTGTGCATGTATGCACGCAAGCATGTGTGTGGTATGTGTACATGCATGTATTTATGTATGTGTGTGTGCATGTGTGTGCATGCATGTGTGTATGTATGTATGCTTGCATGCATGCATCTATGTGCACATGTATATGAGGTAGAGCAAATGATCAAGAAAGCAGAGTTCTGATTCAATGATGAGTTCTGGGAGGGAGATTTCTGCTAGAGTTCTAGCTCCTGACGCCCTCTGCCTCCTCTCTGGCATTCTCCAAGATACTGCTGCAGAATGTCAAATGTCATGGAACAGCATTTGGAAGCCATTAGATGAAATGTTGGATTTCTCTGTACCTGAAGTCATGAGCCTTTTTTCTTTTTTGGTGATGTCCTAGATCATTGTAGCTTTGGAAAACTATAATAAAAATCTTGTATGTCATCTTTTGTGTCAGCTCATGAGCACACCGTGACTGAATGAACCTGTGACATGATTCCAGCCCAGGATATGCCCTTGCCAAGCTGCTGAGATATTGGCCAAGCCACAAAAGTCTTGTGTATCCAATTGCAACCTCAGTGTCTTGGATGAGAAGCTCTCTGAGGTCTCTTGGCGATGCCTCATTCTGTAAACGATTCTTCTCTAACCTAAGCTTCTTTCCCTGTCTATCAGCAGCTCATTGGAGAGGAATGCTTTGTGGGATAAATTTGTCATGATGAGCTGGTGGGAAGCACGTGCCCTCACAGCCAGAACACATTTGAGTGTGTTTGCAAATACACAAATTTCACATTCCTCCTTTTTGAGGTCCCATTTGTCTTTTGGCATTTTGATGAGTAAACTAACTCCAAACCAATTTGCAACAGGCAAAATATGTTATTATGAGATATTTGTTTTCTGAAACTATTGTAGTCATGAAGTCTTTCTTTCAATCTTTTCCTGTCCTTCACTGTTTTTAGTCTGTTGTTTCTGATTCATCACAAGAACACTGCACATTGAGGATAACATGGATTTGAAACAGAAAGACATGAAAGTTGACATCTATAAAGCAAATCAGGAGAAAAGGAAGACAGGCCCATGGCTAGAAAGATAACGACCAGCAGAACCCAAAATTTTCCTTTTTATTCCCTGTCATCAAACTCTCAAGCCAAAAATAGCCATCGAGCCAGCTCCAGATGGAGAAAAATGGTCCGTTTGCCATCTGCTGAGACAGAACTGCACACAGAGACTGTGATTTAAAGTCATCAGAAATAGAATTAAATAATGTATGTCAGAATTAAGGGATTTGCTACACACTCTTTGCTGGGACCATGGGGTGCCTCTGTATGGGTGTAAGTCATTCAGATTGTAAAGATTAAGTCCTTTGACAACCAGGATGTAAATAAATGTGGGGTTCGCTTGCAGGCAATGAATAGAAGACTTCAAGGAACAATCATCCCCTACTGAATAGGGACTGGAGGGGAATTGATGCTTGCACCAAAGCATTGGGTGATTTTTTTTTTCAGGCTAAACACAGACTTTTTCTGCTGAAGCCTTCAAATATCCATTAAGAGGATACCTGTTTTTCATTGTACTAGAGGATAAGGACCAGTTCAGAAAGCCAGATGAGGACAACACCACTGAAAAATTGTTCTTGTGAGTCCACACTCAAGCTCATTTCCCTGGAGGCTGAGTAGAGAAGCACATGATGCTCCTACATTGCATAGCTATCCTCCCATTCTGGTAGGCTGTATGCTTAAGGAAGTCACAGGGGTTTTGCCATCGGAAAGATCTAACTCCCTATTTCTTTGGCCTATTTTCATTGATGTATCTGCCTGGGGCAATCTTCTTTACCCATCCGGTCTCAGGTATCCTCATCCATAACATAATTACTGCAAAAGCATGGACAAGGTTGACAAGTGCCAGATGCTGTCGTAATTGCCTACCTTAGATTAACTCCTTTAATTCTTACAACCCAAGAAAGATGACCCTGCATTAGCCTTATTTTTTTTTCCAAATGAGTATAACAGCCACAGAGAGAATAAGTCTCCTGCCCAGGGCCTCATAGCTAATAAGGGTTGGAGATGCGAGCCTCGAAAGTTGGAAAGTATTCAGATCGTATTAGAAATTCACCATTTATTGTCATGCCTCTCTTCTTCCTAGGCAACAGTTTACATAGTCAATGAACATTTATGACAGATGCCAATATGTGTCGTGGCCATGCCATGCAATAATAGCTAATGTTTATCGACTCATTTGTGTCTTGTAATACTTACTCAGTACTTATGCTGATACCACCTAGGGCTTTGTCCTTATAATTCCCTTTGCTTGGAAAGCTTTCCTCCAGGTATGTGCATGGCTTATCTTTATGCCACTCAAGTATCTGAAAAAGGTTCCCTAAATACAGAAAGTGACACAACATGCTCCATCACTCGATGGCCCCCTTGCCTTACTCTACAATGTACAAAAAAGCAGCATGTATGTTAGAAGGAGGCTTAGGGTCACCACTGAGGCTGCATGTCCTAGGAAGGTGCATCATGGAAATACGTCAAAGAGCTTGTGTCAAACTTTCTGTGGCCTGAATTTGAAGCATTAACAATCATTGCTGAGCTGATAAAAGTTATCGAATTATTATTTTCAATTATTCTTTGTGAAAAGCTCTTCCTGGTCCTCCTAAAAAGACAAAGTGTGCAGAGGTCTTAATTTCACAGTATTACTTATTCTTGAGAATTTCATACACATAAACAATGAAATATGATTGTATCTATCCCAATTACTTTCCCTCCATATCCCCCTCAATACATTCCCACTCCCAATATCATGTCTTTAAAAAGATAACCCATTTGATACAATTAGTGCTGCTCATATGTACTTGAGTATAGAGCCATTGGCTAGGTCATGGGGACCCTACCAGCAGACATGAGCAACTCTGAATGGACTCAGCAGGTTGCATTTATGTATTTATATATGTATGCAGTAATAATAATTAAAGAAGACACAGAGGCTATGAATTTGAGAGTGTGAGATTAGACAGGAGAGGGGGAGGGAAATGTCATATTTTAATTAAAAATAAAATTTGAAAAAAGAGTGGTTCTCTCTCCCCCAGCAACTTTCAACTACAAATAGCTCCTCAGAAAGGTGTGGGGCCTAGAGCCCATCTTTCCCATCTGGTATTTTGTCTCTTGTTAGAAGAGTATAGAAGAGAAATTTGTTTGAAATTTATTTCCTACTCTATGGGCTATAAGACATATTCACCACTAATGTTCCAATTATGTCATAAACATATGGTTTCAGTATGGCCAAATCATCACCCCTTTCTTCTTAAATAAAGCCTCAATACCTGGATTCCTTAAAATTGTGGCTATTGGGTGGATTTCGGTGTGTCTGTCCCTGAGTCAAAGTGTCTTTTGAACTTGAAGTCTACAACCAAATGGAGATATGAGAGTGAAATCTTCCCCTTGGGGGAGCACTGAAGCACTATAGATAATTTCTGAATGTGTCTTAGCGTTGTCTTGAATACATATAGAAATGAGGTCTCAAAACTAAGGAAGTTTTGGCTGCAGTAGCAGCACTAATTTTGTAGGCTTCTAAAACACGCCCGGAGATCACTGCGTTCATCTGAGTTTCAGTGTCTTCAGCAAACAATGACATTAGATTAATTCACTAGATTTAAAAAAACTCCACGCTGATACCTTTTTGAGGTTTCTTGTCAGAGATTAGGAAGGATACTTGGAGGCAGTGCCAAGGGCAGAGAGGGACTGTAGGTGGTCTGCAAAAGGGAATTTTCTGGGGAGATACTCACCTAGGCTAATTCTTATTTTTCTACTATTGTGAATAATTTAATTCAGCAATAAACACAAATGCACGCTTTTTGTTATGAGGACATAAAGTCCTCGGATATATGCCCAAGCATGATAGAGCTGGGTCACACAGAAGATGCATGGTTTTTTAATGTTGTGACAACCCTACACACTGACCTCCATGATGGTTATACTAGTTTACATTCCTGCTATCAACGAATAAGGAGTTCTCCTTCCCCAAGTCTCAGCAGCACTTGTAGTTCTAAGAATAATCATTCTGATTGGGATGGTGTTACGTGCATGTTTTTCCCAGCCGCCATTCTGGTCCCACTCTTTGTTCCTCCCCGCTGGCCACCCAGTCCCCCTGCCCCGCGAGCCCCAAATAACACTCAGAGACTCTGTATTTGATACAGTCCTGTTGGACAGTTACTATTATTGTTTATGGACTAGCTCTGTCTTAATTATTAACCCATTTCTACTTATCTAAGTATTTCCACGTGGTCATCTTATCCCAGCATGGCAGGCCTGCATCTTGCTTTCTCTATGCTCTTCATTCTGACTCCTCCTTACTACTTCCTCTTTCCCCTTCCTAGTCTCCTAGCCCTGCCTATCTTCCTTTCCCATTGGCCACAGTGTTTTATTCATTAACAAGTATGAGAAACATATTTACAGAATAACATCTCCCATCAGGATGGTATAGAATTCCAAAGCAGAATACAAAGTTTACATTTGTATTTATCAGATATCCTGTGTTATATGCAAATGAAATGGAGCTATGAATATACAGAAGGGCACAAGGGGGGTCAGGGAATGAGGAGAAGCAATGGGAACTACATTTTGTGTTTTAAAAAAAAATGCCACAATGAAGCATAATGTTATATATGCTAATTTTAATTTTTTTCAGCCAAAAAATTGAAAAAGAGGAAGGAAGGACGAAAGGAAGGAAGGGAGGAAGGAAGGACAGAAGGGAGAAAGAAAGGAAAAAGAAAGAAAATACAGAGGAGGCCTTCCCTTGTATTGTACTGTGAGCATCCCCAGATATTTTCATCTGAATGAAAGGATTAGTTGCTTTAAGCATCTTTACAGCATGCATTGCTTGGAGACAGATAAGAATTGTGATAGCTTTCAGTGGCTAAGGCATCTAATTTTAGGTTCCTCCTCCAGAAGGCTGAGCTCCATTTAACTTCTCAAGCATCCTAAATTCATACAGCTTTTTAAAATGGACCTCTTTAAAGATTCCCACACAAATTTCCAAACTGTGTTGTAGTGAAGCTTGTCATTGTTTGATGAGATTCTTATCCACAGTTTTACTGAAAATAATCGATTCAACCTCTAGCCTACAGAATTTTATCTTTTGAGAGTATTCAAGCCTCCTGTTGTTTCCCCAACACAGAACACTCTCACATATTGTTGATAAAAAAAAATAATCTAAGAATATGTTTCCACTTGACCTGGTAATTATTCATTGTGGTATCTATTCTAGTGACAGGCTTGGAGGGACCTTCCAATATAACTGGAAGCGTTGTCAGGCTGGGCAAAATTTAGAAACAATATAAATTAACAATAGAGAACAGACTAAAAACTAGAAAATGTTGTACAGCCATCGACAGCCAAAGATTTAATCATGTCTACTTGTAACAGCTCGTAAAATTTACCAAGTGGTATTTGCACATTTAATAAAGCAACAGCAAGATATAACAGGTATTATTAAAATGCACATGAAGTACAGGATGCATTCTTCGGATATGCATGAAAACACAGAAACAACTCATTAAACTCAAATAATGCCTTCCTATGGGGAGTATGTGAGGATTTGGAGTGGAGCGGAGCTTAGAGGGAGACTAGGGAACAGATCAACTGGACTTTAAGCCTTAACCAAAATATTTTAGATATGCATGGGAAATGACCATTTTCTGTAAATACACTACTTGAATGATTACAAAAGCAATAATATACCTAGAAAAAAAATGATATCTAGAAGCTATCAGCAGCAACTTATGAGTGTCAGACTATTATAATTCCTTACATCCTTTTCTCATGTTCTTAAAACTAATGACTCAGCCTTCAAAGCTACATATATACTTAGAAACTAATCTTTTGTCAGCTGATGATGTCAGTCACTGCACAGGTCTAGTTAGGCAACAATTCATTTTGATTCCATGAACAGCTTTCCTATCATGTCTAGAGAACACTACCCAGCAGTAGGGCATTCTTGCAACTATAATAATTAAAGATGAGGTCTTGAATTTGCAAGGGAAGTTGGAGAGGAGACAGGGAGTGGAATGATATAGAGTAATCACAAAATCACAAATAAATTTCTCAAATTAAATCAACAACCTGAAGGTACAGTGATCATGTACACCCTGAGCATCTTCCAGGCTTTGAGTTCTATCTCTAGGGCAACACTCCCAATGCAGGCTGTTATACTTGTTTTCAGTCAATGCAGCCACCAGTGCTTGGCTGACACTGCTCTCTTCCAGCAGTGCACCTGTATTTATTTGGCTGTTGGCAGCAACTCTATGAGACTGAAGTTGCCAGCCACTATGAAGGCAATGTAAACCTTTACAGAAGGTTAGACTGACTTAGTGGGTCTCAGAAGCACAATGAACACCCAGAATCCAGAATTCCTTCTTTGTGAAGGCAGGGAAGGCAGGCAATTAAGTCAACAGAATCAAAGGAAGGAAGAATGGAGGGGAGGAATGGAGGAAATCAGTGCAGATGGAGAGGATGCAGTAAGAATTTTCCTCACACAGAGGAGGCTATTAGTGACAAATGGAGAAGAAAGAAAACCTTTCTTTCTTCTGCAGAAATTGAACACAATTAAGAATCATGCCAATTGGATTCTGGGATGTTGTACTCCAAGGGACATCAGAACCATACTCTGGAGACTGAGGTCACTCTAAAATACTCATTGTCCAGCATACTTCAAGCAATCTGCACAGGTGATGTTTAATAAGGGGTGCAGAATATTCTTAGAATAACACAATGACAAGCGAACTTGTCTTCAGGCCCAGGAAATTGCTAGGATCCAGGAAAGTAGACTGTGCTTCCTGAAAATCTGACCTGGGAAGCTGTGAAATGTGACAGGATGAATCTGCACATGTTCTAGTGCAAAACCAGCCCTTTCTCTGGAAAGCGTCTAGGACAGGGCTTTTGAGACTGTGTTAAACTTGTGAATTCCTCCAATAAGTTTGCCTATTGAGTTAGGAACTACATGAAAACCAGACATAAATTATTCATCAGTGTAACAGAGACACTTGTCATATGTCTTGAAACGTGAAATATGTATAATGTGGCATGGTAGTTTAAATGCTTTTAGCCCCGTAATCTCAGATAATGGCACTATTAGGAGGTATAAGGCCTTGTTGGAGGAAGTATGTCAATGTAGGGGAAGGCTTTGAGGTATCCTATATCAAGATACTGCCCAGTATCTCAACAGACGTCCTGTGTCATGAATATCTAAATGTAACCAGCATCACATCTGCCTGCATGCTCCCATGCTCCCCACCATGATGATAATGGACTCTGAAACTGTAAATGAGCCACCCCTGTTAAATGTTTCCTTTGTAAGAGGTGCCATGGACATGGTGTATTTTCAAAGCAATAAAAACCCCTAATGAAGACATGTGGTCTTTACTGATGAATGAGTTATGTCATTCTTAAGTGGAGTTGCTCATTTGTATCATTCAAAATATATTACCACCAATGTCATACCGCTTTCCCAAAGCCTGACTTCCTCTTACCAGGTTATCTGGAGAATGAGAATAAACTTTCAGGCATTTCTTGACATGAGCCATTTCAGATGTAGTGGCACAGACAGTCCCAACTTCAGATAGGAGCCAAGTGGTGTTTGTTGTCTAATAGGGAGAACTGTGCTTGGAGTGCAAAATGAAGTTTAAAAAAAATAAAAGAGAAAGAGAGAGAAACTGCAAGCAACTCATTTTTAGCCTGAAAGTAAGGTCATCCCATTACGGGACATCACTTTTTGGTAAAGAAATAATGCTAAATTAGACAAGACAAGCATCAGGGAGTTGGGGAAGGAAACCAAGTAATTTCTATTACCCACAATGTAGTCAGAAGCGAATAGAGACCTGTTGTACTAAGTAATTTAGAGAGAACCCTCACCTTTGTCTAGAGTGAGAAATAATAATAGACTCTCCAATAGGCAGAAGAAAGACAAAGCATTCCTAATCGGTTTGTGGTGATTATCTAGTACCTGACACCTGTCATATCTGTTTTGTAAAAGCTGTTCTATTGAGCAGTTATGAGAATAACCCCGTGTTTTATCACCTGTGCTATTTCCACTCTTCCTATATTAATTAATTAGTATGTACACCTCAGAATACCTGTACTTAAGCCAAGTCAACCAATGACTAAGCACAACAGAAAGACTTGTATGCACCCTGACTGTAGTCCAAGGGCTCCATCTGCTCAGCAACCTTTCCTGGAATGGCTCTGCTATGTGGATGCTTCCTGTGACATAGAAGAGACTAATCTATAGTGCAGTTTGGCAGCTCTCTTCCCTTCTCCAGATCACTCTTTCTCTTCACATGTGTGTCTTGGGTAAATCTCTTTCATACCTGGTAGCATTCCGCCTCCCACCACATAACCTCAATCAATACATGCGTGCATGCATGCAAGTGTAAGCTTGTATGTGTAAACACATGCATGTGCTTGTTTGCATTCATTCTCCCACCTGTTGGATATTTTAGTTTGCTTTCTTAGTGGTGACATAAAGATGGGTGCAATACGTAGTAGAGACAATAATCTTTAAGTTGAACACAGAATGCTAGATGCACAGTTGAGTGTAATTTAATCACTGTAGTTTTATATTCATCTGTGCGGAGGTTAATAAGGCACACATCAGGGACTGTCACAGTAAGGACATCACATTATTTGTCAGCTATTTATCAATTGTAGAGTTTTTCTCTAAATCTCTGTGCTGCTATGGCGATATATATTTTATGATAGATTGCCCTTTCAATAGGCAAAACTAGCCACATAAATCTCTTCTTGAAATTCCCTAAAATGACAGTGATCTTGTTATGTGTTTTAAATATTTAAAAATTCTCTCTCTCTCTCTCTCTCTCTCTCTCTCTCTCTCTCTCTCTCTCTCTCTCTCTCTCTCTCTCTCTCTCTCTGTCTGTGTCTCTGTGGGTGTGTGTGTGTGTGTGTGTAGAAATATTTCAAGAGTTTTTTTCTTTTTCTTCTATTTGGATCCAGGGAATAAAATGTAGGTCATTAGGCTCAGAGGCCAGAACTACCCACTGAGGCATCCCATTAATCTAAATAATGTTTCTAAGACATGAAAATAGGAGGCAGGCTGTTCAGGATCCATACTTCCCATTGCTAGGACTCTTACCTAGGGGTCACCCTCATAGATTCCTGGGAGTTCCCATTGCAGTTTGTTTCTGTCTCATCCCAGAGACGCCCCTTATTCCAGCTGTCCTCTCATAACTTGATCTCTCCTGTTCCTATGCCAATGCATCCAGACCCTTCCTTCGTTCACCTGTGATGTCTTTTTTCTATTTCCCCTTCACAGTGAGAGTCATGTGCTCAGCTCCTCACTCCCCCACCCCAGCCTTCCTTGTTACTTTCTTCTTTGGGTCTGTGGATTATAGTATGGTTATCCTCCACTTTAAGGATAATATCCACTTACAAGTGAATACATACCATATTCGTCTTTCTGAGTCTACATTACCTCACTCGGGGCATCCTCTAGTAGAGGAACTGGGATCAGTGGCTGTTACCACTATTTAAATTATAACAAACAATTTAAATGGAACTGCCTAATGTGCGAAGGCAGAAGCACTTTAGCACACACCATAAGAGAAGCTAAGATTGTCCTGAATACATGATTGGTAGATACATGAAGGTGCACGCAATTCTGGAGAGTGCTAAAAGGGAAAATAAGAAAGCATGGAGAATCCGTCATTAAAGCCAGGAAGAAGGTAAAGACGTGGAGGACAATATGTGGCTGCTGAGGTCTTAGGAGTATGTGAAGAGCAAGCACATCATTAAAAATGAGGGTCGGCAGTGGTGGTACACAGATCTCTGTAAGTTCGAGGCCAGCCTGGGCTACAGAGCTAGTTCCAGGGCAGTTATACAGAGAAATCCTGTTTCAAAAAACACAACAATAATAATATATGGGGAATGTTTTATGTATATGTTTCTCTTATTGACTAAGGAATAAAACACTGATTGGCTAATTGGCCAGACAGGAAGTGACATAGCTGGTCAGAATCAGGATATAAGCAGGGACAGACAGGAAATCGCTCTCTTCTCTTTGGAGATGCTTAGTAGTTGCCACATAGTGGAAGAAGGTCTGGACCCTTCTCTGGTAAGATAAGACAACATGGGAATAATTAGATTAATAGAAATAAGTTAATAATTAAGGCAGAGCTAGCCAAATAAGAAACCCTAGAAACTGGACAACAGCTTTATAATTAATATAGTGTCTGTGTGTTTCTTTGGGGCTGAAAAGGGTGGCAGGACCAGCCGGGACAAATAATCACATTTCAAAAAATATAATAATGAGCAAAGGTCATCCTTGCCATACGGTAATTTAGAGTTTCACATCAAGCAGTGAAATCCAGCACCTACAAATAATGAACCCCAACTAGAATTAATATACTCAAAGAGGTAAAAGGCGACATTGCTATCTTAAAATAAGAAGAGCAAGCTGGACAGCAAAACCATCAGAGAGAGGGAAGCACTTCAAATATAAAAATCCAACATGGGATGATAAAATGTAATTTGAAATACTGGAAACTAATGAGAAAGTGTCTATGTGAAGGCTTGGAGGAAGGAAAGAAAAGGGAAGCAGGAATGTAATTAAATTATAATCTCAAAAATATTTTTTGAAAGTGATAACAGATAATACACTTGATCTTCTAGGTTAACTTGGGGTTGCAAAGGGGAGAGGATGGGACAATAGGAAATGAGATGGTTGAGCTGAGAGCAGGATGGTGTGGGGGGAGCAATGAAAGAGATATCTTGACAGAGGGAGCCATCATGGGGTCATGGAGAAATCTGGTGCTAGGCAAATTCCCAGAAATGCACATGGATGACCCCAGCTAAGACTCCTATCTATAATGGAGAGGATGCCTGAACAGGCCTTACCCTGTAATCATATTGGTGACTGCCCTAGTTGTCATCATAGAGCCTTCCTCTAGTACCTGATGGAAGCAGATGCAGAGATCCACAGCCAAGCACCAGGGCTGAACTCTAGGAATCCAGTCAAAGAGAGGGAGGAGGGATCATATGAGCAAGGGAAGTCAAGAGCATGATGGGGAAGCCCACAGAGACAGATGACCCCAGCTCATGGGAGCTTATGGACTCTAGACTGACAGCTGGGGAGCCTGCTTGGAACCTAACTAGACCCTCTGCATATGGGCAAAAATTATGTAATTTGGTCTGTTTAAGGGTTCCCTGATGTTGTAATTTAAGAAAGATGCTATGAGACAGGGTTCAAGAAGAGGGGATTTTTATTATGAAAAAAGATCATATAAAGGGGAAAGGGGAAAGGGGAGGGGTGAATATGGGCCTCCAGGGTCAGGAACAGCAGGAGAGAGGAAAGACAGGCAGAGTTAGAGGACAGAGAGAGAGAGAGAGAGAGAGAGAGAGGACAGAGACAGAGACAGAAATAGAGAGACAGAGACAGAGAGAGACAGGGAGAGACACAGAGAGAAACAGAGAGAGACAGAGAGAGAGAAACAGAGAGAGTGACAGAGACAGAGAGAAACAGAGAGAGAGAGAGAGAGAGAGAGAGAGAGAGAGAGAGAGAGAGAGAGCAGACAGGGAGCGGAAGAGGAAGAAAGAGAGAGGGAACAGAAAGTAGGCAGGGCCCTTTTAAAAGGGAACATAGTGAATGTGCACAGGTGGTGCTCTTAGTGGCTATAGCTGAGGGTGTGTCCTGTCAGAGCCCCAAGGACAGGCCAGTACAGATGCCTGAATACTAATACCTGGTGTTGGGACTAGGATTTGTCTCTGGCACATGAGCTGGCTTTTTAGAATCCATTCTCTGTGATTGGATGCTTTGCTCAGCCTTGAGGCAGCAGGGAGGGATTGGCCCAGCCTCAACTTCATGTGGGAGGCTTCGCTCTCCCCATGGGAGCCCATACCTTTCTGAGGAGTGGAGTGTGTTGGGGGGTTGGGAGAGATGGGGCTGGGGAGTAGCATGAGGGGAGGGTAGAGGAACTGTGGTTAGTTTGTAAAATGAATAAAAAAAGTAAAATAAAATAAAACAAAAAATTAAGAAAGAATTCCCAGAGAGCAAATCTAGAGATGAAAACTAGGAATTGTATGAAAAACAGGGCGGCTTTCCTTGGGGAGCAAAATCTGACCAATAGGAGTAAAGGGGGAAAACAGCAAAGCACCAGGGACAGAGAACCAGGGAGGGAACAATGTACAGAAACAGCGAAGAATGCAACTGTTTTCTTTACATGCACCATGTAGATACAGGTTAGAGCAAAAGAGAAGAGGAAGCAGACGAGATGTACCCTGGAGCAATGTCAAAATAGCTAAAGTAGATCTTTAAATCTCCCAAAGAGGAGAACAGTATAGAGTGACGTTGTATTTTTCAGAGGAGTTTAAGTAAATACTAGAATGGTTAAATGGTCAGCATTGAATTAGATAGACTAGTGTTGGAAGAATAGCGGGGAATCTTAAGAATGTCCATCTTTTAAACAATGGTAATCTATGACTCTATAAATTATAAATTAATTAATACAAAAACCTTTTCCAAAATATCTTCCCTGTGTGTAGACACAGGGACCATACCTAAGTTCATCTTAAAGATTTAGACTCTTTGGGGACTCCAGTCAACTAAGTGTAGAGAGAGTTAATTTAAGCCAGTTCAGCATGTTGGAGTTTGTATTGCAGTGACTAGTCTTGACTGCTACCTGTTTGTGTGATGTCTGGCAAATTGAACTGCAACTCTGTCGCATCTCCCATAACTTTCACAAAGCTTCATGGCTGCAGGCATACCCATGGTGGAGCAGAGTGAACCAACATGATGGTGATGGACTAACCCTCTGAAACTTTAAGCAAGCCATCAATTAAATACTTTCTTTTACAAGTTGCCTTGGTAGCAATGTCTTCATTTCAATAGACCAACAACTGAGATAGTACAAATTTTAAATAACAGTGAATAAATAAATGTCCAAAGGGAGATAGATTTCCACATTCTATAATAAATGTATTAAACATTAAATCCAAAATCAATAGTCTTTTAGTTACAGTTGTAGACAATATGAAAAATTAGCTTGGAGAGATGAATGTACCAGTAGTTTTTAATTTTTCTGTGTATATGTCTTCAGATGATTCTAAGAATTATTACTGGGGCCAAAACTCTTTAGAGTCACAAGAGTAGAATTACGTTAGAGTCAAAAGGGAAAGCACAATACTCAAATAGTTAAAAAAAAGTAATATATCATTTTCATTTAGAAAATGAATAACTGGTGTTTGTCAGTAGATATTTTCTAAAAGCCAAGTATCTGAAAATCCACCATCTCCTACTTGCTTTAATAAATTCTTTCCCCCTTGTTATTGGTCCAGGCTTTTGAATGACACTAAGGAGTAGAATTTGACTTTTCAGATACAATCTGTATTAGATTTCATCTCATGTAAAATGGAAATAAAGTCGTCCATATATTTCAGTAAGAAATAAATGACTGAATGTATAGCAAGACCTTAGCATGTGCAATCTTTATCATCTCCATCTATCATTAAATATATCAAGTACAGGACAAAGATCTGGTTTCCAACAGTGACTAGGAGGTACAAACATTTCTACTGATGAATAGTCAATAGCTTAAAATGTGTTTGGGGTATATGAGGTCCTTTCATTTTCTTTCCCTTTCATTCAACTTGTTTAGTAAAGAAGATTAATGTAATAGTTGTCACTGTAGTTGAGTAGATAACTTTGAAGAGTCAATGAGATGGCTCTGCACTTGCCAACCACACCTTACCAGCAAAACCCACATGGCAAAGAGAACCAACTCCCACAACCAACTCCCTTCTGCATGAATTTTATGACACATACATGTACAGACAGACACAAAATAAATACATATCAACAAAGTTAAAATAGAACTAACTTTTAATGACAGGTGTTTTATTGAAGTAGATTCTCTGTGAAGGGTAATGTGAGTTCTTTCTGTCTGAGATACAGAGAAGCCTATCCCTTGTTGAAAGTCAATCTTTACTCAGTGTTTGGGGCAAGAAGTAAAATAAAGATACCCCATGGGCTTATCATGATGATCCCTTCCCACAGTCTCCTGTGTCATCAGAAACCAGGGACAGTTTAGACAGGAGAAACACGGCAGGCATTCCTGCTCAGGTTAGCAGACACATCAATTAGTCCACAGTATGAGAAATGCAGATTAAATGAGAATGTAGTAACACAGCAAAGATCAGGAAAACCGAATAGAGTTTTGGTTTTGCTATTGTTTAAACTCTGAGGCATTTACATGTAAGTCAGATGTGATAAGATTTCATCCCTTCATTCTTTCGCCAAAGAGTTATGAGCAAAAACCTCAGAACCTGACCAATGTGGTAGAGACTCAAAGATTAGAAACTTCTTAGCTAGAGGACACAGGTAACTGTAGTACAGTGTGGCTTTGTTTTTCCTCTGAACTGCTGATATTAGTCAGGTGCAGGTTTCAAAACCAGATTGGATGAATTGAATCCTGACTCTCCTGTTAATTGACTATGGTGACTCCTTTGTTTAATTCATTAGCTATGGTAACTCATTTACATGCCTTCTGTTATCTTTCAAAATAAAAGATAATTATCTAAAAGATAATCAGTTATTGTTGTGAGGATTAAATAACCAAATTCATCTAAAGTCATTACAAAAGGGTATTTTATATAATAAACATGCAATAATATGATCTTTCAGTTTTGCCAACACAATGGATATAACAATGCAACTTTGTATGATTGTCATTAGAATTCAATAAATTATGGATATGAAATTCATTTTTAATCTCCAAAGTCCTAGGAGAATGTAAGGGAGAATCAATCCCCTTATTATTTTTACTTCATGCCAGAGTGATTAGTCTCTATCGCTATTATTTTAATTACCTTCAACATCCATGACATAAATGGGTAGGATTCTACTTCTTACTACAGTTTTTAATATTCCGTCATATTCTAATACTCAATAGTCATTGCTTTTAAGAGCTCTTTTATAAAGCTGAAGATAGCTCAGTTGGTAAAGTGCTTGCCTTGCAGCATGGGGACCCGAGTTTAATCCATAGAAACCACAAAAAAAAAAAAAAAAAAAAAAAACAGGCATAGGGACACAGGGAAGTGATCCCGGTGGTGGGGACACAGAGAGAGATGTAGGACACCAGAGGCACCAGTCTGACCTACTTAGTGAGTTCTTAGGTAGTGAATGACCCTGTATCAAGAAAAGGGTGAAAAGTGCCTAAGGAATTGCATCTAACTTTGTCCTCTGGCATCTACACGTGTGCACATGTAGGTACACACACACACACACACACACACACACACACACACATACACACGCAAACACACATATATACACACAGAGGGAGATAGAGAGTTCATTTTAAACATACTGTGAAGTATAAAGTCTGTTTTCCTATTTTCTTTCTTCAATCCACTCAATTGAACTGTGATTGCATTTGATGAGAAATATCAGCACTATCCAATATATTAATTGGCTATCACCATCAAATAGAAGCAACATTCATAATAAACAATAAGCGCAATAAATTATAATATTGTCAGTTGACAAGTTTTTTAAATTATTAAGCTTGTTAAACAATTTCTGTATTTTGCGTCTTCATTCAATAGAGAGACTAGAAAGAGACCGCAATGGTGCAGCATTACACCACTGTAACACCCTTCTATTTATAGCCAGTTTCTTATTATATTTCCTTTCATCTATTTACTTTTTTGTATTATTCTGTTTCCCATTTCAAATGATTCCCAACAGAATTATAAAGTAAAATTAAAAGAATGTTATAAAAGGCAAAGACAATACACTGCTTTAGTTCTGAAAAAAAAATAGTTTGAAAAATTCTTCAGATGTGTGTTCAAGAGTGAAACACAATTGCCTCTTTTTTTATAATGAAATTGCTCTCAGAAATGTGCACTGGGATAAGACAGATAGGCAACAGGTGCACAGAATAGATCCCAAATGTAGAGCCACACAGATATGGTCAACTGATCATTGACAGAATATCTGGTAATTCTTGGAAAGAACATTTATCTTCAATACATTGTGCTAGAATGTCTAGCACCAGATTGCAGGACCCCCCAGAAAAGTGAGTGCTGATAAAAGATGGGCATTGCTACAGGATTCCTGCTTCATGAAAGAGGCTGCCAGACAGTGTAAAGAACACAGAGAAAAATGACTGACAAACTGCCAATACAGGTGGACAGTTTTTTGCTTTGCTGAGGAGTCTGCCAGACACATTATGGCCTATGGGCTGAAGATGGAACATTACAGAAGAACTTCGGATGACTGACCAGGCAGTGAGTTGTCTCTGTCATTTCTAGAGTTTATATATTATCCTTCTGTGGTCTTTGAAGGAGTTGAAGTCAGATAGTTATGGTTATAGTTTTCCTTAGTTAGGATCAAAGATAAGTTACATATAAGATTTTAGATCACAAAGATAGGATAGATGGTGGAATATTTTCTTAAATCTTACTAAATGTTAATGGACTAAATATTCTTAACTCTGATTCTTATTTGATAACTGTTGTGTGATAATACTTTGCTATGTTAGGGTTAAAACACTTCTTTTTATTTTAGACAGAAAAGAGAAGATGATGGGAGATGTCATTCTGTATATATGTTTCTCATACTGGTTAATGAATAAAGCACTCTTAACCAATAGAAAAGCAAGATAGGCAGGGATAGGAGACTAGGAGGAAAGAGGAAGTAGTTAGGAGGAGTCAGCATGGAGAGACTGGAGAGGTAGAACACCAGCCCCTCGGGCCAGTAAGATGAGACCACGTGGAAATACTTAGATTAATAGAAATGGGTTAATATTTAAGACAAAGAAATGATAGTAACTTGCCAACAGCATTGTATCAAATACAGAGTCTCAGTGTATTATTTGGGGGCTGGCACAGTGGCGGGATCAGACCGGCAGCTGGCGGCAGGACAAACCTACTTGTAACGCCAGATACATGCTTCAGAGAAGAAAAAGAAAACAAGAAACACATAATCCCCCACTTCAGATTACATGCAAAAAAAATAACTTCAGAAGAATATAGATATAAGAGCAAACAATTATGTTACTGAAGAAGAAAACACAGGAGAAAATCTTTGTGGTACAAGTTTATGTAACTTTTGCTACCAAAAATATGCATGAACTGTCATTAAAAAAGAGAATGTTGCAAGTTGTACTTCATTGATTTCCCCAAGATAAATGTAAGATGACAAAAAAACAAAAACCCAGGCAGAGAACATACTTGTCATATGCATGTCTGGTAAGCACTTGTATCCAAAAATGAACTGATATATCAGAACTCAATTGCAGTATTTCTAAGTGAGCATTGCTTTCACCTGAGATGCATTAATCCTGTTGTTTACTTTCTACTCCATTGTAGGCTGCTTTGCATGGTGGGTGTTGGCTCAGTATTGTGCTGCTAAGCACTTTCATGCTTCATATGTCTGTAATTCACTCATTTATGTGTGATGAGTGATGCTTGTGATCCATGTGATGCTTAATTTTCTTATAATGAAGTGGTTATCAAGAACACTTAGGCTTGGCCATTCTTAGAAATCTCAAGTGAATCAACACACAAGGATTCTTAGATATGCACATGTAGGGGGCAAATGACTTGACTGGAGCATATGTGTTTGTGCTTACAATATATTTTCAATTCTTTTTTGTTTTCAAAATGGCCATAGCCTTGTCACTTTTGCTAGAAGTATTATGATATTCTACCACACTGAATCTTCTCTGTGACTCATCATTGCTTATCCTTTCAATTTCTTTAGAGCAATATGACAGTAGTGTTTGACAGCTAGGGGTCAGGACATGTGCTAAACCTACTCTAATTTTTGGTGAAGTCTTGAACATACACAGCCCTCTGACTCTTGTGACATTTGTGAAGTATGAAGTAGTGCTTGCTTCTGGTCTTGTGGACTTGCTGAATTGATGACTGGGTTGAATAGAGCAATGCAAGTGGAAGATAGAGTAAGTGTTAAGTACTTCCCATTGAAGTCTCGATTTCAGAAGGACTGTAATATACTGCATTGACATTATTTGAAGATAGCCTTGTCTGCATTCAAAGTGCATCAATTTTATGCAAGTGAAATTTTGAGAACAAATGGGCTTATGAAAGATGACTAGTGTTGAGACTAATAAGCAGAGATAAATTAATGTAGTTCAAAGAAAACAAAAAGCTACAAAATGACGTTTCAAAACTGATATACTGTAGAGTGCAACTGGGAATCCTATTCAGACAGTCTGATTGTACAGCCCACACTCTTGCTGTCATCTATAGGCAATCTTAATGTTCAGACAACATTCAAAAGTGATAAAAAGATGATGATATCATCATGAAAATACAACTTGAGAGAACACATCATTCATAGATTCTTGCAGAACTAACATCAAATCATAAACTTAGGGAGAAAAAAACACAATACAAGATAAAATGTTAAATTGAGAACAAATGAGTATATTCTATTCCTCTTTGTTATTATTGAAACAATGAGTAGTTCTTGTAATAATTATTAAATATGTGTTTAAATTTCTATCTTCTTAAAGACTATTGAATTTCTTGCTATAACAACATAGTTCATTGCTGATTAAAATATCACAAATTAAAAAAAAAGAAAAAATGTTAGAAATATTAGCATACTATTTTCAATGGTGCGCGCGTGTGTGTGTGTGTCTATGAGTGTGTGGGTGCATATGTATGTAGTGGTGTTCATACACATATATGTGTACACATCTGAAGGCTGCAGGAAACACTCAGGTGTCATTATATTTAATGCAGCATTTTCATTAACTTTTTGAAAATGTCATGCATGTGTGATATATGTTTTGAACATATTTATCATGTACAACTCCACCAAACTCCTCCAAGATCCACCCTCACCTCCTCATCCTCATCCCCTCAAACTATATATGTATATATATATATATAGTTATTTTTTAAAAATTCATGTTGCATTCAAACCGCAGTTCTCCATCCCACCCCTCCCCCCAAAGGGTAAGGCTCAACAAAGCCCATCCCATCAAGTTGAGACAGTACCAAGCCCCTTCCCCATGCACCAAGGCAGAGCATGGCATCCCACCATAGAGAATGAGCTCCTGAATAGCTAGCTGATGTATCAGGGACAGATACTAGTCCTGAGGCCAGGGGCTCCTCAGATAGACACAGCTACACAATTGTCTCCTGTATGCAGAGGGACTAGTTTGGTCCCATGGAGGCTCCATGGCTATCAGTCTAGTGTTCATGAGTTCCCATGAGTTTGGTTTAGCTGTTTTTGTGTGTTGATTTTTGGCTTTGCTCTGTTATGAGCTGATAGAATAAAGACGTTGTTTAATTCTTTCCTGTATTTATTGTATATTCTTCCATGTTTGGATGGAACCTTCTATAGAGCTCTGTTAGGTACATTCTATCTATGCTGTTACTTTATTCATTTTTTATTTAATTGATCTGTGTAGTGGAGAGTGATTGAAGTCATCCACTATTACTGGGTCGGGGTTAATATCTGATTTTAAATCTAGCTTTATGACATTTCATGAGCCTACATATGGTAGATATATATTTAGAATTGTAATTTCCAGGGATAGAATTAGAAATGTAAAATCTCCCCTGACCTCTAGATGTTTTATGTGTTCTGAAGATCTAACATTGTCCTTGCTAGAAAAGCACTTTATTGAGTGAGTTATCTCCCCAGCCCTTAAAATGCACTATTAATTTTCACAGAGACTTAATTACAAGGCAAAATACCAAAGAGAGAAAATAATTTGTTACTCGGTCCTGTAATATTAAAGTATAATTAAAGACTGAAAGAAGCAAAAATAAAACAGAGGTAGAAATTTCTTAAAGAAACAATTGATAAAACATCCCCAATTTGGCTTAAAAATTTTAAGCAACACATCCATGAGACACAAAGAATCCCAAGTAGTGTAAACACAGACAGAATCTCACTTACACATTATTAGTCAACCCAATAAGAAGCAAAAGAGACAAATGTTAAATGCAACAAGAATGGAAAACAATCCATCGTGTTTAGAAGAAAACACAATCACTTGAAGTTGTATAGCAGCAGAGAGAGTAGTAGAAAGCTGTTTAAACTGATGAGTGGTAGAAATAGTGAAGTTTGAGGAATTGATCCATTTTTTCTAAGGTGTTTGAATCTGTGACTATAAATCTTTTTATATTTCTTTTTTGTTGTTGTTGTTGTTTCTTGACTAATGTCTGAGACACATACCAATAGTCCTGAAGTTGATTATGTGTGACTTCTTTCTCTGTCTTTATTCTTTATTCTTAGGAATGTTCATCAATTGGATTGATGTTCTGAAAGATCAACTTTTTGTTTTATTCAGGAGTCTCATTGTCTCATCATTTTAAGTTTTTGCTGACATCTGCTGTTGTCTTATCTCCTCCTTCTTTCTTTGGGTTTGTTTTGCTCATCCTTTCTGGAAGAAAAATCTCAGATTGTTGCCCTGAAATAGTATCGTATTTGCAACGTATGAATTTAGTAATGTAGATTTCCCTTCCAGAATTTCTATATCCCCTTAAATTTTGGTGCACTGTGTTGTAATTTGTGTTTCTTCTCAAAATTGCTTTTGAAGCTATTATTAGAGATGCCACTTCTGAAAGCATACTGGCATCCTGAATTTGGACACATCTATGTTTTACTCAATATTGTAAAAATGAGTCTTTATGTATGCATTGTAAATAGCTCGAGTCATACATATTCTTTATGATTTGCTTGGCCTGGATTATTTCCCAAGTTATATCAAGAGGAATACAAGACTCAGATTGGCAGATACTGACCAAACTTGGGGTCCTTGGGAGTGTCTAAAACCAGCTTCACAGACAGACCATAAGGGGAGAGAAGTGGAGATGGTAAGAAAAGAAATGGATCACATGACCACATAAACTGAGCTTAAGCATGGTTGCCTTCCTTCCCCACATAGACCTCTGGCTGGAGATGAGATGGAAGGCATTATCTAGGGTTTGAACCTGTGACCTGAAAGCTCACTGACATAAAGTGTGACTTGAAGATATGACTTCTCTGAATCTCGCTGGCATTTGTGCAGCATCTCCACTGTGTGTTTACATTTCTGTCATTGACTGCTGGGTTGACTGTGGAATGATGAATGCACACACCTGTTAAAGATCCCTATCCTTTTAAGTTTGATGATGGGAGATGTTATTCTGTAAATATGTTTCTCGTACTGGTTAATTAATAAAGCCTGTGACCAATAGAAACACAAGATAGGCATGGCTAGGAGACCAGGAGGAGGAAAGAGGAAGTAGTAGGGAGGAGTCAAGATGTAGACCAGGGAGGAAGGAAGACGCCAGCCTCGGCTCCCGGATAAGATGAGCCATGTGGAAATACTTAGATAAGTAGAAATGGGTTAATAATTAAGAAAGAGCTAGCCCATAAACAATAATGGTAACTGGCCAACAGGATTGTATCAAATACAGAGTCTCAGAATGTTACTTGGGGCTGGTGCGACTGTGGGCCCAGACTGGCTGGATGGCAGGCTGGCGGAAACATACATGCTACAGATTGGCGCCCAACGTGGCTATAAGAACTTTCACTTAAAACTTGATAAAAGCTTAAAAGGGGATTTTAGAAACAAAGGAACAGAGACTAGCAAGACTTCTTGGTAGCAGCATTTTCTCGGTTGGATTTGTTTTGCTGTAGACAGAGATTTGTGCGGCTCCTTTAAGGAAGGTTTCCAAAATTAGCACAAGCGGCAAAAACCACCTTGCTTTTAAAGAACTCAGCTAACAATTCATTGGTGTTTATGAGAGCTGCAATGAAGGTTTACACTGTGTTTAAAAAAAAATATGCTGGCTTGGGAGAGAAAAAGAAACAGGATACAAAGGTTTGAAAAAAAAAATAGAATGAATGGATGTGGTGGCACACACCATTAATCCCAGCACTCGGAAGACAGAGGCAAGCAGATCTCTGTGATTTCAAAGTAAACCTGGTATTCAGTGAATTCCAGGACAGATAAAAGTTACACAGAGAAACCCTGTCTCAAAATATGTAAAATTAGAAGTAGAAGAAATAGAGTAATAAAAAGCCATGTAAAGATGGAAAGCACAGAGAAATGTTGGATACTATAGGCGATTCTGTTGTCTTTAAATTATTTGACTGCTGAGAAAATAACAACTACTGATAAAAGAAATACTGCTGGATTAATTCAATGTATATATTTTAAAAATGCTTTGACTCCAAAATTTAAGCCTAAGGACATGTTACTGGGGAAAAGAATTTCTATTTTTGTTTCCACAGAAAATGAAAAGCTGTGGATTCTTTCCAGACTTATATGATTTGATCAAGCCAGACCCCCTGAAACAGCTCCCCAGGTGATCCAACATTCAAAGTAGTTGAGACAAAGCCTTGCAGACTACTGCCAAGATTTCTGGGTCTTCTTTGGACCCCCATGACAGCGCCCTCTACCAGCAGGAAGTAGTTTGGAAAGAACAATGCCCAAATTCCCAAATATTGTTTATAAATGTTTGTTTTCATTTAAATGGGATTGGTTATAAATGGTTAATGACCACAAGCAATCCCTTTAAAGGTAAAAAGGAAATTATGGTATAGATATGAATACTTTGCTTTGGAATGGATTTTCTTTTATTGATACAATTTAAGGTCAATTGTGATATATGTATTTCTCCTCTTGTTTGGGTATTATGTTTATATAGCTCCTTGGAAAATGTAAAATATAATTTAGTACAGATTAGAGAATTACCTATGATAGTCAAAACTTGGACTTAAGTTAGTTAGGATTTCTAGATATGCAGAGATGTATTTGAGATGAATATGCATTCTTCAAACCTTTCAAAGACCTCCAGAATATGGCATTTAAAATGGGTTAGGGTTTTTCTTGACAGTGAGGCACAACTGCTCCTGGTAACACCACCTGCATTAGAAAGGAAGATGGACATCGAAGAAATGTGTTATGGAGTTTGCTTCTAATATGGCAAAATTAGCCATTTGGGCAAGGTACTGCTCTTCTGGACTGTTTGACTTTATGTTGTAGAAACTGAACATGTAGGACCCACAAAAAGGTGACTGCTGATGCAAGATGGACATTGCTACAGGATTCCTGCTTCATGGAAGAGGCTGCCTGCCAAACACTCTACAGGACACAAGGAAAACTGACTGACAAACTGCCAATACAGATGGACAGTTTAAAGTTTCCTTCCTTGTTGAGGAGTCTGGACACACACTATGGCCTATGGGCTGAAGATGGAACATTACAGAAGAACTTCGGGTGACTGACCAGGCAATGAGTTGTCTCTGTCATTTCTAGAGTTTATATATTATCCTTCTGTGGTCTTTGAAGGAGTTGAAGACAGATAGTTATGGTTATAGTTTTCTTTAGTTAGGATTAAAAATAAATTACATATAGGACTTGAGACTCACAAAGATAGGATAGATGATATTTTCTTTAAGTCTTACAAAATGTTAATGGACTAAATATTGTTTACTGTGATTCTTATTTGATAACTGTTGTATGTTATATTTTGCTATGTTAAGGTTAAACCCCTTTTATTTTAGACAGAAAAGAGGAGATGATGGGAGATGTTATTTTTTAAATATGTTTCTTGTACTGGTTAATTAATAAAGCCTGTGGCCAATAGAAAAACAAGATAGGCGTGGCTAGGAGACAAGGAGGAAAGAGGAAGTAGTAGGGAGGAGTCAAGATGTAGACCAGGGAGGAAGGAAGACGTCAGTCGCGGCTCCCGGACAAGATGAGCCATGTGGAAATACTTAGATAAGTAGAAATGGGTTAATAATTAAGAAAGAGCTAGTCCATAAACAATAATGCTAACTGGCCAACAGGATTGTATCAAATACAGAGTCTCTGAGTGCTATTTGGGGCTCACGCGGCAGCGGGACCATAGCGGCAGGACCGGCGGCAGCCAGCAGAGGGAAAAACCTGCTGTAACAGTTTGCTGTGGTGAGGTCTTTGGCATCCCGTAGCTTTCAGGCCACCGTCTGAGAACTCAGCCTATCTCAGGGTCCTCTTGCTCCAGAGGAGAGGAGCTCCTCACTGGAAATCACACTTCTTTCCCCGTGTATTCTTCTCACTCAGGTCAAAGTCATTGTTTCCAAGTTTCAAACCTTATCATCACTGTTAGTATTCAGGCATCTGCCTGCCCGTGGGGTCCTGACAGGATTCTCTTCAGAGACAGCCACTATGAGCCCCATGTGTGCCAATTCACTATGTTCCCTTTAAAAAGGGCCCTCCTCTTGTTATTATTTCTTTTTGTAGATTCCCCAGTCCATGAAAGAGACGCAAGACAGGCATTGTGCTGTGATGGGCTGAGGCATGTGATCACACTCACGATTCTGAGACTGAGATACACCATAAATTGGTGTATGCATTTTCTTTTGCAGCTCATGTTTCTTTTGCATTCAAGAAATATTTGTCAGGTGAGTGTTTTCTCGTGTTTTCTGTAGCATATGAGGTTGAAGAAATATGTTATCTTTAAATTAAAAATAATCCACAAAAAGGGCCATCCTCTCTCTCTCTCTGTCTCTCTCTGTCTCTCTCTGTCTCTCCCTGTCTCTCTCTCTGTCTCTCTGTCTCTCTGTCTCTCTGTCTCTGTCTCTGTCTCTGTCTCTCTGTCTCTCTGTCTCTCTGTATCTCTGTCTCTCTCTCTCTCTCTCTCTCTCTCTCTCTCTCTCTCTCTCTCTCTCTCCCTCTCTCTGTCCCTCTCTGTCCCATTTTCCTCTCCCTCTCATTACCCCTCTTTATGATTCCGTTCCCAAAAAACCAAACCAAAGCAAAACAACCACAAAAACAAAACAAACAAACAAACAAAAAGAAAACCCTCTGGTTGAAGCCTGTTGCAAGGTGTCTTTATGTCCTACACTGCTTTTTCAAAATTACAACAATCACAGTTCTCTGAAGTCTTTCAATAACCTTTCACTGTTTACAAGTCTGAGCACCTTCACTTTTCCCAAACCTCTAAAACAAGCCTGTGTTCATATAACTGATATTATTTTAAGCCTGATTGATCAATGGAAACTACCTTCAATCTATGCATTATTGACAGCCTTTCTCAGGGCACATGCCTGATCCAGCAAATGACCTCCTCTTGCATGTTGCTCAGCCAATCATGAGGCACTCAAACTTTCTCTGCATCATCTTCTCATTCCTACGAACATTATTAGCCTCCTCCCTTTTTACTCTTTCCTCAATTTGCATTTTGTCCTCCAGCAATAACAAAGCACTAACAGTTGTTCAAATATTTCATATTTTCCAACATCGCTATAACTTTCCTCCAGCTACTTATGCTGAGAAAAATCTGCAAATTCATGCCTAGCCTTTTAAAACTACATTTAAAATTTTTGAGGTTATAATAGCATCATTCTCTCTTCCTTTTTCCCTCTCCAAGCCCTTTCCATGTAACCTCTTGCTTTCTTTCAAATATTTAGCCTGTATTCCTTTAATTGTTCACACACACACACACACACACACACACACACACACACACACACACCTGTTCTGTTTTCACTCCTTGTGGAGATGAGCTCAAGCATGCAAGCATGTCTTCATTTCCAGGTCATCTTCCATGACTACCCTCCTCATGGATTTGAACTTTCCCTATCTGATGCTCTCCCAGAATGTGAACAGATCTAAGTGACAACACTCATCACAGAACCTTACAGTTACTTGTATTTTCTTCTTCCCCAGATGGCAAAACTGTATAGACAAAGAATCATGTTCTGTCTGCCTTGATATTATTAGACATTATGATGCAGATGAAATTTTCATGGAAATTCTTCCTCACAAATCCATTCATTCCTTCAATACATAGATTTAAAGACGACCATTGTACTCTGGAAAACCCACTATCAGTACAAATGTATCAGCAATAGCTATGATGTATTTCCTATAAAAGATGGATGGCTTGCAGAGGAGATGCTATTTTTTCCCAATGCAGGCAAGGAGTTTACCTTAGTACAATAAGATCATGCCTTGCACTTGGGTATAGGTTTTGAAAGAGTAAGTTGTTTGGTGGCAGGAGGAATTTTGATGGGGATTCTGTCAAGGGATTTCTCTCTCCCTCCCACATACATGTCCAAGATCTCCTCGGTACTGAAACCCATGAATAGATGACAGGCATTTGAAGGTTAGAAGCAAATAGGAGACTTAAAATATTAGAATGTCCACATCAGCAAAATGAATTTTGAATCTAGACTCAATGTGGACCCAAGAAGAGGAAGCTCCTCTTGCTGGGTATAATTGATGACAATTGGCCAAGATTCACCTGTCATCATAGAAATAATCAAAAAACTGTCACTGCCTTGCCTTGCAGGAAGATATTCTGAAGGCACACATTCTAAGTGCTGCCTGCCCATCTTCTAAGTTCCAGCTACTGTACACCAGAGAAACAAAAGCAAAGACAATGGTACCTACCGTCTTCTATAGCAAGGTTTGTAATTGCCAATCACATTTTACTCAGAGGAAATGTAAACTTTTATTCCTCCCTGTGAGCCGGGTGCGAATTCAGTTATTGCCCAAGGACAGCTTTGAATAAGGAAATGTGGGAGAGGTGTGATGAGAAGTTCACTGTGGTGGAAGACTGTCACAAAGAATCTGTTAAAGGACCATCCAGAGTCTTGATGGGGCTGTCTTCCTGTATATGTGTTTCTCTTATGTGTTAATGAATAAAACACTGTTTGGCCAATAAGGCAGCAAGACAGGTGGGTCAAGGAGACAAGGAGAATTCTGAGAAAGGTAGCCAGAGTGAGCCTGCCACACAGAGTCACAATGCTGCTGGGGGAGTAACACCATGCTGAATATTACCGGGTAAGCCAATCCTCATGGCAATACATAGATTGATAGAAATGGGTTAGTAATTAAGACAAAGCTGGCCAATAAGAAGCCCTAATAATCAGCCAACAGCTTAATAATTAATATAGTGTCTGTGTGTTTACTTGGGGCTCAAGGGCAGTGAGACGGCTGGAGGAGCCAGCAGGACTATAGCAACAGACTCTGAAAGGGTTGGAATGTGTCCCAATACTGTCTGTATAGATGCTAAGTCACTGAGCTTCCATTTTCATAGGAAAGCGAATCAGAAGACCTGCTAGAGGGACTAAAGGGGCTTAGACATACTATATATGGAAAAATAGATGTGGAAAATTAGAATTAATTAAAAGCTTTTTTGGGGAAAAAAAACTTTCTAACTAATTCAGAACACTCCAGAAAGAACTGAGATGCTTTGTGAGAAAAAGCCACTTACTTTAAAGAATAAATACATTTTATTATATGTGGGAAATACTTGCAGACTTTCATGTTTCATACTTAAAGACAAAGGAGAGAGATAGAAGTTTGTGCTACATAAGCAAATATGAGAGCCTAACGCAGCATCTGGCAAAAGGTGGAGCTTGTAAAACCTTATTGAATCAAAGATGATTGGCAGAAGTCATGGAGATATTAGACCCAGTCTTTTTCCATTTTGCATATTTATTTAAGTTGCATAGACTCCCAGAATTCTCACGGAGAAAGCATCATTAACTTCTCATCCTCAGAGTAAAGCTACTCTAATTTTTGTATCATACAGTGTGTTTTATGATTCTCACACCCTTTCATTTTGCAAACGTGTCCCTGGAAGAGATTGGTCTGACTAAGGGCTATTTTTAAGTGCTAATAAGTATATTTGTTCGTAAAGTCATGTAGTTAACTTAAATCATGAATTTTGTGAGAACATAGTTCTCTTGTGTTCAAGGTCAGGGCTGTCGTCCTCACACCATGCACTCTTTGTTCCCATTACGTAGGAAGAGTTGATAGCTGCAACGTACTATTTCAGTATGCGTGCAAAGGTGTCATGGCCTATATTGAAAGATGCTCTATGATACAGCTTTATGAGATTCATTATTGTCTCTGCTAGAGATGTTTGGTTGATACTGCTCATTGGTTTTCACTGTGCACTTCTGTCTGGGTAGACTGTACTTTTCAGGACGTTTTGAACACAATGACTTACAATTACCTTTTTGTGTCCCTACTAAATGTCTTAATGTCCTTTATACCTCTTATCTGTTTTACAGAAATAAACAGGACCACATCTCCATTACCCTCTTCTCTACGTTAAGCCATATTTGTATTGTCATTTGCTGTTATTTTTTACACATATTTAGTTTAATCTCTCCTAGCATCATCTCATTTTATGATATCCCATACCCAATGCCATCTATTCATATTTTTAGGAGCAGGGAAAATTACTGATAAACAGATGACTGATTTTGCAAACATTTGCTATGATCCTTGTAAACATCCCATGTTTGATCACTGGGCAAAATTTGTCCCTATCCATTATTCTATAATCTGCTGGAATGTGGGAATGTGGGTTCCTGGGATGGAAAATTCTTTCTGTTAAGAAAACAGTTCTCCATTTTTATGCATGCCAGAAGGACATTGAGCATTTCCCTGAAATTCACAGAGACATGGAACTTTCAGGACACTAATTTCTAGAAGGCTTATGAATAATTATATACACAGAGAAGTTGTTGCTGCTAAGAAACCAGTTCTAAAGTCTAACATTTTGGCAAGTTCTATCCACCCTCTTCACATTGGATCAAACATCTGACTGATATTAATTTTGAGCACCAATTGTGAGAATGTGTTCATTAACTGGGTTATATCGCCCACACACTTCATTTGCTAGAATGAAAATGGTGCCAATTTAGCAGTGACTCTTGCAAATGTGCACTTTTTCTTGGCAAGACACAACCTGAGTCAGTCATATCTCCTTGTTTATGTATTCAGATTGGCTAATTCAAGTTATCACTGGAAAGAATCGTATTTTTAACCCTATATATTTGGATGAACATGCAACATTAATTAGCAGAGTCTGTGTGTGAGGGTCTGCTATCTATCGAGAAACTCTACTGAACCCCTCAGGAATCAGTATTGAGAATTTCTTTCACTGTATAAAAAGGTTTATTGATTTCAACTTGTGTTTATTACTCATTAATTCAATTAATGTTATGGTTTATGACACGCAAGACACTGTGTAAACCAATATTTCATTCAAAGAATATTAGAAGATAGACTGTTCCTTTATAACATAAGAAGAAAACCTAACAAATTATTATTTTTCCCTTTAATATTTTTAATACTTTTTCTCATCTTAAATATCAATCCCAGTTTCCTCTCCTTCCCATCCTCCCATGACCCCCACGCCCTCCCATCACATCCCCCATCCACTCCCCAGGGACTTTGGGAGCCTATTCCCCATAGAGAGATACTCCCTTAGCCTAGAGACCCTGGGGAGGGCCTAGGCCCTACTCCAAATGACTTGATAGACTTTGATAATCTCTCATGGAAGGCCCAACAAATTATTTTAGTGTATTTGTAAAATTACAAGAGAAAATAACTATGAGGACAGAGATGAAAAATTGTTTGATTTTATCTTTTATCATCAAAGAAAGAACCAAGGAACAGGTGAGGCTGATACTGTGTTGAGAAGAGAACTCATGTGGAAATCAATGTTGAGATTTCTCTTAAAATCCTAAAACCAGAACTAAAAACCATATTACCCAGCTGTGCTACTCCTGGGTGTATACCAAAAGGACTCAACATCTTACCACAGAAATAACTGAACATCCATATTTAACATCAAAGAAAAATAAAACTATGAATTTACAGTAAATGGATGGAAATAGACAATAAGTGAGTTAAGCCATGCTTGAAAAGGCAAATATCGCATGTTCTCTCTCACATGAAGGTCTTACCATCTAATTTATCTGTGCATTTTGCTTTTGTTTTGTTTTGTGGGAATGGTGTGAAGAGGTCAGGAAACTGAAAGGAGCCTATGAAAGGAGATAAGAGGAAGATTAACGGAGAAAGTAACAGATACAGTAATAGAATACATTTGATACAAACACAGAAGGGGAAATGAACACCCTTTCAAATTAGTCTGAACTCCATGCAGCAGTAAGCTGAGTGGAGTTCAAGGCTGCCCCTGCACTTTGAGGGAGCGTGGAGAAACAAGACCTTTCAGAAATGGAACTAGAGAGAAACTCCCTCTCCTCAGTATTGGAAATGGCATTGGATGTGGACCAAGGAGAAGGAAGTTCAAAGATTTCTTTTTTACCTGATCTCTAGTCTAAATAAAAGAGACTTGCATGTTCTCACCTATTCAGTGAAATAATGCTTTTATTTATTAGTATTAATTTTTGTTAGAGTTGTGAGAAGTATTTATTAATAAAGATATATAAATCAATATGCACATGTCCTTTTCAGAGGCCTCATGACTTAGAAATTTAGGGGATGACTAGTTCTAGCCAAATTTCAATATATTATCAACTGACATCTAGAAATGGCTGTTAGCCACAATACACACACACACACGCACGTGCACACACACACACACACACACACACACTATTGGGAAGAGAATTTATAGTTGTAGGCCTATCCAGAAAGAAGGAAGAGATGGTCTCCCAGCTTGATATGTCCATCCTTAAAGTGTAAATAATGACATAAAATAGTAGTAAATATTGCTGTAATAAGTATTTATAATAATAATCATTCTAAATTATTGTAATGGATTACAACACAGCAAGCACAGATGTGGCCATTGTGCAACTCTATCAAGGGTCACTGTGGGACAAATTATTTTGAATTAGCTGAAAAAATCCAGTTGTGCCATCCAATTGGACATAGAAAGTGGTGGAAATGAGAAGAATCAACTCTCATAGGCTCTTTGAACCTTTCTAACAGAGGCTTTGTAAACTTTCATTTGGAACCAATTATTGAGCAGTTAATAAAGAACATTGATGACTAACCCATCTCAGTGGCTAACTGACAAGCCTAGCTGCTCAAAGGAGAGAGCTAATAGCTCCCTGGATAGTTTGAATTAAAGGTTAATGAATTCAGGGTTCAGCCTTGAAGTTGTAGACACGTAACCAGAAGTTTCTCATTTTTCTACAATGGACAAATACCACGCATGAGAAACACTTGGACATTCACTTATCAGAGATTAATAGAGCTAAAATGGAAACACACTAAAGCCAGGATGGCAAGGGAACAGGATGATACAAGCAATGAAATGTGAAATCTAGAAAAGTTACAGAGTGAGCAAGCCCCACCCACCTTATTACATGTTAGCTTAGGGAACTTAGGCAAGCTGTTCAACCTCTTCTGAACCTTGTCTTTATCACTTCTTATGATAGTTGCACTATTATTTGCTTCCCATGTCATATTTCCTGAATAACCAGCATTCCTCACTAGATTCATGCTCTTTTGAAATCTGGTTTTGCAGTACGTTCTACCAAGAGTTGGAGCCCATCTCTCTACTTTTGCATTAGCTTGCAGAATGTAAGAAACCAGGCTTTGTGACAACTCTCAGTCAAAATCTCAAGAGAATGGGCACACTTCTGGTTATAACCCCAGAATCCCAATGCCTATGGCTCCCAGACAATGATGGAAGGCATGAACCTAGGCACTTTTATGATCCCACTGGCTGGCAGCCAGATAGCCTGATGCATACATGGTATAATCGCTACTGGATATCTATTGTTGAAAACAAATTTCCCCCAAACTAAGTGACATTTTACAAATGTAATTGCATCATAAGATTCTCTGGGTTGACAGAACTCAGCTACGTTCTTCTGTTCCATATGATATTGGCTATAATTGCAGTCATTGGAGAATTATGCTAAATTTGAGCATCCTGGTTGGCCTACTCACACACCGAATATTAATGCCACAGTAGAGCAGGCTGGGATGTTTAGAAAACTGGACCTCCATTCTTTCTGTTCATACTGCTTTCATACTCCTTCCTTCTTCATCCCTGCTATATGTTGTCTTCAAATTTCTCTATGTGACATTCCCATACCTCTATATGATATTTACAGCATGGCAGCTGATCTTTGATATGATAACTCATGGCTTTCCAAAATGAAATATTTTGGACTTTCTTAATGCATAGAGTTCAAATCAACATAATGCCACTTTCTCTGCATTCTGTTGCTTAAATTCAATCATAAGGCCATACTTGATTGGCGAAGAGAGGATGGTAGGAAGGCTTGCAAGGCATTCTAGATTGGTCAGCCCTTATTTACTCTCAAATCTAACAAATCTAGCAAGTATCACTCAGAGGGACTCAGATTAGCAAATATGGCCAGCTGAACCCAGACTTAATGGGTAGACTCATTGAATCCTGAGATAAGAACATAGTATTTCTTATATGCCAATGACAAATCATATTCTGTTTGATACATTAAAACATAAGAACTTGTGAGATAGGGTTGTGTTCAGTATTAATTTCTGACAGGATTTAGAATCGTTGGAAGAATACAACTTAGTGTACCTATGAGAATGTTCCCAGGAAAGTTGAATTCAGAAGGGAAGATGCTGTTTGAATATGGGCAGCTGGTATCTTTGGCTGGATATATAGAAGAGAGCTGAACAAAAATCTCTATCTGTCTATCTATCGATCTATCGATCGATCTATCTATCTATCTATCTATCTATCTATCCATCCATCTATCTATCCCTCTCTGATTTCTGACTGTTGATGCAATGGACCCTAGATGCATCATGCTTCTACCACATTTCCTTCCCTGACTTGTTCACCTGTAACTTGACATTGTGAAACAAAAGAAAACCATCTTTCCACAAGTTGCTTTACTTAGACATTTTGTCACAGTAATGAGAAAAGTAACTAATACAGTGGAAAAACTCAGCATACACTGAGCTCAAGAACCTGGGTTGTAACATATTTTCAAGTCCTTCGTGTATAGCTAAACTATGTGCAATACTTTGAAAAGAAAACAAGATGACAAAAAAGTTAATCTACTCAGATAAAATGTTGTTCATCTTCCTTTTCATGTCCAGAAGACCCTTATGTTGAGTATAAATATGTTCCAACCACTGAGGAGACGGTGGCAGTTAACAATGGCTATTGCTCTTGCAATAGCCTGAGTTCACTTTCTAACTCCCATTTCAACCTCCAATCATAACTGCAGTTACAGAGAATCCAACGCACTTTGGTCTCAATGGGACTCTGCACACACATGGTGTAAAACAAACAAACAAACAAACAAACAAACAAAAAACCCTCAAGTAGTCTATCTCACCTATATAAAATTAAAAATAACAAATTCTGTTTTTACAATGCAATTTCATGATACAATGGAGTGGCAAAGGTAGAGGAAAGAATTTGTACTGAATCAGAAGAAGGACAGTTAAACAAATAGTATTGATAAAAAGAATATATGCTCATGAAGAACACCAGCACTTATTTATCCAAAATATGAGTCTATTATTATGCAGGAGTACACTGTTTTGATTACAACTGATGAATACTATATTTTAAAATCAAGGAGTATAACATTAACAGCTTTGTTCTAATCTTCAAAGTTGCCCTAGCCCATTGGGGTGTTAAATGGATTCTAATCTATTTGGAGATTTTGTATCTGTGAGAAATGACACAGAATTATAATGGAGACTAGGTTAAATCTGAAGATTATTTTGGGTGGCACAGACACTTAAAGTATTAGTTACTCTAATCCATGTATGCAGAAGAATCAAGTATCTACAGTCAATAAAGATGTTAAATGCACAAAACCTAGAAAAGTCAGTCTTCAGAAAATATTATGGGGATAACATCCATATACAAAATAATCAAATTAGACACTAATCTTACATCTTATAAAAAATGAACTCATAATAAATTAAAATATTAAATACTAAGTCCTAAAACCATGTAACTACTAGAATAGAGAAAAACTCACCCCTAGTTATAAATCACATACATATGTATATGTATATGCATATACTGCATATGCGTATATATTATATTTTCACCCAAAAGCTTGGAGATGATTCCATGAAACTAAAGATTCTGAGTAACAAGAAGATCTAGAGAACCTACTTAATGGAAGAAGATATTTGCAAACTGTATTGCAGTAATTAGAAAGATAGTAATATAAATAAGAGAGTTCAAAAATCCAATCACAAATGTCAAATGTTTGATTAAAATATTGAATCTGCAGAGATAGCTTTCCAAATAAAATATGCAAAAAAATCTATATAATGAATTGCTCAGCTAATCATCAGGGAAATATACAGTAAAACCTCAGCATGCTAAGCATGGATAAAGAGGAAAAACACCAAGTGACAGTAAGAAATTTGGGGGAAAGGAAGTTTGGTTCCCTTGGTAATGATATAAATCAGTACATTATAAGAGAACCTCCAAATGTTAATAAAAGAAAACTTTCAAATAGTTTAACACTTTTATGGTTGGGTAAATGTCCAAAGAAGTGAAATCAGTATGTTGAAGATATACGTGCAAAAGTATGTTTATACAAACATTCACAAGAGCCACTATAAATAATAGAGTCAGTGCAAGTGTCCACCATTAGACAGATCATGGAAGCATCATCAGCACACACACACACACACACACACACACACACACACACACACACACACACCACACCAACACTGTGGTGTGTGTGTGTGTGTGTGTGTGTGTGAGAGAGAGAGAGAGAGAGAGAGAGAGAGAGAGAGAGAGAGAGAGAGAGAGAGAGAGAGAGAGAGAGAGAGAGAGAGAGTTTGTGTGTGTGACAATGTCTATGAATCTGTGGACACTGCATTAAGTGTATAACATTCAGATAAGTCAAACTCACAGAAGTAAAGAATAGAGTGATGACAACCCAGGCTTAGAGGATTAGAGGAAAATTA
This sequence comes from Cricetiscus sungorus, assembly GCA_030556225.1. Classification (NCBI taxonomy): domain Eukaryota; kingdom Metazoa; phylum Chordata; class Mammalia; order Rodentia; family Cricetidae; genus Cricetiscus; species Cricetiscus sungorus. The sequence continues at coordinate 40,914,473 of JANBXA010000366.1, forward strand.
TTGGGAAGACACTGATAAAAGGACAGAGAATTTGAATTAGGCAGAAAGAAAAAATTCAAGAGGCCTGTTGTACAATGACATGGCTGTAGTTAGCATTACATAAATATGACATAGTGCCCTCTCTGCTTAGCTTAATTGGTTATCCAGTTATCTCTCTCTCTCTCTCTCTCTCTCTCTCTCTCTCTCTCTCTCTCTGTATGTGTGTGTGTGTGTGTGATCTCAAAAATATCATGCTGTATACCACAAACGTATGCAATATGTCAATTAAGATGATACTATAAAGCAAACACAGTATAAAAGTAGTTAGTGTCTCAATACAACTCCTACCCCAAATGACTTGACAGATTTCGATGATCCCTCATGGAAGGCCTCACCCTCTCCAGGGAGTGGATGGGGATGAGATATGGGGGGTTGGTGGGGATCGATGGGAGGAAGGGAAGGAAAGGGAACTGGTATTGATATGTAATATAAGATTGTTTCGAATTTAAACAAAATTTATTTAAAAATTATTTAATTTAAAATAATAATTTATTTTAAAGTATTGGTGAATATTCATTATTCCCTGAATTCTGTTTTAAAATGCACTTGAAAATTAGAACTCACTCAAGAATCACACCCCATGAGTCTCATTTATGAAAGCTCTTAGCCTCAGGTAATCAATTAGAATCTACTCAACATTTACAGCACTGGGAGCCAGGGGCATCCATCAAACAAAGGGCAGAGAAGTGACAGGTTTCCATGGAAGGATGGCAAAAGATTTATGATTTTTAGCAGCAACCCACACAGAATTCTCAGCAACAGGTACCCAGGATGAGGGTGCCGCCTAGCCTTCCAGTGGGAGGCAGGATTACTTCAATTACCTTCTCAGACTCCCTTCAAATAACTAAGGCAGCATCACTCAGATTCATCACAGCTGATCTTCATCCATCCGGTTTTGTTCAGTGGGCCTGTGGGTAGTGGTCCTGCGTTAAAAATCCTGACCCATTTGAAAACTGGTGTTAAAAGACCCCTTTGAGGATGGACGATACTGGGCCTGAAGCTCTCCTGTAGAACGTGGTGTTTCCTTAGAACCATGGCAAAAGGATTGTGTGTGAGCCCTGCGTGGATCTCCCGTGGGTTTCAGAGAAGAGCTGGTTTCTATGTTTAAGGACAATGCAGAAATATCAGAGCTGACACTGTGGAATGAACTAGCAGGGAAAGTCTTTGCTATGCAGGGCAAAGCTGATGACCAGAGTTCCATCCTTAATACAAACATAAAGATGGAGAGAGAGAGAGAGAGAGAGAGAGAGAGAGAGAGAGAGAGAGAGAGAGAGAGAGAGAGAGAGAGAGAGAAAACTAATGTCATCAAGATGTCATCTAGCCTTTACATGCACTCCATGGCATCTGCTCAACACACACAGGCACACACGCACACACATGCACACACACACACAGAGGCACACATGCATGCACACACAAGCACACACGTGCATATGCACACTCAAATGCACACCCACATATGCATGAGTGTGTATGCACACGCCCGCACACGCATGCACATTCATACACACACACACACACACACACACACACACACACACACACACACACAGATCTGTGTTATGGCTAATCTCTGCTGTGCTTTTTTAGGCACTTAACCATGGAGTAAACACAAATGTGTTTTCCCTCGGTTCTAGCACCTGTGTAAGCACTGCAGAAAGTGTTGTAAACTAGATGCAGCTTGACCTACATTAGGTCCCGTTTCTCTGGCCGTGTGACTCAAAGCAGACAACCTCTCTGAATTGTTTTTACCACATATATATGAGAAGCCTAGTTAACTGCCCTGAAGGGTGGCTTAGATATAAGTCTAATGGAGAGGAAGAGCTCATGAGACAATGCTCAGAAGGCAGAAGAGGGAGATTCGAGCTCCTTTTGGCCTTAGGAGAGAAAAACAATCTTTGGTCTCCAGCTTTTGCATCTTTCCATTAAATAAACATAAGGCGACATTGTTCCCCATGGCCCTGGAGAAACGGCGTCATTAAATCATTTATGCTTGATAAAAGCTGTGCCTTCCCAGGATAATTTTCACTCTGTCAGCTATCCTCCAGAACAAGCAAGCAGCTTAGGGATTTAGACACATCCTGGAAGGGTCAACATTATAGACCTTTTCTGTTTGTTTGGAATTTTCCACCATGGCCAGTCACTTGGAAAGAACTGGGGAGTTGAGATCTGGTAGGCATGAGTTGTACAATCATGTTCAACATCAGAGCCTACTTGAGTTTCCCATCTTGCAAAATAAACAGAAACTCTTCTGGGCTTTTAGACTGCACTGTGGGAGTGATAACTAGCATGCTATGGATGACAATCTGTGTTGGTAGAAAGCTGAGGGAAAGAGAAGACCCCAAGTATCAGGAATCTTAAGACTAAACAAAGCAGGGCCCATGTGACAATTATAAAAGCCATAGGCTTATAGGACATGTAAGATAATCTCTTTTCTGTATGCACTGTATTTGGAATTTACCTGTAATTCCACAGATGAATAGTCTCCAAAGACAATTAAAAAATTCTTGGTATGTAAAACACACAATTGTGGATACTGGATATTCTGTTAACATACTCAAGTTAAAGATTTTTCTCTGAGGAAAACAAATACTAAGAGCATTGACATTTACATTCCTAATAAATGGAGTCAGCGCTTCACTTTATACTCTATAATGTGTACAAAGTTCCCAGTGTGCGTGCGTGCGTGTGTGTGTGTGTGCGTGTGCGTGTGTGTGTGGTTGATGTTTAAGGGATTAGGTCTGGGAGGAACTGGGGGAGAAGAAGAATGATTACATTGTACAAAATTCTCAAACAATTAATACAAACTTGTACAGAAGTACTCGGCCTCGATGGATAATGTTTCTGTAAGAAGCCATGGGTTAGGAACGGAAATCCCTGTGCCAGGTGAGGCCCCAAGATGTTGGCCAAGAAGTGCACAGTGGTCCCCCAAGTAATATGGACTGTTCTGCTGCTTTTGGTTGCTTTGGTGATTTCCCAGGCTTAGAGGGTCATGTAAGCATTGGCATTGCTCATTGCTCATGCTACTGCTGCTGATGCGTAGAACAGGTGAAGAGTGTGTTTCATAATAAAGAAAGGGCATATTGATTGTTTCCCCCACTTTGTCTGAAGCTTTCATTTCTCCCAGCTGTGTTCCACACCTCTGATGCTCCACCAAGCCTCATTAGGAACCTAAATTATCATGATCTTAATGAAGTCCCACTGCTTATATTTTTTTCTACTCAATATTTCAGATAATCTTAGAAGAAAGTGAATCTTTGGATTTCTCCTGGACTTAAAATATGAGCGCCCATGTGTAAAAGATGCTGTTGAGTAATAGCTTGAAAGCTGTGTGTGTCCCAGTGCTCACTTCATTTGAAACACAGATTACAACTCAAAGGTCCCCTGTATGTTTCAAAAGGTATCTGCGTGCAGTATCAGCTCCTCTCGTTCAGGCCTTGAGCTTGTGTTTGATTCTGTTAAGAAGGCTTGAACATTAGCCCAACTTGCATTTCAAAGGTGATGTGTTGGGGCCTTTGGAGTGGTGTTTAGGTGTTTAGGTGTTTAGGTGAGATGCTCTCTGCAATCCTGAGGGGATCAATACTTCTATAAAAAGAACTTGCCGTGGTGTGCTCATCTCTTCTGTTTCCACTGTGTGAGGACATACACAGTGCTCTGTCTCTGAAGTAGAGACATGTCCCCTAACTTGCTGGCACCTTGATATTGGGATCTAGCAGAAATTCATTTTTGATGTTTTGCTTGGTTGTTTGAGGAGTTCCGCTATGTAATCTAGACTGTTTTCAAATTCTCTTTGTGAGGTTTGTGTGTGTGTGTGTGTGTGTGTGTGTGTGTGTGTGTGTGTGTGTGTGTGTTGACTACACATGTATATTTATATGCTTGCATGTGGATGTTGGTGGTGAAATTGTGAGTGCCCTCTTCAATAATTATCTACCTTATTTTTAAACAAGGTATTTATTGAACTTGGATGAATGAGTGTAGTTGGTTTGGATAAAATATACTAGAGGCAGTGATTCTCAGGTGTTTGCCAAAGTCAACAAGGTCAAAAAGGTACTGATGTTTTGGGACACAAATGAAGGTGGAAAATCCTAAAAAGGTGGAAAATGCAGCCAAATTAGACTGGAAAGATGTCCATGCTTCTTTTAACAAACACCGATATTCATATAGACAAAGGATGAATCTGCTAGATACACACACACACACACACACACACACACACACACACACACGTACACACACACAGCATGAAAATGGATGTGTTTGAGAGAGGGGGTATTAGCAGGAGTGAAAGATAATACAATGAACAAGGAGTGAAAACAATTGAAATATGCATATGCATAGAGAAGCCACAGCGATAACTTATTATCTGTAATAAAACATGTGAAAGATAGATTTTAATTTATACAAGTAGACCACTTACCTCCTACATGTGAGACCCTAGAATGAAGTCTTAGAACTGCAAACAAACAAACAAACAAATAAATAAATAACTACAGGGCTGGTAAGATGGCTCAGCAGGTAAGGCTATTTGCTGCCAAGCCTGGTTATCTGATTTTAATTCCTTAGCCCCACAACGTGGAAAGGGAGAAAGACAGTCCTACAAAGTTGTTATCCAACCTCTACCATATGCTACATAGAAGTACACCATCTCCAAATAAAAATATAAATGTAAAAGTTCTTTAGAAAAAAAATAAGTGAATACAAGATATCTAGAAACCTAGAGACAGAGAAGTAATAAGATTTTTTACAAGAAATACAAAGAGATTAAAATCTTAGCATATAAATACTATGTACAATTTTTTGTTGTGCAGAAAACATTCATGGAATGGGAAATAGTCTGGCATGTCTAAAGTGAATGGTATATGAGCAGTGAGTGTGGGGAATGGCTAGCATCAGAAAACAAAGGGATGATTGGCATGTTCGCATACTAAAGTGACTACTAGGTAATTTAGTAAAGAACTTGCCTTGATAAAGATCTCCTCACAGTTGAGATAGAAACTGATTCAACATCTGAATGAAAATAAACTGACTCCTAAAGAGCCTTACTGTGTGTACTAAACAACACCATTCCCAGTATATACTGAAACTGGCACATATTAGCTAATGGTAGGGTCAGGGCTGATGGCCTTCACACAGCCTTTGTTACAATATTTAATTTACTACCAAGATGCCAACATGTCCTTCAGTAGCTGTTGGGAAATGCTGCAGTGAATGCTAGCCGCCTGTTAATTACTGCACAAAACCAGCAGAGTCCAAAGTCATTATTGCACGCTGCAGATAATTACAGCCACACAGTTTCGAGGTATCCTCTTGGATCTTTCTCCATACAAATGGGCAGGCTGGTATGCCAAACAGGTGATGGCGATTTGAAAGGATAATAATAAATTTCATTTGGGGCACAAGTAATTAAGAGATGTAGGCTGCAGACAGCATACGTACTCTACACAAACAAATCTAGTAAAAGATCGTAAGGAAGGGGGGAAGCTTACCTACAGGCTAGATGTCATCTCATAAGACTGAGCAGCACATCAAACAAGTGTGATTTCCCCTAGTGACTAAGCTTGTAGACAGAAGTAAGATCCAGGTGGGAGACTCTGTAAATCCCATTCCCAGTACGATGGACAGACTTAGGCTTCCTCCTCATGTCTAGCTGGGTGTGCAGCTATGAAATGAGCAGAACTTGGAACAAGAAATTTTATGAATGCCATGAGACACAGCAACAGCTGACACACATAATGAGGATGGCGAGAGACATCTGCCCTGCTGGAATGAAATATGAAAATCAAAATTTCAGAAAGAAAAAAAATCAAAATTTCATTTAGGAGCTTGGCATGTTAATGATCCAGTAAAACAATGAGCCACTTGGGATTACATGTCCTGATCCAGCCTGGGTAACTGCCAGTGTTTAGATTCATGCATTTTGAAATGAAGTATATTTGAAGACATCAGACTACAATCTACCCTTGGACAGATGTGTTTTCTGCCACCTTAAGTTTGTCATCAGAAACCTGTGGTACAAATCCCAAAGCATCCTTCCTAAATTGACGACGTTAGGTGAATTCTTACCAAATTAACAAAAGATTATTATGCATTTGTTACTATCTAGATGTTAAGGTCAACACTGTATATAGCAATTCATATATGTTTTGTATGGAGGTTGTACAATGTGTTTCTACAATGCAGATCAAAAACAGAGACTGGGAAAGATTTAAAAAAAATAATAACAGGAAAGGAAATGATAGAGTTGACACTCAACTGCTCATCTTTATAACGGAAGCTTACCAAGTCCGCCCACATTCTGTTTCCCCTACCTTCCTTCCACAGCAGGTCAGTGGGAAGTTGGAGTTTATCCAGTATAAGGCGCTCAAACCCCTTTCTTCCCCTACACTGTCTCCATAACATCTGTGACTGTTCCTTCTCTTTATTTCTTAAGGAGTGGTCTTAAATTTCACAAAACTACCTGAGGACAGTACAAAGAGCTTCAACATGCCCACAACTGTCTTTGAACATTCTTTTGTTGTTGTTGCTGTTGTTGTTTTCGAGACAGGGTGTCTCTGTATTTCTTTGGAGCCAGTCCTGGAACTAGCTCTATAGATGAGGCTGGCCTCGAACTCACAGAGATTCATTCTCCTGCCTCTGCCTCCCAACTGCTGGGATTAAAGCTGTGCACCACCAACACCCAGCTTGTGTTTTTGCACATTCTAAATTATTGTGATAACGTTCATCAGAATTGAGGACTTGGGGTTAATACCTGGTAGCTTTTTGGGTTCCCCTCACATCTGCTCTTCAGTTCTACAACATCTTGTTTGTGGTTTAAAACTTAGTTGTCAAGGATCGTTGGGCTCATCATCACTATAAACCTAGCAATTTTGATGATTAGTGGTCCTCTGTTTTTCATTCCCTCAGAGGAAACATTTCTTGATGAACGATAATCCATATGCCATGAAACCCAGCTTTTAGAAGTTCATGGTTCAATGGTTTCTGCCAAGTTGTAGTTTTGTAGCCATCAGCTCTACAGGATTACAGAACATTTCTTATGAGGAAGAGAAGCCCTGTAATGATTAGTAATCATTTTCTTCTCCTCTTCTCCAGGGCTTCACAACCTCTCATCTTGTTTCTGTGGATTTGACCTAAGTGGACACTGCCTACTGTATGTGAAATTCTGCCCTGACCTCTTTGCTCAGCCTGTGCTGAAGGTCAGTCATGTCCTGTATATTCACAGTGAATGTCTCCTTTTGACTGAATGAAAAGCCGTAGTATGATATATCACTTCTGGACTATTTTCTTTATGAACATGTGTATCTGTATTTATTTGTTACTGTGAATGTTGCTGAGAAAAAAAACATTCAGGCATATATTGGTTCATGTTCCTAATATTATTATTTCTATATGTAGAAATAAATTTATGTAGTTGATCTTAATATTTTAATGTTTTCTGAAACATCTAAGCTCATTTCTTGACGGTCCCACCATTTCCCATTCCTACTCTTTTTTTTTCTTTCATCTTTAATGTTCATTATTCTTGTTTTAAGTATAACTTAACCTTATTATGAAGTGGTATTGATTTATTTTAATTAGAATCAGAAACTTCACATGCTTAGCAAGCACAACATGACATTTTAAAATGTATACATTTAGGGATGGCTAAAATGAGATGATCAGCACTCATTCATTTTCATGTACAATTTATTATTTTTATGGGGATGACAGTTAAAGTTTACTTTTACAAACTTTCCCTTATATTGAAAAGAAATTTTCAGAATATCTTATTATGATTCAGTTTGCCTTTCTTTAATGAACAATAATTAGTATTTTTTCAAGTGATTAGTCATCTGCTTATGTTTTTCAAAAATTTTCTGTTTTAAATCCTTTGTCCATTTTTTTCTATTGGGTCCTTTCTGTTATAGATTAATCCCTTGTCAGATACATAGCCATGTATTTTCACTTTCTTCATAATGTTCTTAGAGCATAAGGGGTTTTATTCAGTATATCTGTGAGGTCTTTGTATGAGTAAATGCTCAGACTCCGTGTTTCTCCTTTGTGTTTTGTTTGTTTGTTTTTTATTTGTTTGTTTGTTTGTTTGTTTAATGGTGTTTGTTTGTTTAATGGCTGAGAGTGCTACAGCTTTACAGTGAACATTTAAGTACATGATAAATTATGCGTTGATTACTGTATGTGTTGTTAGGCCGGGGGGGCCAGCTTCCCTCTTTCACCTGTGGATATTCTGTTGGGTGGCATGCAGTTGTACAGATAACCATAGCTACCATAGTTTCATGGGACTTGTAGCTATGGTATGTGCAGAAGACAGCATTCCACACAACTCCTCCCCTATCCTCTCAATCTCCTTTTCTGTGTTGTGATCTGAGCACTGGCAACATGGTAGGGAGTGAGGCATTGGTGAGAAAGATGTCCTTGTTACGAGCACATTACCCCACCCCACCCCCCGCTGCTGGTCTGGTCCCACTGTTTGTTCCTCCAAGCCGGCCGCCCAGTCCCGCTGCCTCGCGAGCCCCAATAACACGCTGAGACTCTGTATTTGATATAATCCTGTTGGCTAGTTACTATTATTGTTTATGGGTTAGCTCTGTCTTAATGATTAACCCATTTCTACTTATCTAAGTATTTCCATGTGGTCATCTTATCCGAGCGCGGCGGGCAGGCATCTTGCTTTCTCCACGCTCTACATGCTGACTCCTCCTTCCTACTTCCTCTTTCCTCCTGTCTTCTAGCCCCGCCTATCTTGCTTTCCCATTGGCCACAGTGCTTTATTCATTAACTAGTATGAGAAACATATTTACAGAATGACATCTCCCATCATGTCTTGATACTGCAAACTTCATAAATTGTTTTCAATATTCCCTTGTAGTCTATCATTTAATTCTTACACTATTTTTGTTAAATGTCTTTCTCATTTCATTTCATTTTTAAATGTTATTATAAATTGAATTGCTGCCCTAAATTTTATTTTGGATGTTCATTGCTAGTGTATAGAGGGAAAATTGATTTTCTTATATTGATCTTGTAACCCTGCTAGAATTAGTCGCCAGTTAATTCCGACACTTTCATTATTATTACTATTTATTTGCACTTTTATAAGCAAGGTCATCCAAACAAGAATAGTCTTTCATTTTCTTTTCTTGTGTAGATTTTTGTGCATGTGTAATTGCTTTGGCTTAAACCTTCAGCACAATAATAAACATAAATAACAGGAACAGGCATCCTTATCCTGTCCCTTACCTCAGAGGCAAAGCCCTTCTGCCTTTCACCATAAAATGTGGAATTAGTTGTGGGGTTTTGGTAAATGCTTTTAATAGGGACAAAGAGCTTATCTCTATTCTTAGGTTGCTCAGTGTTTCTGTCAGGAGAATATGTTAGTTTTGTGATGATTTCCTTCCATCTCTGTGAGATTTTGATGTTTAGTGCTTCGTTCTCTTGACATTTTGTTTGTGAGCCTTAGTCTTTAATGGCTGAGATGTCTCCTGAGCCACATTTTCCATCCAGTGTATTAATTGCTTTTCATGTTGAGATCATATGCTTGATAATTTTTCTTGGAGACTTAAGTGTCTGTGGTGATAAGGGACACCTGCCTTACTTCATATATGATCCCTTCATCTGCTGTTATCACTTGGGTAATAATAGCTTCTTAGAATGAATTGGTAGTTGTAACTTTTAAAAAACTTTTTTGACAGGTTGTTACAACATCCAATGACAAAACTTAATTTTCTTAATCCTTTCTAAGAATAAGGTGTAAATTAACTAGACTTGGAACTGTCTTTGAGATAAATTCTTAAATTCTGATTTCTCCATTCACTCTGTTTATTTTTCTATACAACTTAGAATATGTTAGTTTGTATAATTTGCACCAACATTTTGGTGAAATTCCAAAAGAGGAGACATTTGGGGTTGTATGTGTGTTGCATGTATGTGTGTATATGTGCTATGTGTATGTATGGTGTGCATGTAGTATGTGTGTGGTATTTGTGTGTGTGTGTGTGTGTGTGATGAGTGTATGTGTGCGGTGTATGTATGGTATTTGTGCATGTATGTGTTACATATATATGTGTGTATGTATGGAGTGTGTGTGGGACTTGTGTATGTGTGTATGTGTGTGTATGTGGTGTGTATGTGTGTGTGTTTGCATGCAAACTGATACCTTCAAGATGCTCAATAAATGGCAGAGTCCTTTAGATTTCCTCAACCAGGAATAAAGACAAAGGCGGGAGAAAATTATGAGGAGATAAATTTTTTTTGCTCTTTTTGTTAAATAAGATTCATCCATGCCTTGATCTCAAATTCACATTTCTAATTATGAGAGACTCACTGTAATAGTAAATAAATAAAGAATAAATATATTATAAACAATGAAACACCTAAAAAGTAAGCAATTAAATGCAGTTACTTTAATGTGCTCATGTCTAAAATGAGAATTGTGTACCAATAAGCACTGTGGATTATTGAGAGTGGCTGTGTATCTCAGGAAAAAATGTAGGAATGCCTACGGTCTAAAAATCATGGAATATTGGTTCATAAATCCAATGGGCAAACACCTGCTATATATATGCAACGCTAAAGATGCAACTATGAACAAAAAAGAAATATCCTAACCTTAAAATGTTCAGTATTGTATTGCTTAAGGAACATTAAAACCAATCACATACAAATAATTTTTAACCCTCGCAATGAAGAATATATTCATGAATAACAAGGAATTTACCTAGCCTACAGAATCAAATTCGAGAAGGCTGTCACATGTTTAACTAGAGTATGTTTAACTAGCCCATGAAGATCACCACTCTTTGCATATCCTCTTACTTAATATTTAGAATAATAATGAATTTTCTTTTATCTACATTTTATAGGCAAAGATGAGTTTGCCTCTAATTCACAGATAATAAATATGGCATCAAAACTTGACTCAGGCCTTTTTCTATTTCGTTTCTAGGACAAAACAGTAAGGCTTTGTCTTTCAAATGTAGAAATTCCACACTAAAAATGAGACCCAATGAGTTTATTATATAGGTAGAAATTTTTGCCTTATTGGATCTGTGTTTCCATGTGTCAGTCAGTTGGGGTCAAGTTCTAATTGTGTCCTAGTGTAATTAGGTCATTATGTGGTTATTGTTTACAAAGCTTCCCCAGTTTCTCTCCCCAGAACCTTTTCCCCTTTGAGAAGTCAGGTGTAATTCTCTGCCTTCTGCCTCTATGCCAGTTCTGTGGTTTACTTTGTTCAATGCAAAAGAAAGACAATACTCAGCTAGGCCTGATTCTAGCCTTGGGAGGCCTTCCAAGTTTCTAGTCTGATTCAGAAACCTTCCCAAGCTCCATGTGGACAGCCAGGCTACACAGGTGGAGGATGAGAGGAACTGAGACAGTCGCTCCAGGCAATATCATCAGCATTCACCTAGCCAGCCCATCCCCTGTTGTCAACCCAAGAGCATGCTGTGCTAAATGCAGAACTGCTCAGCTAAGGCCAGACCAAGTGAGTGCACTGTAAAGTCGTTAAGTGCCAAATGGACTGTCACAGAGAAGACTTGGCACAGCAAGAAGTCGATGAGAAAGGAGGACATGACAGTCCAAACTCTGCCCATTTTCTTAATTATTTACTTCTGGTTGCCAGTAAGCTCTGGACTGGTGACAAGTGACTCTTCCTTTGGTGTTTTCACCATAGAGAATGTCCTCAGAGATATGTACACATGACCTTCTCATTAATAAGCTAAAGTAGCCCATATAACCAGTGTGCAAAGATGCTACTCCCTCAAAATCTTCTCTCTTCAAAACAGTGTGGCAAATGTGTTCAATGGTCTTGTGTGCTGATGGACTACTACTGTCCTGTTAACTGTGCTTCCAACAACTTTTCTAACTGCCTGTGTCTTCTTACACCTGACTAATTTATTCTTATTTCCTGGTCCTGTATGAATTTAGTATTAAACCTCTGACAAAAATGGCCAGTTATCAACTCTTAAATTTTAATTGTTAAAAACTAAAAAGGATCTGGGTATTTGTGGCGAACTCCTTTAATCTCAGCACTCGGGAGGCAGAAGCAAGCGGATCTCTGTGAGTTTGAGGCCAGCTTGGTCTACAAAGTTAGTTCCAAGACAAGCTCCAAAGCAATACAAAGAAACCCTGTCTTGAAAAGCCAAAAATAAACAAACAAACAAACAAACAAACAAATAAATAAATAACATCCACATTTCTAGGGTGGCATGGCATGAGGTCACAACTTCAACTCCCTGCACATGAGGGAATTAGTAAACATTTGCCAACTTGTCAGTATGTAGAGTTATCGAATTTTTCTGCTCCAAGATATAGTTAAGATTGTCTGGAACACAAGTGAGTGCATGCAAACCAAGAAGATAGCATCAAAGGTTCTTGGATTTCAAAACAAGTTGTTTAGCCTTACTTAATATGAAGACCAACATGACATGTGTCCCTGGGATAATAATAGTCCCAACTTGTGGGTGGTCAGCTGGAATTTTAATACTGCTCTGATTCTGATCACAAAATAAAAATATTGCCAGCACCTACTTTCTAGCAAACATTCCTGGACCACTCATTATCAATATTTGACTATTTAAATGCATTCTTAGTAATGTATCCCAACTGTACACTTACTATGCAGGAGAGTGTTAACAAGGGCACTTGTCATGAGAAATCACATCAGTGCATCACTCTGTATTTAATAGAGTGTTCCTCTAAGTGGCCAGAAGAGCTGTGTTAGGTCCAGAGATTACAGCAGAACAGTTCTAACAGGGAACACAAAATGAATGCCTATAGAAACCTAAGATCTTTACTGAGATCTTGCCATTAATATATGCCGCTAACCAATTGAATATTTCATGTGAATTTATCTTCTACCAACCTGCCAACTACTGTTCCTATTTTAGAAAGGACAGGTCATGGCTTGGAAGGGGGTAAATTATTAAATGCAATAGAGCCAGGTTTATGGATCTGACCTTGTGATGATTTAGGAATGAAATAAACAAACTTGGTATCTTTTTGGAGAAAAATGGAGGTGACAGTAGTATGGTAGCTTCATAAAGAAGGGATCAGTAACTGAAAAAAAATTCAGGAGGAAAGAAAGAGACATAAGGGATGCGAGTGGGAAGAGGGGAATGAAGGACAAGGGGCTTGAGACCTCAAGTGTTTTGTATTTATAAATTTATTTACAGGCAAGTATTCTGAAAGCGTTTATAAAAAGCATTAGTACATCAATTTTATACATAAGTGCTAAATGCAAAATAGTATTAACTTTATTACATAACAGGTACTGAAGGAAATGGTAATTACTACTATCTTTGCCTCAGATGTGTACTAGTAGTATTGAAAATGGCAGAGGGAAATGGGCATTAGTTAGACTATTGGATGTATATATACAAAGACTAAAAATTTTTAACATGTTAAGGTTCAACTGTATCACAAGAAGAATGGAAAAATGGGATCGCTCATTTGTAAACAGTTATTGAAAGCCCCCAGCCTGTGCCACTATTACATTAAGTGCTGAGAAAAAGAATGATAGTTGCTGTATATGTTCATGAGAGGGTCTTAGTCGAACTGAGCTGTGAGTCAGAAAAACTATTAACCATTACTGGTTGAAGCTGTGCACAGGGAAAGGAGGAAGTTAGGAAATTTAGAAGTAGCAACAAATGTTGCCTAGAATTTAGTGGCTAAGCTGAGTTTATCAGCCTTAAAGAACTGCTTAGTGTTTCATTTGAGATATATACCACACACAGATGTATCTGTCAGTGGACATTCTGGTATTTCCATGTCTTAATGAGTAGAGAGCTGCACTGAACACAGGGCTGCAGGCAATGCTCTGAGGTCCTGACTTTAATGAATTTGCAGATATATATATTCAAAAGCAAATTTGCAGGGATAACAGCTCTGGCTTTATTTTTTTTGAGGAACCTGTATACTATTTTATGCAACTGTGTTATTTTGTTACAGTGTACAAGATGGTTACAATTTCTTCCATAATTATAACTCTTACAGAGTTTTTGTTTGTTTGTTTGCTTGCTTGTTTTTGTTTCCAAAATTGTAAGCTTCTAGGAGAGTTATATAGAATATTAATCATTGACTGACTTTGGTTTCATCACAGATTAATGCTGGTGAGTACCCTTTCCTATAAACCTTGCTTTTTTTAGATGCCTACACAAATATGTTGTCTATTTTACTTAGGTTATTTGTTCTGTCCTATAATTGAGCTTTGGTATTTTACATATTATGAAAATTAACATTTTTTTCAAATATATAATTTGCAGATAGTCTCTTCCATTCTTTAGATTGCTGTTTCAACTATTCAACATCCTGTAATTTTTAACAATTCTCATGTAGTCAAAGAATGGCATTTACCAGGGTTGAAGGAAAAGGCCATGGAGTGTTAATAGAGAGGTCACCAAGCTGACGTTGTACATGAGTCACTGTAAAACAAAGATAACAATGGTGTTTGGCATTTAAATTTTAAATGATTTATGTATTCTTTGAGAATCCCATACATGTACACAAAGTATTGTGATCATATTCATACCCTATTTCTCCCCTCCAACTTCCCCCAAACCTGAAATATGTCCCCTTGCAAACTTTGTGTCCCTTCTTTCCTATTTTCACCAGCTATCCTACTGTATCCAGTCACTGCTGCCAATATGTGGGGGGGGCATGTACCAGTAGACACCTACAGAAAGAAAATGACTATCCCTCTTTTAGCTCCCCTCAATCGCCAATAGCCGCTCACCTAGAAGTGAGCCTTGTGAACACCTACCCTTTCTGTGCTGGCTTGGTCATTTTTTATGCCATACACATATTTAAACGTTTTTATCAATTAAGGTATTCATCAATCTGATTACAGGGTGAGGGCAGTTAAGGTATCACTGGGCCAAACTGCAGTCCAGTCATAGGGAGGGAAGAGTGATAATATGAGCAAAGGGGCCAAGACTATAATGGGGAAATCCACAGAAGCAGCTGACCTGAGCAAGTGGGAGCTCACAGACTCTGGACTAGCAGCTGGGAACCTGCATAAGACCAAACTAGTCCATCTGTATGTGGGTGATAGTCTGGTGGCTTGGGCAGTTTGTGGCAGTGGGACCACAATTTACCCCCTAGTGCATGAACTGGCTTTTTGGAGCCCATTCCCTATGGAGTGGTACCTCGCTCAGCCTAGATGCGGGGAGGTTGCACTTGGTCCTGCCTCAAGTGATGTGACAGACTGTTTTGATTCCCCATGGGAAGCCTCACCCTCTCTGAGAAATGGGTGGGGAGTGGGTGAGTAGAAGGTGGGGTGAGCAGGAGGGAGAGGGAACTGGGGTTGATATGTAAATAAGATGGTTTTAAAAATAAAATTAGTAAAACATGTTTTTCTTTTCTTTTGAGATTATAATTTAATTACATCATCCCTCCATCCCTTTCATCCCTCTAAACTCTCCCATATACACTTCCTTATTCTCTCTCAAATGCAATGTTTCTATCTTTATCAATTATTATTACCTTATATGTATATACTTATATGTTCTTAGATTTTATTGTATGTTCTCTTCAAGAGTCCTGAGGTAACCTTTAGAGATAATGGATGTATGTGTTAGAGCTGGAGAGATGGCTCAGAGAATAAAAGCACTGGCTGATCTTCCAGAGGTCCTGAGTTCAATTCCCAGCAACCATATGATGGCTCACAACCATCTGTAATGAGGAATAATAGGTGTATTTATTATGTATATTTCAGTGATAACAATATGAACATTTACATACATCCAAATGTTCCAAATTGTACATATTAATTATGTGTGTGTGTTTTAAATAAAAATAATACTTCAAAAGTGATAAACGTTAAAAACTGCATAGTCAAAACCAGGTTTAATGAGCATATTTATTAATCAATTAACCCCATGAAGAGTTTTAATTCACAGCCTAGATAGAGAACAAAAGAGACATTATCTGAAGAACAAAGCCATTGATGGGCTTAGGACTTTAGCTCAGGAACACATCTCTTACCTATTATGTACAATGCCTCAAAACACTCCCCTGGAAGAAACTCATCTATAATGATAGAGAATCCAGGCCCTTTCACTGGAAAGTTCATCATCTAAACAATGCATTTAAAGTTCTGCATCTACTTGCCCATCTGAATCCTTGCCAGCCAGTGAATTCACCAATCATCCTACATCCATGAAGGGTCAAGCGTCAACCTGGCTACCAACCCCCTACTCTGCTTTAACTAATATGATGGTAGATTTAACCAAGAGGATTAATTCCATTTTCTTCTTTTTCATAGAACAAAGGAGAAGCCAAACAACTCTTTATTTTGATAGGCAGATTCTGCCCTTACTACCCCCATGATTGACAGGAAAGTCTGTCCAGTCCCTGTGGAGCTGCAAATTCCCAGAAGAATCTTCCTAGTTCTGCTCCTAGCAGGCTATCTGAATCCAACATTTGTCTCACCAAAATCCATTGCCTGTACCTTGTTCAGTCACCTCCATTCTTAGTCCCCATCACTAATCACATTTTAAAGGACACTTGACACATTATAAGATTTTCTCTTCTGCCCTCTTGCAGTTCTAATACATCCTGGACAGCCCTCTGCTTTTCTACTGTTTCTGTAGTGCAAACAATAAAGCTAGTGCAAACGTGGGCTAGTGATGGCAAGAATAATGATTCTTCATGTTTATAACTGATAAAAAAAAGTTATAGACAAAGTAAGTTATTTGCCCTAAATTACAAAGTCAACATATCAGAATTGAAATTGGAAATCCCGATTTTTGGATTCAGGATCCAAAATGCTACTTGCTGTTTCAAAGTCTGTTTGTTGAAATATAAGCCATGGGGGAACTGACTGGTGTTGTTCTGCAGAATGGTCACATTGGCAAACTACCTCCTTAGTATTTATGTGCACACCCACATATTTGTGTTCCTCTCAACCTTGTTCAGAAAGTTTCTTTGGCAGTGAGTAATAGTTAACACAGATGCTTACAACCTGTCCAAATGCTGAGCATAAGTGACCACACATGCTCATCTCGAGTGGGCCATCTACACCACTCTCCCCACACCCAAGGCTTGGGTTGCATCTTGGAAGAATGAAATGAAAATACGTAAGGACCAGAAGATAATGTAATGGATTTTTTCTGTCCCACCAGCCAGCTCCCAAATAATGACATGAAAACTTATTAATTATGAAAGCTCAGCCTATAGCTTATGCTTTGCCCTAATTGGCTCTGATAAATTAACCATTTATATTAATCTACATTCTATCACATAGTATTGCCCCTCTTCCATTTTGCCCATCTTGTTTCCTTTCTGTGTCTCCTAGTGTTTCTGTGCAGCTAGATTCTCCTCCTCTTCCTTTCTTTCCCTGGAAGCCTCACCTATACCTCCTGCCTAGCTTATTGGGTGTTCAGCTTTTAATTACATCAATCACAGCAAATACATCTTCACACAGTGTACAAATATCCTGCAATGGGATGAAGAGGAGAGATGTGAAATTCTGATCATGACAAGACAGATGCACACATCTGCTCACAACAACTGTGTTTACTTGCATAAGATTTACACAAAATAAAGACAGCCAAAATCATCAAGAGTGGTGAAGGAGCTCTTGGGGTCCCATCCCTAGCTGAGAAGCTATGTCAGTGGCTGGCAACTAATGGAAATAGAGTCACTTTTCTTTGGTATTATGGGCGGCTGGTAAGTTGCCCATGCGCCAATAGATGGCCCAGCACCTATTTGTATATGGTCAACTCTAACTGGATACAGTGGCCTGTTATTAATGATGATGATAATGATGATGATGATGATGATGATGATAATGATGATGATGATATGATGATGATGATAATAATAATAATAATAATCAGGAGAAATGAAGTTGGAAGGGAGCTGGGTTAAGCAGATCTTTGGAAGAGTTGGAGGGAAGTAGTGAAGTATAGAGAAGATCAAACTGCATTGTTCACGTGTATAAAATTTGCAAATAAAAGACACAAATATTTGCAAGATGAAATTAAACCATGTGCATTTTAAAGTTTAGCATTTATTTAGACTGTAGAGCAATCTCTTTGCTTACATAACAAGTTAAAAGGTGAGTGGATAATGTATACTATGTTAATCACTGAAATGTCACTTGTAATGACTGGCAAAAGAGATGAATTCAGCTGGATATTAAGTCAGCCAGGATAAAGAACATCATTCAAGAGAGGCACCTCAGTTATGTTTTCCTACCTACCATGAAACAAATAAAAACCATAACCAATGAATAGAAAGAGAAACATGTGGGAAACAGGAAGAAAGGCGAGAAAGAAGATGAGCAAAATTGAGTAGAACTTCCTAATGACACCCAGGAGAGGCACAGATCTGGGGGAGAGGACTTCGTTCGAAAACTGAAGTGTTCCAAAGAGAGCAGATGAGGGTGGATATCCTCAGAGAACAGTCATACTTTGGGAAATGCTGAATAATTTCTGAATGTGCAAGACTGTGAGTAAAGCATACTTTTTCTCATTTCAAAAATGATCATCATCTCTCAGTGGAACTGTTTGCAGAAATACAGCATTTTCTGGAAAAAAATGTGATAATACTGTAATGTTTTTACTCACAAATAAAGTCACTCATACTTCCCCACCTTCTTGAGAACTTAGTCTTACATCTTGGTGGGTTATTGTACTTTTCAATAGAGAATCCATAGGCTGATGGTTCATGGATTAAAGGAGCCGGAGATCAATAAATGCTGGTAAGTCAATGACCTGAACCCACCGAAGCCCTAACTATGCATACTACCCTGCTCATTGCTGATTTGAACCTAAGTTAAAATCCACAAGATTTCATATAGAACAATTTGTTTCTCAGTGTAAGAAGTATTGCTGCAGCCATCTAGGGTTACAGTGAATATGTTGATATGAAATTAAAAGTTAATAAACACAGCAGTGAACACATACTCACTCTTCCTTGATCTCAATTTCATTAAATGCTTTCAAACATCTGTGATCATGTCACCGGCTCATTTTCCTCTTCTATTGTACATTCCTCTTTCTTCCACTGCCTTCATTCACAACCATCATACTGGCTTTGACACTATTGAGAGTGGGAGAAATATTTTAAAACTATATCCTATTCTGTTTCCAAAAAAGAAATTTCTTATATTTACACAGTCTCAGAATACTGATGTGAAATATGTTGCTCGCTCTTGAAGCCTATACACATAATTTATTCGTGGGCACCTTCAGATCTCCTTCAGAAATAAATGGAAGTACCTGTGTCTTAGTTAGGGTTAGTAGTGCTGAGATGAAAGACCTAGACCAAAAACCAAGCTGTACAGTAGAGTTCATCATCAAGGGAAGTCAGAATAGGAACTCAAACTGGGCCGGAACCTGGAAGTAGGAGCTGATGCAGAGGCCATGGAGAAGAGTCCCTTAATGACTTTCTCCTCTTAGTTTGTTCAGCCTGTTTCTCTTCAGAAGTCAGGGGCTGGAGACATGGCTCAGAGGTTAAGAGCACTGGCTGCTCTTCCAGAGGACCTGAATTAGATTCCCAGCACCCACATGGCAACTCACAATTGTCTATAACTCCAGTTCCAGAGAATCTGGCACACACACAGTCATATATGCAGGCAAAACACCAATGAACATAAAATAAAAATAAATTACTTAAAAAAAAAAGAAGTAAGGAGCACCAGCCTAGGCATGGCACCACCCTCAATGGGCAAGGCCCTCCGCTATGATTACTAATTAAGAAAATGATCTACAGTTGGATCTTATGGATACACTTTCTTATCTGAGGTTCTTTCCTTTGAGATAACTCGAACTTGTGCCAATTTGACATAAAATCCAGCCAAGAAGACCTGTTTCCATCTCATTCCAGCTAAGATATCTTAAAAGTCAAACTTTAACTGAGCTAGTTAAAGGTTAACTTGAACACAAACTTAAAGCATCAAATTACACCTGGATCTGTGCTCTTGAACTCCAAATGACTACAGAGAATCTATAACACTGACACTGGGAATAATGTGGACAGATGAGTGTGCTCCACAAATTGGTCTGCGGCTAATAGCTCACATAGTTAAAGTCAGTCCTTCTTGGGTGTGCACAAAGGTTCATATACATGCATTTGTGTGCACATAAGTGGGGTCACCTTAGAGATGAAAAAGTCCTTTGTCTACGAGAGGAGACCCCACAGAGGGAAGAAAGAACTAACATGAGAGAATTTTTAATATTACCCATGGGCTCAGTATATTTTGCATAATTTCAAGGTTTTGTTTCTTGCTGTTCTCTACAGTTGGGACCCAAGTTTCATTAAAGTTAGCTACAAAATATGTGATTTCATTATAAAGGGATTCCTAGTCTTCCCATGTTTCCTTGATTTGGCCAACATGAAGGTATCTGCACTTACAATAAGAGGGTTGTTCTGAACCAATGATGTCAAAGAGAACAGAGCCCCGGGTGGGGCTGAGCATGGGGTAGGGAGATCTCAGAACATTCAGTCTCAGGAGCAGCATCAACTGCCGCAAGTATAAGTGAGAAATGCAATCTTTCCAGTGAAGTTAGGCTCCTCTGTAACCGAGTTAAATGAGTGACACTGACTCCAAGTTAGCTGAACTTGAATCTGAATCATTGTCCAGTGCAGACCAACCTGCTCTTACTTGTCAAATCCGGACTTTTGGTATGTAGCTCATCTGTTGGACTTTGCTTTGCTGACTGTAAGCCATCTGCAGGGATTCTGATACATGATGGAAGGCTTGCCACTTCAGAACTTTAAAGTGATCAAGGGATAGCTCTCTTAGTGAGAGCTCTTTATTTAATGGAAATGCCCTTGACCCATAATTAAAACTGTGATTGTGACGGTCCTTAAGAAATGTTGAAAACCAGAGACAGAAAGGATTCTAAGAATAAAAAGCTCTCTATTCTTAGAATCACTTAACCAGCCCACCCCCTCCATAGCCTACATTTCACAAAGCCTTGGCAATTTAGAAAACCAACTTTATGAGAAGCTTAATTGAAATGCTATGGATCAAAATACAGTATTTGAAATAAGCAAGCTCTGGGATTGAATGTCAGCTCTTTGCAATAATTTATTATATATACACCATGTACATAAACCTGTTCATTGGACAAGTGTATACACATTGTAACCATATATGGTTTTATGTAGCAGGCAGTAGGTAACTAAAACTTTCTTCTTTTCTACTTGTCTCTTCCTTTATAGCATCAACAGTTGACTCACAGCTGTCTTCTCTAAGTCAAATGAAGTTTGTTTATCTGTAAGGGTCTACAGAGTCAGTGAAAATAGTAAACAAACAGCCAAAGACAAAGCAAATCAACTTCACAAAGGAAGTCAGCTTCACACACACACAGACACACACACACACACACACACACACACACACACACACTCCAATAACATGCACTGAGCACATGCACAATGTAAAAAAATCTAACCATTAGTGCAAACTGGAGAAAAGGTAAAAGTATTAAAGTGTTTGGAGGCTCTTGTTTTGTTGGAGAAATAGTAAAATTGTAAGTTATTGTAAATTCGGATAATTATGGTTGTGTTTGGGGCTCTAGAACAACCATTGATCTTAAAATAAAAAATTATGTAACAAAACAGAGGTGAACAAAAATTAAAACCAGCTATTGTTCATACTAAAGAACTAACAAATAATCAGTAAGTACATAATCAAATAATTATAAAACAGCATTGTAAAGACCTATGAAAGTGGACAGTGAGATAGCTTATGGGGTAAAGGAGTTATCTGCTGAGTTCAACAATCTAATTACCCAGAAGCCACAAAAGAGAATGAGAGAGTGAACTCCCACCTGCTGTCTTCTGACCTCCACTCATTCACTGTGACCTATTACCCACCCACACACATTTATATAGCCACAGAAATACGTGGCTATAATAAAACAATCAAAGACTAAAGAAAATGAGTGAAATTACCTGAAAATAATGTAAAACACTAAGAGAGTAGGCATCTGTTTGTCTCAGGAAATCACACAGTGAGATGGTGGCATTCTGAGTTGCAATTGGTGAGTGGTGCCATGATTGCAAAGCCCTGGGAGTCAAGCATTACACACTAATGAAGCAAACTACCAGGGTCTAGAATCCAGCTTGACACCTGAGAGGAACAGCAAGAAAATGAGTTGAGTGGAGCCACACTGTCTGCAAGGCACAAACCATTGCTTTGCTCGCTTTCTGGCTGTTGTCATCTATTAGAGCTCTACAGGACAAATGCCTACTTTACAAAGGTGTAAACTGACATGGAGAGCAATTAATGCTTCAAGTAAGCCAGAATGTGCTTGATTTAAACACATTCTGCACACAATCTTCTGAACTTAGTCTGGTTCAACTGACAGGAATTTGAAAAGTTTACCCAATCCTAACCTCACACGTTCTTATGGTGGAGAAACAATATCACTGTAACATGCAAAGGATAAGAGATGCCAAACAGAGAATCAGGTGATGTCAAGTGCTCAGAACAATAGGTGTTCTTTTAACTAAGGGTTAGCTCATGGAGTTTTTGCTGCAGGTATCCCATAGGATAAGGAAAGGTGGAGGAATTCAAAGCTAAATTGTATGTTGAAAAAAAAATCTCTGATCCCTTCACTGCGCGCTACACTGTCCTAAAGTCCCAGAGGGAGAAATGTTAAGGTAGAATGGTGATCACTGGTGTTGATGGAGGGTACAGCAATGTTAGAGAAAAGAAGGAAGGGGGTGGTTGGGTATTATCAATGCACAAACTATGGAAGCATAGGGATCACAGTGCATATTGTTTTGTTTGGTTTGGTTTTCAGACACAGCCATGTTTGTTTCCAGCACTACAAAGTACATAGCACTACAGTGTCTAATATGAAACCTGGCATTGTAGCCATATTGATTGAGACCTATCCATGGCGTTGTAGTGTGCTCATATTCAGTGACTACTGATATTGAATGAGACAATGAATATGAGTAGAGAACTAAAATGAATGTAAAAATCTTGGTAGTGGATAGGTAGATGGGAGGATAAATAGTCAAATGGGTAAAAAAAAAAATGGGAAAATAACCGAGCCACTAAATTTCCCATGAACTTTACAAAGTAGCAGTGCTCAGTTGCATCTGATCTTTGCAAATTACTCAAACGTGAGAAAACCCTTTCAAACTTTTCTCATGATTTTTTTCCTTTTGTTCAAATGACGGTTACTTGTTCTGGTCATTTCAGAATTTTGCATGTAAAGCTCATGGAAAACACATCTTGTTTGAAAACAAACTTTAAACACAAAACACAGATATAGACTGTTATCTGTGCTGGGACCAGAGTAAGGGTCCATGGTTAATTAAAAATATCTGCATTTATATGTAAAGTTGTTGCTTATTAACTGTTTATTTTAGATAAAGCTACTCAATTGCTTTCGTATTTAAGGGTTATCATGTCTACATTTCATGGTTGAAGAACTGAGTAAATTCATACATTAAACTAATTTGTTCAAATTTCCAGCATTTGTTGCTGGGTAGTGCAGAGTTCTGAGTTGTTTAAAAACTCTTTAAAATAGAGTCAACAAAATCCACTATGAGTATGAGTGAGTATAAGTTAGCTTCCTGCTGCTATAACAACATACATGGAAAAAAAAACTTAGCAGAAGAAAGGCTTATTTTGGTGCATGATGCATGATTCCAGAGTTGTCAGTCTGTAGTCATTTTCTCTGTTGCTTCTGGATCTATAAGTGGTGATAAAAAAAACTTCATGGTGGAGCAAATGTGGTAGAATAAAGTGGCTCAATTCTGCGTGGACAAAAGCCGGAGTGAGGAAAGTTGCTAATGTACACGTTAAAGCCATGAGTCTTGTAGCTCATTTGGCCCAGTTAGGTCCTGTCTCCTGGAACTTCCACCACCTCCCATCTCCCCACTTCTACTAGGTATGTCCCAAGTGCTCAATGTGCAGACCTTTGAAAAACAGCCAGATTCAAGCATACCAGCCCATCATGTAAGTCATAAGCCACATATATTACACATATCATTTAATTTGTAATTTTCTACATGTCAATGTCAAGGAAATTATACTTCAGAGGTAAAGAGGTTAACCTAGTTCACAAATCCGGAAATGAAATGGGAGGCGGGAGCCAGAAAACTGCATGCCATCATCTTTCATTTACGGACATAAATTTCTTGCCCATAACAATTCTCTGAAAGTGTTATCCCTAAGAGATAGAGAAACCAGAGAAAGGCAATGAAATGGGCTAAGCATCACAGAATTACTGTCTTTTATATATTAATCTATGTGCAGATGTCTGTTTGTGCCGTGGGTATGAGTGCATTTACATTCATACGTGTGTGTGTGTGTGTGTGTGTGTGTGTGTGTGTGTGTGTGTGTGTGTGTGACACAACTTTCAGCATTCCATTCTCCCTTTCCACATTGTTTTTTAGGCAAGAAACCTCTTGCTTCTACCATGTATGTATGTATGCCACACCAGCTGGCGCATGAGTCTCTCCGTAGTTCTCCCAACTACTCCCCTGTGTAGCCACAGGAGTGCTGTTGTTACAGATGAATGTCGCCTCCCCAGGCTTGTTTTCACTTGGGCTCTGGAGATAAACTTGTAATCAGGCTTGCAGCACAAGAGTTTTATACTTTTCTGTCAGGTTCACACTTCGCTACTTTCATCCAACAGTAGATGTGTATGCTTCTGATTGTTGTGAACAGGCTGTAAACATTACTAGGCTTTCAGTGCCCCCATCCCCCACTGGGTGTGGTCTACAAAACATTTCCACGAGGACTATCTTGCTCACACATGGAGGGATTGCTGCTCTGTGGATTTCAGCTGGCCCAACAGTTGTATCTGATACTTGAATAGGAAGTGTTAAGAACACGTTTTTCCCTGCCGGTTGGTACTGCCGCCACACCAGCCCACAAATAACACTCTGAGACTCTGTATTTGGTATAAATACTGTTGGCCAGTTACTAACTCCTTATCAGCTAGCTCTGTCTTAATGATTAACCCATTTCTATTAATCTAAGAATTTCTACATGGTCTCATCTTACCAGCCAGAGGGCCTGGACCTCTTGTTCTCTCCAGTCTCTACATGCTGACTCCTCCCAACTACTTCCTCAAATCCTCCTTGTCTCCTAGTCCCACCTATCTTGCTTTCCTATTGGCCAACAGTGCTTTATTAATTAACAAATACAAGAAACATATTTACAGAATAACATCTCCCATCAAGGAAGCCTCCAGTGTATACTATGTAAACATTTATTTATAGCAAAGGATCGGATGTCTTAGTACAATATCGCATACCTTCCATTACTTTGTCCTTGACTATTCCTTTAGTCTCAAATCCCAGCATTTCTCTGTTGTCCTCCCATAACAAGCCCTCTGGGAAGCTGGAATACTTATTATCACCAGGTCTTTCATTTAGTCCAAATTTTTAACACCTGCCCCCAATCCTCCTGAAAATTTTCTCCTTGCCTTTTGATAACTCCTGTTTAAGGTTCAACTCTTTCTTTCTTCCCAGATAGTACCTAAGCCTGATTCAGCCACGTTATTTTACAGTCCCTTTCTAAGTATGCTCATGATTTCCCACACACTGACAAGCCATTTGAAGGCAAAGTGTGTGTGCCCTTCATGTATGATCTGTGTCCACTGACTCTAGAACGGGCCTGACATAAAATGGTGCTTAGTGAGCTTTACCACTGGATTAAACTGATGGTTTCAGCCTTGCTCACCCTTGAAAGCACCCAAGGACCTTTTGAAACCCATAAAACATCTGAATATCCTAGATTAATGGATCTCCCTATTTGACCCTGGAAATGTTAATTTTAAAGCCACGACGGGTAATTTTACATTCTGCAAAGTTTTCAAACCACAAAACCAGACTCAATTAGCTTCTGATTTGGTCTCTTACAGTTTATGGTCATTATTTCTCCCCAGAGTTTAGTCTTTGGTTCACCTGCCTTTTCTATGACTCCCAGTGTCAGCCTTCATCTACCGCATAGCTATTTGTTTACTATCACCAACTATTTATCTTTTGTGTTAGAAGTTAAGTCCCTGAAGCACAAAGTATGCCACAGCAACTACCAATTACATAATTGTGTATTTAGCACATAACAGAGTCTTCCACACAGCAGAGGTCAACAAAGTTTCATAAATATGCTACATCCCTAATTCCTGGCCAACCAATATATAATTTTGGTTAGACAAATTGTTAAGCAAAAACATTTATGGAAAGTGTAGGTGTGTGAAGGGGTATGTTTGTGTAAGAATAAATGTCTTTTAAACCTAACCCAAAGATTTCTCATGCTACAGTACAAAAGAGCTTCTAAATTTGTGGGATATGTGGCTTTGCCATTAGGCAAATCCAGGTAAAAACCTGAGAATTTCTTGGACATTTTCTCCAAGATAAGAGTCACACCCTTTGGCACATTGTGACTGCACCAAATATAAGTGATCCCTACTTAATTCCACTCCAGAAGAGCAGGTTTGTTGAAAAGGAATTTCCTTTTGATGCTCAGTGTCCAGCACATGGTAGGCTGAGGCAGGCAAATCTCTGTGAATTCCAGGATAGCCAGGAGAACCAAGTAAACCGTTAGGGTGACAGTGAAGTGTACAGTGCCCAGGTGACTTCGCATAGAATAAAAGACAGAAGTTATAGAAGAAAAACTGTGCCCTTTACATTGTTGAATAGTAGGAGATCATTGATGGTTTCTTCCGTTCAACCTTAACAGTCTGGTGGTCAATGGCCCAAAGCTAAAGGTATGTGCATGCCTGTACAACTATATTGCACATGCTTATGCTCATGTCCATGTACTCACAGCATGGAATTTTCAGCTCAGAACCTATTACGGAATCTTATTCTACATGAAATTAATCTTCTTTGCTCATTTTTAAATTTTATTGATACTTCGTGTGCCTTTTGTAAAAATGAAAGGAACATACATACAAAAATAGAGGAAGGAAGAGAGTGAGAGAGAATGAGAGAAAAAAAGAAAGAACTCTATTCCTGTTTATTTTTTTGGTCTAAAGTCTTGAAAATGGGGCAACTATTCCTGCTTCTTCCAAGAGTGCATACTAAGATTTTTCAATAACATTCACAGTTTCTCAAACTATTTAAGACCCTAGACTTTCTCCAACATATTAGTCAGGGTTCTTTAGAGTAACAGAGTTAGAAAGTCTCTCTCTCTCTCTCTCTCTCTCTCTCTCTCTCTCCTTCTCTCTCTCTCTCTCTCTCTCTGATTTACAGGCTGTAATTTAGATGATTCCAGTTATCCAGGAATCCAGGCTGGATATCTCAGCTGGTTTTCCATGTATGCTAGAATCCCAAAGAAGAAGGCTTAAATGCCAGTGACGGAATGAATGTTCGAGCAAAGCGTGAACAATCACGCAAAGAGCAAAAGCTTCCTCTTCCATGCCCTTATATAGGCTTACAGCAGAAAGTATAACCCAGATTAAAGTTGTGCCTTCACACCTCAAAATCCAGAGCAAAGGCCCATGTCTTTCTACCTCAGAGGTCTAGACTATCAGTGGATTCACTCAAGCAAAATTAACATCTCAAAGGTGTGTCCTCCATTTCTAGATCATAGTTTATTCCAGATGTAGTCAAATTGAAAACAAAGAATAGCCATCATAAAATCTATATTAAATATGATATATGACATGGTCAAGAATAAGATGACTGATATTTTACAGACACTGCTCAAAATGGTGAGTTATGATTTTTGCCAAATAATAAAACTCAGTAGATTGGGTGGATGGTATTTGAGATATGAGGCAGTTGTTGCTATGATCTTGACCTGATTTGATCAGTTTCTTTCATACACAGAAGGGTAGCCTTCTTGAATGCTTTTTTCTTGATAAAGTAGTGGGCATAAGCATTCATGTGCATACCATGTTTGTCTTCAACACTGCTGAAACTGGATGACTTGTAGAAAGGTGGGCCTCCAGTTTTTCCTCTCCTTTGAGAATACAACCTCATGCGAATTTACCCCAGCCTTTACTGGAAAGAAAAGCTCAAAGGTGATATATCACTGACCAATTGAGGCACTGGAGTGGTAACCCAAATTTAGCATTATGGAGAGTTAAAAACAAGTTCCTTGTCAATTAAACTGGCCTGTGGAGAAAAATATACTGTAAATCTAAAGAGAAAAAAGCAATGGTGGAGGGGGAATGTTCTGAAAAAGTATATTATTACATGATTTTGCAGTTCTCCTGGGTCTGTTTAATGCATCTCCAATTATGAAAGAGTTCTGTGTATCCTTAATAAAAAGGAAAAGAAGCATCTATCCCTTAAACTTGAAAATATATTCATTCTTAGCCAAAAAAATCCTACAAATGACTTTGTCTGATGATCTGGCATGTGACAAGACAAAATGTCATTAAATGATGACCTCAATTATGTGTGAGAGAACGCTAATTACCCTGATTTCATCGTGGTATAAAATGGAGATGAGTCAAGTGCAATCATGGGTCCCACAGATAAATGTAATGATATGATAATTTAAAAAGAAAAGAAAATACTCAGATAAACTCTCAAATTGAGGCAAATTAGAATCCCAGTTTCCAGTATGTAGACCTAGGTCTGAAACCCTGACTTGGTTTGAAGATGTAGTCTACAATGGTGTGTGTAGGATATTTCACAAGCAATTTTGAGCTTAATTACTTAGCACATCTAACCCGCAATTCACTCATGTGTAACCTTACCACTGTTGCCTTACAAGTGGTAAGCAGCTGCCAACTGCCTACCATTAGAATCATGGTCAGATAATCACTTTAAGCTATAATGCTAACTTGTTTACATCAATTAATTGTTACAAGTGAAACCAGATACAGTTATGTAGATGGCTTTAAGCAGCTCAAAAATTTATATTGCATCAATAAAGGACATGAGATCAATCTATTAACAATAAAAAAAAAAGTATGCCTCAATAAACTTATAAGTACTTTTGACCCATAGTTGAGTCATAGCTATTAACTTTACACTAAGGGGGTAGATGCTTTTGAATCACTGCTCTTATTTTTTTAAAAAAATTTTTAACAAGGCCTATATAGTGTTGAATTATAGTAATGGAATGCAGTTTGATAGATATGCAAATATCCATATTTGTCAAAATTTGATTCCTGGAAACTAAAGTTGGTTTAAAACAGGTTAAGCATTCTTAATTATGCTTTGTACAGTATATTTTATCAGCTGTCATTGGGTCCTTGCTATAAGTCTACATGTGGGTGGTTTGAAAGGCAATGCCTCCATAGGCTCAAATACTTTGAATGTCCAGCTCCCAGTAGGTAAACTGTTTAGGAAGGATTAGGAGGTGTGTCACTGGGGATAGGCTTTGAAGTTTCAAAAGCCCAAGCCAGGCCCACTTTGTTTCTCTGTCTGTCTGTCTCTCTCTCTCTGTCTTTCTCTGTCTGTCTGTCTGTCTGTCTCTCTCTCTCTCTCTCTCTCTCTCTCTCTGAATATCTGTCTGTCTCTCTGTGTCTGTGTCTCTCTCTGTCTCCATCTTGCAGATAAGATGGAAGCTCACAGCTATTACTCCATGCCTATCTACCTGCCACCATACTCACTCTAAACTAGCATGGTAATGGACTAATCCTCTGAAACTTTAAGGAAACCTCCAATTAAATTATTTTTTTTAAAGATGCCTTGGGTCTGGTGTTTTATCACATCAATAGAACAGTAACTAAGACACTGATGTTTTCAAAAAATAAAAATAAATAAAAGCTTTTAACAAGGCCCATATAATTATGGAATTGTGATAATGGCATAGTTGGGGGATTGCTGCTCCCCAATTCCTCCCTCAAAGGAGAGGACTGAGGAAAGTTTAGTGTGCTGTCTGCTGGTTCCCCAGCCCCTGCCCACCTCAGAGACAGTCAGATGCAACAGGGAGCTTGGTCATGGCAAGAACTCATTGTATTGATCTGAGCAGATACTTAAGTAGGCTTCAGGGTAGGAGCAGGGCCTCAGCAGGAGAGTTTGATGATAGAGAGACTGGTGAGGGCCAATAGTATCATTTTCGATCACCAGTTACCAGGCAGAGGTTACTTTCCTTTGCACCCTGCTGAACCATCTCTATAAGGAAGTGCAACTCAAGGCATGCCAGGCAAGCCTGGGTCCCCAGGCCTGATGTCCCCACAGAATAGTGTTTTCTAGATACAGAGATCCCCTACTTACCATAATTTGATCATTGGAGGCTAAAGTTTATTTAGATATGTTAACACTATATTTGTTTATGCCTTGTATAGTATATGTCATCAGCTCTCTGTTTCCCTGCCACAAGTCTATATGTCATCAATGCCTGAGCAATCTTTCAAACTCACAGACTAAACAAGTTCCTTTATGGTCTCCAATTTTCCAGTTATCACATCATATTCCCCAAACTCATCACGGGAATAAAAATCATATTGGGAAATCCTCTTACATGGGTGCTAGTCTCCATATTTGGAAGATTTTCCAGTCATACTTTCTCTGGCTGCCAAGTTTCCTTGTTCTCTTTCAGGCTGGGGGCAATTTGACCTCTGCTCTTCTCACTCTCTGGATCTCCCATCTCTGTTCAGGTCTTCCATGGCTGGGGAAATAGTTATATGGGTTCTTGAGACTCCTTGGCTGACAGATCTCAATGAGATGCTAAAATGCAGCCTGTTTTATCTGTAGCATCCCAGTGACATGAGCATCACCAACTAGATGCTGAGGGTGTGTATGTTCTTGCTCATTTGCCTCGTCAAAGGGAACAGTCACTCAAATTTGGACAAGAAATACTGGGGAAAGCCCTGTTCCTTCTTTACTTGGGTACAGGGCTGCACATCCTGGATGCAACCATGTTGCCACTACCTTCGATAGCTGTCTTTACTGCCCTTTTTTGCCTTCTAATCTTCAATCACTACATATTATTAGAAGTGTTACATCTGTGTACAAGTCTGTGGGCATCACAGATGCATTAATAGTTGGATTACATTTAATCCTACTGTGAAAGTGTCAAAAGGGATATTTCAATAACTAGACAATTAATGTGGTTTACAGTCCCTTTCAATATTATACAACAAATGCTATTGAGTGCTGATCCCATACCTAGCACTGCACCTCACTTAGGAGAGGCAGCGATGGATTCATTCCTATGGATTTCATTGAAATTTATTTTTTAACTCTTCCTAGAATCCATCTTCTGGCTTTCTTGTCACTCTTCCTCAACAATGTTCTAATTCCCTGCTCTGACCTTGGAAGTGCCATCCAGTCCATCATTCTTGGGTTTCACCTGTGTTCTTCTTTCCTCCTACTTACATTCTCTCAATCTTTTGCTTAATGACCATTCAAAGATAGGTCATGGTGCATCATTAATGAACTTCTACTCCTAACAGCACCTACCTTGGGACTTGACATTGAAGATGACACAATGTCAAAGATATGATTGTCCTCTCTGGACAGGATGGGGACAAATGTGCAGTGGCAGTTGCTCCATATAGAGACTGGCAGCCATGCATAGATTTCCCTTTGCACAAGGAGGCCTGATCCTCAAGCCCTGTAGTGATATAATTGCCTGTACTTGATGCAGGCCCATTCAACTAACTTAAATTAAGATTCACACAGGGGCAGTATTTCCCTTAGCTCCTATAAATAAGTCCTTGGAACTTGCTTTAATTATAGCAGATAAAATTCTGATTGGTAGTAGTCTGCTGTTGCAACCACTCTGTGTTTTGTGAGGTTGGATATTTTTGTCCTACTAATCCCTTTGGAGTAGAAAGTAAAGTGCTGGGTTCAAAGGAAACTTTCAAGACACATCGAATCAGTGACATGTGAAGACTGGGGAATCCTCTGACGATGACAACTTGCACACAATGTGACTCACACATCTAATCACTTTCTATCCAAACATTTTTAGATGACTGAACCACTCTGGGCCTTTGTTTCCTCAACTGTAAAATGGAAACAATCTTCCTTCCTCTTATTATTGCTCCAAAAATAGTAAATGCAACTCTTGCACTAAAAGATTCTACAGCATGGTGGGGATCAAATGTTGGAAATACACA
This sequence comes from Cricetiscus sungorus, assembly GCA_030556225.1. Lineage (NCBI taxonomy): Eukaryota > Metazoa > Chordata > Mammalia > Rodentia > Cricetidae > Cricetiscus > Cricetiscus sungorus. Next base: position 40,946,458 of record JANBXA010000366.1, read on the forward strand.
GACAGGTTCTCTAGACATTCTCCATGATGAGTTCTTTAGAACAGCAACATCTGAGTAGATATAGGTCACAAGATGAGACCTTCAGCACCTACCCCACTAAAAGGAAAAGTTGTGAGTGTGTGTGTGTGTGTGTGTGTGTGTGTGTGTGTGTGTGTGTGTGTGTGTAATGATTCCAGTCTTCCATAAGGCAGTGCCACCACACGCATCTGAGAGATGAGCAAATTCTCCAAACTTAATGGACCAGAGTACTCTATTGATCCTGACTAGCCAATGTGCCCAACAACACATTCTTCAAAAAAAAGTTCAAAAAACATTTCATCTTGACCCTTTTCCTCAATTGATTCAGCACAAAGTCCCACCCAGCTAAAGGATCATTCTTCCAGGATTTTAACTAAAAGGTTTTTCAGAAAATTAATGAAAATCTCAAGAGGGACAAGTACAGTGCATTAGACTCTTCCTTTGAAGTACTGTAAAGACAGAATATTTCAGGTCTTGTCTGCTTTTCTGGTTCTAAGTGCATGTTAACAGTTGGAGGGCAATAGCAGGCAGGTACCACTTTCTATAGCACCATTGTCTCCTGCTCTCTTAGGGTCATTTAAAGATAAACTTTGACTCTGTTGAGTGAGTTCCTTCTAAGAAATTGTTAACAATCAACTTCATTCATTACTAGTCACTGCAGAATCTCTTTATTCCTGACTTTCCCCTTATCAGTACCATCCTAACTAGCTGCCTAATCTCTGTCCAATCTCCTTTCTTGTGTAATCCCCTCAGTACAGATGATCATTCTTTATAATTCTCTCTTCCTTTCTCCTCCCCTTCTTTCTTCTGCTTACCCATAAATGATCTGGACACACACACACACACACACACACACACACACAGAGAGAGAGAGAGAGAGAGAGAGAGAGAGAGAGAGAGAGAGAGAGAGAATGCAATATAATCATCTTATAACAGTACAACACATATGTATGCACATCTACACAAGGATATTAAGGAGACAAATCTTCTAGAGAAAGTGAAAGTAGTATCAGGCATCTCCAGAGAGATGCCTAAGAATCAAATCTTGAATAATGTCACCACAGGGGCAAAGCCAAAAGGTATATCTAGACAAGAGGAAAATCCTGTGTCAAGTCAAATAAGCAAAAAATGAACTGTGTTTAATGAGCAGTGCCTGTTAATGAGAGTAATGTGTTATCAGTATCTGATGTGTTCTGGATACTGTCCTGTGCCTTTTTCAGCAGTCTGAGTTAATTTTTATTAATATTCCCATCATATAGACAAAAAACTGAGTCAGTCAGGTGCTGGGGTAGCTATCTGAAGTAAGTATTTGTGGTCAAAGGTATAAGCATTTTATTTCTACATTTTAGAGTCACTGAGAGCTCACTTTTGTAGATTGAAAATTTCCTGGCACAATATCTACACATATCCCTTATATTGAGGAGCTTGATAACGTATCCCTAATTCCACATGACATAATGGGACAGTAATGTCTTTAGTACCTCCAGTTTCTTCAGCATACCCTCTATTTTTCCCTTTGATGCATCATATATTTCTAAGAAAGCAATTAACAAAAAAGCACTTGATACTAACTAGTGTTAGTATCTTGGAAATATATCATATGCAGACCATTTTTGTACTACGACTGACTGATTTTGTAGGTTCTAAATCCCTTCATTTTCCATTTCATCATTGCTATATATTTTTAAATGCCTTAGCATAGAGAGGACAGATATTTGCTAGAATGGATTATATATTTGATGTGTTTAATCTTTATTTCCCTTTCAAACACTCTATTACCATCCTCCAAAACTAACCCATGATGGATAGAAATTTCATTTACTTAAGCAAAAGACCATGGAAGCAAAGGCGGATAATGCTGGCCAAGTTGCTAAGAAACCCAGAACATTTTTAAATATGCCAGGTCACTGTCCTACAGTGAAACTGATAATATCTCATGTCTCCATAGTAACTCACTATGAACAGGATGTGAGTCAAAAATAGAAGAAACTGTAAGAATGGCAATCAGTAATAGTTAAGCCCGAAGAATGCTGAGTAAGAGGCTACTGGATGAGAATAAAATACAGATAAATAGTGCACACACCAGGAGTTGGAGTTAGAGATGGGTAACAACTCGGCCTCACTGACAAAAGCTGTGAGATCAAGACCATGTTCCCCAGCTGAGAAATGTAAGTGAAGTGAGAAACTCTGTCCCTTTCACCACTGAAGGATGTTGTGAGGTACAGCAGATGGACACATAGAACATGCTTTAAGAAACTACGTGGTGGAGCAGGATTGCAGGCTGAGTGGTGCAGAGTGCATGCAGTCTTGCAGAGGACCCACAGAAACTGACCGGAACTTCATCTTCATGGGATTTGATGATTTGTTCTGGCCTCTGTGTGCTCCTGCATGCATATACTTTAAAGAAACTATCTTTAAAGGTAAAACACACCTAAAACCAACCAATGAAAATTCATTTAATGTTTTGGTTCTAGCTTATGCTATTCTATTCAGCAGAATATCCTCTTTGAAAGAGATTATCATTAAGTATGGCATCAGTGGTCTCATGTTAATTGACTATTTGTTGGAAAAGCAAGAATGTGGAGCTTTGAACACCGATTTCAGCCATGGTTGCTATAGTTATATGATGCTGACCAAGTCATTTGTCCCTTTGTCCCTCAGTCTTATTTTTTGTAAATTAGCAATAATATTGACCATTCCATAACATAAACCTCCTGTTATTCTTTAAATCTGAAACATTCCCTCTGCTGCAAACTGTCATGTTATGAAGTGTTGATTTCCAGCTAATGGTTTTTGTTAATATTTTAAATTTAAATTAATACAATCTTATTTTACATACCAATCCCTGTCCCCTCTCCTTCCCATCCTCCCATTCCCCTCACCAACCCCCATTCCACTGCTATTCACTCCTCAGGGAGGGTAATGTCTCCTATGAGGGAGTAATAAAGTCTGTCACATTATTTGTGGCAGGATGTAGGCCATCACCCATGTGTCTAGGCTGAGACCGTATCCCTCCATAAAAATGGGCTCCAAAAAGCCAGTTCATGCACTAGGGATAAATAATGGTTCCATTGCCAGAAGCCCCATGGACTGTCCAAGTCCAGGGGAGCATCTTTTGGTCTTATGCAGGTTCCTGTAGCTAATGGAGTTTGAGGAAGAACTGTGAGGTAATAAATGGATGAATCCTATGTCAAAACACACTCCCTATGTGTGATAAAACAAATGTTCCACGTTATTTGGTATTTTTGTCTGTGAAGTCATTACAGAGCCTGGCTTCAGTTTCAAGAGTTTGTCCTAGAAGATAGACCATTCTTAATGCCAGTGTGAATTTTCTTCCATAAGACAGAAGAAGGTTGATCTGCTAGAATGGTAATGTGCTGCCTTGAGAAGAAAGATGTTACTTAAACTGGATGCAGGACAAGTTTGAGTCAGTGAGCTCAACAGTAGACTTGGGGCATCTTTTTGGATCTAAACTACACATAAAAATTAATTAACAGCTGTCATCCACATGACATTTCTGATCTAAGTCACTTAAGGCTGGTTTACATAAAGTTATGCTTTCAGAGGCTAAAAGAGAAAGTGGCCATTAAGCTGGTTTCTTTCCATTATACGATAATTTCTCATCTTTTTTTGTTTGTTTGTTTTTGTCTTTATACATTCCACATTCTCTAGATATCTTCCTAAATGGTCTCTTTATAAAACTCTATTCCCAGTACTATTACAATGGTCATCTCAATTAATCAGTAACTCGTAGCATGCATGAAAATCACTAGCATAGTCATTAACTAAATATTAAAACATTATGGTTTTCCCACTAGTAAAATTATCTTTAATCATGTTATCTCAATGATATGCATCTTTTTCTGGACTGAAAAGACAGTCATACAAATGCCAGATGCCTTTTCAATGCCCTAACCAGTTCCTGCTTCTCACACTGAGGTGACCTATTTCTTACCTTTATAATCAATTCTGCCATCAGTCCTAACAATGGGGACTTAAGAATAGCAATACACTGAGACACACACAGGGCTGGAGAGATAGCTCAGACATTAAAGGCGAGGCTCACAACCAAAATGTACTGAGACACATATTACAGTTTAGTCAACTCATGGACAAGTTGATAAATGACCTATAAGAAAGATCTTCCTGGCTCCTATTTTTGCTTTATTTTAATGAGATGCCATTTTGGAGGGTAAGCTCTGTGGATATGGTCTGTAATTGCCACCTACTTTTGTTGAGTTTCTACTATGGGGCCTTGTAGATACCAATCTCTAATCTTCAGAACAATTTTGCAAGTACAGGAGGAACCTGAGGTCCAGGCCCAAGTCACATATTCTGTACCATTTTGCTAAGGTCTGAAAACAGATAATTGCAATATATATTGAATATTTAGGCACAGAATATCAGGTTAAATATGGAGGGATGGCCCTAACAGCCGTAGTTCTCAGCTATTAAGAGGTAGACTGCTACAGATCTTTCAAAAAACTTTATTTGGGCATGGAGCAAACGCCTGTGACTCACAAGGAAAATGTCAGAGAAAAGGCATCATTTCTCCTCACCTTTAGGGAAATTATAGTCTAACAAGATGAAGAGATCCAGGAAACGGGATTATAAAGTCTATTATTAGTGGGATCAATACCCATGGGATGGTAACTGGGAGAAAGAGAATGTTGTTTGTAGATATCCAGATAGAAAACTGCTCTGCAATTTACCTGGGCCAAGGGAGCAGGGTACTTTTCTCTCCTCTGAGATCCGGATCACTCCAACGAAGAATGCAGTGATCATGACTGCAGTAGAATATTATTTTAAGGTGTGTGACTTCTGTTTATGCTGCATTTGTTTAACTCGATAAAGTTGTGATTCTTTACCTGTCTAAAACACCTGGTCGCCTATTGAAAAGCTGAATTGCCAAAAGTGAGGCAGGAGAAAGGATAGACAGGGCTGGCAAGCAGAGAGGGTAAATAGATGGAGAAATGTGGAAGAGCAAGAGAATAAGGAGAGAAGGAGTCAGGAGCCAGCCACACAGCCACCCAGCCACCCAGCCACACAGCCACATAGTCACCTAGCCACCCAGGGGCCAGCAACCCAGCCACCCAGCCACCTAGCCACCCAGGGGCCAGCAACCCAGCCACACAGCCACCCAGCCACCCAGCCACACAGCCACACAGCCACACAGCCACACAGCCACACAGCCACACAGCCACATAGTCACCTAGCTACCCAGGGGCCAGCCACCCAGACACCCAGCCACCTAGCCACCCAGGGGCCAGCAACCCAGCCACCCAGCCACCTAGCCACCCAGGGGCCAGCAACCCAGCCACCCAGCCACTCAGCCACCCAGCCACTCAGCCACCCAGCCATCTTGCCATCCAGCCACCAGCCATCCATGGAGAAAGAGTGAAAGAACGATATACAGAAGAAAGAAAGATAAAAGCCCAGAGAGAAAAGTCAATGGGTTAATTTAAGTTAAGAAAAGCTGATAGCAACAAGCCACGCTAAGGCCCAACATTCCTAACTAACACTAAGACTCTGTGTGCTATTGATTTGGGAGCTGGGTGCTGAATCCCTCGAAAGGCTATTGGCTAAGAATACATCTTGAATGAAAGAAACATGACTTGATGTACAGGTCCTAGTTATGTGCACCCCATGAGATATTGAAGGTACTAGAGAGCAGAGACCCCACTTAGGTGGACATTGCTAGATCTATGTAGAACACTTTTGTGTCTTTCGCTGAGCATAGCTTTGCAATCAAGCCTCTGTGTTATCCAACGTTGAATTTTCAAATTTTATGGGCAGTTAAAGCTCCTGGAGGAACATATGAAGAGAACACCTTGAGATGTTTGCTTAACTGCGCTCCCATATGAAACTCTTAAGAGGGTTTAATCATCATTCCTCCGTTTCACAGTGTGGCATCTGGAAAGCTCTGCCAAAGCTTTGTTTTCCAGCTTCATTGTCTGAAAATAGACTAGTGCTTAGCTTGATGGACTGTTGTGGAAAAGAGGAAAGCAAGGCATACAATGTAATGAGACATGTTTTGAATGCTGATAAACATGCTAAGTATTCTAAGGCCTTTGGTAACAGGAGAAGTCTTACACTGGAGACTAGACTAGTATGTAATAATTATATACTTATTACTATTCATGGTAGGGTAGCATTGTAAACCAATTCTGATAAAGCTAAGCCAGGATGAATCCTCAGTATTCGTGGGTCCCGTCACATTTTTGTTCCTTGGAAGTAAACCCAGCATTTTTCTTATAAAAAATCCTTATGCAGTAGACATATGTACATATCTTCTATCATACTCTCAGCCTTGGCTGAGAGTACAGGTATAGGCTCTGCATTAGGTTTCCGTGTCCAACAGGCCCTATGCAAGTCTGGGGAAATGTGTAGCCCGGGTAGACTATGTTTATGCTCAGTCTCTAGCCTTCCCTAGCTCTTATTATCTCTTCCACTTAGCTGAAAATTCATACATGACTTACAGAAACCTAACCCTCCATCAGAATCAAAAGGAGCCAATTCAGTGGTACATCAAATTAACATCTGTGCTTATCCTTTGACAGAGCAGGAGAAAGAAGAAAGCATATAGTCAGTGTCATCTGTTTCCTTCTTTGGTTACTGCTTCAATGCAACAATCAATACAACCTTAGTTGTTGTCACCCCCCAAACCATGCACACACAGACAACTCCTGCATTTTCAAGGCCTTCTTCGGGTCTCTTCGTGACTTACCATAAAGCAGGGGCATTTGAGTGACACATTATTCTGCAGAGTTCCCCATTCTTCTTCAGTTCAGCTCACTTTCCTCTCATTCTTGCCACCCTTGTATTGCATTTCCTAAGTAAAGCACACCACTTAACCTCTACTGCAGGCTCTGTTCTGAAAGATATTACCTAAGCCTTTGGTAACAAGATAGGTCTTACGGGGCATACTAGATTTGGGAATTGTATTTTCCACAATCTGAAGGCAATAAAAACTCTATTTCTGGTGGTAAGTGGGGCTCTTGACATGACTGAAGCATCTCCTGCAGTTAGTGGGATCAGAACAAGACTGAGCAGCTGTGATGCTTGTAGATTTGTCAGTAATAAAACAAAAATTGTAGGATAATGTTCAGACACTCCTGTGTACACACACACACACACACACACACACACACGTGTGTGTGTGTGTGTGTGTGTGTGTGTGTGTGTGTGTGTGATCTACTGATGTTAATTGATAACTTAAATCTTTATCAAAAAGCCAGGAATATGTGACAAATAAAATGAGATTTTTCAACCCCAATATCTGGAAGTCACACTGTACAGCATCATATATTGTAGGGATAGAAGGACTGTAGAGTAAATGAGCAGGCTCAACAAATGTCTTACATACAAAGTGGGTACCTGCAGGGAAAGAACAGAATCTTCAAACAGAGCAGGATAAGATAGGGTACAGAACTGACATTCAACAGGAATACGTGTGTTAGCCGGCTGAGAATCTTAAACCTCAGATGTGGGATAATACTCTTGTTCACTGTAAAGATTTGTCATTCGTATTGGTATAATTCATGCTTGCTGATTGGCCAGTAGCCAGACAGGAAGTATAGTTGGGGCTACCAGACTGGGGAAATAATGGGAAAAGGAAGAGAAGAGACTGAGTAGCCAGCCAGATGCAGAGGAAGCAAGATAAGAATGCTTTACTGAGAAAAGGTATCAAGCTACATAGCTAAACATAGATAAGAATAATGGGTTAAGTTGTAAGAGTTTGTTAATAATAAGCCTGAGCAATAGGCCAAGCAGTTTATAATTAATACAAGTCTCTGTGTGTTTATTTGGTACTGAATGGATGCAGAACTAGGTAGAACAGAAACTTCCCTCTACACTCAGAACCCTTCTAAAGGCAAGAGTGATTGTACTCTTTCCCATGTGAGACCTTTGCTGTTTGCTTGAAGAGCATACACAACGGAATTTCCTGCAATCTGGTGCCTTGAGGCTAGATTTCACTGCCCTCAGATCTGTAACCTGTCTCACCTCACAGAGTCCTATCAGGGAAAGAATACATACTAAAGACTTGCAAGCTCTAGCTGATATTCCCTGTCATAACCAAGGGAAGGTAAGAGGCAGTGTTTATCCATATGGGAAAAATAGGACACTAACTGGGAGGTAAATTGTTGGCAAGGGAGAAGTCACCCAATTGATGCATTTAATTACATGAAATTTTTTCTGACTATGTACTAGATTGGCTCATTCTCAGAAGCCAGTTATTGAGAACATCTTATAGTAAAACAAAGTAAAGGCACCAGAACCTTTGGTGCATAATATAAAATAAATATATTAATTTATATGTTTTTGCTATCACCCCAGAACAACACATCTGCCACCCCTTTGGCCATAAGTATCCCTACAATGAATATCTGTGTCTCCATGGCTTTAGCAATGCTGCTAAGTGCTGCCACAGCTAACATTAGAAGGAAACCACACAGCAACACCAGGCAGAGAAAGGTAGCATATCTGTATAACCCTTTGAGGGTACAAGCCAACTGTCAAGACTAATGTATATTTCTTCTCTATTTGAGAAAAGATGTAGTCATCTTACTAGAAACTGTTGGCTTCCAGTAAGCCATAATATTTCTTCCACCTCCTTCAGAGCACTGAGGCCAATAATGTGGGAGTTACACAATCTTGGTGGAAAAATACAATTCCCAGTCCAGAAAGAAATGTGTTTAACACTGCAACAACCACAATCAACTGAAAAGTATCAAAAGGTTCAGAGGAAACACACCTACAACCATAAAATGAATGAAGTTATAAGACATAGTCACAACTCAAGAATTATATTCCAAGAAGCAGACAGACATTTGCTAGATTGACTCTTTATAAACCTTGGGCCTGGATGACTGGCATCAAACATATGAAAAGGTGCCATGACATTGTATTGAAGGCACAAGGTGATGGAGGAAATGAGGGTGCTACCATGAAATGACTATATTCATCCACACTGCATCATTCCTCAAAAGTCCCTATGGATGCTCCACTCTCAAAGCAAGAAGATATGTTGTGGGGAGAAAGGGGCAATGAAGGACACTCCTTGCAGTGATAAAAACACACTGCCCCTGCAATCACAGCCAGTGACAGAAACACACTCTGCCACTACAATCACAGCCAGTGACAGAAACACACCCTGGCCCTGGAACAAGAGCCAAAGAAGCACACTCTGCCCTTGACCAAATCAGCACAAAAATCAATAAATCCCTGAGCATCAAACCAACCAATCCCTGAGCACAAAATCCAGCCAATCTCTGAGTTTATCTGAGCTCAGGGATTGAAATATGACCAATTCCCATCCTGAAAATCTTCACTCTGGGAAAAAAAAACCTCTACTCTACCCCTAAGAACCTAAGAAGCCCTCCTAATAAATCCTGTACCTGTTCGGTTGGGAGCTACCTTTTTCTGCCCTGGGAGAGGCAGCTTTCTGCTGCCTGGATTTCTCCTTCCCAATAAATCTCTTGAATGAGGTGTGGGTGAGACCTTCCTTCCCAGTAACAGAGCAGAGAAGCTATGGACATCTTTGCTGGGAAACTCCCATAGCGGAGCACAGCAGAGAAGAAAAAGTTTCACCAGAGTGAAACTGTAATACTTTCATTGGGAAAAACTTTCCTTAGCCAAGCAGAGTTGTTACACTGTGGGAACTGAATAGAACTCTAACAGCTTAGCTGGGGAAACACTCCCCTGCTGAAGCAGAGTTGTTATACAGAGGAAACCTTCCCCTAGGGGAGAAAAGTTGTTACACTCAGTGAGAACTGAGCAGAACTGTAACAGTTTCACAGGGGAAACCCTCCCCTGCCAAAGCAAGAGTTGTTACATTGGGGAAGCTTTTCCCTGGAGCAGGTCTGTAAGTTGCTACACTTACAGAGACTTTGTGGTATACCTTAGGCCACCCCTTTCCATCCAAGCTGCAATGCTTACAATGCAATGGTGAGAAAATATGGAAATATTAACATGATCAGTCAAAACTTGCCTTGGTGGGCTAATTCAAGTCTGGGGTTACCTCCAACAGCAAACCACTATCTTGTTCTTTGATAACTCTTTGCACAGAAAACCTGGGAACACTAAGCAGATACTCAACAAGTTCTGTCGTTGTAATATTGCAAAGCCAGCCATTTAAAATGTCTTCAATGTAGCATTGGATTTGAATGGCCTTCACAATCTGTATTTCCTTTATGAAAAGTACACACACACACACACACACACACACACACACACACACACACTATTCACAATACAGTTTAATTTCTAGAATATTTTGACTGAAATAATTCCCCTAAAGCAACTCAGATTTGTCTGTCTTTGAAGCCCTCTGGGCCATTTTTTTTCCTCTTTTGGCTCATTATAGGAGAGGGAAAAAATGAAATTTCTGAGCTATTTTTCCATTAAAAGCAAAAGGCAGAGGTTGATGGAGTTCTTCAAATCTTCTTCTTTGCAGGGCATGAAAGTTTCCAAATCAGAAATGAGTCATTTTAAGCTATGAAATGGTAGTATGTTGAAGACATCCAGATGCTTCTGTATTCTTTTGATAAAACTTCGACTTTTTTTTTCTATTTATAAAGACCTTCTCCATTCTCTCACCAAATGGTTGAATTTCAAATCATTTCACTACCTGAAAGGCTGGCTGCATTTTTAGAGGGAAACAGATAGTAGGAAGATTGAAATGAGCTACTCTCGTGGCAGAAAAGAATTTGGGACTGCTGGTATCCTAATGTCCAAATTGATTGGGGCTTCTCAGGGCAGAGCCTTTGGGTTTCATACCAGAGCATCCTCTAAGACAGAATGGTCTTCTTGCATAAAGCATCCCACAACTATTCAACTACTTCATTTTGTGACTAAGACATGTTCTAAGCACCCAAACCCATTGTGACATCTTAAATGAAAGAAAATTGTTGGGAAATTTACGTATTTGTCCCTTACAGCTCTTTTCCTCCCCACACAGCTGTAGAACTCCTGTGCTCTCAATGTGGATCAAGCAAGTGTTGTTGTCATAACTCTGTTGTGCAGTGCCCGTGCCTTGACCCCAGGTGTGGGTGGTGCATGATTTACTCCTATATTTAGCCCATCCCCTGGCTTGGGTATATTTTTTTCTCTGGAAAAAAAAAACGGTGGCATACAGCTGAGGCTTGAGTTACTGGTTCTAAAAAAAATCTTCATTTTCACTTAATTTAAAAAATAATTTTAGTAGATTGAATAACTTCTGAAACACAGTATTCAAGCACTGATTTTGTAGTAAGACCTTAAGGAAGTTTCTATAAAATTTTATCTGAGAGTTCTCCATCATATAAATACATTCCTGGAAATATCATAACCCTGTTGAAAATTTCAGTTCTAATATAACCCTGTTCTAAATCTCAGGATAATAAATACATGGAACAAAGCATTAATGTAGCAATGATTTTTGTACACCATCCCAGAAGAAGTCAGAACTGTTTCTACATGTGCCTAGACCCTGATATCTTGGAACTTTAAGGCAAGTGCAGAGATAGCAATTACAACCAGGAAAGCTACCCAAAGCCAGTGAAATTGCATTATCCTATCATTGGCAGAAAGAACACTGTGTATCTGTGTCACCTTCTGGAATCTCCAAGTACTGCTGCATTAACAAGTAGGTACTTATTCAAGACAGGCATTTTCTGTCTCACTTTACAGAAAAGGAAACTATGAATAACAGAGGTTCAAATACTTGATTTAAGACCTCAGAATTGATCAGTAGAAGAGTCACAGTAAGAATTAAAGAGAAAAATAATATAAAGCAAAGGTGAAGAATGAAATCATTTTTTTGGTGTGCAAGTAAAATAAGATTTTTTTCTTCCTAGGTGTGTCTTTTTAAAATGCTAGATTTAGTGCAGACACACTAACTCACATTTTCCAAGAAAATCTACATTGCCCTCTTGACTCCATTACCACAGTTGCATTATAGCCTAAGTCTGGCAAGTGTGTAAGTGGTATGTGTATGTGTGTTTAGATGGCCAAAGCCAGCACAACCACCATGAATTTCAGATAGTGCTACAAGACCTTGAATAAAAGATCTATCTCTTGGTGGACATATAAAACTATGTCAATAATTTTCTAACAAGAAAGTCACATAGATTGAAATCAACCTCAAAAGGGTCTGGCCAAGTAGATGAGAAGTATATCTCTTGATAAGTTTCCCCATTCACTCTATAGCAAACTATGTTTGAAACTAAAATTGCCAAAGAACCTTTTCTCTACGCTATACCAAAACCACATTTTCTTTAGTTTATGAACCAATTTGTGTGGTTCACACAAGTTGACATACAATTAGCAAAGCTAGTATTTAGTGTGTTACATTAGAAGGTAAAAAAGATAATAATCTTGGAATTAAAGAGAACGTACATTTAGAGATGTAATCTGTAAATCTTACAGCTCTGAGGGGGAGGGGGAGTATCCTGGCAGTTGGGAGCCAAGGAATACCATAAAGTCACACCGCACAACAAACCACACACAAGAAATTTTGGGGGGAAAGCACACAATGGAGGGTAGCTGTCTGACCTTGGGAGAGAAACAGCAAAGAACTGAGCAGAAGATAGAAATTACATGGGATATCTTGGACGCAGAGATATCCAAGCAAACCTGAGATTGGTAGCATTTTGTGGCTTGATCCTTGGGCTTTTCTTTTTCTGTAGGATAGGGCCTGGCCACTGTCCAACTCATAGGGCTAGTAATTGCCCTAAGGACCATTAGAGAAGTCTAAGGGACATGGGCTTTCACAATCAGCTAGTGAGATTCCTTCTTTCCCATTTTTTCCTTCAGCTTCTGCTTTAGTGTGTGTATGGATGGCTCAAAGGTTATAAGTGTTGGTAATAGCATGAGATGGCAAAGGTCGTGGCTAGGGATGCCATGATATGAAGATACAAAACTCAGGCAGACTTGGTCTTCATGATACCGGACCATTGCCTGTCATAGGCAGTTCCATATGGACAGAATTTCAACCAGGTACACCAGCTCTGTTTCGTGTGTCATTAGTATTGAATGGAAAGGACTGTTTCATAAAAGCTAAAGAAATGCCTCTGGAGTGCCACTTGGAATAGTTCATTAAAGAGAAATACACACTTTAATAATTGAACATTATTAAAAATCTGTCCTTCCTGTGTCAGCAAGGTTAAAAAGCAAAGCTAATTATGTGCTGCAAGGGAAGTACTTCTCAGTGGCTTTGACTCAGATTTTCTTGCAAATTAAACCAAAATAAGTAATTCACGGTAAAACAGCAATGTTGCTATAGTACACATTATTTTCTCAGCTATTGGTATCTCAGCCATCACTCCTCCTCATCTCATCAGGAGAGAACATGCCTTTCTATACTATAAGCTGCTATAATGCAAAGTATAAGCTTTAAAACTTCCCAGAGGGAGTCACATGGGTACAGGAGAAATGACAGAGATATAACCTGTCGCACCCAACCTCGACCAGCAAGGAAGACGCAACTCCGGGAAGATCTTCTTCATGCAGTTTATTCAGGATCCTTGAACAATCTTCTTCTGACCCCGGGGAAACGCCCACACAGGCTTAAATCCCCTTGTGCTGACCAACCCCAGTGAGCTACATGGACCCTGCAGATAGGCTACTCTAATGCGGAAGCAAACAGGCTGAACAGGTTTAACCAAATAAGGACTTGTTTAAGCCAGAGAGCTCACCATCGGGAAGGTGGAAGGCGGAAGCCAGAGCCATCTTTACGGCATGGCACTTTGCAGCTCTCTACAATAACCAGATGGAAATGCATTAGCAAATCCTCTCTCAGATGAATAATTACCACATAGTTTCTCAGCCTCTTTCTTCCTCGTGCATTAGAAATCCTATGATGTCTAACACCAATTCTCCTTTTGCCCACACTTGACATCCCCAACACCTACTTCAGTGCATGGCACAGAGATTTGTTTATTTGTGTATCTATTTATTTGTGAGATGGAGGCACCTGTTTATTTAATTATTTACTAATTTATTTGTGAGGTATGTGGGGAAAGCCATTCATGACCCAGGGCATTGTTTGTGGGAGGTATCCTTTTTGTATCATGATGCACATGTGGAGGACAGAGGACAATTTGTAGAAGGTGTTTTTCTCCTTCAACCATGTGGAACCTGGCTCTGAAACTCAGGTCATCAGACAAATGAATCATCTCATCAGCCTCAACACAGGGTATCTAAAAGCATGCTTGAATTGAAAGGCAGAGAGAAGCAGAGAAAGAATGATGAGAGGTGGGCAGGGACCTTTTAAAAGGGAACATAGTGAATGTGCACAGGTGGTGCTCTTAGAGGCTACAGCTGAGGGCATGTCCTGTCAGAACCCCAAGGACAGGCCAGTGCAGATGCCTGAATACTAACAACCTGCCCTCTTATCTCTACTTCATGACTGTAGAAGCAATGTGACAAATGGCATCACATTCCTGTTAGCGTGCCTTCCTCACCATGATAGGTTGCGTCCCCCCTCAACACATGAGCTAAAATAATCCATTCTTTCCTTAAGTTGGTTTGTTAGGAATTTTGTCAGAACAGCAAAAATAGTATCTACTACAGGAAAATAGTAGAAGTGGGGCCACTGTTGACCTTTGGGACTGGTTTGCAGGAGGGATTTGGAAGGGTTTGGAATTGGACTGAAAAGGATGAGTGCTATAATGAGAGCTTAATAGTCCATCCTGGGACACAAGTCTCAGTTTACAAGGTTTCAGAGGGAAATGAACTCTATCGGGAATTGTATAAAAATCCATTAATGTTGCATTATGACAAAGAATCTGAATACATTCTGTCTCTGTCCTGAAAACTACAGTCAGGTTGATTTCAAATGCCATACACTAATTTGTTTAATAGAGGAATTCAAAACAGTACAGCATTCACACTTTGTTATGGTTAGCGCTCAAGTGTCTTACATGTATAGGGAAGGGTAAGCGAGTAAAAGGGAATTACACTGAAGTAATTTGGTTTGTTGACCAAAGAATGGTCAATGTAAAGTTGTAGAGAATGAAGGTATATACAGAGAATCTATAATTGTTAAAGATACTAGTAAATTGAGGAGAAATACCTCACTCTGCACTGAGATAATATGACAGGTATCTTGAAGACAAGATCTCATCCAAGATTCCAACTTGTAAAAGAAGGATTTTATTTAAGAAAAAACTCAACTGAGAACAGCTGTGAAGGGTTTCCCTCATTGAAAATAATTACCTGGGAAAGTGTCTTCTCAGGCTCAGCTGTGAAAGCACCAAGAGGTCACTGTGTAAAAGGGAGCTATGTTATATACCCAGAAGAGAGCAAACTATGCCAGCATCATCCACACAGGTCTAATGTGTAGGCATGGAAAATTCAGGAGCTGCAGGTTGTAGAGGCTTACACCTAGATTCCAGAAAGCCACATGAACAGGCAATGTTTAACAAGATCAGCTTCGCTGTAAGGAAGGTCTGAGAGGTCACTAACTGAAGTTTAAGTTGCAATGAATTGTCAGGATAGGGAACATATCAGGACAGTTAGTCCTCTCCAAAGGAAATATGGATATACTGTACTGGTCCTGGGCTAATAGGCAGGCTACATTGCTGTAGACATTATAATGGAAAGAGTGGGACTGTCCAAAGCTGTTGGATGTGAGGATGCCATGGGGAGCATAAGAGGTATACAGGGAAGTGTATGATTTAATGTTTGCTTCATAGGGTTTTGGTCTGGTCTAGTCTGATCTGGTCTGGTCTTTTCTCATTCCTGCAATTTGGAATTGTAAAGTGTATTTTGTGTCATTATATACCAGAAATAAGTATCTTGTTTGTATTCATATTGGATTTTTTTATTTTAAAAAAATTTACAGGAGTTCACAGTTAAGAAATTGCCTTAAGTCTCAGAAAACTTGGTGGTTTAGACCTTGGACTTGTGGATGTTGTTAGACTAAGAGCAGAGGAAATGAGTACTGTGTTATGAGTGAATATTAAACTGTAGGAGCTAGAGGAAGGGCGTTATAAATTAAAGTGACGCAATTATGAGTGAATATTAAACTGTAGGAGCTAGAGGAAGGGCGTTATAAATTAAAGTGACGCAATAGGGTGCCAACCTGACAAGAAATTAATCTCTAGTATCAAGTTGACTGAAAAATAAATTTTCTAATTCTGATATGGCCTGTAATAATCTGTTGAAGTCTGAAGTATTGTGTTAAAACAGAGGTTTCAGGTATTTAGAAAGATAATAAAATTAATCCAGGCAAGGGAAAGATAGACATTTGCGATTTTCTCACTGGAAGGACTTCTAAAGCTACAAGAATGGTTGTATCCCAGTCAGAAAAGGACCTCGTAGGTAATACACTTATCTGTTTAGTTAGTTAGTTATGTGTTCTTATTTTTAATTCTGTGGGAATTTCATAAATGTTAACTGTATTCTTAGACATCTCTCACACACACACTTTCCCCTACCATTTTTAACACATCAATTTTTTAAGCACATAAAGTATAACTCATATCGACAGTATATAGGTGCGGTGTCATTCACTGGATCATGGGTCATCTACCTGGCCATATTTCTAGAAAAAAAATAGACTTTTTCTAACCAAGTAGATGCCAACTACTATTAGGTCTTAAGCCATGGGTGTGAACTCACTACTAGAAAGGAAGAGACATATCAAACTTGTGAGCTTTTACAAGACAGGTGAATGCCAATAGTTTACATTTCCATGGTACAGAACTATGCTTATAAATAGTACTAGAAAGATAATTTTTGAATTATCAAAATTCAAAATTATTAATTATCAAAATTATCAAAATAATTTATTAATTATCAAAATTAATAAGTGGAAATGTCTACATCTACCCAAGCAACTGAAGAAGCAAGATCAAGGAAAAGACTTTGTTTTAACATCACTAGGAAAAGACTATCCATTTTAAATTTAGGTGTCTATGCTTTCAGAAGAAATGTGGGGAAATAATTTATCTATCAAAATTAGTACCCACCTTTTCCATCCAACATCCTATAAATTTTAGTCATTTCTTGGGATTGACTTAAAACACAGATCTTCATTACCCTTTGGGATTTACTATTTTCCACAAACCAATCACCCAGTAATTTTTTTCAAGCATCAGATTTTCTGAGGTTCATTCTTAGGGGACATTTGTGGGTTCCAGACACCAATGTGAGAGCTCAGAGACATTATCTTCCTAAGATCCCCTCGGGAATCCTAAATAGAAGTTATTTTATCTTTCACTTTACAAACTAGAAACTGAGATTCTGGGCATTAAGTGATTTCTACAAACACCACAGAGCTAGCTAATAACCAACACAGATGTGGTTAAACAAATATCATTTTGATTATAAAACTGCATTACAGTAAAGTCAAGACATCAGTAACTATCAAGCATCCATGGGCCTCATGTCACAGAAAATACTATTAGTTTAATAAACTAAGCTTCCTAGTATGTCTCATGGAGAACTGTTTATTCAGCTAATTGTGTAAATGAAATAATCTGAGCTAGATGTCTTAATTCTGATCATTTCTCTCCTAAAGGCTCAGTAAACCACAGAATTCCATTAATAGGTGTGTGTGTGTGTGTGTGTGTGTGTGTGTGTGTGTGTGTGTGTGTGTGTGTGAAATAAATGCTATTATTACAAGTTTGTGTTTGAAAATATCAGGGACATCTTTAGGAGAAGTTGGGTGAGTAGAGTAAAACAATTTCAAGAATAACTTAGAAGTATTCTGTCATTCCCTCCTATGTTTGAGCCTGTATCTCCTGATATTCTAGATTATGGAGGAGAGAAGACACAGACAGGATGTTCCATGTAGTGTGTATGTGCTTTGGGCAAATCTCTTCATGCTTCTGGAATCAATTTCCTCATCTCCTACAAAGTGATTCCTGAAGAAAAACTAGTACTCAAGAACCCATCTAGCTCACAGCAACTGTAACTCAGATCCACAGGATTTTTCCTGAAAGCTGCTTGCTCTGAAACTGCTACAACAAACTGTTGAATTCGTCTAGTCACTGAAGACACCAGATACCTATCACAAGTTGGGTTTCTGTGTCTGTATTAATCAGAGAAGAGATGTGGGTATGGGCTTTCTGCTGTGTTACTCGGCTCACCGGACTCCTGGACTGATGAAAAAACAACACATTTTATCAAAATGATAGTTGTTCACACTTGACAATATCAGCCTAGAACTAATAAAGATCAGTAAGAATAAAGCCACAAGAGCTGAAGCCAACTTCTGCAGGCACAGAGGATGCAGCACAGGAAAGACAGGCTGCTTCTGAGTTCCATTAAAAGATAAAATAAAGGGGATAGACACATGGCATCAGTACTTCTGCCAGAATCTCGGCTTCGGGTCCCACTTGGAGCTATACTGAATGTCAGCTGTCACAGAGCTTGGGAGTCCATTGGAATCTGTTACTTCCTAGCTGAGTGATCACAGCTGAGTGCACATTCAGGCGAGGACACTACCTAATGGCCACAGCTCAAATCTCATACCAGGGAGCTGAATATGGGGCGGGGTATGTTCTAACTGAACTACATCATGGCCATATCTATCTCAAATGTACACCAAAGAACAGTTATATGAGAGAAGCTTGTTTTATATATTACTGAACTACTTGTCCAAGTTCACCCTGGTTCTGGCTATTCTGTTTCTTTCTGGGTGTGACCCAAATAAGAAACCATTTCTTGTAACGAATCCTAAATTCATTTTTTAAAAAGTGTATGAAAATGGATGAAAGAAAAGCAAAAAAAAAGGATAGACGTAACAAGAAGAAATAAATTAAGGAAACAGAAAACTAGGGCACAGAGACCAGGAAAATGCAGGGAAACTGTGCCACCTGGTAACTCATTTCCTTACATTTAAATTCTAGATCCTGAATACAGGGTCTGAGTACCTTGAGACAAATTGTGTCTCTATTTCTGGCAACACATTTACGAATTAGAAAATTATGAATGCAAGTCTCCACCCTAGAGGGCCAATGCAAATGTGGTAACAGTACAAAATCGCCCAGTGCTCCTCCCCCTCCCATCAGCTTGTGTGAAAACAGGTTTGTGGCTCACTAGGGAAATGCAAGCTGCGACAAGAAACCCAGCTCCACTGAAAGCCAGATGATGAGGCTAGAAAATGACAGATTCCTCTTGAGATCAAGAAGGACTCTGCCAATAAGCAGAGTATTCTGGAAATAACACAAACTTGGTAAGAACATGTTAGAATAGCAATGGTTAGCCAGCAGGAACACATATTGTTTTCAAAATTATAAAGAGAGAATTATTTTAGAAAATTAAAAATACAAAAATTAACATCAGTTCAGAATTCAACCATTCTGACAAAAGTAGATTTTGAGGTAAACAAATGCAAAACAAATTCTCTCCTAATTAGCTCTTCCCAGCACAGAACTAAAGCTGAGATTACATATACTGTGTGTGCCCATCTACTGTTAAACATGAGACGTATAGTTCGACTATTCAGGGTTCTCAAGGAACAGAACTGAAGACAGGAGTATGCTTACAAAGGGTGTTTGCTAGATTGGCTTTCATGACATTGCCGAACAATAGTTATGGGCATATTAGAGGGGCCAAGTGTTAGTATTCAGGCATCTTCACTGGCCTGCCCTTGCAGTTCCAATAGGACACGCCCTCAGCTGCAGCCACTAAGAGCACCACCTGTGCATGTCTAAATGTCTAAAAGGGCCCTGCCCGCCTCCCATCTTCTCTCTGCCTGTCTCTGTCTCTGTCTCTGTTTTGCTCTCTCTCTCTCTCTCTCTCTCTCTCTCTCTCTCTCTCTCTCTCTCTCTCTCTCTCTCTCTCTCTCCCTCCCTCCCTTCCTTCCTCCTTCCCTCCCTCCCTTCCTCCCTCTCTCTCTCTCCCTCTCTCTCTCTCTCTCTCTCTCTCTCTCTCTCTCTCTCTCTCTCTCTCTCTCTCTCTCTCTCTCTCTCTCCCCTGCTGCTCCTGTCCCCAGAAACAGGTCTCCCCCTTCTCTTTCACTTTTTTCTATGATCCCTTTCCCTAATGAAAAACCCCTCTGCTTGAACTGTGTCACATGACATCTTTCCATCTTTCTTGCTCTCACCATTTTTAATTTACAACCCCTAGCACCTGGTAGCTGCCTGGTCCACAGGGCTAGATTCCTCAGTTTCCCAACCGGGAGGATTCCTGGAGAGTCACTGGTCTTCAGCCCATCTCACAAGCCCAGTGAAGATGGGTTCTGACATCAGTAAAGAAAAAGCAGCAGCAGTGGCTGTGGGAGCAACAGAGTCAACGCACTTTCCAGAGAGACATGGAGGCACTGAGGGACAAAGGAAAGCTTTCCCTTGGACTTTTATCTGGGCTGCCACCTGAGGAAGCGACCCACATTTCAGGTAGCTCGTACTACTTCAAATAAAATGATAATTGAAAATCCAGCGGCTTAGCTCTTCATTCCAGATGCAGTCAATTTGACGACCAGCACTAGCCATCACAGAGATTAAATACACACATGGATAATTGCCCCATTTAGCAGAGATGCACTCTAATTGATGGGCTGTGTGCTGGCATGTTATGTGATGAGTTTTTCAGAAAGCAGTTTATTACATAATCCACCCAGTAACTTTACTGTATATAATATTGGACAATGGTTAAACTAGAATACTTCGAGTTAAAAAGAAAGAATATATAAATACACCATCTTGTATTCCACAGTTCAAAACAATGTCCCCACAGGTGTCAGCGTTTCCTGCCAGGTGTTTTAAAGTTAGTACTATTGAAGTCTGTCTGGCATTACCTCATTGATTAAATAAAAACCGGGGGGGGGGGGGGGGGAATGGATGAGAAAGGTCATAGACTCAGTCTGTCTTCATCATATAATGCCATGGTATCATGAGTATATATTGTCCATGATTTATCACTGCTGATGCTACTGCTGATATCAGGGAATTAGTCTGTTTCATCAGATTTGTGGGGATGAGATTTTATACTTTTCCTTTACCATCATTTTAACATCTGTGCATCAGAAATGACATCTTTCACTTCTAACATTAGTAATTTGTATTTTTCTTGGTTGCCTTGCCTTGAAGATCATCAATTCTGTATTTCTCTTCAACAAAAAAAAAGTTTTAGTTCAACATTTTTTTATTTTCATTAAAATTGATTTTAATAATACAATATTAGTAACTCCTTGATAATTTCATTCAATGTATTTTAATTATATTCATACCCAACTTTTTCTCCAAATCCTCCCAGATACATCCCCTTCTCTTACCCCCTCCCCCCACTTTGTGTTCTGGTTTTCCTGTTGGTTCTCACAGGAGACACTGTTCCCTGGGCTCTTACAATCCCTTACACCCTGTTCCAATATTTCTTTAATCCTCAGGTGTGGGGTGTGTTGTAAATGTAGTACTGGAGACAGGCACCCCACCCTTAGTTGTTTTCTGTGCTTTGAGAAGTTGTGCCTTCTGTGATGGTTAAAAACTGATTTTTCAAAAGCAGGAGCACACATGCACAGAAGCTTCCAAATACACACTAACCAGGTCACAAAATCTCAAGCTACAGACTACTTTGGAAACTGTCAGTACGGCATATTAAAGCATCTTCTGAGATGAAACTTGCTGAATGTATTCTAAAATCATTCATAAAAATGAGGTAATCCTGGGGGAAAAGTCTTTTGAAGACAGTAGAAAATAGATGATGCAACTGACTTAGTAACATTGAAAACAGAACGTAACAGTTAGAGACCCATGGAATCACCAGTTACTGGGTTTAAGAAAACCACTTTTAGGTAGTCATCATTGTCATTATAGTCTTCACCAAATAGCTGAAACAGAAGCCAAGATCCACAGCTGAGCACTGAGCCGAATTCCTGGAATCCAGTTGTAGAGAGGGAGGAGTAATGAGCAAAGGGGTCAAAACAAGGCTGGGGAAACTCACAGAAACAGCTGACCTGAGCAAGTGGGAGGTCACTGACCCCAGTCTTACAGCTGGGGAACCAGCATAGGGCCTAACCTGGGCCCCTGAACGTGGGTGTCAGTTAGGAGGCGTGGGCAGTCTATAGGGTCTCTGGCAGGGGAACCAGTATTTATCCCTCGTGCACAAACATACTTTGGGAGCCCATTCTTCATGGAGGGATGCTCTTTTAGACTAGACACATGAGGGAGGGCGTAGACCCTGCCCCAAATGATGTGACAGACTTTCTGATCCTTCATGGAAGGTCTCATCCTCCCTGGGGAGTGGATGGGGGATGGGATGGGGAGGGAGGTTTGTGGGGGACATGGGAGGATGAGAGGGAGAGGGAACTGGGATTGATATGTAAAATAAGATTCTAATTTAAAGAAAATTTATTAATAAGTAAAAGAAAAAAAGAACACCACTTTTAGTATATGGTTAGAGTTAATCAAGTTCTGAGAGAATTGCTTAAGTAGTAACTATGGAATTAACTCTACAACCAATTTGCATTCATATAGAAGGGGTTCTGTATCCTTAATTAGATTCCTGTTAAGAAAAGTGATGAAAGAAGTTTGACATATGAGGGAAGGGAAGAATATATTAAAGGAGAAAGAAGAAAAAAAATATAAGTAAGTGAGGCTACCTGTGAATCCAGCATGTAGCACTTAGAGATATCTGATAAACCAAGGTTTGCTACAAGATGATCTTCTTTGCCAATAGAGTAAAGAAGTTGTCAATTATAGAGATCAGGTGACAGCATGTTGTATCCAGAGAACACAGGCATTATAGAACAAGGTTATATTCAACTGCCCCAAGATATGAAGATGATCCAGCAAGCTCTCATGGTTCAGTCAAAGGCATGGCAGGAAACTGAAATAATTGGAGTTGACATATGTTAGCAATTGCATGCACTGGTGTTGTGACAAACTGGTGCATTACCTTCCTTCTTAAGAATCTAGTTAATGAAAAGTAGGTGGTGAAAAGCCTTAAATCAACATGTACTTGAATTCACTTCAAGTTCAACTGATACTCAGTTTTCAGTAGTGATGTTGGTGCTAGATGGGTGTTGATGATACACTGCTTTTACTGGTAAGAACAGACTACAATTTCACTGGAACCAAGCATTTGGGAGAAAGAAATTATTGACTACAGTTGAAAGGGTTTGGAGATAAAGCTGGCAGCTAATGCCAGGTTCACTGCTGCCAAATAAGTCAAATCTGGCATATTGGGGGCTGTGTGAATTAGTTCCCTGCTGGAACTTCAAACCAGAGAGACCAGCTGTGACATTTGTAGGGCTTTGCCAGGAAAGTTAGGGCTCGTCCCAATGAAAAGCATAAACATGAGGATGGGAATATACGAGGGTCAATAATTAAACAAGAACATTAATTCTCAGAAGCAGATATTTTAACCAATAATTGTGAGTTCAAGGATAACAACAACAACAACAACAGAAGTCTTAGAAAGTGTTGGGTGTTTAGAATGGAATTTCAATTGTTCTAAGGCGGTCATGTTTTCACACTTGTTAGACATTGCGTGAGACCCAAAGGGTTCTCTGAACCCATGACCTTATAGTTATCACTATGTTCTGAGCAATGAGAAACACACAGAAGGTGTAAGTCCAAGTGAGTCACTACCCTTCTTCCTTACAACCTCAAACCTATTAAAAAAAAGCAAAGGAAATTACAGTCACTGTACATTGTGATAAGAGCTATTAAAGAGAAAATATGGTGTGGTCCTGTGGAAGATTTAGATAAGACATGTCCAGGATAGTCAGAGGGTTCCTTAGAGGAAGTCATCATTTTTAATAAATGATTCTTTGGGAATCGCACACCATGCACCCCAATCTGACTCACCTCCCAGTCCCTCCGTATCCTCTCCTCCCCTGCAGCACCCCCTCCAAAAAAAAAAACAAAAAAAAAAAAACAAAATCAATTATAAACAAAACGAAGTGAACAAATGAAAAGATAACTGCCTCACCACTCCATCTTTCCAATGCAGGATTGTTTGCTGCCACTGTGTTATACCCTTTTGTTCAATCAGCCCCACCCACAAAATTTTCATTACAGTGAGTCATTGGTCTGGTTCAAAGCTCACTGAAACTGCTCTCAGATATCCTGCTATTGTCACAAATCATGGGGAATCTGTGGCTATTGTTTCACAGGACTCATCCCTTCATGCACTCCTACAGGCCATAGATGGGTTTAGGGTAGATGTTTACAGTAGGCCAACCTAAGGCCCAGGATGCCGGTCTAGGTGATAACTGAGCTGGTCAGGCCAGGCCACTGGGACCACCCCTCAGATGAAGGGAGGAGCCAGGTCTCCCAGGATTGTGCCATCAGGGCCAGCTCACCTATACCCGTGGTAAGGGGTGGGTCCAACTTTCCTGATTGTGTGAGGGTGCAGCTCTCCCATAGTGGGGGGCAAGCTCTGTCCTGTCCAGCAGGGCCAGCTATCCCAGGACCAGTGAAGGGCGGGGCTGGCTCAGTACAGCCCTCTGATTTCAACATGCATGGTTCCTAAGACGCCTTTATGGCAACACAGGCCATGGACATCATCACAGACCCCAGCTGCAACAGTAACATGGCCCTCAGCAGCAGCCCCAGAAGAGGCATCATCATGGCCTATGTGGCAGCATAGGCCACCTATAGTCGCATCCATGTTGCCTTTGGTATTACCTTGAGCCATAAACATCAACACAAACCCTGGCTGCATTAGGGACACAAAGGAAGTCATCTTTAATGTGAGGAAAAAAGATGCTAAACAGAAATCAGTCAGAAGATTCTTAAGGAAAATGATAACATTTATGGAAAAGAAAGGTTGACACAGCCTTGGAAGTATATTTCATTTTACAATTATGTCATAGTGCTTGTGAATTTCTGTGATGTATGAATACATGAGTGAGCATGTATACTCATCTATGCATGTATGTGGGGGGAGAGGAACAGTGATAGATGATGCTAAGAGGCCCTCAAAAGCCAGTCACCAAATGGCCATGAACACCACATGTGCTTCTTGTGTCGATAGCAATGAAGAACCTTTGGTTTTGCTAAATGTTTATTTGTCTGGATTTGGTGTTTGCCAGTGACAATAACCCAACTAAAAATGTCTAGAAGTAATTGTCTCATGTCACAGGTGAAGCAGATAGAGAGGGGTCCAGCTGGAATGAAAGTAACTATGCGGTTATTCATTTCTATTTCATTTCCCTTCGCCTCTGCACCTATTCATGACCCTTTTCCTTGTAAGCACATTTCTTCAGAGACTACAGACATACAAATGAAAACTGTGGCCCTTGTAACTGTGTCTATAATAAGTAGGAAAAGAATGAAGTGAAAAAACATCCAAAGTTTTATTATATTATTTTATATTGCAGTTGACCTTAAGTATTTAGACAAGTCAGCCAGACCTAATTACGTTTGTGTTTGTTTTTATTTTTCTAGACAAGGACAGCCTTGGCTGTCCTGAAACTGTTACCAGGCTGGCCTCAAATTCACAGAGACTTGCTTGCCTCTTCCTCCTGAGTGCTGGCAGTAAAGGCATGAGCTATCACTGCCTTGTGCATATGGGTTTTGAAACAAGAAATTTTCTTCATCTATTGGCAGAAGAGGAATTTAGAAATCCAGAAGGGAAGAGGTCTGATTGCTATGTTGGCTTTTAAGGGTGGAAAGTGCCTCTGTCTACAAACCCAGAGAGGGCTATGGGGTGAGAACAGTCTCCAGTGAACAATCAGCAAAGAAACTAGGACCTCAGTCTGCTTTACCAAGAAAATGGATTCTGCTGGCAAGGAAAAAAAAAAGAGCTTAGAACCAGACTTTTTATTCCCCAGAGCCTCTAAAGACAATTAGACAGGCAACTATCTCAATTTCAATTTCAGTCTTGTCATCTGAGCAAAGAACCGGTCCTTTAAAGAACTTTCCTTCTAGCTATCATGATCTACTAACCTGTTATTTAAAGCACTAGTCTTGTGGCAGTTACTATCAGCATTAGAAAGCACACAATAAGCCTTCAGTCCTTGGGTATTAGTTCAGTTCTAGCTACAAAGATACTCTCAGACAACTATCTGATTGACTGAATGTATGACGTACTTCTAAAGCTGAGCCAATCTCCATTGTCAGGGGAAAGGGTAGATCCTCTGATTCACCCAAACAGGTTAGAAGCCCATCCTACCAATCAATGAAATCAGAGTAGTGAAGACAATTTATTCTTCTCCCATTGTACATTATCAACATATAGATGAGGCACAGGTTTGTGGACACTGTTTACAAGAGATGGGAGAGACGGGTAGCGGAAGAAAACTGTATTTGGATCCCAGGGTCCTACTGGCTCAAGAGTGGAAGGGGAATACGCTAGAAACAGGATCCTAAGTGTGGAGACGAGGACTCATCTTTAAGAGACGTGATTGTTGACTGAACATGAGTAACAGAGTAGGGAAGAGGCACATAACACCTGGGCCCAGACGTTACCAGGCATTGAAACATCTGTTCAATAAGTAATTCACTAGTGAAGGGATAAGAAAGTAAAAATGTGAATGAGTTTTGTGAGTATTTAAATGCCTTACTTATCCAACATTTCTTTCAGCCATGCAAACTGAGGCTCCAGGGCCGCAAAACCCCAGGATTCTTCAACAGCGCAGGCACGTCAGGTTGCAAATACTGGAGTGTGCAGTACTCCCATGCATGAGAACATGGTTACACAACACTCTGGACGCTTAGTCTGCCATGGCCTCTTGCTGTTATCTGTGAGTCACTACAAGCTGACATAATTCAGTTTTCCCCTTGGCCATATGTCTCCAGTCACTTGTCATCATCGCTCATCGCCAATGTAACTCCCCCTTACTTCCTTTCCATTAATTTGCATGACTAAGATGCCCTCCCAATCAAAAGAGGCCCCTTGTCCTTAGGTGCCTGCTGTGGCTGCCTGTCTTTGCTAAAAGCCTTTGCCTGGGCTTTGACCCTCTTTGCCTCTGATATTTTCCACTTCATTAACTTGGAAATTGTCCTTAGATTAGCAAAGTTATTTCTCCCTATTAACTCTCAGCAATATGGCCACATGTTCAGATGTAAATCCTATTAAGTGCCCAGGGTTGAGTACAGAAAGCCGGAACTCTGCGTTAAAAGAGATTAGTAACACTGGATAAATAGTTCAGCTTCTGACTCAAAGGCAGAGGATGTGTACACGGGGCTAGCTTCTCCTCACGGTCTTCTGCTGCAACCTGTCCTGAGGTGGAAGCACCTTTGTACCGTTAATCTTTCCTATCAATTCCCTGACTGGAAGTGGTAAGAAGCCACATTCAACATCCACACTTCCCGCCACACATCAATGGCCGGGGATATAATGGTTCATAAAATAGGAATGGCCCCGGTCCCATGGAACGTACATCTACTGCAGACAGAGATAATAAACAATAGAAATGTGCTTTGAAGAAGAAAACAATCTTAAAAATCTTAAAATGTGATACTGGCATAAGATTTGAAGCATCAGTAGGGACTCAGGATTGAAATGGGTTAATGATTCTTATTTTATATTCTAAAATCATTTAATACATTTTTCTCCTGTATTCAGAAGCTCCTGAATAGTGTACATATTATATACAAGAAATGGCAATACCAGGTTTGTTTTATTTCCCTTTAACAACACAGGGGAATGTGGTGGTTCAAGAACCTTAGCACGTAGATCCGTGTTTTAAGCATTGCTTCTAATTTGTTGGTATTCTCATGGAACTTGTCCTGTATCTGTTCAGCTGTGTAATTAATGTAGTAATGTAAATTAATATAGTAATGTGATTAATAGTAATGTAAATTGCCATTTCTTGGGCCACTAGTATGTATGCCAGTGTATTAGGTGTTTGAAACATTTATATTTAATTTTCAAGGAAGAGAGCAGTCAGCTATTGCCAGCCTTATTGCCTATTTACAGGCAATTCAGCTGAAGCTGCAGGTTATGTTTCAGAATGCCATGCTGTAAGGAGTAATGCTGAGACTTATAAAAAGCAATTCATTTTTTATAGTCTATTGTATGTCACAGCTATAGCATGTATAGGTGCAGCCTAAGATCACGTTACTTTTTGCAGCAGGCATTTCTGGCTCCTTTTAAATTTTTGCATACAGAAAACACCAGAGTTGTGTGTGTGTGTGTGTGTGTGTGTGTGTGTGTGTGTGTGTGTGTGTGTGTGGTTTTGAATATGCACACATACTGGGGATCACCTTTTTTTTTCTGTAAATGACTGTTTAGATTCTAATCTGCAAGAGTTTTTATTTATCATCATTAGATTTCATCTGGCAGAGCCTGAAAAATATCTTTCCTGTCTGATAAAAGATTCCACATCGATTCATTTACTCAGCATGAAGCTCTTGCTTGTCATCTCTGGGTAAAGCAGAACCTATGCTTTCTACATTCTCTTCTAAGTCTTTGCTCCTACAATTGACCCCAGTAACATTATATCTCACTTTTGGAATCATGCATTTTATATTCTCAATGTATTGACCTCTTTTATTGCCCATTTATCCTCACATATCCTAATCATTAGCCCCTTTGAATCACCTGAAGCAACCCCATGCACTTTCTTTCCTTTGAACTCTTACTCATCTATTAAGATGCTATCTGCACAGTATCATCAGGATTGAGGAGGCCCTGCTCATATTTCCACAGTCACATGTCAACAGTATGTAGGCAGAATCACCTTTGTGGGAGCTTTGTGGTTTGGGCAGATTATAGTAAACCTGAGGCAGAAACATACTGAAAACCCCAGGTCCCACTAAAGTGCTACGTTCATCACTGTGCATCTGCATAAAGACATAGCAACAGTTCCATTAACCTGTTGACTTAGCAAGATGCCATTGTGATCTTAATTTAGCCATCATCACCACCAAAGGTCTCATGGGAGACATATTTGTGTCATACTTGCCTGTCACAATTCAAGCCAACTGATCTCAGCCATGTGGGTTTTCATATTAGTTATTTTTCTATTGCTGTAATAAGACAGCAACATCAAGGCAGTTTATAATAGAAAAGGTTTATTTGTGGCTTCCAGTTCCAGAGTGATAAAAACTCATTATCACATTAGTGGAAAAGCATGACAGCAGGCATGCACAGCTAGAGCAGTGACTTAGATCACTCATCTCCACGAAGCAGAGAGAGTGAATTAGGGATGGCTGGAGGCTTTTAAACCTCAAAGCCAACCCCTAGTGATGTACATCACTTCAACCTCCCCTATCAGTATCACCAACAGGAAACCAAGCTTTCAAATAACTGAAAATATGAGTGATGTCTCATTCAAAGCCCTAGTCACGAATCTGCTTACTTTTTAGCTTTGGGCCTTCTTTGTCACAATCAATGGACAGTCCTGCTCACCCTGGGACCCAGCAGAAATCATATGTTTGTGTTCCCTCCGTAGGGACTATGAGCCTTGGTCCAACCGTGTATTATAAAGCAACACTTTGACTCTCAGCTAAAGTCCTGAGGCTGTACAGTGCACATAGAACCCTGGTAGGACATTTCCCAAGTCCTCATGAAGATTCACACATACATATCAATAGCCCTGCCATCTGCGGATATAACTATAAAGTCAGAACTAGCCCACCGTCTCCGTTTTAGCAATAAAGGAAATCGGAAGGAAATCCTGTCTCTCCAGGCATCCGTACCTTCCCAGATCTGCCTAGGGTTTACAGAAAACAAAATAAGCAAAAAGTCTATTGGCAAATCTCTTCTTCTGGAACAAAATATAAGAAACCCCCAAACAAATAAAAGCTTAAGAGGAAATTCTTTACCCTTAGCAGTACTCCCAAGAAATGTAACAGGATGTTGTTAAATGAAAGGAGAGGCAAAGGGACAGGAAAAGTAAAGGCATGCAATCCAGCAGTAAAGGCTGCCACATACTCAGATTCTGCACACTCTTAAACTACAGTACACAGATTGCTTTAAAACACGAAGTTTTCAAACATGATTAAAACCACTACAACTAAAAAACACAGTGTTCCTCCCCAAATGTGATGATGTCTATATAACTCCCCTTTACTGGATGGGTCAGGGAAATTCACAGAGGAGCAGGCAGAAAGGTTTATGAGGCAAAGGTTGGGGAGGACTATTTCAAGACATGTCTTCAGTAAATGGCAGGGCACTTGCAGTAATAAAGTCTTAGATGTGGTTGCCTGCTTAAGACGAATCCAGTTAAAATTCCAGCACAGAAAGAGCTCCCTCCCAAATCCCCACAGTTGTCTGCGGAAGAATTGCCAGTTGTTGATGGATGGGGGAAGAAGACTCAGTTTTCTCCAAAGGTGGCCCATGGTAGGTGGCCCATACTCCAGTGGCATGGCCATGTACACATGTATATGTGGGCATCTCTACTTTGATTCAGGACTTACAAAACGATCAAAATAAAATATGAAGAGGACGTGAGAGGAAGATGTGGGCCTGAGAGGAGTTTGAGAAAGTAGTGGGGAGAAGGACATGATCACAATACACTACATCAATGTATAAAATTCTCCAAGAATGAAGACAAAATATATTTTAAATGTAGGGTATGACATCCATACCATAAAATAGTATTGGTGCAAGGGATGAGCAAAATAAGAGAACATTTTGAAGGTTATTGAATTTATTAGCTTGAAATAGCTGTTGACATTAAATTGTTGTTATGTTACAGCCTGGAAATGGGACCCCTGCCTGTCTAAAGTTTTGTTCCCTGAATATTTATTCAATAACTATGATCAAGCCCAGTCTGAAAATATGAAATAGAAATCTCTCAAGATAAACAATTTATATTTTAAATGACACACGGTTTGCAGGAATGTGATGAAACTGTTCAGGAGCTGTAAAATGAAAAATTCTAGAAATAAACACTTTATTAAGTTTTACATTACATGACATTCATATTACCAGGATGAAACTGTCCCACCCTATTCTGTCCCACCCAGGAGGTAAATTACCTTTCTGTCCAGCATTCCCCCAGAGAAGACCAGATGACCAATAAATATATGGGAAACAGCTGGACACATATGACCTTGTGAGAGGGACATGCTGCCAGAGTGGCCAATAAGGAAACAATTATTTAAATGAGGAGAAGTGTGATAGGAAATCTACACAGCATATGAAGGAATAGTTTCTTCATTTTTTTTTTAAAAACAATTGTTTTTTTATTTTACATACTAATCCTGGTTCCCCCTCCCTTCCTTCCTCCTGCTTCCCCCACCTTCCCCAAAAGGGTGAGTCCTCCCATGAGGAAACAACAAAGCCTGCCACATCACATTGAGGCAGGACCAAGTACTCTGTCCTGTCACACACACACACACACACACACACACACACACACACACACACACACACACACCCCGCCCCATCTAGGCTGAGTAAGGTATAAGGTATCTCTTCATAGGGAGTTCGTTCCAAAGCCAGTGTTCATAGGGCTTAGTTTGGTCCTATGCAGGTCCCCAGCTGTCAGCCCTTTGTTTATATTATCGCTCCTCCCTCTTTATGACTGGACTCCAGGGGCTCACACCAATGCTTAGCTGTGGATCTTTGCATCTCTTTCCATCAGTTACTGGATGAAGGTTCTATAATGACAATTAAGGTAGTCTTCAACCTGATTACAGGGGAAGACCAGTTCAGGCGCCCTCTACACGATTGCTTAAAGCCTGTGGATTCCTGTGGGGGGCGGGAGGGAGAGGAGAAGAGGGAAGGGGAGGAGAACATGAGGGATAAGGATAGTCGAGTTGGGAGAAAGACAAAGAAGGAGAGCAATGAAAGAGGTATCTTCATAGAGGGGGCCATTGTGGGGTTAGCAAGAAATCTTCCTTCTTTTTTTATTTCTTAGTTTTGGCACTATCATAGACTAGCCTGAGGACATCCTCCCTATATAGCTGTTCTCTGAGCTAAAGCCCCAATCCCCAATCCCCAGTCTTGACTGTGAGCTGTTGTGTGCATTTGTGTGAACAATGGCATCAGGCCATTAACACATTTGGTCCTTTGCAGGTTCTAGGCAAGCAAGGATTGTTCCATGCTTCAGTTACATTACTTCCCACATCATTTGTCACATCTCACTGTACAATATAGGTGATAATAGAATGGTAAGTGGTGGTCCTAGTCCAAGGCACGATGCACATATCCTTACAATCCATTAGATGCATTTCTCTGTAACTTTCTTTGTTTTCTCTATCTAATTGTGAAGGTCCACGTCTCTGCCTTCTGAAGAGTCGGCCTGATGGCGGTGTATAATCAGTTCAGAATACATTGCTTTTAATTGTTGTAAGCAAGGCATGACATGAAACAAACAGAGCAATAAAAAGAGCAGGGAGAGAAGAATCAATTGGCGAGGCACAGTATGGGACATGTGACTTTATAAAGAGCTTTGCTTCTGGAACTCCCTTTTCCTCAGCGGATGAGATAAGGTGTTTTGATGTATCTTGTATCGGTTACATTTCATGCTCTGTGATGAAATTCTGGACAAAGGCAATTTAAGGAAGGATCTATCTGCACTCTTAGCTAAAATTACAGTCTATCACAGTGGGGACGGTATGGTGACAGGAGGTGAATGCATCTGGCCACATTGTATCCACCCACAATCAGAAAAAAAAAAAAAAAAAAAAAAAAAAAAGGCCAAGCCATGAATGCTGGTTCTCTGCTAGGTGTCTCCTGTTGTGATATTTTGTTTCTAATCTCACAAATACAGCTTGCCTGAAGATTAGAGTGCAGAGACAGCCACACTAGTTAGCTACAAACCTAGTTAAGAGGTAAGCCCCTAGTTAGCCACACATACACACTAAGCCACTAGTTAGCCATAGAGGACAGGCAGTAATGGCCACAACTTTAATCCCAGCACTGGAAAGACAGAGGCAGATGGATCCCTGTGAGTTCAAGGCCACCCTGGGCTACATGAGAGTGAAGCAGCCTAAAAGAGCAGAGCTCACACCTTTGATCCCAGCACTAGAGAGGAACGTAAGACAGGAGCTCAGTGTGGTCTCGGGCAGTCTGAAGTTCGGTGGAGACATTTGCAGTCTGCAGTCACTCTGAGGACAGGATCGCCCCACTTTGGTGTGAGCCTTGGTAGAGATGAGAACTCCAGTGGCTTGGCTGCTTTGCTTTTCTGATCTTCAGCTTGAAACCTCGATATCTGTCTCTGGGTTTTTATTTCATCTGCGCCGCAGTCTCCTTTGCATGCGGTCTGCTTTCTCTGCAAAGGGAGTGGTGCCACCCACATTTAGGCTGAGTCTTCCTAGCTCAGTCAACCTAATTGAGAAATGTCCTCCAAGACGTGATCAGGAGCTTGTTTCCTTAATGAATGTAAGTTTCGTCAAGGCTCAACTTTAAGATCCTATGGTTTAAAAGGCTATAACTTTACTTCTTCTGTATCTTCTAAGTATCAGATAAAGAGTAAGAGCTCCAAAGAAATCTTCATTTATCAGAAATATAAGATATCATACAATTAGTACACAGATGTCTAAAAAGACAAAACAGGTTTCCATGATAAACCACCTCCCTTACCACTGCTTCATGAAGACACTGAATGTTGGAGTGCCACAGGTTATTAGCATCCTTCCAGCTAAGAGGACACATCCTCATTTGCATTTCTGAATATGCATGAGCAGCTTTCAGCTGAAGAAAAAATTTTGCCAGTTGTGACAGGGCCTTCACCAAAACTGTGACATGAGTGTTAGTGAAGAGGATGTGGGGCTTCCTTCTCAGCAGGAAGGCTGGGATCTGGCGAGCGTCCACACTGGTTCTGGGGGCGAGCATCTCACTTTTTAGTAAGACCTAAAACAAACTCAGTTTCTACTGGCTTCCCTTGGCACTAGGACTCAGCATGACATGGCTAACACACTCTGCTTCACAGGGAAGTGGGAGGGATGCTAAAGAGAAGGCTGGAGGACTGGAGAATGCATCTCTCTGGTCGTCTGTTTTGTGGAACGAGCCACTGAACTTTCAATTCTAGACATCACAAAACTTAACTGGTATAGAACTATATGGGGCGCCATGGGTTGTTGAATGCCTTCTACACTGTACAATGCTCGAATCAGGAAAAACACATTCACCTCTTCAGACATTTATCACTAAAACTATTCAAAGTCCTCCCTCCGAGGTTTTCATTCTTAATACTGTTTTCAATTAAAATATGATTATAGCTGTTCTCCAAATCCTCTCTTAGTGCCTCTCAAATTTATGGTCTCTTTTTCTTTATTATTGATATAGATGTCTGTGTAGATATATCGATACATAAATAGATATATAAATATTGATTGATAGATACATAGATAAAAAATTGATTGATTAGTTGATTGATTGGTTGATTG
The DNA here is from genome assembly GCA_030556225.1 of Cricetiscus sungorus. Lineage (NCBI taxonomy): Eukaryota > Metazoa > Chordata > Mammalia > Rodentia > Cricetidae > Cricetiscus > Cricetiscus sungorus. Next base: position 40,980,639 of record JANBXA010000366.1, read on the forward strand.
ATTGATTGACTGACTGATACATAGGCAAACTTTGAGTCCATTTAATAGAGCTTTTATGCACATGATTTCAGGGCTGACCATTTGTTATTACAAAATCATTGAGTTTAACCTTAAAAAACACCATTTCTCTCTTTATCAGCAGTTATTCATTTCCTGTTACTTTCTTTTAACATTTAATTTTTTTATTATGTATACAGTTTTCTGGCATGTATGCTACATACCAGAAGAGGCCAGAAGAGGGCACCAAATCTCATTATAGATGGCTGTGAGCTACCATGTGGCTGCTGGGTATTGAACTCAGGACCTCTGGAAGAGCAGTCTTTCCAGCTCCCTCCTGTTACTTTATATCTAAGGTAGATCTCCCACTTTAGTTTGTCTGTTAGTGTCGCCATTGTTCAGGTTTGGCATCGGTAACCATTTTGTTATGGCACCACAGCTGCAGTTCCCCTACCGTTTCTTCTGGTTTTCTGGCATGCATTATATTTTCTATAATTACCTACTGTACAATAACACATCAAAATAGTCCTATATATCTGTAATTTGATTTACATAGATGAGTCCTTCTCCATCTCTCCTTTCCACTACTCTCTGGAGCCTCTGGCAATGACTTTTTGTCTAAACCTTTATGAATCCAACTTTTCTTTTATAATCCACACATGAGTAGGACCATGTGCCACCTTTCTTCCTTGGTTTCTTTCCATTACAATGATTATCTCCATTTCCATGCACGTTCTCAGAGGTGATAGTTGTCATTCAGTTGTGGCTGAATGGCATTCAGTTTTGTCCATGTACATCTCTTCACCAGCCGGTAGTCACTTCAGCTATCTACATTTTGAGGCTGTTATGAATAACAAGTAATACACTAAGTGCAGGATATTCCTTCATGCCTATCTGGGAATCAGGCTGGTTGTTCACATGGTAGCTCTAAATTGATGCTCTGGGAAAACTCTGCTTCCCATGCTGGCCACGGAGATTTGCTTTCCCCAAATTCCCATATACAAGAAACAGAGTGCGAGTGGAAGAATAAAGACATAAAAGTGATCTCTGTGAGCTCCAGGACAACCAGGACTATTTCATAGAGAAACCCGGTCTTAAAAAATCAAAACGAAAAACACATATAAATTCAAATTTTCCATTAAAATGTTATAACAATACTGTTTTATCAGAATGGTCAAAATTAACTTTGCACAGCCCTAGAAATTAACTAAAGCCTCACAACAATCTGAAGGAAAACTGATGGATCTGGACAGTGTAGGGGACAGGATTTAGCTTACCTGGTCTCCGTTGCCGTCTTCCCAGGACCAAGCTAGTCTTGAAAAACTGAATGGATTTACAGTTGTGGGATTTGCAAATCCCAATAGCGTTAGCCAACGGAGAGGTAAAATTAGAAAAGGTTCTTCATTTTGACCTTGCCATCCCATGGTCTGTGTATATAAACCACTTGAGGTGTCTTCCATGTTTCTATTTCCTCTCTAGCATTTATACATATAGTTTATACTCACAGTGCTTCTGCCTGGGATGCCCTAATTTCCCCTAAGAGACATCAAATGTCAACAGCTAAAATAAGCACCTTCTGGCAGTTTCAGAAACACAAAAATACATTCTACAGCATAGTCGCCCAGCCCCTTCTTTTTAGCTCTGCTGTAGATCTGACTAGCAGTGAGACGGTCATCTATAAACACCAAGTGAGTGGACAACAAAACCCATGTCCTAACAGCACTCAGTAACCCAGGAGCTAGTACACATCCAACACAGGTCACGCTCACTACAAAGACTGTTTGCTAGACACAGGGCTAACAGTGTTCCTTGTGTATACTTTAACTGCACAACCTTCCCTGGTAAATACAAGTAAAATAGGTGACTTCTAAGACAAGAATTATTTTCCTACAGCTGGGAAGTCCCTGGTTGGCATGCCAGATTGTGCAGGTCCTGATGGAAACTCTTCTGGGCTGGTAGACAGCAGCTTTCACGATACATTGTTACCTGAGCTTCTAGGGAGCCTGCAGGTGGAGAAAGAAAGAGAGGCAGAAACAGAAAGCAGTCTCTACTTTTTATAAGGTCACTGATTCTAAAACAGAAGAACCAAACCCTTATGACCCTGCCTAACCTTAATTATCTCCTAAAGGCCAAATTATCTCCTAGAGCCTAACTATCCCTAAATCCAAGGGGAAGTACACTGCAGTTTCAGGATTAAATATAAGCACTGTGTGAGAATGCAATTCTGGTCACAGCAACCATAGCAGTGTATTCCGCTGTAACCATGTATAATAGCAATAAGTAGAGGATAATATCCATATTAAGTATGATCCCAGTCACTTTTATGCTGTCACTGCTCGGAGATGGTGTCGTGACCTTGCTCTCTGGGCTGAATTCCCAGGCTCAGGAAAATATGTCCACTTATCATCAGGTAATCCGAAAATCATCTTCCGTCTCACCAGTCTTCTCATTTTACATAAGGAGTCCCTTGTCCCAACCTGGCATGAGTAGAAATAGAAATGTGCCAATTAAATGACTGTTCTGTGTATCAAAATCCTCATTGGAATATGTTGAGCAGGAAGCAATTTCCTCCTCACTTATTTCCATGAATATACATGATTGAAATGTTGAAACCAAATACACATTAATTGGAGTCTGTACCCAACATAAACTGTATCTAATTTTTCTTTTTCTTTTTTCTTTTTCTTTATAGGCTGGGATTTAAAAAGAAAAAATGAATGGAGAAAGATGACGAAATCCCCAAATATTTATATACTACTTAGCATTTTAGAAAGAACATGCATTCTCTTAGGGGGAAGTTACTCGACTATCACCGCTTGACAGACAAGACTCAAATGCTAATTGCTCCCAAGATAAGTCAGCTGTTACCTTACCTGTAGATTTAAATAACCCCATCCATTAATTTTGGAATCCGAGCTTTTTCCTATCCTCGGATGCCTCTGAAAATCCAAAGCTTAATTTGTATTTCGTGATGCATTTCATATATAATTTTGACACATATTAACTTAATCTAACTGCTCACAGCAATCTTGTAAGCTGGATGTAAGAAAATTGAGGATGAGGATTTGGGGCTGAGTAACTCACAGAAGGCCTGGAATTTAATTATGAGTACCAGCAATCCATCAGCATCAGCATCAGCAATCCTGGGCTCCATGGAGTCTGATTTCTTGATGATAGGCAGGTTTTCAGGATTACGATGCCTTCCTATCTCATGTCATTTTTCTCTCCTCATTTTCAGTTCTGATGTCTGTCAATTTTCTCATTGCTGTGCCACAATTATCAGGCAAAAGGGACTTGAGGAAGAGGGGGGTTCATTTTGTTTCATAGTTCAAGCACAGGGTCCATCATGGCAGGAAAAATCATGGTGTAGGAGCTGGATGTGGCTGCTCACATTTCATCTGCAGTCAGGAAGGAAGAGAAACAAATGGGAATGCTCTGGTAGCACTCTCCTTTCTGTTCCACAGAAAGTTGCTCCTGTATTCACTGTGGGCCATACCCTTCTCCTGGGAGCCATATGGAGAGTCCCTCTCAGGCGTCTTGGAGGTGTGGCTCCTGTCTGATTGCAAATCCGGTAAAGCTGATCATGAAAATCAGCCACCACACTTGAGAAACTTCAGCCCAATCATCAGGCCACTTAGGATCCTCATTGAGGACTTCTTATTATCTCCAATCATGACCTGGAAATCTCTAGCCATAAATTAAACTATAATAAATACAAACTACATTTAAATATAAAAGCTCTGGTGTCAGAAAGACAAATGTGGTACGTACTCAATTATAAGTGGATATTAGCTGTAAAGCAAAGGATGGCCATGCTACAATCCCCAGACCCAGAGATACCAGGGTAAGCATGGTGCAGAGATTGTGGAAGTGGCCAACCAACAATGTTCCAGTTGCAGAGCCATGCCATCAGAGTGAGCCCACACCTGACACTGCCTGGAGACCGGGGCCCAGAGGCTGGATGGCCCAGACTTAGGACAGAGCCAAACATGATTGCTAAAAACAATAAGAGTCAATATAGTGATGCCCAACGGTACTCTCATATGGCCATCGATTGGTGGTTACCCCAGCTGTCATCAGAGAGCCTTCATCCAGTAACAGATGCAGAGACCCACAGCCAAACATGAGGCTGAGCTTGGGGAATGAGGCTGAAGAAAGGGAAGAAGGATTGTAGGAGCCAGAGGAGTCATGGACATCACAAGAAAACCCATGGAATCAGCTAACCTGGTTCATAGGAGCTCACAGAGACTGAACTGAAATCAGGGAGCCTGCATGAGACTGACCTTGGCTGTCTGCATGTATGTGGCATTTGTGTAGTTTGGTCTTCTTGTGGATTCATAACAGTGGGAGCAGGTGCCGTCTTTTGACTCCTTTGCTGGCTTTGGGGACCCTATTCTTCATACTGGCTTTCAAGACAGCCAAGTTTAGGCAGTGGGGAACAAAAGGCTGGTTGAGAATAGAATTAATTGAATGGAGGGTCCATGTTCCACGCTTGTAAACAGCAAACCTTGCAAGCTTCAGCCATGCGGTTCTGGCTTTACAATGAAGGACAGAGGAAGAAAGGAGTTATGGAATAAAGCTAGTGAGGCCAGGCATGTGTCAGGGGTATCCCTGAAGGGAGGTCCATTAGAAAGACCTTTGTGTGGAACTGTAAAGTCAAAGCCTGGGTTGCCGGGGAGAAACCATGATGTTAGAGATGCCAGAGCTGTAGGATACCTGCTGAGGAGAGCTGATAACAGGGAGTGGAAACAGCCCTGAAGAAAGAAGTGTGCTGCAGTCAACAAGGCAGAAAGAGTTTGGAGATGTGGAGAGCAAAGTACTGTCATGTATATAGGTTATATGTTATAGAGTTAATGCTAAATTAAAGTTATATTAAAGAGTGTAGTTACTCCTTTATTGATACATTGCAAAACTCTTATTATGTTCTTGAAAATATAGTATTGAAATATATACATTTATATATCATTGAAATGTCATTCAATGATACATTCATTTGAAATATAATTCCTTCATACTTATAATGCCTATAATAATTTATGATTCCAATAGATTAGAAACAACATGTAATAAAATGTAACAATCACAATAAAACTGTTATTAGAGTATATATGAATGTTACTTGCTTCTCCCCTCCCTCTTGGAAGAGTACAAAAAGATAACATTCTCAAGACCATGATTCACACAGGTAACTAAAGCGTCAAAACACAGAAATACCGCTAATGAACTGCAGCACGTGAAAGATTGTTGAAGCCAAAAACGAGCCACGTTGTATTGGTATTTGTTAAGGCAGGTTCCTCCCCGCCGGCCTCCCGGACCTGCAGCCATGGTCCTGCAACCACGTGTGCCCCAAATAACACTCAGAGACTCTGTATTTGATACAATCCTGTTGGCCAATTACCATTATTGTTTAAGGACTAGCTCTAGACAGAGAAGAGGAGAAAATGGGAGATGTTATTCTGTATATATGTTTCTCATACTGGTTAATAAAGCCCTGTGGCCAATAAGATAGCAAGATAGGCGGGGCTAGGAGACAAGGAGGAAGAGGAAGTGAGTAGTAGGAGTCGAGATGTAGCCCCGGAAGGAGAGAGGATGCCAGCCGCGGCTCCCCGATAAGACGACCACGTGGAAATACTTAGATAAGTAGAAATGGGTTAATGATTAAGGCAGAGCTAGCCCATTAACAATAATGGTAACTGGCCAACAAGATTGTATCAAATACAGAGTCTCTGAGTGTTATTTGGGGCACATGTGGTTGCAGGACAATGGCGGCAGGACCAGGAGGCCAGCGGGGAGACCTGCTGTAACATAATGGTGTCAGAACGGGGATTGAGAACTTTCGCTTAAAACTTAACAAAAGCTTAAAAAATACTTTTTAGAAACAAAGGAACAGAGACTAGCAAGACTTCTTAGTAGCAGCATTTTCTCGGTTGGATTTGTTTTGCTGTAGACAGAGAGTTGCAGGGCTCCTTTAAGGGAGGTTTCCAATTAGCATAAGCGGCAAAAAACCGCCTTGATTTTAAAGAGCTCTGCTAACAATTCATTGGTGTATACAAGAGCTGCAATGAAGGTTTACACTGTGTTTTAAAAAATACGCTGGCTTTGGAGAGAAAAAGAAACAGGATACAATGTTTTAAAAAAGAAAAAAGGAAATGAAATGGATGGCTATGGTGGCGCAGGCCATTAATCTAATCCCAGCACTCAGGAAACAGAGGCAAACAAATCTCTATGATTTCAAAGTAAACCTGGTATGCAATGAATTCCAGGACAGATAAAAATTACACAGAGAAACCCTGTCTCAAAATATGTAAAAATAGAAGTAGAATAAATAGAGTAATAAGAAAGCCACGTAAAGATGGAAAACACAGAGAGATTTTGGATACTATACACACTTCTGTTGTCTTTAAATTATTTGATTGCTGAGAAAATAACAACTGCTGATAAAAGAAATACTGCTGGATTAATTCAATTTATATATTTTAAAAATGCTTTGACTCCAAAATTTAAGCATAAGGACAAGTTACTGGGGAAAAGGATTTCTATTTTTGTTTCCACAGAAAATGAAAAGCTATGGATTCTTTCCAGACTTATATGGTTTGATCAAGCCAGACCCCCTGAAACAATTCCCCAGATGATCCAACATTCAAAGCAGTTGAGACAAAGCCTTGCAGACTACAGCCAAGATTTCTGTGTCTTCTTTGAACCCCCATGACAGCGCCCTCTACCAGCAGGAAGTAGTTTGGAAAGAACGACGCCCAAATTCCCAAATATTGTTTATAAATGTTTGTTTTCATTTAAATGGACATGGTTATAAATGGTTAATGACCACAACCAATCTTTTTAAAGGTAAAAAGGGAATTATGGTATAGATATGAATACTTTGCTTTGAAATGGATTTTCTTTTATTGATACAATTTAAGGTCAATTTTGTGATATGTATATTTCTTCTCTTGTTTAGGTATTGTGTTTATATAGCTCATTGGAAAATGTAATGTATAATTTAATACAGATTATAGAGAGTTACTTGTGATAGTCAAACTTTAGAGTTAAGTTAATTAGGATTTCTAGATATGCAGAGATGTATTTGAGATGAATAGGCATTCTTCAAACCTTTCAAAGACCTATAGAATATGGCATTTAAAATGGTTTGGGGATTTTCTTGACAGGGAGGCACAACTGCTCCTGGTAACACCACCTGCATCAAAAAGGAAGATGGACATTGAAGAAACTCGTTATGAAGTTTGCTTTTAATATGGCAAGACTAACCATTTGGGCAAGGTACTGCTCTTCTGGACTGTTTGACTTTATATTGTAGAAACTGGACATGCAGGACCCACAAAAAAGGTGACTGCTGATGCAAGATGGACATTGCTACAGGATTCCTGCTTCATGGACGAGGCTGCCAGACAGCCAGACAGTCTACAGGACACAGAGAAAAGTTTCCTGCTTTGCTGAGGAGTCTGGACACACACTATGGCCTATGGGCTGAAGATGGAACATTACAGAAGAACTTCAGGTGACTGACCAGGCAATGCATTGTCTCTGTCATTTCTAGAGTTTATATATTATCCTTCTATGGTCTTGGATGGAGTTGAAGACAGGTAGTTATGATTATAGTTTTTCTTAGTTAGGATTAAAAATAAGTTACATATAGGTCTTTAGACTGACAAAGATAGGATAGATGATATTTTCTTTAAGTCTTACAAAATGTTAATGGACTAAATATTGTTAACTGTGATTCTTACTTGATAACTGTTGTATGGTATATTTTGCTATGTTAAGGTTAAACCCCTTCTTTTACTTTAGACAGAAAAGAGGAGATGATGGGAGATGTTATTCTGTATATATGTTTCTCATACTGGTTAATAAAGCCCGGTGGCCAATAGAAAACAAGATAGGCGGGGCTAGGAGACCAGGAGGAGGAGAGAGGAAGTGGGAGGAGTCGAGATGTAGCCCAGGGAAGAAGCAGGAAGCGTGCCGCGGCTCCCTGATAAGACGACCACATGGAAATGCTTAAATAAGTAGAAATGGGTTAATAATTAAGACAGAGCTAGCCCGTAAATAATAATGGTAACTGGCCAAAAGGATTGTATCAAATACAGAGTCTCCTGCGTGTTATTTGGGGCTGGCACAGCTGTGGGCCCAGACTGGCAGGCTGACGGAAACATACATGCTACAGGTATTGTTATTATTACTGTTATTGTTATAGAGAAAATACAGTGGACAAGCTCCTTCATTGTAAAAAGAGAAAATGTAAGAAAAAAAAAAAGAAAACCTTTCTGGATAAAACAAAAGAAAACTTTCTGGAAGCACATCTTGGCACTGTTAGATAATAAATAATGAATGGAGAATATGGCTCAGAGACAGAAAGTGCCTTGACAGGCTAAGAGATGAGAAAAAAAGCCATGATAGTACATGCAAATGCATTGGAGAGGCAACTGCCTCTGCCCCCCCCAAGACAAGCCCCTCCACTGCATCTCTTACCATTGCTATAGTAACCAAAAAAATAATTATGCTTCTGTCATTTGTCTCAGATTCAATGACATTTGATCTACCCTTCATATGTCATTTCTCTGCTGGAATCTGGGAAAAGAAAGTTGCAGGTACAAGAAACTATATAACAAGTGTATTTTCTGTCCTCATCTGTAGTGAACTCTGTGAGTAGAAACGAGGCAGGTCTCACTTGTACCTAATGATGTTCTGGTTCTTATCCTCCCAGCTCAGAGAGTTGGTGGGATCCAAATACATTCTCCCCGCAGCAATCAGCCTATTGGATTTCATTCCCAGGGATGGAAACTTCCACTCTCCTACTTAGTGATTCCTCTGTCTTCTTATGTTTTTTCAATAACCAGTGGAGCCTTAAAAATTACTCATGTCAAGACCCTTGCATGAACCGTGAAAACAGAATGTCAGCATTTAGTGCCAAGTCCCTGAAACTCCCCTTTTAATTCCCAATATTCTTGAAACATCAAAACAACCAAAAAATATAGCCAAGATGTGGAGTCACTGTTCCTTCTCAAGTATGCTGGGAATGATAAGAAACTCGTGTTTTCTAGAAGACAGCCTGACTCCTGCAAACGCACTGTGTCTTCTAATCTTTGGGACCTTGCCCATACAGTGACAAAACAAGTGAATGATGTCACCTGGTTTTGCAGTCTAACTTAAAAGGCCCTCTCCCTTAACTGACTGGGTGAAATAAAGGAACATTATAGGGAAGCCAAATGCCATAAACCCAGATGGCCAATCATGGATCCCCAGGTAATACTGTAAGGAGAATAAATAATATTGGCAAGTTTTGTAAGGGATGGAAGGGTGTTTGTTTACCCATTGACTGTGTACCTTAGCAAGGCAGTAGATATAGCAAGGCATAATACATATGTGAACTCTTGGTGATGTTTTCCAGGATTCTCTACAATCTACCTCCTTGTCTGAGCACAGCTAAGATGTGGATGTGACTCTTTCCCACTAGCTGTCTTTCGTAGTGATGGAAGGTCCTATGCATGCTACTAAAGGAAAAGGGTGATCATCAGTCATACCCAAATGTGAGTCCTAGAAGCTACAATGATAACTGCAGGATAATACAGGCCCACTGGTGCAATGGTGGTGCTAAGTTATAGGAGTAACCAACCGTTTTCTGAATGGACTTAAGTTTTGCTTGACAAGATGAAACCCATACAATGCACATGTAATAAGCTTTATTTTCTTTTTCCATTCTTTTTTCTTTTTATTGAAGATAGAAAAGCATTTATTTGTAATAGTGCAGAGACTAAGTGACTACTGAATTCTCAGTTCTAACTGTGACATCTTTACCTCAAGTCCACCTCCCAAGGTTCAGGGATCATTGAAGAAGTGTGGGAAGAAACTGTAAGAGCCAGAGGTGATGGGTAACTACAAGGAGAACATGTTTTCTGGACACAGCTGGGTAGTTGCCCTTATAAACTCACAATGGCTGTAACAGCATACATAAGATCTGTGCAAACTCAACAAAGCCCAACAAATTCACATCATGGGTGGCAGCTAGAGTGCTGAGCAGGAATACCAACCACCTCTACCTGAAGAGTCACTGGCAATTGGTAGCTACTGGGAAAGAGAAAGCCAGTTTTCAAGAGTGGAGCCCCTAAGTCAACCATGTTCAAGTGGAAGGCCACACAACACACTCAAGAATATATGGTGGTACAAAATGGACTTCAGAGATTGTCTTAAAAAGAGGACATAAAGTTGAGTGAGCAGGGAAAGCAGGGACATATGGGGAAAGATGGGAGAAGGTGAATATGATTTTAAAAAAATAAAACCACGTTTTTTCAAGTGAAATATAAAAAAAATGCAGGAGGGAGAAAAGAATAAGAGTTATCCAAAAATTCTAATGCATTGGTGGAATTTAGCAACAACAAAATTGTTAGAAACTCCCCAAGGAATTGTTCAGGCTGGAGAGCCACTGGTTTGAAGGAAACATTTGCACTTAATTTCCTGGGTTGGCTCTTTCTCAAAGCTCCCATTCTCAGGTAACATGAGCGTGGGCACTGCATGGTCACCTCTGCAGGGCACAGGAGGGACTTGCCAAGATCCTCTGAAGGGAAGGAAGTAACTGCCTTACTAAGGGAAAAGCATTAAAATAGAAAACTTATCTCAAAAATCACCATAGCACTTACACGGACTCCTGACTTGGGAATAAGAGAACTTCTTTTTATCTAACATCCCCATGAGCAGTGCATTTAGCTAGCTGTCAAATATTCAAACAGAGTAACGTTTATTTCTAATTATTTTGGTATTTTTTTTCCTGGGTTGCATGATTATGTGGCTAGAGATCCTAATTTTATGCACATATTAATTGATACTTAAGATAATAAGGATGCTGTAAGTCTTGGAGTCCACAATAACAATGTACTTACTAATGGAGGCTGCCCATGCATATTTATGATTCTCAAACTTGAGTATAACCTTCAAAGTAATTCAACAAACAATAGTGTATCCCAAGTCCATCAGGACTGATCTACTCATGAACTCACAGAGACTGCAACAACATACACAAGGCCTGTGCATGCTCAAACCAGACCCCCCCCAAAAAAAAAATCCAAGCATAGAGGAGAAGAAACAGACACAACACCCTACCCATAACCAAGGAGCTATTTTTAGTTGATATCTATTGGAGAAAGGAAAATAAGCTTTCTCCAATGGAGTGTCACTGCATCTATCGCCCATACTCCAGACCAGGCACCATGTTGTTGGTCAACACAAGATGGATTTGGTGTTCTTTTGTACACGTGCTTTTTGTGCTTTTTGTTTTCTTTTGGCATTTTTTGTATTATTGATTTTTTTTTAATTTCTCTGTTTTGGTTTTATTCTTTTCTTTTGATTTTTCTTCCTTCGTATGTGATTACATGTGGGGTCAGGGGGAGAAAGAATGTGAAGATAAGTGGGAATGGAGGTGGGGAAGATCTGGGAGAAGTTGAGGGAGAAAAAATTAAAGTATTGTGTAAACATTTTAATAAAACAAGAAATTAATAAAATTTTGGGTAAATTTAAAGAGATGTAAAAAATAACTCAATGAATGTTTATATGTTTATGGTATGAAAACCGATGGCTTGATACAGGTATAAGCCTTGTGTCATGCTTTCACAAATCACTTATGCGTGTTATACTTTGGGTCCCCAGAACTTGCTAATTGTGTAGCTGAAAGTTTGTGTCTTCTGGTCAATACCTTCTCGGTTTTCCTCACAGATCCAGCCCCTGAGAAGTAACCATTCCACTCTGTTTTAATGAGTTGGAAGATTTTTAGACTTCCCAAATGACAAGTATGGTATTTGTCTTCCCATGTTTGGTTTAACCCATTTTGCAAAATGTCCTCTGGGATGACCCACCTTCGCATAAATCCTCACTGTTGGGACTGCATACACTCCCATACATATGCACTGCATTCCCTTCGTTCATTTCCTGTTAGCCTGTTCTAATACCTTGGCTATTGTGAATAACACTAATGGACAAAGGAGTATAGATTTCTTAATATTTGGATTTCATTTATTTGGATATAAACAAAAGATCCTATAGCTATATCACAAAGAAACTCTATTTTTAATTTTCTGGGGGCCTGAAAAGGTTTTCATGGAGTAAAGACTACCTTTACACCAAACACTTTAATCATAGATACTCTAACAAATATAAGATAATAGCATTCCTTCGTTTTGCTAAGCACTGATTATTTTCATTGGTGTTGGACACCTTTGTATGTACCTGCTCCCACATGTTCCTATTTTGTATGTACATGTTCCTACAAAGGCATAGGACACCTTTGTATGTAACTGTTCCTTCTTCTTCCTTGGAGAAATAACTCCAACTTATCTGCCACTTAGATTGACTAGCTTGGATTTGTTTGTTTTCCTTCAGTTGAGTTGTGTCTATTCTTTGTTAATATTACACATTATCCTGTAATCAGATTAAGTTTATCTGCTAATGTCTCCTTCCATTTTGTATGTTGGCTTTTCATTTGGTGGTTTGTTTGCTATGTAGAAGCTTTTTAGTTTAGTTTGTCCTTTTAGTGTTAGGGATGAGCCACAAAAACACAACCCATGCCTAATATTTGTGAAACCCTGGATTCTAACCTTAGCATTGCAAAAATAATATGTAGGATTAATTTTCTCTTTCTATGAAAAAAATAGTATTGCAATTTCTATCAAGATTATGGGACATAAAGCCACAACACAAAAGTCAGTTGTAAACCGGGTGCTAGCAATGAACACTCCAGGAAATTAAGAAAACAATTCACTGGATAAGCTGAGAGATTTGGCATTTGTCTTAGATTTTTATTTATGGTGTGAACCTTGCCTTTAGTGGCTGAGCTATCCCTCTAGCCCTAGTTAGGTTTTTATTGCTGTGAAAAGACACCATGATCATGGCAACACTTATAAGGAAAACATTTAATTGGGATGGCTTACTTGTACTTTCAGAGGCTCAGTCCATTATCATCAGGGGTACCATGGCAACATGCAGGCAGACATGGTCCTAAAGCTGAGAGTCCTACCTCTTTCAGGTGATAGGATGTCAAACTGACTGTCACACTGAGTGAAACTTGAGAAAAGAAGCCTCAAATCCCACCCCCACAGTGACACACTCCCTCCAAAAAGGCCACACCTCCTAATAGTGCCACTCCCTTTGGGGGACATTTCCTTTCAAATAGCTACAGCATTGTCTTCACTAACAGTTTGATGAGATGTAGTAGTGTTGAATTTTTCTTTGTTGGAAAACCCTACTGCTTACTCATTGGTAATTCAGAATTTCTATGTGTGTGCTGTAGCTTTGGCAGGTTGTGGGTCCCAGAAGACCACACTACCCAAAGTAATCTGCAGAGTCGGTGCTGCCCTACTACGGTTCTGATGATGGGGCTGGAAAGATGGCTAAACAGTTAAGAAGGCATATTTCTCTTGCGGAAGACCTGAGTTTGAGTCCCAGAACCCGGATTGGGTGGGTCCCTACTGCCTGTAACTCTAGCTCTGATTGATACAACATTCTTCAGGCTTCTGTAGACACCAGCACTCATTTGCACATACATAGATACTCAGATGTGACACATAAATAAAATTATGATTATTTAAAACTCCATTGTTACATCCATACAAATAGAATTAAAACCATCCTGAACCATTCAATTTTGAGCAAGTTCCCACTCCTACTACTAAGATGTAGACAGGACTACTTGAATACAAGTTACTCCATGAGGAGCATTGGCTTGCCCATCGCAGGTGTTTTTACGCTAAGGCAGGAACCGGGAGAGTTCCTGAAGATGGAAGACTAAACGTTAGGCAAGTAGGTACCACCCTATCAGGGGGCGACAGAGTCAAAACAGTACAGCTGTGCATAGTGAAGCACAAACTGTGATGGACGTTGTTTTCTTTTGAGGGGTATTTTTTAATTTAATTCATTTGTTTTAGCTGGTGTACAAAATAATGGGCTTCTTTATGGCATTGTCACAAATATAAATCATTGTGTTCGGCAGATGTTCCCGTCTTTAACCTCTTAAGTCCCACCACCGCCTGATGGTCCGTTTCCTTCTTCAGAAACGGCCCTTATTTAGCGTTTGGTTTCTATCAGATTGTTATTCATTTCATGCCCTGCTTTCCCTTGGGGAACAATCTCTTCATTTTGTATCATCTTACTGTACCATTTATAAAGTTTCTGTAGCTGCAAAGTAGATCAACAGCCCTCAAAACAGTCCACCTGTCCAGAAAATCTCTGTACAGTGCAGAGAAAACACAAAGTGACTGGAATCAATCAGTGTTGCCCATTGGTTTCTGCTTAAATCACTAGGTCTCGCCCCCATTTCAGAACGCAGGCTGTTTAATTTGCTTGTGCTTCTGTCTGATAGCTGTGTCCATGTGACACGTTTATATTTTGGTTAAAGTATCTGCACCCTGTTTCTGTTGGCTTGCACCATCCAGAAAACTCTAATCGTGTTAGCTGCGCATGACAGGATATGCTGTGGAAATAGTGGCTTCCGACAACACTGTAGTTTCTCCCTGGCCCTAGGTGGCACACAGAGTATCTGTCCTCCAAGCTTTTGTTCAGCTCCTACCCTCAGCTGCTTTGATCTTTTGACAATGTGCAAGGTATTTCTTTCCTCTTCACATAGATTTCTTTCCTTTTCAGTAACATCGTTTTATTTTAATTAGTGCACATTCCTTATATAAAAGGATGGGCGCCATTATGATATTTTCATACAGTTCATCACACTTGGCTCATATTTACTCCCAGACTCACAGACCTCTTCCATTCTACTCATTTTGTAATACATCCCTGATCTCTGGAAAGGGGTTACAGTCTAGATACATTTTTTTTGTGGCTAAGTTCTCAACAGTATCTTACTCTTTGTGCCTTGGCCAGTCATGTGTTCCTGTGTTAGTCACCATCGACTGCGAAGTTTCTCAGAGGAGGGCATGTCCCGCTAAGCCAGCCATTACTGTAGTTCACAGAAGTCACAGACGGCTATGATTAACAATGACGCCTCTGTTCTTGTAACTGGTGTGCCACCTGCCAACTCTATGAAAGTTAGCCAGTGAGTGTGAAGCTTCCCAGTCAGTCACAGCTTGATACCTCATGTTCTCTGACTCACATATGTGGTATCTTCAGCAACCGTGTCTTAGAGTTAAGTCCTGGAGGGTAACTGAGAGCAGCAGTGATGTAATGTTTGTGGCTTCTGTGGGACCTCACTTGGCAATCTCTCCAAAAGAAGTTTCCCATTTCCAGCACTGCCGGTCGCTGGTGTCTAGTACAGGAATTGTTGACCTGTGTAGGGAGGGATAAATAACACTAGCGAGCTTCTGAAATCAACACATGTGATCCCTGAGAGGCTATTTATACTCCAGTGGATGGTCCTATATCCATCCGTATATATTCAGGATTGTGCGAACATAAATTTATGAGAGGAAATTAGTGGAGGATGGTGAGCAGCTGAACAGAAGAGACTGAAGGAGTGAATTTCATCAGAACACATATAAATATATATAATTCTCAAAAAAATAAAAGAATCCAGAAAAAAAAATTTCCAAGTCCACCTTGCCTGATCATGAATTATGAGGTCTTAGTTGCTGCCTGGTTGTCCAGTCTCTCCAGATAAAAGGCCATTATAACCATTCTTACTGGATAACTTTGTTGTATTGGTTAAATAAAATGATATATGCAAATTCCCTGTGTTTTGTGGGCATTTTAATAAGCCATAGCTTACAAAAGAAGATTGGGTGATTTATCCAGGACCACAAAGCTAGAAAACCGTCTCCACCTCCATATTTACAATAGCCACATGTCTGTGAGAGGAACTGAAGAATCAGCCTCGGTTGCCTGCTCCCCAAATATGATAACAATGCTGACCCCTAAAAAAGGGCTCTGACCAACGTTAAGTGTGACAACAATAGGGAATTCAGTGACTTCTGCCCTAAATACCTCTTATAACATTTATGTGTTTATTAATTCATTTATTATCTCATTTATTTCATAATTATAGATGTCCCAGGCTCTGTGCCAGACGTGGAAAACCAAGATAAAAAACAAATAGCTAGTATTTCTGGCTCACTTCTTATATCAACTGCGCTAAATTCTTAGGGATTCCAAAAGTGTCCCACATGACTTGAGACTCGCAGTTGCTGACCGTGTGCTTGAGTGGGAACATCCACCTCAGCTTGACCCTGAGCCCTGTCATTGTCACAGTCTAGCTGCTCTTTGACACCCATTAGCACAGCTGCGGGGGAAAGATGGAAAATTCCTCTCAAAGGACGAGGAGCCAACTCTTCTCTAGCAAACAGAAGGTCACTCATCCACCTAAAGCTGGGAAGAATTTATCCCATAAGGGTAAACGAGAGAAGGGCTTCATTAAGTTGACAAATAATAGCCTTGGCCGCTCGCCTCCCAGGGCTGGAGAACTGGAGAGGCTGGGCTAATTGCTTATAAAGGCAGACTTAAACATCATTTATTATTTTTGCCTTAATCAACTTGCAAATCGGAATACTCCAGACTTTCTATAGCGGGAATTATATCTTGTTTGTACAAAGAACAAGTTGATGCTGTTCTTCGAGCATGCTTTTTACATTAATACGTAACTGCACAACTCTCGTAGCACTGTTTTAGATGACACAGGGTCCACAGCTTTGTCTCAGTTTTCAAATGAGTAAACAAAGGAACAAGTAAAGTCAGTGGCCACAAGCTTTCAGCCATAAGAGGTCATTAAATTCCAAAATTATGTGATTTGAGAAAGATTGTGAAAACCATTGGAAGTCCTAATCCTATATATGGGGAAACGTAAACTGTATCAATAGTGTGAAAGCAAACGTTCTAGAGGGACAGGAGAGAGACACCACACCATTGTTGCTGTTGTTTTTCATGTGAGAGGGACTTATGAGATTTCTCCACATTTTTGATGTTTTCCATAATGTTTGCCTGATATTTTCATATGGCAAATGCTGGCTTTCATTTCTCTCTCTCTCTCAAAAAGAAGGGATCCAATAATAATCCAAAGAAATGATTAAATGATTACATACTTTAGCATCAGAGATGTAAAAGAAAATGTGTTAACAATGAAAAGCAATAAATGACAGTAGGGATATTACTAATCTGTGAGAAAGGTATTCTGTTTGAGAGCCAGAGAGAAACATCTCTGTCTCTGTCTGTCTGTCTTTCTCTCTCTCTCTCCTCCCCTTCACCCCCCCTCTCTCTCTCACACACACACAATCAATCAATCAATGCACACACAATGCCTGAAACAAGATCTACAGATATCTGAGAGAGGCCAGGAAAGGCTAATTTCATTTTGAGGTATTGGTTGCAGCTGACAGATGTCAGAAACCAAAAGATTATCCAAAACCCAATTGCACTAGCAGCACAAAACATTAGTCTTATATTTTTGGTTGTGAGCTGTTACAGCATGTTGTTCCCGCCAGCCTCCAGGTCCTGCCGCCATTGTCCTGCAACCACGTGTGCCCCAAATAACACTCAGAGACTCTGTATTTGATACAATCCTGTTGGCCAATTACCATTACTGTTTATGGGCTAGCTCTGTCTTAATTATTAACCCATTTCTACTTATCTAAGTATTTCCACGTGGTCGTCTTATCGGGAAGCTGCGGCAGGCGTCCTGCTTCTTCCCGGGCTACATCTCGACCCCTACTACTTCCTCTTTCCTCCTTCTTGTCTCCTAGCCCCGCCTATCTTGTTATCTCATTGGCCACAGTGCTTTATTAACCAGTATGAGAAACATATATACAGAATAACCTCTCCCATCAGTGAGCCTAGCCTTTAACAGCTGAGCCACATCTCCAGCCCCAATACACCAGTCTTCACCAAGAAGGAAAACCATTTTTAGCTCATGCCATAGTCCAGTGACTCAGAGATGCTCAGAGTCCTGCTATGTGCAGTACTTCAGGGACCCAGCTTCCATCGTGTGCTAGGGACTCAGAGACCTCAGGAAACAATTCAAAAGCCGTAAGAAAATGCAAGTGTTGGGGGAGGACATGATAGACTTCCTTCCATTCCACTCAGTGTAACTGTGATTCAAGCACCATCTTCCCTGTGAATGTCATTTAGTGGGTATAAAGAAAGAAAAGAAGTGGGTTTGGTTAGCATCTTGATAATATGTTCCACAAAGGATTTTGGAGAACAGTGAATTGCTGCAGAGCTGAGTAGCCAGTGAGTACCAATGCATTTGTGTATACATACGGCTCCATGGATTTCCCCACACCTTTCAACCACTTCAACTATCTTCACAGTAGAGAAAAATTTGCCATGGACACACTTCCAATATTCTGGTAACAACAACGGAAGTGCTTGGCAGTGTTTCTTCACCAGATTCATACCTGGGTGTACTTAAAAACTATAAAGTAGAGACACGCACAGTCAACCGAGAGAAATTCAGAGAGCACTGGTCCTCCTTAATACCTTAGCGCTCTGTATAACTGAACTGCAGCTAATCTGTAGAAAAATATCCCTTGATCATGTAATTACATGGAGGCAGAGAAAGAAAAATAAGAAACCAGCATGGCCAGACATTCACAACCTTCTCGTCTCCTTTACATACCCCTGTAGTGAATAATTGTTATTTCTGGAGGAAAGACAGCTTCCCAGGCAAAATTGGAAAAAATAGCATTAGCTCTGCACTAAATCTTCAATTAATCATTGTGTTAAGGGGGAAAGTGCCAACAAACTATGAGACTATATAATAACTCATGAATATAAATCAGAGACTTTAAATCACTCCTTAAACAAATATTTGGCCATTCACCGCTATCAATAATTATGTAGCTTATCTGAGAGAGGAAAATTGAAGAAGCAGTTTGGACTTAATGCTTATTTAACTTTCAGTAGTCTCAATTCTTTAAAGGACAGCCCCAACAGAGTGGCTGCTCAAATCCTCACATGGACATCGCTTTCCAAACGCTCTGTGTATCACAAGTTGCCTTTGTGAATCTCCAGTCCTGCTGGCCCTTGAGTGAAGCCAGAGATAGTCTGTTTATTGGGAAGAAGTAATTGCAACAGAGGCATGTTGAGGATCTGAATCAGACCAGTACAGGTCCTGTGCTTGCTGCCTCAGTCTATGTGGGTACTGGGCACTTTGTACAGTTGAGTTAGAGTGACTGTTCTCCCAATGTCCCCCATGACCTCTGGCTCTTAGACTCTTTACACCTCCTTTTTGAAGAGTTCACGCCCTGAGTGGGAGAGATTTGGTGGAGACATCCCAACTAGATCTGTGTGTCTGAATAAGGTCCTGATCTATGAGTATAGCATAGTATCATTAGCGATCATTATTTTTAAGATAAGTAGTAGTTGGTTTTACCCAAGGTCTCTGGAATATCCAGTCTCTGGTTCTCAGCCATGTAAGCAGTATTGGGTATAGGATCTGTCTCCTGAGTGCATCTCATGTGGAATCAGACAGTGGCTGGTTTGTTCCACAAGTTTTGTGACACCATTGGCTCAGCACATCTTATAGGCAAGGCAGCATTGCAGATCAGAGGTTTTGTGGCTGGCTTGGTGTTTATATCTCCCCATGGTGCAGAGTATCTTCCTGTTCCAAAGAGACTAGAACATAGGGAAGAAACATTAGTGTAGGCACCAGCTCTACCTCTCCATCCATGTTCAATGAGTTGTATGAGTATTGTCTTCAGTAATGGGGCCTTGTAATAAGTTTGTGAAGAACAATCTACAGTCTTGGCAATGGCCTCAGTTGTTTGGGGATTTCTATATGACCCATTTAGCTAACAACTCAATTGGTTATAACCCAGTCCTGGTGCCAAAAGTATTGATTGATGACAAAAGATGGCCAGTGGGGTGTAGGCAGAGTTTACCTGTATAGCAGCTGCTCTCAAATAAACACACAGAGGCTCAATATTATTTACAAATGCTCAACTGATAGCTCAGGCTTGTTACTAGCTAACTCTTAGACTTAAATTAACCCATATTTCTACTTATGCTTTGTCACATGGCTCTGTGGCTTGTTATTTTATTTTCTACATGTCCTGTTTCAGGTGGACATCTGCCCTGACTCTGCTTTTTCTTCCCAGAGACCTCAGTGTCTGGATGCCCCACTTATACTTCTTGCCTGGCTACCAGCCTATCAGGGTTTTATTATTTAATGAGAGTAATACACATTCACAGTGTACAGAGACTACAGATTCGTTCAGGTTTAAATAAAAGCAATGTACTTGAGGAAGAGCCCTGAAATCCTGACTACAAATAAAGGAATAAATCTAGAAGAATTACAAGACGCTTGATTTATATTTTACTTTCTCAAATGTAAAACAAAAGTCATCTTTGGCTGACTTATGTACAATTCACAGTCTATACTTGTGTTAATGCAGATATGTATGTTATCTTTAATAGTTTATGTATTTTCAGAACAAGGAGACCAGACATCAATGAAAACAGATGGCCAACATCTCAAAATGCCTCTGTTGCAGTTTCTTCACAATTCTACATCCAGAACAGCTTCAAGGCTGCTAGCTGAGATGATCCAGTCTCACAGGATATTCCAGTCAGGACTTGACCATAATCCTAAACTTTCTCAGTGTCCCCCAAATATTACCAGTGCTCTCAATTAGCAGGAAGCAATCTGGAGAAATATTCCCATCCCCCAAAATTGGGTTATGAATGTTTGTTATTAAAGGGGGATTGCTAACAAGTTGCTATTAGAAATGGTCAGAAAAAAAGCTAAATAAAGGAGATTAGATTCAGAGATCTCAATCTAAAAAGAAATGGGAGGAATATAGAAGTGATAGGATAAAAATGTAGATTATTGAATCTACTTTAATCCAAAAATAATTATTAATCTTAAATATTTTAGATTTGTATGGATTTTAGTTTATTGATACAAATTTTAAATTAATTTTGTTGTACTATATGTATATTTCTACTCCTGTTTAAGGATTGTACTTATGCAACTCATTTAAAAATGTAACGTATAATCAAGAAATAGAGATTAATAGTCATCTATGATGTTAGGTATGTTTTCCAGGTCATTCACAGATATGTTTAAATAGGTGGTCTTCAAAGACTTTAAAAAATGGCATTTAATATGTTTAATGTTTTATGAAAGTAAGACATGTCTGCTCTTGGCAGCACCAATCTAGTTCAGAGAAGATAATAAGCATCTAAGAAATTTTGTGTGTTATTTTTTTTGTTTACGGGAAAAATTAACCACATGGGCAAAGAAACTGCCCTTGCCTCAAATTGCTGACTGTTACTATCCAGACTGGACAAGCAGGGCACAAAAAAAGGCAGCTGTTGAATTTTGCCAAGACTAGATAGGACAGTTCTTCAGAATCCCTTGCTTCATAGGGATGTCTGTCAGATATGCTAGGCCCGAAGACTAGAATTGTATGCTTCAAGATTACAGAAGAACTGTGGGTGTCTGTCCAGACAACCAAGATGACCCTGTATTGGGTAGCATTTCATTCCTCTGGAGTCTTACATGGAGTTGAAGAAAATTAGACATAATTTTTCTTAGTTGTCATAAAAACTAATTAAGTATAAAACTTTAGACTCAGAAACATAAGAAATAACTGTTCCCTATGCTGTATGTTTTGCATACAACTGGTCTACCAAATCCTTCAGGTTTCAGGAAGCAGCTCCTACACCCCCATGTTTGTCCTTGTTACTAGGCAAACTACTATGTCATAGATGCTAATATCCTTTATATTTATAATTCCACATACAAGATATTGCAACACATTTGGACACATGTTGCTCTGTGTGACCTCGCCAAATGGTAATTCATGAGATCTGAATCCTGTTACTATGTCCTATTCACCTCTTCATCCAGGATCTAAGGTGCTGATTGGCTCTAAACTGGTGTTGATGGAGCACTCCTCTGCTGAAAATATCTGCAGATCTGGATCGGGAGAGGGATGTAGTGGGAGTTGACACATGTCGTGACATGTCACTGCTCCTTCTTCCTTCTGCTCTGTTTTCAGAAAAACTTTATTCCTGTCCCCAGAGGAGGCCAAGTAAGTGGGATCTGCCTGCTGCCTCTACCTCGAGTCTTGTGCCAGCTTGCTAAATATAACTCACTCCCTCTCATCCCTTCCCTTACTCCTCGGCAGAAGGCAGACAACATGACTGGTGAACCCCGGTGGCACATACAGTTGTGGAATGGGCTGAAAACAACAGAGGAGAAAATGAAAATTCCCCATTTCTAAGTTCCTAAACTAAGATCTCTACATATCCACCAGAATTCACCTTGTATCTTAGGCATATCTATTTCCCCCCTCCTGGCCAGAATCTAAATTAAAGAAGTCCTGTGCACTTAGGATTTTATATCTGGACATTAGTAATGCAATACTTCTTTACTGAGTGGCCGTCATGCTTAGATGAGATGCCCTAGGGTGTGGGAGAGATCAGAGTGAGTGTTATGGAATAAAAGAGAGCTCTGCATATGGACAAAACTGGAAAAGCACTGTTTCCTCCTCTAAACAGGGAAACTGAGACCCTCAAGGAGCAGAATTTTGGAACTGAGATGTGGTTTGATGCAAACAGCTGACAATTGAGCAATGGATGAGTCTAATGCATAATTTAAAAGCAAATATGACTTCAAGTGAACATTTGTCCTCATGGACATGGCATCTCCAAAGCCTAGCATTCATCCTCATGGATGTATCATCTCCAATGCCTTCAAAACAACTATAAAATGCAACTGAATTCCAGACTCTCTGTTATGCCTCATATGTACCATCTTATCAATTATGGTCAACAATTTTAACGGTGAGAAATCTGAGACCCTATAGGTTCAGGTTTAAGACCCAGGGAGTCAGAAGCATGAACTCATATTTTTTAGGCATCTTCTAGCTGTTGGGATTTTTGTGAGGGGAGAATGGCTATTTGAGAGTAGGGAAGGTGTGCATGGGCATGTGGAGGTCAGAAGGCAATCTTAGGTATTGGTCCACAGGTGCCTGTCAACTTTTATTCAAGGTAGGACATCTTACTTGCCTGGAGCTTGGCCACACAGGCAGGTTTTCAGGGATCTACAGATCTCTGTGTTTTATGTCACCAGTGATGATATGAGAAGCATGTGTCACCACATTCAGCTTTTTAAAATATGGGTTCTAGAAATCCAAAATCGAGTCCTTGTGTTTACGAAACTGAACGAGCCACTTCCCCAGCTGCTGCTGTTTCTTAACTTTGCTCTGGCTCAGCACAAGTGTACATGCCACCAAACCTGAGCACCCGAATTCAATCCCTTCCATCCGCATGGTAGAAGAGAACCAACCCTCAAGAATTCTCCATACACACCAACGCTGTAGTACACACAAAAGTAAATGAACCAAATGTAATTTTTAAAAATTAGAATAGACTAAAAGCAACACACTGCAAAGAAGTCTATTAGATTAATAATAGTAATGACAGAGTACTATCAAAGTGTTCAGTGTGCTCTCAGGGTGAGCAGCAATATGTATTTGGGTGAGAGTGATCAAAGTTATGCTATCTGGGAGTTGATCCTGAAATTCCAGGACTTGGGAAGTTGAAGCTGAAGCTAAAGCCTGGACTACATGGAAAGATCTTATCTAAAAATCCTTTGAAAATAAAGGGGGAAAGTTGGATATCTTGAACAGAAAGGCCCTCATAAAAAAGACTTGAGCAAGACTGTGAAGATAACTCAGCAAGTAAAGCCACTGTCATATAAATAAAAAGACCTGAGCTTGATTTCCAGAACCCATGACTCACACACTAAATCCCAATCCTAGGGACACAGAGACAGGCAGGTCCCTGCCACTCACTGGCCAGCTAAGATAGCCTATTTGATGAGCTCAGGGCCAGAGAGAGATACTGTCTCAAAGACCAAGGTGGATATAACCTGAGTAACTAACTGACCTCAAGGTTGACCTCTGGCATCTACATACACAGATGCTTGCACTCTGAAAGGAATCAGGGTATGCTTGTACACTTGCATGACCCACAGACAAACACTAAAAACACATAGATAGATGGATAGATGGATGGATGGATGGATGGATGGATAGATAGATAGATAGATAGATAGATAGATAGATAGATAGATAGATAATTAAAGGGGGCAGAAACTCAGCTGGGAAACTCAGTTGCCTGAAGAAGACACTGACCTAAAGGATACAATACCCACAGTTAGGAGGGAGGGCTACCTGCTTATTTGAAGGGGAAGAACCCCAAGATGTTAGTGGGACAACCTTTAAATAGTAAATGCCACAAGGAACCTTCTGGGAGTTGACCCCCTGAAGAAGAATTAGAGCACAAAATGCCTTAGGCAAGGCTGAATAAGAGTAAACAAAGCCAGTGCATCCACTTAGGAGCTATCAGAGCAGACCGCTTATTTGCTTAGTGGTCATTCAGTGGCTTCAACTGGGCACATATGTGAATTGTTGAGTTCACTGAAATAGTTAGGGTAGAACAATAGAAGAAAAAACAAGGAGATGTCAACATCTATTCATCCATTCTTTTATTGGCATATTTTCTCAGCATCTCTTGGTATACGCTGTACAAACACTGGGAATGCTAATGAGAAGCAAGAATAACAACACAGTCACCAAGATATCACGTGATGACCGTGGTCCTTGAACAAGCTGATCATTTATCATTTTAAGGACCCTACCATTTGGATTTCATGATGAGCATTTGACCAAAGGCAACAGGAAAATATGACCAGTGTTTAGAATGGGAAAGTGACTTTCAGAGAATTCACATAGCCAGAGAAGAAAAGTTTAGGCACAATTTAACTCAGAAAGTCGATGCAAACATCAGAAGACAAACAAACAAACAACAATAAATAAATAAATAAATAGAATAAAGAACACCCCAGTTTCCATCCTCAAAATCTCCCAGAATCTCATTTCTAAAGTGGTTGTGGTTAAATTTAGAAGCCCTCCGCCGCTTGCCAGTCCAGTCTGCATGGCTGACTGCAAGATTCTAGGATGTCATCCTCTGATTAGGGGCATCAAAACTGGCTGCTGAGCCATCTTGAACCAGCACAATGGGGGCTCAATTGAAGTATGAGTCAGCCAGGAAGCCACCATGAATGTCAGGAACAAACATCCCAGAATAGCTGTCCACTGGGCACAAGGCTTCAGTGGCTGCCCCAGACTGTCAGCCTGTGAAGTGGGAATAGTATTGAGCATGACAAGATGGGTGTAAGCCAAAAATAATAATTGCTCCATGCCCCTGATTTCTCCCAGAAAAGGAAGAAGAATGAGCAAGAGTACTGAGCAGATGTGCTCCCTGCAGGTTGTAGAGAATTCCACCTGATATCATGACCATGACCCAGACGCACACACGCCCTGTCCTGGTCTAATAAGAGGTCTGTCTAAAGACTTGCTTTCAGTTCATTTACTATTGTCTTGCATGTATGTGTTTTTTTGTGCACATGTGCATATATGGGTGTACATGTGCCATGGTAAGCATGTGGAGGACACAAGACAGATTAATACATTTTGTTCTCTCCTTCCACCATGGCTTCTGGGGGACTAAGCTCACGTTAACATAGATTACACGGCAAGCACTTTTATCTGCTGAGTTATCTCATGCCCCCACCCCCCTTTTAAAGATTTTTTTTTATATGCCTACATGAAATCCTAGGGAAAAGGGGGGAAGAAAGAAGGTGAATTCTACTCACAATCTAAAATGCCCACTAGAAAAATAAAGGTAAATTGGGGAACAAAGAATATAGGCTTTCAGAAATCAAATGTTTAAATGGAGACACAATGGTAAATACTGCATCATTAAACACCAAATTCATTAAGCAAATGCTCAAGGGGTATCCCTTTGGGAAGATGAATAATGCATCATTAGATCTCCCCAAGTTAAATGTAAGAAAAACACACTCCAATTATACCACAAGAAGAAAGAACTTTGTTTATGTAACGAAAAGTATAGAATTAGGATGTCTTCAAATACCCTCAGATCCAGATGCCAAAGAAGTGTCTTAAACCCTTTCTCCTCTCTCTTGCTCCCTCTCACCCTCACCCTCATTCTCATCCTCAACCTCCCTCTCATGTTTATGCTTCTTTTCACCTTCAACCTCTCCCCAGCCTCCCTCTCCTCTCTGTGTCTACCTGTCTGCTCCTCACTGCCCCCTATTATTCTCCTGCAGTTTCCTTTTTAATCATGTCACTTATTTTAATTCCTACTGTGGTGATATCTTGCTTGTAAAAATAAAGCCTGTCTGAGGGTCAGAGAAGGGAATTTGCCTCTATCTAACCATAGAGATCTGGAGGTCCATACAGATAGATAGGAAGAAAGTGGTACGTGGATTAGGTGGGCAGAAATGGACTCTGCACAATACCCAGGTATGATACACTTGCTCCTGAGTGAAGGAGTTAAGCAGCAGCTGAGCTCTATTCCTGTTGCTGCCATTAAGGAGCTGAGTAATGCCAGAAAGAGGCTTCCTCCTCTGAGCCTTGGCTTCATTTCTGAAATAGAGACTTGTTCCAATCCCTCAGTAGTGAGGTATTTTGTTTAATGAAATGCTGTAGAGAGGACCAATACCCAAACCCGAACCTGCTTACTGTGGAGAAGTACCACCTCCCACACTCCTGGGGTGACCTCTGGGCTCCTTTGTGAAGGACATGACCTGGCACAGGTTCTGAACACTTACAAAGTATTGTACCAAGTAGAAGGTAAATGACAGAGAAAAAGGCAAATGGGAAATAATTCAAAAGTTCTTGTCAAATGAGTTATCACTGTGAAGACAGGGAGGCGTGTCCTACTGTGGCACCACAGGAGACAGTGATCACACGCCCTGAGATTGGAGCACCTAAAGCATTTGTCCATGTCACCAACCTCTGCCTGCCGAAGACTGCACCCAGATATGAGCCAGACACTGGCTCACTCGATGGCATTAGGGAATACCTTGAGGTAAGGAGTCACATGTTCTAGACCTCGAAATGTTAAGTGGTGAAGGAACAGATAGTCATCACACAGCATCTATTACAGGATGTAAAAGATGTCTACTTTAAAACTGGAATGATGACTCACTCCCTAAATTGTCATGTAAGTATGATTATCTGAGTTGTACCCCTAGGACACACAAAGAAAAGTTAGGGTGGTATCATACCTAACACTGGGGCTGTGGAGGCACATTATTCTTAATCATTGCCTAATCAGGGAGCTCCATGAACAGTCTGCTCAGAAAACCATCTAGTCATCGTTTAGCTGGTTTTCTAGATTGGAAAAAAAATAATAAAACTTAAACGTAAGTCTTATCTGTGAGCATTTCACTATATCTGGATAGAAGAAATATTCCCAGTATTGAAAATAAAAACATCTTCTGGTTCAGAAAAAAAAAATCTTAAGTTGGTTTTATTGCTTCACTCATTAGCATAAATAAAAACATATGCCAACAATGCTCATTTGTGAACTGAGACTATAGTTTAGATACTGATCCAAGAGTCTGGCAAAAAAAGGAGCCAAAACATTCTCCAAAGGTTGACGAGCTCTATGGGACTTAGAACACAAGAGTACTATATCTTTTGTGACTACTCTAAGTTATGCTCTACACATTCTTTATACATCAGTGAGACACAGATATCTACCCATGTATATTGTTGTTACAAGTATCAGTGGATAAGCATTTACCAGAACACCAAGGAGACCATTTCGACTTACTATACTTTGTACAAGTAGCAGTTTCAGATACTAGCTCAGAAAACACCCCACCCACACATCAAGCAAGTCATAATACCCCATAATATCCCATAATATCTTGAGAATCCTAAAAGCTGGGGCCATAGAGATAGCCAGGGAACTTAATGGTCTGATTTCCTTGATATGAGGTGTAGGGTTCAGTCCTAGCTTTATCTTCAGTGTGACCTTCATTGCTTTGAGTGAACCACCTACCCTTACTGAGCCTCACTTCCTTCTATGATAGTAAGTAATAATGATTCTTAACTCAGAAACTAATTATACAGTTACAAAATAAGATAATCCTGAGAGCACCAAATACCACAGAAACAACACAAAAGTGTAATTTGTTATCATTGTTGCATTTAAGGGTCTAGGATTGTAGTTCCTAAACTAGTAATATGACCACATTCATCACTATAGTAATAACAACTTCTGGCCATAGATTATTTTTCTAAATTATCACACTCTAGGCATCGCTACTTCACATCTTGGCATCAAGACAAATACAAAATGGAGAAACACACACACACATACACACACACACACACACACACACACACACACACACACACACACACATGTTAACCTTCTTCAGGGCTGTACACGATACCCTAACTCCTTCTAATGCAATTTATTTCTGGTATGTTGTGTACTTTCCTAGAAAGAATTATAGGTGGCTCATGTTGAAGCCAACTGAGAACACACTATACAAGTAAGGTACCTAACAAGGATGTGGGGTGGGGCATGAGATTCAGTGTGAAAAGTAAGAGAGCTTGGAAGACTTCTCACTCCCTTTTCTTTCTGTCTTTAAGTTACTGGTGATCAGTTAGTTTTCTACCTCATAAAGACACCTGTGCTCTCTTCACCATCTTGGTTACTGAGAATCTTGAGAGAGTTCAGAAAGAAATAAGCAAGTTTCCTAGTGACACAGGAACAGAATAGATCATCTTCAGAAAAATCTTGAAGAGCAACTACCACCATACTCCATGAAATCCTGAAGGAAGAGCCATTCTTACCTCCATTTCCAAATGTAGAGCCCCAGTAGAATAGAACATTGCATGCAGGTTAAATGTCTGACATATGAGAGCTGTCACTACTGTGTTTGTCAACTCAGGGTCCCATGATCTTTTGCCACAAGACATTCTGTAAAAAAAGACAATAAAAAATCTAAATTTAAATTAATATACACATAAACAAACAAGCCTTTTGCTTATGATTTCTTTGAGTCATAGGAAGAAGTTATTTGCCAAGAAGGCCACTGCATGATCTTCTTACCATAGGCATCACATGAGGACCAAATTAGCTTCTGCCTCTGCTTTCTAACATTCTTTAGAACTAGTTGCTCCCAGTCAACTATATGTCACTTCAGTATATATCACTACACAACACATTCACCCTACATTTTGAAAGTTGAAACAAATTACAGTGAGGTTTTAAAGTTGCGTGGGGCAAAAAAACAACTCAGACCGACAACAATGATAGCTTTCTCCTGCTCATTTAGAAGAAAGCTTGACTGAAGCCATTCAGCCAGAACTTCTTAACAGCTTAGAGTAAAAATTTCCTTTGTGGCCTTTCAAATCCATTTTTAATTTTTGAATAAAATTAATAACATAAGTATTTCCAAGTTATGTGTTCCCTTGCTTCCTAAGGGTATAAGAATCTTTCTCGCCTCATAAGCATTCCCTGCCTTTCTGAAAGCCTATTGCAACTTATAAATAAAAGAATAGTTGCATCTATTTTGCAGACAGGGATTAAGGCCCAGAGAGATACAGTTGCTTAAGGAAAGGGCAAACACTTGTCTAGATTACATTATCATCCAACTTGTGAGTTCTTATTAGGCCCCATACTCCAGAAAACAAACTCTTGATTTATTTACTCTGGGGCCTTTGATGCTTAGCCATGTACCTTCGTATACTACAGCAGAAAAGACCAAAAGGTTATTCCTGTCATTGAGCAGCTAGCTGCTGAACAAGACTCCTATGTATAAGTTTCTTTACAAAATATACTGACACCTTCCTTTGCTTTAATTTCACTCACCCTTCTACAATTAGTTTCTCTGTGAAAGGAATATTGAGAATTACCAATACCATTGCCTGTCCTTTTGTGACCATATAGAAGTGTTGTGGGGGGAGGGGCATTTTTTTTACGTCATACAACAGAATTAGGAAAATTGGAGAGAAAGAGAACTCTGTCTACTGTCTCCATTTGTCATCTGCTGGAGGTCAGTTAACTTGCCACAACAAAGTGAGAAGAGTACAGAGAAAAGTGAGTTCAAGTCCTAGTCCTGACTTTTCCTAGCTGTGTGATCTTCCCCCCATCCCAGGTGCCACCTATGATGTCTATGAAATGACAGAGGCTATGATAGGGCATACTGAGGTATTTCAGAGATTTCTTGGGCTTAGCCAGATGGTTCAGCATGTAAAGGCTCTTGCTGCAACAGACCCTTAGTTGGGTTCCCAGAACAGTTAAAAAAATGGATGCAGTAGCTCAGTAGCTCACATCTATATCCCAGAATCCCTGGGGTATAATGAGAAACACAGACTGGAGAATCACCCAGAGGTTTACATGCCCTCTGGAGTATGCAGAGTGGTGGAATCAACATGAGAGCCTGCCTGAGATGAGAGAACTGACCCCCAAAAGTTCTTCTTTGACTTCCGCATGTATTTGTGTCATGTGTGTACCTACAACACACACACACACACACACACACACACACACACACACACACGATGGGGGATATTCTTCTCTATATATGTTTCACTTATTGGTTGATTAATAAAACACTGATTGGCCAGTAGATGCATGAAGATGTGTGGTCTAGGAGATGAGAACACTGAGAAGAGAGACAGAGAGAGACCATGAAGAGACACCATGTGACTGCCAAAGGAGCAAAGGAGTAACAAGACTGGGTACCATGTGAAAATGATAGGTTAGTAGCTATGGGTTAATAATTAAGAAAGAGATAGCTGGTAGAAGCCCTTGCCATCGGCCAATGGTTTTATAATTAATATAGCATCTGTGTGTTTATTTTGGGCTAAGCAGCTATGGGGCCAGGCAGGACAGAAACATCCATCTTCAAATGGTGTGCCCAACACACACATGCACACTAATAAAAATAAAATACTAAATAAACATAAATAAATAAATAAATAAGATTTTTCTGGGATTTTAGGTGAAAACTCCTTGTGGGTATTTGATATGACAAATTTGCCATCACCCAATGAAAGGTGGTGAGCAGTTGCCATGACTTGCTGAATGTGTTCCTCATAGGCTGTGAGGGGGCCAAACTCCTGACTAAGTGCATTCTTCTGTAGGTTGGGCATCTCTAGGATAGGTGAGTGAGAGTGGGTAATGGTCAAAATGACTCAGAAGTAGAGGGAGATGTAAGACTATACATGAAAACAAGTGGCATGAACATAGTGATCTGATCTTAGTCCCGACAGTTGTAGTGAGCAAACTCCTGAAGAATAACTGGGAATTAACCTCATTCAAAAATGTTCAATCTTGTCCTTGAATTTCCCAGGTCAATTCCCCATTTTCCTGAATGGTAACTTTAGGCCACTGTCATTTAAAAGGACTCTATCAAGAACACCAGCTAGATGGAACTGAATTGGTGCCTGGGGAAATATAAAGGACTAAAAGCAGTCAGAATATCCCCTTAAGAATCTGAGAATAGGAAAATAATCAAACATCAAAATATCCCAAGAGGCATAAAATAAAGGGAGGTGACCAGAATGTTTCTTAAACAAAAACCCCATTGTCATCTTAAATATTTAATACTGTGCACTAATAATACTTTGGGTGAATCTCAAAACATGAACAGTTCAGGTTACGGTTTCCTTTTCCTTCAGTACTGCAGTAATGAAGCACATTAACAAATATACCTCAGTTTTCCTGTAATAGTAGCACACCAGTAGTATAAGCAAGAATTGGATTCACAGTATGAGAGATGCAAAGAGAAGTAGGAGACTTTGCGTGAAGTCTTTCTTAGATAGTGATGGATGAAAATAAAATGATGGGATGAGTCTTCAAGGCTTTGGCACCTTTCCTATCTGATTCCTCACTGGGTACCAACTTGAAAAACACAAGTCACTCCTCTCCCAGAATACAAGTTTATCGTCACAACCATACTTATTCCCTCAACACAGATTCATGTGACTCCAAAATGAAAATGCCACTTAGATCAAAATACTAGAAATATATCAAGACATCTAAAATTGCACGCATATCAAAGAATATGAAATCATATATTTTCCAGATCCCCTCAAGACTGTCATCAAAATAATAAAGTCAGTTTCCCACTTCCCACACCAATTCTAACATAATCACAACACACTTACACATTTGCCTTTGCTAAACTGGGATTTGCAAAATTATGAACAGAAATGAGTGTACAGTCAGCCTCTGAAGTTTCATGTGGGCATGACACAGTGGTGATGCATGAGCTTTAGCTTAACTGGCAAATGGCTACTGGCTACTACTATAGTGAAATACTCTTAGGAAAATATTACTTGACTCAAAAAAAAAAACTGAACATTTACTGAACCTTACAGCTCAGCTAATGATACACATAATTCCTTGTTAAATTCTGAATCAGCAATTCTCAACCTATGCAACTCCTCTAGATGGTCAAACACCCTTGTGCAGGAATCTCCTAAGACCACCAGAAGGCACAGATATTTATATTAGGATTCATAATGGTAGCAGAATTACAGTTATGAAGTAACAAAGAAAATTTTATGAGGAACTGGATTAAAGGGTCACAGCATTAGGACGCTTGAGAACCATTGTTCTAGATCTTACCTATAATCCCAGTAAAGTATAGCTATCACTTCTTATCAAAGAAGTTTCTCTTTACAGCAAATGGAGACCATCAGAGAAAGCCAAACTGGATGTAACACTCAGGGCAATGGGTCATGGTAGGCCTATCTACAAGGAAGATATCTACCTCCTAGCTCCTACAACTGTGACTCAGACAATATTGTGGAAGAGGAGGCAGAAATATTATAAGAGTCAGAATACCATAAAGTCTGCTGTGAAGACAAATCTCCTGGAAATGGCTATATAAACAAGAGTGGAACAATGACAATATCAATAGATGTTTTAACATAAAAAGGGAAATCGTTGTGGAGCCCGACTCTTAGACTAAGAACTGCATCACTAATGACTGCTGGCAACAGAAGAATTATCCTGTCCCTGAGGTGAAACTCCTTACTGCTCAACCCTAAAATGATATACAGACTACAAAAATGTTATATATATATATGTATATGTATATATATATACATATATATATACACATATATATACATATATATATCTGTGTGTGTGGTGTATATGTATACATATTCATATATATTTATGTATATATATATATATAAATTTTATATATATATATATAAAATTCATTTCAAGGCATGGTAGTTGGATTATTGTTAAGATTCAAACTTATTTATAGGTTTATCGTGTGTGTGTGTGTGTGTGTGTGTGTGTGTGTGTGTGTGTGTACACAATGGAGCTGAAGATACCTGAATCTGATAAATCCTCCAGTTTATATTTGTGAATATATATTGAATTTTGTCTAGGCATGAACAGTCATAAGGAAATAACCTGTTACACTTTGGGATCTCCCTTTAAGGAGAACTTCTCCTGCTGAAGATAGACACAAGAGAGGTAAGCAGAAGAACATGTAACCAATGTCCATGATTTGGTTGAATTCTCTCATCGTTGAAATGCTTCCAGACTATTGATGACAGGGCATACCAGACCTGATGCTGTCAAGTCTGTGAAGACTTTTATCAAATGAACTAGATTCTTTTATGAAAAGTAAGATGACGGATGAACTATGCGGATATTTGCCATAGTGCTGAATTTAAACAGATACTCTTAGGAAACAAAGTCACTAGGAAAGGAATATTTGGATAATTATTTTATGGAAAAAAATCACAAAGGCTACAATGATAGAAGAATATAATTGAAGATTTAGGCCAATCTTCACAAGACGCTTATCCTCTGAACAAGAAAGTTAAATGAGTTGGTCAACATCAGTGCATGAGCCTATAAATAGATTCAAACACTAACAATAACTACAATACTTTGAAATGAATTACATAAAACTGTAGGAAGCATTTCCCAAATGTTTGTTACATATAACCAACTCAATGGCGGTAATTCCTACAGCAACATAGAAAACGTGTGTGTTCCTAGCCCCAAACTCAAAAAACAGTAGTCATTATTTACTAATTTACTATAAATTTCAGGGTCAATTCTTTTTTCTTCTTTCTGCTGAGCAGAGTTTGGTTATCCCTTTGCTGTGCTTTGTGTAGCTGAACAACTAAATTCCTGGAACATATTTTGTCTCTGATGCTATGTTGATGTTTTCAATTAGCTTGGAGCCATGATCTTTAGTCCTGATAGACATTCTGCCCATGTAAAGTAGCTTGTATTTGTTTTCTGTCATTAATTATATATTGATTTCCCACTTCAACCCTCAGACACTCTCATTCTCTTTTGGAAATATTGGTGAGTTAAAGCTACATAAAATGGGCCGGGGGCTGCTGGCCATGGTGCTGAAGCTCTTTCATTGTAAGATGGGTATCTCCGGAGAAGTTCAAGCTGGCTGAACAGAAACTAAAGAAGAGCTGAAAAATAAAGACATGTGGAAGAGATAGGTGTGGAGGTGTCTGTGTCATTTTTCTTTCATGAAGAAGTAATGGAAATGACAACAATAACATTGATGAATTTACATGGCTCACTATCTGTTAGGTACTCAAACAAAAATGCTATTTTCATCACCTCTGAAGTTTTCCCTCATCTTTATTCACATTTTGTTTATGAAGAAATAGTTTTTAGAGGAGCTTAATATTTTTTCATTGGACATAGCTAAGTGGCAGGACTGTGACTTGACTCTAAGAAATGTTATCCCAAACATTCTATCTGACCATAGTAAAATGATACCTTCTGAACCACGGTGAGAGAACACCTTCCACTTCCCCACTGTGTTCTTGCAATTTTATATTGACCAAGCTGTTGTTTCCCTTTATTGTATGTGGTTTAGAGATGGAGTTTTTTTCTCACACACATTATTAGCAGTTCTTCAAAAAAGAAAACCACTAACACTTGAGCATATGCTACCCTAATTGCTAAGTGGATTCCATATGTAACTGGCTGTGCATTTAGCTTCCATTCTGTATGAGTCAATTACTAGCAGATCTTTAGAATTATGTTTATCCTCGACATGCCTTATATGTCTCTCAAGAAAAGCTGTGCTGACATCTATAATGCTTTCTCACTGTCTATGTCTAAAAGGGCAATCACAATTCCAAGTATATGGGACGTCACCAGCCCATTCTACATAAAAGCTCTCCCATATCCATCTTGATTCATATTTTCTCTTGTCATGGGGGAAATGAGGCCTATCATTCCATCAAGAAGCAAAAGAGTGCAATCCAGAAAAAACCCATCATATATTTTGTTTTGTAACCTGATTAGAATAGAATGAGTCGAGAAGCTAAGCAAAGCTTGGACTGAATCCCAATTTGGTCATTTTCTGGCTTTATAGACTTTGCGTAATTACTTTCCTGTATCAATTTTGCCTTCTTTGTCTGCAAGAGAAGAATAAATAACAGTAGTGATGTACATTTCTCTTTATATAAAATGCTAACATTGTTTACCTTTTTATTCATGAGGCTTTGGACACTAGGGTAAGGAAAAGTAGCTTTCTATGGAAAGCTAACTGTAGGTTTCAGAGTATCCTTTAGGCTAGAATGGAAAGACTATTGGATTCCACAGATGTTCCATTTAGTCCCAGGTATCTGTGGTTCTTTGCAAAGTAGGAGCCCATGGCTCCTTGCTCCATGACTCGGCTTTGTTTGAACTCTGCTTTCCTTTGTATCTCACCTTCCTTTCCTGCTGAACAACTTCTCATTGTCCCATGAGTTTCCCAGTGTAAATTTCTCAAAACAGAACACCTGCTGAGCATGCACTATTAGGCTGACCTTCCCCACCCCACCCCACCCCACCCCCACTCCACCCACCAACCCACCCTCCACCCCCGCCCTGCCCTGAAGTTGGGGAAAGAGGAACATGATTAAGCAACCATGTAGCTCAGGAGGCTTTAATCAGGGAATATGACCCATGAAAAACTCAGAGCTTTTCTTCCAAAATACTAATAGATTCACTGCTTAAAATACATAGCATTATGTGAAACCTTTATTCCCAGAGTGCAGAGGTGCTTAGATCTCCATGAGTACGAGGCCAGCCTGGTCTACAAATTAAGTTCCAATGCAATCAGGGTGGCATCATGAGCATTATCAAAAACAAACAAATAAAAAACAAAAAAAAATTGTTGTTTGTTGGTTCTCTATAAAAGTTTTAAGGGGATTTAAAATGAAGTTCTAAATTCTAGCTCTCACAGTAGGAGAAATAACATGATAGTTTAATTGGTGCATCCTATAGACCACCATACCTTGTCATTCGTCCAATACTCACAATAACTTGATGTTATGGTGTCTTCTTGAAAAGAATATTCAGTCACAGGTGATTTATATAACTTTCCTAAGGATACAAAACTAAGAAACTTAAATTAAGCATTCATTAATTAGAAAGCCTATGCTTAAACATACTGGTTTAAAAAAAAAAAAAAAAAAAAAAAAAAACACTGTGCTGGGTAAGAGCCTGAGTTTCAGGCCTCTGACATTACTGAGGTCATCACAGCTTGCTGGGAACTCATGTATCAAAAACAGGGGAAGGGGTGACCACACAATAAAGGACATAATTTACAACAAGAAATTATCACTCAATAAGTCCAACAAGCCCCATCCCTTCCTAGTTATGTAGTTTTCATAAAGTTGAAGCCACACAAACATCCCTGTCTTTGCCATAGGCTAGCCCCAGCAGTGTTTTATGGTCTGAATCAGAAGAAAACACAGAATGAGGGAAATTATCTAACCATTGAAGCATTGTATGGCCTTGAGTTATCATTTTTTATTAAAAGTCCATTTGAGCAAACATTTCATGAAATCTTGCAGCAGTATTCTGTGTAATGACATTTCTCAACTATGAATTATTCATTGTCTTTATACAGACCTACTGTGGCCAAAGTCCATGACAAGAACAGGAACATAAAAATGAATGTGGGAAGATTTCTATCCTCAAATGTATACAGAGTAGAGGGAAAATATGACAGTAAACTAGTGAGTTCTGTGCCAGTCTGGAAAAGTATCAAGTTGAAAATCAAAACATTTAAAAAAATTTAAATTTTTAAAAAATTTAAAATTTAAATTTTAAAATTTAAATTTAAATTAAAATTAAAATTTGAATTTAAAACAACAACAACAACAACAAAAAAACTAGTTTCAGGGAGGACAAGAATCCAGACAAAGTGGGTGCTAATAGAATGTTTAAAGAGAAATAAACATGGGTGGAAGGCCAAGGAAATGATTTTAAGATCTTGGACACCAAGCTGAGATGTTTAAGGAAATAACCACATTTTGAAATGAGTAATGAGCAGCTTCACATCTTCCTGCACAACACTATGAGAACAATTTTAGAAAAGAATGAGTGAAGACAGATCACTAGGAAAGTGGCACCCGTTCAGGTGACCTAATGTGTGTCCCTAGACTGGACCTGAATAGTTGTGAGGAATGGAGATTGCAGACATGGGATGAGCATAGTAAAGAGTGTTTGATGGACAGATAAATAGGCAGATTCATATATTAACAATATACAGGCAGAAGACACATAGCTAAGTAGATAAATAGATAAATAAGAAGATAGACAATTGATAGATTATAGATAAATAGATTAGATAGATAGATAGATAGATAGATAGATAGATAGATAGATAGATAGATAGATAAATAGATAGACAGACAGGTAGGTAGATTAGATTAGATTAGATTAGGCATTGCTTCTTAAATGATTGTATTTATCAATCTTTATTCAGACATGGCTTCTCAACAAAACTAAGGCCAGTGGAAAAGAGTATTTTTCTCTGCAAAGCATTCCCTACATTATAGGAAAAAAATGATGACATATGCAAGCCCAATGAGCATCAATAGTACTGTACACATGTAGAGTGGGCCTTCCCACTTCCATTGACCTGATGTATAAAATCTTCATAGGCATACCAGGAGGCTCATCATCTAGGGTATTCTGGGTTGCATAAAATAGAAAGTCAGTATTAACCATCACAGATATTTTTTCTTATTTTTTATGAACATTTTATATTAATGTAAAGAATTGTTTATTAGACAAGTTCTTAGTTACCAGCTAAGACTCAACATTGCCAATGGGTTTTTACATGAATGGGGCATTGGCTTTTTTGTCTATGATTCTGTATAGTGAAGATATGGATGGCCCTGCTGAGAGCCAGCATTCCTCCTGACACAGAAGATTTCACAGGACAAGTTTGTAAAACTCTTTGCAAGCAAAAGTACAGTTGCATCAGCACTGTCCTTGACCTCCTGAGTTAGTAGGTAATTGCATAGCCCTGGGGATCCGTTTCCAGTGATTAAGAAGAGTCCAGCTGCATCACAAGCTGATGTGTAGCAAAAGGCATGCTTGCAGGGGTGGCTATAAGATGATGAGGCCTCTAGCAAACACCAATCTAATTGCCTGAAATCTGTATCTCAGAAAAGAAATACTTGCAAATCCAATCGAGTTTTGCATTGATTTATATTTGAATTACAGAGCTTGCTGTGGTAAAATAGGACCTGTCTATAATTTTTTAGATGTAAATCTAGTCTTACTGCTTGTTAGTGAGTGTGACTAAGTCCCTTTGGTATCATATGGTTCATTTGTAGGGGTAGGACTCAAGATCAAAGTGTTGGAATAATCACGTTCTTTAGGATGACCCTACACTCATTTATTCATACAAAAACCTCTGTTGATGTCACTTTGTAAGTTCCCATGAGCTTCCCACTCCATATACATCATCTTGTTTTACATCTGTAATAAATATGCCTCTAACATTCCTTCATAAGTGCAAAGAATAAAATAGCTCATGCCTGCCTGACCCATATGTAGAAGAATACATTTTATTAAGTAAGGTAGCCACTAGTAAAATACCTATACTTCAGTAAGTGATTACACATGCAAGAAACCCTAATTATACTCATCAGATGACCAAAAAAATGCACAAATTATAGGAAGAGACTCATTGAGAAGGAAATGTGATTTGGGGTGTCCTTCCATATGCTGTGAATATGTGTTGCTTTTATTAGTTGATAAATAAGGCTGATTCAGCTAATGGCCAAGCAGAATATAGCTAGGTGGGAAATTCAGAGAAAGAGAGAGAGAGAAAGGGAGAGAGAGAGAGAGAGAGAGAGTGAGAGAGAGAGAGAGAGAGAGAGAGAGAGAAGGAAGGAAGGAAGGAAGGAAGGAAGGAAGGAAGGAAGGAAGGAAGGAAGGAAGGAGAATTAGAGAGACATCACATAGCTGCCAAAAGGGTAAGATGCTAGAACATTACAGGTAAGCCACAGCCACATGTTGATACGCTGACTTTTTAAAATGGGTTGATTTATAAGAAAGAGCTATCCAGTAATAAGCCTGAGCCATTGGCCAAACAATTATATTAAAGATTAGCATCTGAGTGATTATTTCATAAGCAACTGCAAGGATTCACAAGCTAGAGATAAAGTGGTCCAGGGGGACCAGTGGGACAGAGAAAAACATTCATCTATACAAATGGGATTTGGGAGATTAGAAGATGGGTAAGAAAGGGTAATGGGTGAATATGATCAAAATAGGTTATGTACATGTGTAAAATTGTTAAGTAATACACTTTAAAATTTTTAAATATGCCTCAAAATACTCATTGGATCCTCCAGGTAACTATGAAGTATTTTATCTTTTCATCATAATTGTTTTGATTTGGTTTCATTTGGTTTGGTTTTATCTGAAAATATCTCTTAATATTTTGTTTAAAATTTGTTTCTCCTCTTCCCTCATCCCCTGGTCACAACCAATACTGAATCAGGACCACAAGGTTCATATGTGTCATGCATTCACACATTCAGAAAGAGGCAAAAATATATAAGATCATTCTTGGAGCATTCAGCAAAGACATGGCCTTCCAAATATATTGATGTTGGATTTCCACACTGCACAACTGTGAAGGAAGACACTTTTGTTTTTTTGGGTATTTTTTTTTTAAATTCTTGTCCCATAGGAAACATCCTACCACAGCCTCCTTTTCCTCCACTCTTCCCAGTCCCCCCTCCCCCCACACACACACCTCCCCCATCCCCAGGATCCATTATTGCTCCTCTGTTTTCTTTCAGAAAAGACTGGGCTTCCCAGGGATAGTCAACAAACCCAACATTAAAAGTAAGACCAGGCACAAAACCTCATAGCAAGGCTGGACAAGGCAAGCCAATATTAGGATAAGGGAACCATGAGTAGGCAAAAGAGTCAGAGAGGCTCCCTTTCCCAGAGTTAGGAGTCCCACAAACACCCCAACCACAGCATGCACAGCAGGGGGTCTAGCACAGACCCATGTAGGCTTTGTGATTGCTGCTTTGGTCTCAGTGAGCCCTGTGAGCCCTGCTTAGTTGATACTTTTGGCTTTGCTCTCCTAGTGTTCTCTTCCCCTCTGGTCCTACAATCCTTCCTTCCCCTTGTCTTCATGGTTCCCCCAGCTTCCTCTAATGTTTGAGTATGGGTTTCTGCATCTGCTCCCAGATGGAGAGGCTCCCGAACAAAACCTCTGATGTCAACTGGGCTAGGCTCCGCTCTATGAGTATAGAAGAATACTGTTAGGAATCATTCCACTGACTTTTTTTGCCAGTCATGTTTAGCTCTACCCTAGTCCTCTGAGCCATCCAGATTCCAGTTCCTGATCATCCAGATGTTGTAAGGCAGGGGCTCCCTCTCACAGTTTGGGCCTCAGTTTAGACTAGTCTTTGATTGACCATTAGTTTGTGATAATTTGTGACAGCAGACCTTGAAACTCATCACTGCAACGGCTACCACAGTGTTGACTTAGTAATTTTGGGCAAATAGCATTATCAGGTTGTGCTAACTCATTTAAAGTCAACTTGTCATAAGCTAAAGTCACCCAAGAGGAGGTAACCTCAGTTAAAATAATGCCTCTATAAGATTGGTCTGTAGGCAATCCTGTAAGGCTTTTTCTTAGTGATTGATGGTGGAGGGCCCAGCCCATCATGGGTGGTGCCATTCCTAGGCTGGTGGTCCAGGGTTCTATAACAAAGCAGGCTGAACAAACCATGATGAATAAGCCAGCAAGCACCAGGCCTCCATGGCCTCTGCATCAGCTCTTATCTCCAGGCTCCTGGCCTGTTTGAGTTCCTGTCCTAACTTCCTTTGATGATGAAGAGATGTGGGATGCATAAGCCAAATAAACCCTTTCCTCCCCAACTTGATGTTTTGGTCATAGTGTTTTATTACAGCAATAGAAGCCCTAACCAAGACAAAGGTTCAAAGAACAAACAGTTGCTTAGAGGTGAGCCTCAAGTCCACTGGCTATAAAAATGTAGCCTAGAACCAGTGTTTCAGTACAGCCAAGAGAGAAATAGACTCTCTAGTGCCAAGAAAACATAGCTGCACCGCTGTACACTCAGTTTTGTGAATAAGAAATACCAAGGCTGTGGGAGGTGGAACTCCTCAGCTATGGTTAGTTACACTGTGAGTGAGATGCAGTACCCAGACTCACTTAGGCTCTTAACATCACATGAAGAAGTTCAAGTTCTGTTTCACTCATTTTCAAAACTGTATAAAAGATGATCAAGGGAAGACAACCTGTTTGGGTAAGGGGGGGTGGGTAGAGCAGCCTGCTGCAAAGAGCAAAGGCTGCTGAGCCATTGTAAAGGTGGTGGTGAGTCATCACTGCTTAGGTCTGCATCCGCGTCAAAAGGAGGGGCCGTTTTCAGGGCCCTCTTTGGTTGAGTTGCCATGGGTGAAGAGCAGACACTGCTCATCCATTAATTTCAGTGGCAGCTTAGTTTAGAAGGATTTATGACTATAGAATATATAGAGTGATTTGAGTTACAACTTGGCTGGGTCATGTTTGGAGGCAAGGATAGGTTGTTTCATTTTCCAGACTGCTGACTTTCTTTTTAACTCTCCTTCCCTGAAAACATAAATAAAGGAGAGACAATGAAAAATGATCCTGACTGTCTTAGTGGCTGGCCCTATTTGGAGTAGAAAGAATAAAAGCCTAACTATTCAAGAACATAACCCGTGAATGCTTTCAT
Organism: Cricetiscus sungorus; assembly: GCA_030556225.1. Classification (NCBI taxonomy): domain Eukaryota; kingdom Metazoa; phylum Chordata; class Mammalia; order Rodentia; family Cricetidae; genus Cricetiscus; species Cricetiscus sungorus. The sequence continues at coordinate 41,022,461 of JANBXA010000366.1, forward strand.
GGTATCAAGGAAACAGATGCCTGTTGGGTTCTCAGCTTACTAAATTGTTGTGGAAGAAGCTTCTCCTGGACGTCTGCTTCCTCGTCATTAAAAGACTATGGTATTGTTATGATTCTCACAGACACTCTGATGTCACAATGTCTACTCTCCCAAGCTTTGTGAACTTGAGTAGATCTCATCACCTCTATGTTCCTTTGTTTGAAAGGTTTTGGTTTCCATGAGTTTGTACATATGTGCTTTAAGGGGAGAGAAAAAGAATAATGCAGATGGTGTTGGTTGTTTTTAACTATTTATTTCTTTTTTAAGTTAAATATTCTAGTATTTTTATATTTATTATTTTTTCTTATTTTACATATTAATCCCCATTCCCTCTCCCTCCCTCCCATGCCCCCCAACACCCCTTCACTTACTATTCCCCACCCACTCCACAGAGAGGGTGATGCCTTCCAGAAGGGATCATCAAAATCTGCCTATTTTTGTGCCAATACCAAGCTGTTTTCAGGACTATAGCTCCATAGTAGAGCTTGAAGTTGGGGATGGTGACGCCTCTTGAAGTTCCTTTATTGTACAGGGCTATTTTGGCTATCCTGGGCCTTTTGTTTTTCCATATAAAGTTGATTATTATCCTTTCAAAGTCAGTGAAGAATTGTTCTGGGATTTTAATGGGAATTACATTGAATCTGTAGATTGCTTTTAGCAAGATTGACATTTTTAACTATGTTTATCCTACCTATCCAAGAGCACGGGAGATCTTTCTTTAATTTGTTTTTAACTCTTTTAGTCTTTGCTCTCTTTGGAGAGCCTGCAACCCAGCTCCCAAATAAATCACATGGAGGCTTATTCTTTTTTATAAATGCCTGGCCTTAGTTTGGCTTGTTTCTAGACAGCTCTTCTTAATTTAAATTATCCCATCTACCTTTTACCTCTGGACCTTTTCCTTTTCTTACATCTTACTTTCACTCTTAATCTGTAGCTGGCTGGGTGGCTGGGTGGCTGGGTGGTTGTGTAGGTGGGTGGCTGGGTGGCTGGGTGGCTGGGTGGCTGGGTGGTTGTGTAGGTGGGTGGCTGGGTGGCTGGGTGGTTGTGTAAGTGGGTGACTGGCCCCTAGCGTCTCCCTCTCCTCCATTTCCTTTCTCCTCCTTTTCCTCTCTTTTTTTCCTTATATTTATTCTTTCTGCCTGCCAGCCCCACTTATGTTTCCTACTGCCTTACTATTCACCATTCAGCTCTCTATTAGACTAATAGGTGTTTTAGATAGGCAAAGCATCACAGCTTCACAGAGTTAAACAAATGCAACATAAAAGAATGCAACACATCTTTGCATCATTAAAACAAATGTTTCACAGCATAATATAACACATCTTAAAATAATATTCTACAACAGTCAGGGGCAGTCCTCGAGTCTATATGAGATCATTTAGCCATATACTAGGTTAAAGCAAAACAAAAAAAATAAACAAAATATTATTAGAGTCTCCCACTGGATTATGTACATGTGGGCAACTGACTTGAGTTGTAACCCCACCCATCAGTGAAATGTGTTTCATTGATTGACATATTTGCCTCTCACATTAGTCAGTTTGAAACCCTCTGGAAGAGGAAAGTAGATGGTTAAAAAGGAGATTAATTATGAAGGGTTGCCCTTTTCTACAGAAAAAAAGCTGCTTCTTTGTGACAAAGCAATGAATGTGGCAATCATTGCATGCATTTTAAAGAAAGTGAACTTACCTATGGGTTTCATCTCATGATAGAAACAACAGTTTTAGGGTCCACCTTCTTTCTCGTCCTAGTTCACTGACTAACAGAGTATGCTTGGGAACTTAACTTCTCTGTGACTTGTTTGCTTATCTTTAACAGGGAAACAATAACAGTCTACCTGGAAGATATATGGGGAGTATGAAAAGAAATGCTCCTTGTGTTAAGGAGCACGAAACACGATGTCTACAACACATGCATGCCTGTAAATTACAGTTATTATGAGTGTTTTATGAGAAAATCCCTCGGAGCCATTAAAGGCAACCCTTTTTCACTTCCCTTTTTCATGCAGAAGGATGACTGAGGACATCCCATTTCACTACCAAACTTGGTACTTTCTTTATGTTCAAATCAACATCCTTCTTTTTCAAGAAAGATGGCTGTTGCTTTAAGGTTATTTTTTTTAAACTCTTAATTCAGACAGTCCTTTGAAGGCAATGATAATGGCAACTGCAAGCCAATCATCCTTCTGTAGAGCCAAGATCTTAGGTATCTTAGGGAAAATTGGGCCAACCTGTTGTAATAAAAGTCTTAGACTTTACCTTATGCATACTAATTTCTCTAGCATTTTGCCATTTTAACACCATGATCCATGGCAAAGAAGTGAAGGGGGGAGGAACGTTAGAGTGCAGGACAAAGAAACCCCTATTACCCTGTTCTATATTGGTAGGAACTTGGAAACAATTCATAATTTTTGCAATGATAAACCAGTATGGCTACATGTTAATTAACAGTGCAGTCTATTGCAACAGGGCCAACTCACTAAATTCTTTGCAGTATAGCCATGGCTACCAGCGAAACACATCTATTCATTCAGCTTTTCCGACACTCGTCTGTTTGTTAACATTGATTTCATGAGAGATAAAATATATTTAACTCTGAGACTCTGAGAACATAATATTAAGCAAGACATTGCAATCCTTGTCCTTAGGATTGTTATTCCTAATAAAGCACCTAAGAAACTACTACAAACATATAAAATTATGAATATAAGGGAGCATGAGGAGTACTTCAATCCAAAGCTCATTTTAAAATGATAAGTCTGGAATCTTAAATTGTAAACTTCACTGTAGGTTTCAGCATTCACTACTGTTAATTTGCCTATGGTTAAATAGATATTGTAGTTAAAAAGTTAAGACATAAACTAAAAAAAAAAAATTTGTGTGATGCATTCAGATATAGGATGATCATATATTATAAGACTCAAAACTCAACAATTAGACTGAAAACCAGCTAAAACATGAGCAAAAGATTAAAAAACAAACAAAAATAAAACAACAGTGAGACACTTTAACACATCTAAGAGGTTGTACCAACATATTACTGTAGAAATTATATTAAAAAGAAGAAATCTGATCGCTATTTTAATATTATTTGGTTCCTAGTGACAGAAACCATCTTAAAACAATAGTGAAATTCACAGGAACTGGCTGACCTAGCTGTGAGTTTACATAGACAATAAATGAGAGAACCAGGTTCGAAACTCAGGCCTCACAGGAAAGCACCCAGACTGGACAAACACCATTAGTTGGTACGGAAGTTCAGACAGCCAGTGCTTATCAGTGATCTATATGTATTTTGCTTTCAATCCTTGCATCAGTCATAGCAAGTCTTTTAACACACTCTTTCTGCTGTAGGTTCTAACTTCTCCTATCCACGAGAGTCTCAAGCTTTAGGATTCTTACTTAATAGATATTGGACTAGCCTCAGAAATCTACATTTTAGCCATAGCTATGAAACTGGAATTGATTCAGAGACTGGAAATTGGCCAAGCTTAACCAAGGACCTTAGAAAACAAGGGCCTCCTCCCCTTCACATCTGTTTCCCATCTCCCCAGGTTTCTTTTACTATCAAAGTCTGCTAAGAACTGTTCAAAGTAAGAAACAGGTAGTAATGCTTCATGGTGCACAGTGAACACACACACACTCACAGAGACACACATACAAACATACACAAACATGCATATCCAGATACCACACATACTCATGCTTACATACATGAAAGCATACAAACTTACAAACACATATATACCCATACACAGAAAGACACACACACACACACAGACACACATATACACACATACACACATGCACGCATACACACATGCAAACACACACACATGTGCACACACACACACATATGTATTTGATTTGTATTTTCAAGAGACATATGGGTGATCTCAATCCATTCATGGGTAATCACTAATTAGAGATTAGAATTAGGTAGGATTGTCCCTAAATTTCCAAGGTTAGAGACATGACATGGAGAGATCATTCTTTTTACTGTACTTTCAAATTATTCCTGCCAACTGGTATTTCTTGCAGATTTGAGAAATGTACATCTCTGAATCTGTAAGTTCTTTATACTGACTCCAAATCTATCCATCTATTTTCATGCCCTAGCTCTGATTTAATCAATAAGTCACATATACACCATTCATCATTCACAAATTCAGACCTGGAAATATTTGAAGTCAATAGTTCTCTAGGCTTCTCTTTTCCGAGATCTTACCAGCTTTATGCATGACTCATTTGACATGAATACTCTGACCATCTAAGCCCCTGTTTATTTACCTAACAAACCATGGATGTCTTGTTGCAAAGCAATGAATACTTTACTAAACAAATAAATGGAAACCATCTGATCTCTGATGCTCCTGGTAACTTCAGCAAATTTTATCTCATTAATGCCATCAGAGGGGTCATTCGGGATCTCTGATATCTATTTTGTTACCCTCTGTCTCTTCTATCTGTATCTTTTTCCCCTTTTCCTCTTGCCACTGAATTTTCCTGTTTCCCTCTTTCTCTCCACTTTTTCCCTTTTCCCCCCTCTGATTCTGCTAGCCACATTCCTCACCTTTAAAGCTTCTTTATATTTCACAGATTCCATTTCTGTCGTCTCCCATACCACTTGACTTCCCTTTAAGTTCTTCCTCTGTCTTCATGTGTCTTGCTGTCCTTGGACAATGTCATACAAACATGAGTTGGTGGGAGGGAAAACCAGGGCAGTCTCTCTTAGTGAGATTCTCTCCAGAAGGTAGAAAATTTTTGCCAGCCAGAAACAGCTTCAGTAAGAGGCCCTATCCATCTTTTCGAAGACCTTCTTCTCCAGCGTAGCAGGTGATATAAAATCCAGGGAGAGTGGAGATGTCTCTGTGCCAAGAGCTAATGATGTATGAAATGAAAATGCTTGGCCCACCTGCTCTGCACGACCACTTCGTAGTAGGGACCCGCAGCTGGACCAGGCCAATGCTGAGGAGATACAGGCAGGTACTTGCCCCAGATATCAGTTGACAGAGAAAACTAAGAGAGACTGCCAAGTGAAAACAACTCTGGCAAAGATTCTTCACTTGCCAGTGCCATCCAGCCCTCAGATACCCTGTATCATGAGTGCCAAAGGACTCGAGGAGTCAGGAGGCCCAAGCCTGACTCATCATTTAGGGCTTTGACACTAGTTGTCTATGACCTTGGGAAGGCTACGTCTCCTTTCTGGGCTACCAGCTTTTCAGCTATAAAGGGAGGAACATAAACCCCTCATCTGCTTGAATAGCTTCACTTATGAAGTTATTGTAACAGAATTTGACAAATTTTAGTTTCTACAATTTCTATATGTGCTGCCCATTCATATGTATTCATAGTACTGTAAGAAAGGAAATATCCCATAGGTCACATCACTATACTGTTCAAAGCAGAAAACCTTAAAAACTTTTGTCCTTGGATTCCTGGGCAAGAACAGAGGAATTCTAGGTGTTTCTCATAAAACAAATACTCCTATTTCATGATTTATTAGTCTATTAAATGCACTGCCAGTGTCACCTGACCCTTTGATCTGAAGTTCCCTTCCCAGAAAAGAAAAAAGAAAACAAAAGTACCATTGGATTATTTGATCAAGGTAGATAATTCAACAGAAAAGAAAATCTGACCCAGAGGAGCAGGCCAGTTGAACTTGAGGTACCCTAGAGCAGAGGGCTGAATGGAGAGAGAAGTTAGCAAAGCCAATCATATTATGTGTTACAGATATGGTGAGAGGATTGGCCAAACATAAATAAGGAGAGAGTGGACTGAAGGCATGAGAGGAAGTTGGGTGCCTAGAGAATGAACAACTTTTCTGGGGAAAAATAGAGAATGGTGGTCCAACAACCAGGCAGCTTCTGGAACCATACAAGGTCATCAAGATTTCTGATTGGCAGAAATTGGCCTTTCTTTTTCAGAAGACATATGGAAGAACATGACCAACAACCAAAAAGAAAGGGACCTCAGCAGCACCCACATGAGTAGAATACTCAAGCCACAAGCCAAGCCCGCTTACAGGAACTTCAGGAGGCATGTGGGTCCAAGCCAGCCTGAGCTGCATGAGACTGTCTGAGAAAGAAAACTAAATCACAAAATCAAGCAGAAATGGAAGATGAGACTTACATAATTTAGGTGATTCTTTTTAACATAAGCATATAAAATTCTGGATGTAGAATTAACTATGCAAATGTATGTGTATTTAGAATAAGCCCATGTGAGGGAGGGAGGAACGCTGGAGCTTCAGTTTCATTAGCAGCACAAAACTACCAGCTCACGATTTTCTTCTTTTTCTTTTTTATAATTAATTTTTATTTAAATTAAAAACCACCTTATTTTACATGCCAGTCCCAGTTCCTTCTCCCTCCAGTCCTTCCATGGCCCCCACTATCCTTCCACCCCCCCATCCACTCCCCAGGGAGGGTGAAGCCTCCTAAGAGGGATCACCAAAGTCTGTCACATCATTTGGAACAGGGCCTAGGCCCTCCCCCCTGTATTTAGGCTGAGAGAGTCTCCCTCCATTGGGAATGGACCCCAAAAAGCCCCTTCATGCTTTTTGGAGATAAATACTGGTTCCACTGCCAGAGGCCCTATAGATTACTCAGGCCCCTCAACTGACACCCACATTCAGAGGACCTGGTTTGGTTCCATGCTGGTTCTCCAGTTGTCCAACTGGGGTCTGTGAACTCCCATTTGTTCAGGTCAGCTGTTCCTGAGGGTTTACCAAGCATAATCTTGACCCCTTTCTCTCTCTACAACTGGATTCTAGTAGTTCAGTTCAATGCTTAGATGTGAATCTCTGCTTCTGCTTCCATCAGCTACTGGATGAAGGCTCTATCGATGACATATGAGGTAGTCATCCGTCTCATTATAGGGGAAGGACATTTAAGGTAGCCTCTCCACCCTTGCTTAGATTCTTAGTTGGGGTCATCTTTGTGGATTTCTGGAGACTTTCCTAGTGCCCATAAGGGCACCCTCTATCAAGGTATCTCTTCCCCTGCTCTCCTGGTCTTCCTACAATTCAACCTTCCTGATTGCTCAGGGAACTCCTACAACTGGTCACTCATTTTCAGTTTTCTTTTCTGGGATGTTTATGACAGCTCTGTGATCTTCCCTTGCTTTAGATGTGGTGTAAGTGAAACTCAAACACAGGGACGGATGGACCCTACAGCTTGTCAAACTGTAATTGAGAAGAGAAGGAATTTTGAAGACAGGGTGATAAAATCAGGGATGCTAGGAATATTTACACCACAGGATTTAGAAAGCACTGTGAAGGGGGATTTCTTTCACCCTCCTTATCCCATTTTCCCTCATCGCATATATTTATCATAAAACTGAATTTCTTCCCATAAGGCTGTAGATTTATTTTAAGGGTCATATGTAGTCCAGGCTGGTCTCAAACTTGTTTGCTATGTAGCTGAAGATAACCTTCAACTTCTGATCCTTCAATCCCTTATGTACTGGGATTGCGGACATTAACTGCAATGGTTTATAAAGTGCTGGTAATTTAATCCAGAGCTTCCTCCCGGCTAGGCAGTCTACCAGTTGAGCTACATACATCATTCATTGGTCCCTGAGCTTTTAGAGCAGGCTCTCACATTTATTCAACTCTGGTATTTCTTAAAACTATAGTAGACATGATTTTGTTCTGACAGAAGCAATATAGGATGGTCCTCTTGCTTCTTCCCTTCTTTATTGTAAGTGAAAGAATAAAGATAGCATCATTGTCTCAACTGTTAGCCATTGCCTGAAAATGAATAAGTTGCTGATACTAGAGAACCAACAACAAATAGCAGGCCTTTCTTAATGGAGCGTCATATGTTCACTCCCTGTCTGCACCGGAGAGCCCTTACCTACAGAAGATGAAGCAAGAAATAAAATTGATCCATGAGCCTTGAGGAGAGGGGTGTGATATAGACAACCCACTTGGGGCTCAGAATTCCGGTCTTCTATTCTCTGCATATGGGCCACTTGTGACTTTCTGTGTTTATCATCACTTATGACAAAGAGAAGCTTTTTTGGTGAATGATGCTATTTCCAGATACTTAGTGTTGATAAATATAAGACCTCATAGAAACTGTGGTTTCATGCAGAAGACCTACATGAGTTATCCAGACAGAATCCAAACATGGAGAAGATGAGGGGAGCATTAAGTCCCACCCTTAGCCAAGGGGCTCTTCTCAGTTGATAGCTGTAAGTTTCATCAACAAACTAACACTAGCTGTATCAAGCAGGCTCTAGGGCAGGTCCCATGCTCAGGATTCACCCAACACAAACTAGAGTCCACATTTTGGGGTTTTATAGTATTTTGATTTTTTGTTTTTAAGATGTATAAGAAAATTAAGTTCAGTGGGTAAGAAGGTGGGAAGACAGAGGGGTTAGGTAAAGGGGGAACCCTAAGAGAGAAACACACGGATGGCCCAGGAAGGGAAAATAGTTAAGATCTCCTGGGTAAACTGGGAGGGGGTTAGAAGGGAAGGGATGGAAACATGAGGGATCAAGAAGACTGGGTTGGGAGATGGGGGAGACTATTGAAAGAGGTTTCTTGAAAGAGGGAGCTATTATGGGGTTAGGGAGAAACCTGGTGCTAGAGAAATTCTCAGAAATCCATAAGGATGACCCCAGCAAAGACTCCTAGCAATAAGGGAGAGGGTGTCTGCACTGGCCTTGCCCTTTAATCAGATCAGTGACTAACCTAATTGTCATTAAAGAACCCAATCCAGCAACTAATAGAAGCAGATGTAGTGATCCACAGCCAAGAACTGGGCTGAGCTCCTAGAGTTCAGTTGAAAAGAGGGAGGAGAGATCATAGGAACAAGGAGGGTCATGAGCATGATGCTGAAAATCACAGGGACAGTGGACCCAAGCTAGTGGGAGTTCATGGACTCTAGACTGACAGCTGGAGAACCTGCATGGGACCAAAGTAGACTCTCTGAATGTGTGTGACAGTTATGCCACTTGATCTGTTGGGGAGGGGCTCTGAGAATGGCACCAGGACCTATCCCAGGTACCTGAACTGGCTTTTTGGTGCCCACTGCCTATGGTGGAATACTTTGCTCAGCTTTGATACAGGGAGCTTGGTCCTGCCTCAGCTTGGTATGCCAGAGTTTGCTGACTCCCCAAGGAAGGCCTTACGCCCTCTGAGAAGCGGATAGGGAGTTGGGGAGGAGGGGGTGGGGTGGAGAGAAGGGGAGGGAGGGAAACTGGGACTAGTATTTACATTTTTTAAATAAAAAAAAAGAAGGTGCAAAAGTTTATCAGGGTGTTGGAGGGGAAATTAATATGATCAAATATGCTGCAAGAAATTCTTCAAGAATTCAAGGAAGAAATTTTAAATGCGATGTTCTGTGTTTGATGCTACTGTGTCTTGTGCCATGTTCAGTTGGTGGTTCTCAGAGGGCTGCTCTTTTTCTGGAGGATAGATCCTGGGGAGAGGGCAGGTTGGGAGGTGGGAGGCTGAGAGGAGCTGTAATCAGGCTTGTATGAGAAAGAATAAATATTTTTTAAGTATAAGTATATTATTTAAATAAAGAATTGAAATAGAAAGAAAGACAGGGAGTGGTGTGCTGGTCAGCATTTCCCATTGGCCTTTCCGCATGGTGACTCTTTCTGGAAATAACACATCCTCCTCAGAGGATGGCTTAAGCATTGCTGTGATGTGTGTAGGGCAACTTCAAAGTGTCTTCAATTCCACTGAGACCAACACACAAGTGAAATACTATGATATTGATCTGACTGGCCTTTCAGAGCGTCCCCAGGCAAACAAATTACAGCATGTCATGAAACAAGTAGTACAATCACAGCAGCCCCACAGCATCCCAGGGGCCAAGGAGGACTGTGTGCAGGGACCGCACACCAGCCCTGAGGCATGGGCCAGGGATGGAGGGGTGGTTCTGCTAATTTGATGCTGGGCAGATGGCTCAGTAGACGAAGTTCTTGACAATTGAGCATGAGAACCTTGGTTAAAATAACCAAAACTCATATAGAGTCAGCGCAGTACAGCCATCAGTAACCCTAGTGCTACTACAGCAAAATGGAAGGCAGAAACAGAAGAACCCCCAGAACTTCACCAACTGGGGAGCCTGGTTTATACATCACTGCACAGAAAAGTGTCCATGACTCAAACAAGGTAGAAAGCAAGGAACGAATGTTGTCCTCTGACATCCACATACAGCATGGCACATGTATGCCTGTATCAGCATGCATGAATACATAAGATATGCATACATGCACACTATAGGGAGAGGGAGGGGGATTGATGATGATGCCTGGATGCTTGAGACGAGCCTGAAGGCTGGTTCATGCAGCCCTACAAGGTGATGCTCATTCTGGTGAGGCTAGTATATGCAAAGGCATGTGAGTGAGAAAGGGCTAGATTTGTAGATAGCTTAGCACTCCTAGGCCACTTGGCAGGCAGAGGAGAAGTACCCTTTTACAAGGCTGGCTCAAGCACTATTCCATGACTTACCATTTCTCTTTTCCTGTTGAGTAACCTGAGCTCCCATCAGTTTTAAAACATTCTTATGATGATCCAGCTGGTCAGTCTGGGGCAGAGTGACTATCACCATATGTGGAATCTGAACATTTCTTAAGTGCTCAAGGCAAGAGTCTGAGGAAATAAAGCAGCAATGGACAGAGTCATGCAAGAAAAGTAAACCATGCTAGGCAGTGGGGTGCACAACTTTAAACCCAGCACTTGGGAGGCAGAGGCAGGTGGATCTCTGTGAGTTCAAGACCAGCCTGGTCTACAAGAGCTAGTTCCAGCACAGCTTCCAAAGCCACCGAGAAACACTGTCTAGAAAAACTTAAATAAATAAATAAATAAATAAATAAATAAATAAATAAATAAATAAATAATAAAATAAAGAAAAAACATATTTGATTATACTTTTATTTAGCACTGGGACCTTCACATTGAAGACTCAAAATCCCACTTTGAACACTGCACTCTTATTCTTTGGGTTGGTAAAGTATGTACAACCATGTAGGAATATGTTGAAACAACAAGGTGAGAGATGATTAAATTTTAGACAGATGAGACAAATTCAACACGTCCCCTCAGGTCCTTCTGAACTTCACAGAGGTAGCACTTTTTCTCTTAGATATGGGCCATATGTCTCTGTAGTCAGCTCCTGCCCATTGGGGAAAGTTGAAGCAATCACTCTTGCTTGACGACAAACTTTGGAGAAAGTAACTCTGGTTTCTACGGCATGCCTGTGGAAGACAACTCACAGAGTTTACAACTTGCTCAAGAAGGCAGAAACAGGTCAAATACATTGTCCTGGGGTTAATTTTGAGACCTCTTTGGGATATAAATTTTCTAAGCACCAACAATAGCCAAGACTTTGGGCCTTGAATTCTAATGTGCTCTACTCCATCTTGGTGTATAATAGTTCACTCAATCCAGCTGGCCTATCAGAACTTTTTAGAGTCTATTAAACAGGCCCATTGTCCAAGAGAGAAAGATGTGAAAGGGATATCTGAGAAATGTAGAAATGGAGAGAGGGCTGATATGCATGTCTAGGTGAGGTTATCCAATAGCAAGGTAGGAAGATTTTAGATCTGAGAACTACACAGCTCAGCTGTAGGTTGAACTTTGGTGGAGATGCTGGGTTCAATTTGCTCACTTTGACTAAAAGTGTGCTTATTTGGGGCTATAGTTAAAGCAGTTGGAAGTGTAAAAATGAGAATCTGGCACTGATGAGCTTTGAATTAATAGTCCCATTCTGCAGTATAGAAGCAAACAACTCAAAGGCAGTGTACCAGGCCTGACTTTAACTCATTTCTATCTATGGTAGCACCTGCCATTTTATACTTTAGATTACAGGGCCTCGTCCCTTATGATAAAGGAAGAAATATCTTTTAGAATATCTATTTTTGTAAGCCAAGAACAGCCACCCAGAGTTTGCGACACATTCATTGCCTACCCGACAAAACCGAAGGTCTGTGTCATGATGTACAGGTGCCTCAGTCATTTGATTTTACTTACTTCGTTCTACGGTTCCCAAGCTTGTGGGACTGCCTGTTTAAATGCCTGCATGTGTGGCTGTGTGACGCATTTGTAGAACTGGAGCTACAGACAGCTGTGAGCTGCCATGAGGGTGCTGGAAACTGAACTCCGGTCCTCCAGAAGAGCAGACAGTGATCTCAAGCCCAGAGCCATCTCTCCAGCCTCAAGTACTGAGTATTTTTATTTATACCTACAGACCTGGGCTGCTCCCAATTTGGTCAGAGCATCTTCCTTTTGTAGTTGGTGAGCGCTGAGCATAAGGGACCTAGTGGTCAGCTCTAGACAGGATGTTTCTATTAACCCTATCAACAACAAGGCACAGAAAACACTGTGGAAGGCAAGGCAGAAAGAAATTCAGAGCCAGAGAGTGGGAAGGAATACCACAAAATATTGTCTTGTAGACATGTCAAGGTTATAGAAATTGTGAATTCACCACATCTAAGACTTCTCACACAGACCTGCAAGAAAAATCAACCAAAATCTGGGCATAGATGAGGCTGATCATCTCCAGGCCATTGTCAGTGGATAGCTCCTGGGGTGGGACTATATATTTTTCTCCACAGCTCACAACTGTATATAACTCCTTTTCTAGGCATCTGATACCATCACACAGACAGGCATTTAAATAGGCAGTCTCATAATGTGGCCACTGGTACATTACCTGTGTGTCTCACATTTACACACATATCTATAGTACTAACTGAATTTAGCAGGTAAATTTTTAAAAGATATTATATTGGGAAGGGTGGCTCACACTGGGAAGTATATGGGCAGTAATGGAGTGAGAAAAGCAGATATTAAATTTTAATACATACATTTATGAAAGTCTCAAAAATAAAGAAAATTTTATAAATAATAGAGAAATACTCTTGGCAATTACTGTAATTTGTCAAATGGCCTTATTGGCATTTATAGTCTACTACTCATTCTGTGTTTCTCCCCTTCTCAGAGAGCATATAATCAGGCCCCACTATTTTACTTGGAAGCATGACCATTCCTGAAGGTTCTGGAACATTTATCATCCTGTTTGGATTATGTTGCTACAGTTTCCTGACCTTAAATATAGGACATGGTGACACCAAGAGATGCCTTACAGCATCTTCTGCTCTCCAGACATAATCTCCCTTACCCGCACTGTGGAGAAGCAGTCCAGTTTTCCCAGTCATCTGAATCAATTACCTCTGATAACACCATAGCTCCTTTGCTACCCAGATGACTCAAGTGCATCCCAAGCTAAAGAGGCCAGGTGGACATCATAGCTTCCATTCAACGGGACGTATATTGTGCCTCGTGACAGAACTGGGATAGCAGAGATGTGGCCAGTGGCAGGATAATGGGGAGTCCTGCCTTCCCTCCAAGTGCTGGAAACGCAGGTATGTACCACATCCAGCTTGTCCTTTAAGTTATGCAGTACAAATAACTGTTTCTCATCAATTGATCGGTAGATTCTGTTAAAATATAGCCTGGCTTAATGGACAAGCCCCAGATAATACTAATACTGATGTTCTGTGGGTCACAAGTTCCCTGCAGATGTACAACAATGTTTACAGAATAACAGCTATGAGTCTAATGACACTGTTCCTTCATTGAAGGTCACCCAATGAAGGTTTTGCTGCTCAGCTGTTAACTCTCAAAGATTTATTGTTTTGGTGCTCCTGCCTTTACACCCAACCTAACCACATTCTCAGTAGTTCCAGATTCCATTTCCTAGGAAGCTCCTTGGGAATTTCATGCATGTGTGCCATGTATTTTGATCATATGTACTCTCCACCCTCCCAATTTTATGTCAATTTTACTTTGTAACCCAGAGTCTGATGGGTGCTGCTTATAACAGCTTGAGCATAGTGCAATCCACTAGAGGATAGGCAACCCAGCATGGGCCACAGCACTGCGGAAAAGAACTGTCCCTCCCCAGCATCCGCCAACTGCTAATAGCTCCCCAGCTAAAGGTGAGGGGCTCATGGACTCCTTGTCCATCCACAATGGACGTCTGGCTGGCCACATGCCATGACTGCCGTGAGCTCATAAATGAGACAGCCCTGTCATGTCCAGGGACATTGTTTCGTTGCAATCTTCCCCAAGTTCTATCTTTCCTCCCCCATCCCATGATGCTCTCTGGCATTTCTGCCTCTTATAATAATGCCTGATTGTAATGAGTATGTTTTCCCACTGGCTGCCTGGTCCCAACGCTGTGCCATCCAGCCACAAATAACACAGAGACTCTATATTTGATATAATGCTGTTGGCCTGTTATTTGTTTCTTATCAGCTAGCTCTGTCTTAATGACTAACCTATTTCTATTAATCTAAGTATTTCCACGTGGTCTCATCTTTCCGGAGAGCTGCCCGGACCTCTGTTCTCTCTGGTCTCTACATGCTGGCTCCTACTTCCTCTTTCCTCCTTGTCTCCTAGCCTCACCTATCTTGCTTTCCTTTTGACCAACAGTGCTTTATTCATTAACCAGTATGAGAAACATATTTACATCACCTAATATTAATTTCTGCTGTGAATGTCTTAATTATAGTTTGTCTTATTTAAGCTGAAATAAATTTAAAACAGGGTGGTGTGGTCCTTGGATACCCGCAAAACTGCTACTCTATTAGGAACATCTTACTCCAGGAATAATGGATTTCTGTTGGACATTCCAATCTCAGCTACTCAACAAGAGCAGCTAGGGTAGCAGAGATCAGAAAGTCTGCTAGTCTTTCCCTTCCTGTAAGCAGCCTGAGGTGACCTTTGAAGATGGTCCGCTACTCTCTCAACCCAGAAAACCCTACGAAATCATGCAAGTCAATAGGATCAAATCTTCAGGTTCACTTTAAGAACAACCGTGAAACTGCCCAGGCCATCAAGGGCATGCATATCTGAAAAGCCACCAAATACCTGAAAGATGCCACTTTGAAGAAGCAATGTGTGCCATTCTGGCGGGAGTACAGTGGTGTAGTAGGCAGGTGCGCCCAGGCCAAACAGTAGAGCTGGACACAGGGTCAGTGGCCAAAAAAGAGTGCTGAATTTTTGCTGCACATGCTTAAAAATGCAAAGAGTAATGTTGCATTTAGGGGTCTAGACGTAGATTCTCTGGTCATTGAACTCAGCCAGGTGAACAAAGCACCTAAGATGAGTTAATGAACCTACAGAGCTCATAGCCAGATTAACCCATATATGAGCTTCCCCTCCACATCGAGATGATCGTAACAGAAAAGGAGCTGATTGTTCCAAAGCCAGAAAAGGAGGTTGCACAGAAGAAAATGGTATCCCAGAAGAAACTGAAGAACTAAAAATTTATGGCATGGGAATAAACTTGGCATAAAATAAATGCAGATTTAAAAAAAAAAAACGGTCTGCTAGTCCTAAAATTCTGCATAATAGAATCCCTAACCACCACATGTTCCAAAGGCACAATATAATATTTGCCCTACAATGACTGTATAAAACTGCTTATAGTCTCATCCTTCCCTTTATGTTCTTTTTTCTATGCTTTTCTACTATTCTTAGACATATTGTTTTGTTTAATTTTAATTATTTGTTCACTTTGTGGTGTGTGTGTGTGTGTGTGTGTGTGGTGCATAGGCATTCATGTATGCAAGGGACAATACAGACGTGTGAAGTTCAGAGGACAACTTACAGGCGTGAGATCTCTCCTTGTGGATTCTTATGATCACACTCAGATCATCAGTTTTGGTAGCTAATGCTTTTCCCCCACTGAGCCACCTCGCTGACACATAATTTAATTTTTTTCTATCAATAAAGTAGAAATAGTTGCATCTACCCCTTTTGAGTCATAGTTGGAACCAAGAGGTATGAAACTGCCCCTGTTATACCACAATACTATGGCTACCTGAACAAGATTCAAGCATTGGCAGTACCAACAGACATACTAGCATATAAGGAGGCAATGTCATGGGGCCTTAACCCTAGGCAAAGAGCTGCAGGCAACTACAGAATGTTGAGAAATGAAGAATTAGTCTTCCTTATCCCTGCAGTTGTAGGAAGTAAAACCAAAGATCCACATCTAACCAAGAAGCTATTTCCAATTGGTATGTCCTGGCAAATGGAAAATAACTTTTGTATAATGGAGTGTCACTGGATATAATAGCCATTCTCAATGTAGACACCATGCTGACAAGAATATAAAATAATAACACCACTCCCTGGGGGATTGGTGAGCTCTTTTGAGGGAAATTTTTTTGTCTATTTTTTGTTTTTTATTTGTTTTTTGTCTTTTGAGGTTTTTTTGAGAGAGAGAAAGACACAAAGAGAAAGAGAACATAAAGTTAGGTGAATAAAGAGGTGGAAGGATCTGGGAGGAGTTGAAGGAGTGGAAAATGATCAAAATAAATTGTACAAAATAACATTTAATAAAAAATAAGACCTGAAAGTAGAAGGGGGGGTAAGAAAAAGAGGGGAGTCTGTAAGAATTGGAAAAGTATAAAAGAGATCAATGGTATGTTCATAATAGATTGAATACATGTATGAATGTGTTAAAGAAATTTATAAAAAAAAAAAGGACATAAATTCAAGAGGGAGTGAGGAGGGACTTGGAAAGATTAGAAGGGGCAGAGTATGGGTTGGAGGGAGGAAAAGGTAGGGACAAAATGGTGTGATTATATTTTAATTTTAATTTTAAAATAACAAAAGAAGACAAAAATATAAAGCCACTGCATGAGGGCCTCGAGTAGTTAAGAGTGTTTACTGCTTCTACAGAGGATCTAGATCACATATCAGCTCACAAATGTCTTTAACTCCAGATCCAGGAGATCCAATGCCTCTTATGACCACCACAGGTTCCTGCACACACACACACACACACACACACACAGTACACATATAGACAATGAAGCGCATGCATAAACATAGAATTAAATAAATAAATAAGATTGTTTTAAAATTCACAGAATACAAGAAATAATTAAAGTAGAAATGGCCTACAGCATATTTTTCCAAGTCATTAAAAGTGACTTTGACATCCCCTGATTAATATCAGGGTGCCCTTCGGTGATAAAAGGTATAATATAAGATTTGGTTCCGAACCAGACAGACAGCCAAGTCTGAGAGGCAAAGCATGCCTGTGCTAGATCAGCAAGTCTGCTCCAGCTCAGCCAAGATCCTCACCTCTGAGTCCTCACCAGAACTCCTGGCACAAAGAGGCTTTGTTCCTGTGACTACCACAGCTGCTCACCAAAGACACTTAGCTCAAAATGCTGTCCACATTGCACCTGCTGTGACTTCTCCTGAGGTCAAGGACAGCTAAAGCTGGAAAGACTAAATTCTTCACTGTCCAAACCTTGGCTGGCTTATTTAGGGCAATGACGTCTGTGGTTATTTTGCAACTAAAGCCAAAAAGCGGACAATGTTTTCTCTTTCATTGCCCAGTTCACCTACTGTCCATCAACACGCTGTGTTGGCACTACTCATAAATCATAATCTGAATGTAATCACCTGTTTCAGACTCCATTCCACCAAACTAAGACCAGGGTAAGCTATTATCTTGATTGAATGTTGGCATACTTTCCTTAAGAGCCCCTCTTTAATACACTTGCCTCTGTAATCTGTTTTTTACAAAAGTGGACAGAATAGAAGTTAAAATCAGGAGTTGGGAACATGGTTCTGCTTACAATATTGCAATAGTGGTTTGTTGTTATTAGATTAAAATCTAGAGTCCTCCCTCCATCTATATTTTTCTCCACCTCTATCTCTGCATCCCCTTACTCCTAAGCATGTCAATCTTTTCTATTCCTCTTAAAAATGCCAAGATGGTCTCATATATGACCATTATAAATGTATTGTTCTAACTTGAATAGAAACTAAATAAAGTTTTAGTTTGGATGGAAGATGTGCCAATGGATGGATGCATAGATGCATCAATAAAAAATAAAATAACTTCAGTAATTCCTATGGTTCAGTGCAGGAGTTATTTTGTAGATGCATCCATTAGGACTGAGCTCAACAACTGTGTTTTTATTGGTTGTGGTTTTCTGTAGTAGCCTCCACATATTGCAAAGAAAATTTTCCCTGATGAGGAGTGAGGAATACACTTACGTGTGACCATAAAGACAAATATTTAGAATGTAGTTAGGAATTATGCTAGTTTATTAAAGTGTGATTATGGGTTCTCCTCCAAGACCCATTACTTCACTAGCCCTGGGTAGAATACAACTTTTTAAATATATATTTAATTACTGTTTAAGACTTCCATACATGTACACACTGTGTTTTAATCATATCCTTTCCTGTTCCTCCTCCTCTGCTCTCAAACAGTCCCCACCAAGTCTCGATACCAACTTCTCTATCTTTAATTCATTGAGTCTAATTAGCCCTTCCAGTAGGTACATAGGTGTAAGACCATCTTCTGTCACATAGACAGTATGTCACGGCCCACATTCCTGAAATAATAACTAACTCTCCATACTATATCAGCCATCATGGCCAATAGCTTCCTAGAGAGGGGAAGCTGTCACACCCATCCTGGAGTACTATTAGGCTTTATCTTCTGAAGGTTTTATGTAGGCAACTACAGCCACTGAGTGTTTATGTGCACAACAACCTTATTGTGTCTAGAAAACACTTTCTCAGTAGTTCTTCCCAACTTTTGACTCTTACATTCTTTCTACCCACCAGTCCATGATGATCCCTAAGCCTTGAGGGAGAGGGAGCATGATATCAAAGTTCTGTTTAGTTTTAAGCATCACTTAATAATGCTAAAAATTACAAGACATATGCCCTGGCATATTGGACAGTTCCCTCATTACTCTGATGGTGAAAAGAAAAAATAATGTTGAGGCCTTTATAGACAGCAATCAAAGACTGTCCTGAAGGAGAGATGTTAAAAGCAAGGTGAGTTAGGGGGAACTTGGGAACATGGCTTTCCTCCCCAGACAGAACTGCCCCTTGTCAAAAACTATTAGGTTATAGTCATGATAGTAGTAAAATTTAAGAACCCCCAAAAAGCTATTACCCACTTCACAATAAAATAGACAGAAAGTACATACCTCCTCAAATGTAGACAGCAACTCAAAATGAAGGATTGTCTTGAGTTCAGACTCATGCAGTTTGTTATTCCGTCCCTCATAAGTGTAAATTAGACTGAGTTGGGATGTTTAATTGCTCTCTAGTAAAACCTTTACTAGGCCAAGGGCTACAGAAAGAAATTAAGAATAATGGTGTTATTGGCATTTTAGAAAGCTGTTTGAGCTTTCACAAACCTCCAATGCCCACCTGCATCCCATTAGCCTCCCCACAATCCTGGTAACTCTAGGAAATGATGCTATATCTCAAAGATTTCCCCTTAGAGAAGTCCTGCCCATGGAAAAATACCAGAGTCCTAAATCACTAAACTAACTTAATTTTTCTGTTTCAGAGCAGGGTTTTTTATTTTATTCCCTAAACTAGAATAAAAATGTTCAGAATCTGAAGAAACACTGAGAAGGCTCCACTACCAACCAGCTCCTTGGACATGAAGACTCCATTCCCAAGTGTTCATGGGTGAAAGAGCCAATAGTGAGATTGGGAGGAGGAAATTAAAGGCATCATATGTGAAGGCATTTATTGTGCTCCCTGAATAAACATGTTTTGTATTTATATGCCATTTCCTTCTCAGCTCCTGTATCAAATCACCTTTTCAAAACCCAAGACTTGTGGTTGGGTTAAGCATTTCTAAAATAGGTTTTCCATAAATTACAATAATATTTGAAGGTTCTTTCACCTTTCACCCAATGCTACTGATTGGTAAGCTGAGTGCACACTAGTTCAGGAGACAGACTATCAGCATTCTGAGTCTGGTCTGGATTTGTTTGCTGTTTAACCTGTTACAAGTTACAGAGTACCTCTGTGCCCCAGTGTCCATGTATGTAATCACACTGCCACCCCCATAGAATTGAGGGGTCCAAATGAATCCTATGCAAACAGAACAATGCAAGAATTTGAACAGGGTTACTCTCCATACAAGAGAAATTTAGGAGCTGGAGAGATGTCTCAGTGGTTTGGAGCACTTAGTGTTATTCCAGAAGACTCACAAATTCTACTATAATAGTTAATTTTTGTTGCTGTGACAAGACACCATGATAAAAAATATAAGCTCATGGAAGAAAGACTTCATTTGATGTATGTTCCAGAAAGAGGGGTGTTAGGAGTAAGGTTTTTTCCTTGCCGCCTGGGCCCACAGCCGCACCAGCCCCAAATAACACAGAGACTCTATATTAGATATAATTCTGTTTGCTAGTTACTAGTTTCTTATTGGCTAGCTCTGTCTTAATTATTAACCCATTTCTAAGTACTTCCACGTGGTCTTATCTTACCAGCGAGTGGGGCCAGCGTTCTGGTCTCTCCATCTCGACTCCTCCCAACTACTTCCTCTTTCCTCCTAGTCTCCTAGTCCCGCCTATCTTGCTTTCCTATTGGCCAACAGTGTTTTATTCGTTAACCAATATGAGAAACATATTTACAGAATGACATCTCCCATAAGAGGGGAGGGGAGCAAAACAGCAGGGAAGGCAATGCAGCAGGTGGCCAAAACAAGACACTGAGGAGCTCTCTTCTTCAACCACATACAGAAAACAGAGAGGAAGCTGAAAGTAAGGCAAGGCTATAAACTCTCAAATTCCACCCCCGGTGACATGCTTCCTCCAGCAAGGCTACACTTCATAAAAGTTTCACAACAACCCCCAATCGGAGGCCCCAGGAGACCCAAGTATTCAAATTGTGTGTGCCTGTAGAGAATATTCCTTTCCTTAACCCCCTTAGTCTCATGATCATACTATAAGACAAAAATGCATTTAGTAAAACTTTAAGTCCCCAGTCTTTAAAAGTCTCTACACCAGGAGTTTAGTTGCCAGTTCAATATTGCATGGCTCACAACCATCTGTTGTGACTCCAGTTTCAAGGACATTTCAAGAAACGTAATACTCTCTTTTGGCCTTCATGGGTACCCACATACATTGGCATACACACACACACACACACACACACACACACACACACACACACACACACACAAAATAAATCTTAAAGAAGAGGGAAGGAAAGAGCTAGGATATGTGACATCCTTCCAGTATGAAGTCCCTTGATCAAGCTGCCTCCTAGGGTTCTCCTTTATCCTGTTTTCTGGGAGAACTGCCCTTCTGTAGCATAGCAATCAGATCAAACTTTGCAGTGAGCTCCCTGGGTAGAGAAGCAGCATGAGATTCAACGATACAAACAACAGTTATCAGCAACTGGAAGTCACCCCTAAATTAATAGGAGAATGAATACCCTTTTCTCTACATGTCTTGAGCTTCCCTGAAACTAGTTTCAGAACCCACAAGTCTGAACTGTTCTCCTGGCTGTATTTTGGTGGTACTTGCCACAAAGACCCAGTAAGGGACAGGGTCTGGGTGCTGCCTCATACTCTCGGCTAGCATGCGCCATTTTGTGACGCAGCTTACCTAGATTTGCACTGTTCTGTTTCTGTTTTGTGCTAGCCACAGTAAAAGGATTTGGCCCTAGATGACAGCTCTACTCTGCTGGTGGAATTTCCTTTATTAGGAGAAAATTGAGAAGTTTGAATCTTCACCTGAATTCACCAAAAAAGTATGGGTTGTAATTAATTGTCTTAGTCTGCCTGCTGTTGATGATTGGAGAGTGGGGTTGCATGGCCCTTTGGCCTCATGCCCCCTTGATCTGCTCAGTCCTTGCTTTGATGCAGCTGAATCATCAGAGACAGAAATTAACCAAGTTTATTTTGGTCATGGTTTCCATCTCAGCAATAAGTAACTAAGAGAGCTGGCCAGTATCACACAACAGACCACTCCACAACGATGCTTTGTATATGAGTTCATGGTTTCTAGAAGGTTAGCGGCCATGGGAATTTAGGAATACTGGAGTACTTGAGAATGAGAGTATCAGGGAAATATGGAGAGAAACAGGTAGTTCTGCTTTGATTAATCTGGAAACCAGTGAGCTTAAGCTACTGGCAGTTCAAAGTGGCAGGTGCTCTAGCTGGTAGCAATGTACTTCTACAAGCTCACTGGATACCTCCCACCCTGCCACAGGACTTCTTTACAACTCCCTCACCCTTTGCACCCTTCTTCATGAGAGAACTTCTCAAAGGTTCTTCCCTAGCACCCTGTCAGCATTCTGGCATCTGTACTGGCCTGGCCTTGGAGTTCTGACAGGGTACGTCCTCAGCTGCTGCTGCCACTAAGAGCACCACCTGTGCACATTCACTATGGTCCCTTTTAAAAACCTTCCCCCTTCTCTCTTCTGTCTCTCTTTTCTCTTTTCTCTCTTCTTTTTTCTTTCTTTCTCCTCTCTCTCCTCACACTTCTCTCTCTGTTTCTCTCTCTCTATTCTGCCATGCTTGTCCCAGGGACAGGACTCTGCCCCCTTCTCTGTCCCTTCTCTCGCCTCTTCAAATAAACCTCACATGTGAACCTTGCTGTGTGGCATGGCATGACTTCTCCTCACAGCGCGTTGTAAATTACAACACCCCACCACCACATTAGCATCCAGCCCTGTGATACTGTGTATCCATTCATTACATTGACAAGCATTCAGGCTAGAGAGGTCCTACCTGCGGGTATCTGCTTGTGTCCCACCTCTCCATGGATCTTGACTACTAAAAAGAAAGCGTGGTGCAAACTGGCACCCTCTCCACCAGCTGAGTGCTCTTGAGCAGGCCGTGTCACTGCGCTATTGGATGATCTATGCTGTGAGTGAGCCTGTTAGACCACAGCAGATCAAAGCCTCTCCGTTGTGCAAATGTTCCGTAATTTACTGATTCACACATTCAGACTTCTACTTTACCCTTATTTTCACGTTTCTTCTTCTTTTCCTCTCTTTGTTAGCCATGCTCTGCCGTGTGGTTGAGGCTGGAAGGGACCCGTGGCTCATTCCAAACAGCATTTTGCCAAACTGGACTCAAGAGAGAGCTCCCGCTGGCTTCTGCCACCTCCCGCTGCCTTCTGATGCCAGCCAACAGTAGAGGCAGTATCTGCAGGACACTTTCAGAATGGGCCCTGGGCAGCGGAGTAGGATTGCATAATAGCGTTGCTTTAATGAAGGAGAGAAGGAGATGGACACAAGGTGGCTTGGCACAGACATCAGGTTTTAATGAATTGTTGAAGTGAGAACTCTCAGTATGGAGAGTGGAGACAAGACAGTGAGCCAGGATGATGCTTCATTTGCCACTGGAATGTAACATGGAACATTGGCACCCAAACAGGATGGATTGTTTTGATGAAATAAACTGGTTGGTGAGGTTAGACAGATGAGCAAATAAGCAGTTACTGGTGTGTGGGGGGTGTGGGGTGTGTGTGAGTGTATGGTGGGTGTGTGTGTGTGTGTGTGTGTGAATGTGTGTGTGTATGTGTGTGGTGTGTGGTGTGTATGAATGTGTGTGTATATGTGTGAGTGTGTGTATGTGTTAATGTATGTGTATATTTGTGTGTGTGTGAGTGTGTGTGTGTGTGGTGTGTGTGGTATGTGGTGTGTGAGGTGTGGTGTGTGTGGTATATGTGTGGTGTATGTGTATATGTGTGTGTGTGTGTGTGTGTGTGTGTGTGTGTGTGTGTAGAATGTATTTACTTGCTCAGCAGCTGATTACTTTCCTCAACTGTGTGAAGAAAAAATGTATACAGTTCACTTGCAAGGGTCTGCTCAAATGTTACTGCTACCCTGATTTCACAGGTAAAAGTTTGGTCTCCCTCCTAAGAACTCCCATAATGTTACCTGGATACTTTTGTCATCTCCAGTTGTTTCTTCTTTGGAATAAAGCATATATATCTTACTGTTCCACTACAACCCTGAAGAAAGAACCCCAGCCCAGTTCACATCTGCCCCTGCACAGTGGGATGTCAGAAAGCTTAGAACATGGTGAACAGGGTAAATAATGAAGGACTGGGTGAAATGTGCCATTGTGGTGTAGTATTAACCCTTCCGGAAATTGCTGTATGCCTAATTACTCACCTACTTAGAAGGATTTGTAAGGCTGAATATAAGGAATATGCTTAGGCTCCCTGTGCAAGCCACTGACCTAGGTGATAGGGATCCCTTCAGTAATAAAGAAGACACCGGCCAGGTGGTGGTGGTCACGCCTTTAATCCCAGCACTCAGGAGGCAGAGGTGCAGGCAGGCAGATCTCTGTAGTTCAAGGCTAACCTGATCTACAGAGTGAGTTTCAGGACAGGCTCCAAAGCTAGAGAGAAACCCCGTCTCAGAAAACCAGATAGACAGACAGACAGACAGACCTACAGACAGATAGATAGATTAGACAGATGGACAGACAGATGAACAAGAATAAAAGAGACGAGGCTGAGCCCCACAGGACTTAGATTCTTCAGCTCAACCGATTTTAGTATTAAGCATCAAAATTGTACCAATGAGCCAGACTTGGTGGCACAAATTGATAATCCTCACACTGGAAGGGGGGAACAGAACAGAAAAAAAAGTTCAAAGTCAAAGGGGGCTATATAGCAAGACCCTGCCTCAAACAATTGAACAAATTATCCCCGAGTGGAAAATCTGTAGAGCTCTGAGAACATAGAATCTATCATCTGGCACTAGTTAATGACTTCAGTAATCATAGTGCCTCTCCACAGCCTGCTGAAGGACTTTCCTAACCCATTGTCCAGGCTTGAACTTATTACTCCATCCCATTCCACTCAAATGTTTGACATCAACCAGGTAAAGAACTCTCAGTCTAAGGAGCAGTGTCAGTGTCTACTACTTAACCAAGCAGCCAGGATGGGTACTGAATAGGTCTCATGAATGACTTCAGTTCATCTCGTGCCAACCGTGGGAAGACCAGAATCTTAAGGCTCCAATAAGCTATGGAACTTTTCTGTGCGCATCATGCATAAATGAAGGAATCAGAAATTAAACAGGTTCAAATAAGGCTTAATTATAAAACTTGAGAAAGAAAAATGCTAGGTGTTACTTTGGTGATTAAAAGGGATTTGTGAAACTTTCATCCTTCAACATTTACATTAAGGACATTAGCCTTAAGAAGCATATATTAATATAAATCTTTAAAACACAGACTTTAAAGAGAATTTTTAATAATGGAAATATGCTTTGATGATTAACACAAACTAGACACCACTTTCTGAGGAAAGTTCCTGAAATGTTTTAACAGTATCAGCAAGTATGAATTATGATATAAAAAAATATTTATGTTGGGTCCCCAGTATGTGGCATGTTCACACACATAAGATATGTTCACACACACTGATAAGATATGGTTTATTTTATGGCTTAAAGAACGGGGTCTGTCCAGAATCTGGCCCATTTGTGGGTACCCCATGGTTGTTTTCCTCTCATCTCTTGGTATCACCTGTCCAGTGAAGAGGAGGGATCTTCTTGATTCTGAGGTGGGAGAAATTCCATCTTCTACTGGCTCTGTGGAATACATAAGGCAAGTCCTAAGAGAAAATGTCCCAGTACTGCTCTCACGGTCACAGATACTCATCTCCCGAAAGGAAGAGTGATAACATCCTCCCAAAGCAAAAACACAAGTGCCCTTAGTGTGACACATCCAGCACTCCAATGCCTTACAAAGTGGTTTTTCTGTGAAGGATTTCTAGAAAAAGAAAGCCTCTTGTCTCTTTGACCCTAGAAGATGAAACTCAACTGTTTCAGGTTCAAAAGATTCCTAGTTTTGCTCAAGCATCTTACTTATCTCTTTAGGAAGCAGAAGTGGATGCAAATTGTTCAGATAACAGTCTTTACCACTACTCTGTTAATTGACATGATACACTGAGCAAGTTGTGGAAATCAGGAGGTAACAGAACTGTGAAAAAGATTCTCCACCTTGCTCCTGCCAGGACAATGTGTCCTTTCATGCTTGCCTGACTAGGAGGTTCTCTTTTTCTGATTTATCAACCCACTACACATTTCAACAATCCCTGATCAGGGTGAATGGTGACACTACCTAGCATCCTTCTACGGAATGCTTTCTTTCTCTTGCTAGTACCATTCGCTGCTCTTTCGAGGTCCATCTCATTCTTCACTGAATCGTCTCTCAACCTTTTCTCAAAGACCTTGGATGACACTGTTCCTTCTCTCACGTGGGAATTGAAATTATTTGTTCTCTGACTGACTCACTCCTTCATTTTCTACAGTTTTGTTTAGAGATAACAGACAGGTTAAAACAAATAGGGATATGGTTATTATTCCTGTGGGGAAATCACCTGTGTGGTCTCTATGTGCATCCATGGGTAGACCAGTGGGAAGCAGAGATCTGAATGCAGTTTTTCTCAGAGATAGGTTCTTTCACATCCAAGTCTGAAGGACTAGCACAGAGATATGGGGTTCATAAACCAGGCAGTGTTCTTGGATTTAATCTGAAGAATCAATAAAGGGATGTTTGATTTCCTTGTTTGATCCTATTTTATTTTCTTGAGAACTTGGATGGAGGAAGATGAATACTACCGGTTGTGCCACTTAAAACAATTCTAACATAGTTGTACTGGCTGGCTTTGTGTGTCAACTTGACACACAAAGGAAGGAGCCTCAGTGGAGGAAATGCCTCCTTAAAATCCAGCTGTAAGGCATTTTCTCATTTAGTGATCAATGGGAGAGGGCCAGCCCATAGTGGATGGTGCTATCCTTGAATTGCTGATCCTAGGCTCTATAGGAAGGTGAATTGAGCACATCATGAGAAGCAAACCAGTAAGCAGTTCCTCTCCGTGGCCTCGGGATCAGCCTCTGCCTCCAGGATCCTACCCTGTTTGAGTTCCTGTCATGACCTTCTTCAGTAGTAAACAACAATGCTGAAGGGTAAGCCTAATAAAGTCTTTCCTCCCCAATTTTCTTTTTGATCATAGACTTTTATCACAGCAATAGAAACCCTAACCAAGACAATAGGCATAGACAGATGAGATACATGGTGCATGGGTTACCTCAGTATGAGGTTCTGAGTGGTTTGCTCCAGAGCATTCATCTCATTGTGTGCATTTTCTTCTAAAGTAAACATGAAAGAAAGTGATTTGAGTAGGGTTTGTGGGTGAGTCTGTGCCTGGGTGGTAGCAGACATCATGAAGAGGACATAGTGTTTCCACACAAAGATGGTAAAGTTGTGTCCTTCACTTCTGGGAGCACCATGTTTGCAACCAACATGTTTTTTTTTTTTTGCTATTTATTGAGTGATGTTTCAGAATGCCACGGCTGGGGGGCTGGCTCTTCTGTCTTCTCAGGGTAGATGTCCCTTTCCCATGCTCCTTCTTCATCTCCTTCAGTGAAAGCCTCCTGACAAGAATCAAGACTCCATCCTAGGCATTTCACCAAACCTTCCACTAAGTTATTGATGCATTTTCAGTGCGGCAGAGTTTGCACAACAGAATTATTACCTTCCACTACTCCCTTATTCTACTATACTTCTGGCAGAGCCTCTAGCTTTTCTTTTTTATTTTTCCAGTGTTTACTTACTTAATGTGCATGTGTTTGCATGCACATTCCACAGCACTCATGTGGAGGTAAGAGGACAACTTGCAGGAGTCAGTTGTCTATTTCAACCATGTAGGAGCCAGGAACCAAACACAGATATTTAGAATAGGTGTGTGACAAGAATCCTTACCTGCTGAGCCATCTCCCTAGATCAAGCTTTTCAAAGGCTCAGTAGATCATTAGATTCAACTAACAACATCAATGTGGCAATTCTTTAAGGCGATAAATTGAGAGAAGAGAAGAAAGCAGAAAAATCAGAAAGAAAATTTAAGGAGTACAACTGGTGGGAAAGTGTACAGGCAAGTCAAACAAAATGTATTTTGTCTGTGTCCCTAGAATATTCCTGAAACTATTCCCACCTAACACACACACACATGCACACACACACACACACACACACACACACACACACACACACACACACACCTTGAGTATCAGTTTTCCCTTAGTTTAGGTGAAGAAGCTATGATTATTTGCTCTCTTTCCAGAGAAGATGACATTTCTATTCTTACCATACTGCAAAAGGAGTAGCTAAGTTCATTGGTAGGAATCTAATTCCTATTGACATGTTATTGGGGGGGTGAAGCTAGAAGTCACCATATAAATTTCAGGAAATATACTTTAAAATGAGCATCATCATCATTTATGAACAAAATGCAAATCAAACCTAAAATGAGATATAATCTTACCCAAGTTAGAATGGTTAATATCAAAACGATAAAATATAAATGTTAGCCAAGTGTGGTATCACATGCCTAGAATCACATCACCCAGGAAGCTAAGGCAGAAGAATCTCAAATAAAAGGCGAAACTTACCTATAAATAGATACCCTGTCTCCAAAATAAATAAATAAATAAAATACACAATGATGTAAAGAAAAACAAGGTTTTACTCCCTGTTGGTGAGAATATAAATTACATTATGAAGAATAGTACAGAGGTCTTTGAAAAAAAATTAAAATTGCCATGTGGCCAAGCCATCCCTAAAATGAGCATCCAAAGACATACCTCTACCTCCTAACATGGCATATCCATACTTACTGCAGTATAACTCATAATGGTCAAGATACAGAATCAGCCTCAATAAGAACCCATCAACAAATGAGTAGATACAGAAAATGTGTACACACGCATACACACACACACACACACAGAGAGAGAGAGAGAGAGAGAGAGAGAGAGAGAGAGAGAGAGAGAGAGAGAGAGAGAAATATTTAGTGCTTAAAAGAATGAAATGTTGTTGTGAGCATTAAAATACATATAATTGGGGGACATTATATTAATTGGAATAAGTCATACCAAGAAAGGCAATTACAGCAAATCCTATCATATGTAGAAGCTGACGTTTCTACATGAATGTAGAAAAGTGAGAAACTGAGATGTATAAAAGGGTTGGGACATACAAGTGAATGTTTATGGTGTTCAGCAGCCTGGAGTGTTCGCAATAGTTCACAATAGCCCTCGTGTGACCCTTGTAGATCTAGAAGTGGATCTTGAAGGCCCCAAATATAAAGAAATGTTGATCACATGACAATGTTAATCCCCTTGGGTTGCTCAAATCAAATCTAAAATTCTAGCCTATGAGTGCATATGACTTCTTCATATTAATGAATACAAAACAAAAATGTTACTGCCTGAGTGATACTTGTCAGAAAGGCCCCCACTCTGCTTTTGCTCTCCCGTTCTGAACTGGCCTACCTACATCTTTTTTGGATGAACAGTGATGATCTGAAGTTTCCTGTGTGTTAGTATGTATGAGGTAGTTTAGCAATGCTGTATGCAGATAGGTGGGAGTTGGCAGCTGAGGAAGAGAGATCTCTCTCCAAGGGCAGACTTTATGTCCTGATGTGAGAAAAGATAGACACTCTGCTTTGGCCTCAGGCTTCACAATCACATTTTCAACACAGTACTACAGTGATTCTTAGGCATTCCCTTTTCTTTATACCAGTATTTCACTCTGTTATAGTTCAGCTGCTCTGGGTGTGTGTGCCTGCATGCGTGCGTGCGTGCGTGCGTGTGTGCGTGTGTGTTTGCCAACTGGGTTTAAACAGTGGTTCTCAGACCTTTCGGATCAGGTCATCAGTTGCTGGATCCTACTACTAGAGTCTATGAATCAGCAGGTTGTAGGTGACATCTAAAAATAGACATGCTAATAAACTCTCAGGCTTCCAAGGTGAAGCCTCTGCTGCTGCTTCAAGGACCACACTTTGAGACTCACTGTCCTAATCACGGGAAGAGAAGAAACAGAAGTTTCATAGTGGTCACCATATTTATGGTTCCTGGTTGAATGTTTCCCTTTCCCAGGATGGCAGTAACCTTGTCTATCTTATCATCATAGTATCTTCCATGCCTACCACAAATTAAGGACTCGGTGACTGTGCACTAATGAGCTAGACACAACACATGACCTTACTAATCGGACATGACTAGCACACAGACCATTTCACCACTCCATGAGCAGTGAGATATTCCACATGGAATTCTCCTAGGAGGGAGGCTACATGTTACAAATCTTTAGAGATGCAAACTGTTTCATGGGCACCATGATTTCCAGTGATATCTGTCCTGGGTGGAAACTGAAAGATCAAAACAGGAACTGGATATTTACTTGATTAGCGAGTAGGGAGGCCTGAGAAATCAGTGCCTGGTGGTCACTGTGATTAGCGCTGATGGAAATAATAAGCCTTGTACATATCTGTGGGGTTGCTAACAGCTAGGAATGCCCTGATTGCTCACCAGCTTATTCTGAATACATTGGAATGTAGTTGGAGCTGAGATGAAGGGATGAGCTCAGAAATAAATCAAATTTGGTACAGAAACACATCTATATTTCATGTGCCTGCTTCTGCAGGGATGCCTCAGTAATTGGTTTAAAAATATCTGTGACATCTGTTGATTCTTCTACTTTTAAGTTTCAAGCTTCAATTTCGCCTGGTTTTTGCAAAAGATTATGGTGCAAAGCAGAGGAACAGGAAGAAGGTGTTGCAGCAACTACAGTAAAATAGCCTTTGTCCCTCCCAGCATCATGGTGAGGGCCAATTCACTGGTCAGTTTGACCTGATGTAGAAGCATTGTTCTTTAAACCCTTGTGAGAAATAAACCAGCTAGAAGCAACCACATGGCATGTTTCCCTGTGAATGACTGCTGGTCCAGCGCTGAACCATTAGTGTTTAATCACTTCAAAGTTTACAAATGTGACGAAGGAAAGGTAGCTCCTTTGAAACACACAGGCAAAGCCACTTCTGCCTTAAAATTTTCAGCTGGATATGTCTTTCTGGAGAACATTCTGTTGCCTCAGGTAAATCAGTTATAAAAACAAAATGGCCTCACAAAAATTGTGAGAATTAGGGGAGAAAATGTGTAAAGTATAAATGAGAACTGTGTAAAGGTAATTTGTGTTGCTATCATTGTTATTAATGCATATGATACTTAAGAATACCAAGGCCCACAGTGTCCATATGACATGTTAGGGAATCCTGATTTAAAACATTACCCATGACTCACACATACCTTGCATTACAGCTGTGTCTAATCCTTCAAAGCTGCCCTGCGTGCTTACAATCCCT
Source organism: Cricetiscus sungorus (assembly GCA_030556225.1). Classification (NCBI taxonomy): domain Eukaryota; kingdom Metazoa; phylum Chordata; class Mammalia; order Rodentia; family Cricetidae; genus Cricetiscus; species Cricetiscus sungorus. The sequence continues at coordinate 41,053,498 of JANBXA010000366.1, forward strand.
TCCTGGAACATCTTACCCACAGGGTCTTCAACCATGTTCTGTTTGTCTAAAACAGAATATAAGGTAGCCATCTCATTAACCTCCCTCACCCTATGCCACCCAGAACCAGTGCTCTATTTCAGTTCCTGAAGATCTGGGATGCTGCCAGCCATTGCCATGCTGTAGGACCCCTGCTTGTTTATGGTTGTGTCTCCTCTGTGTTTATGGGCGTGTCTCCTCTGTGTTTATGGGCCTGTCTCCTCTGTGTTTATGGGCGTGTCTTCTCTATGTGTGTTTATCTGTGTGTCACGTCTCCTCCTCTAGGCAGTAAGCATTCTTAGATTAGAATCCGATAATATTCAGTTAATCTTAAAGTAAATATCTAATCAATAAGAGAAAACTTCCAGCCTCAGGTCTCAGGAAAAGATCTTTCCTCAAAAAGCAAGGTGAATGGCACCTGAATGAATGCTACCTCTACACACACACACACAAACACACACACTTACACGCACTCACACTCACACACACTCACACACTCACACACACTCACACACCCACACACACTTACGTACACACTCACACACACACATTCACACACACTCACACACTCACACACATACTCACACACACACTCACACACACACACTCTCACTCACGCACTGATACCACACACACACACTCTCACTCACGCACTGATACCACACACACACACTCTCACACATACACAGACTATTCTCTATTTACTAGTATGCCATGATTATTCCAAGTGACCTAAAATATCTACAGACATTTTTAATGTCTACATAATTCCAAATATTGCAATACAAAAATGCCCTATTTAGAAACTTTGAAGCAATTCTACTTGTTGATTATAATAATAAATGGCACTGAAATGGATAGATTTTTCAATGTAGAGGTATGTATACACATATGAAATCCCTGTACTAAACCAAATGGTTTGAATATATTTTATAAATTTTCTCTTCCAAAATTCGTTTATTTTGTTTATTTTGTTTATATGTACATCAAGCAGTATCCTTTACCCTCCAATGTCATGGGGATCAAACAGTAACAGTTTTCAGTTTATTAACTGAAATTTTCCCTATGGGTCCCTTGAGCAAAAATCTGCCTCTGAGTCTGAGCATCACCTAATTGTCAATTATATTATTTTTTATTAATCATCTGCTCATGTTCTGATTGTATAATTAAGACTTAATGAGTCACTATATAACACCCACCATTCCTCGGCTAGGTCTGGAATCAGCCCCACAGATCTGGAATCCATATTGCAGAGGAAGACATAAACTCCACTGTGAACAGGATGTTTTCAACACAGGCTCGGCTGTAGCCCAAAGGGACTCACTGAATGTTTACCTCTAAAGACTCTTTTATTCAGATAGCTCCAAAGGAGATGGATAGTTACATGCCAACCTGCGCATAGGTGGTTTCTTCACAAGTAGCATAACTGATGGCCAGAAGGGGGAGGGGGAGGTCAAGAGGTACCAAGTTCAAAGTTATGTACTACACACTTGCTCCTGTGGGTAGATGGAAGATGTGGTCACAGCTGTGTCCTCAGTGAAAAATCTGACCATGTAAAAGTTACATAGGAAAAACTGGGCTCCTTGGTGATTGACAGGGTGAAATGGCACTCAGCTTCCCCGCACTGCATTATCCAGACCCTTCACCGTGAGGATCTTGGCTATCATCTGGGGTGTGAACTTGTCTAAGATTTGAAAGGTAGAAATAAGAGTAGAGGCTACTTCTGAGGCTTCTTTTCCCATGGTCATCATTCTGAGCAAGCCTCGGTTTTATAATCATGTGGTTTCACGGCCATTGGGGGTAGCACTGGCCTCAAGCTAGGATTTTCACAGAAAGGTTCTCAATTGAACGGATGTGGCCTTGGTCTTTCGGGTTCTTTTCTTATGAAAAGCACATGGTTCTGAAACTTCAGCTCCCCCATTTAGGAGCTTTTCAGATCAGAAAAGGGCCAGCAGCTCCTGGAGTGACCCAGTTTTGCAAGGTGACCCTGAGAGGTTAGTCATGAGACAGCTTCTCAGCCTCCCCAATGTGCATGAAAGGCACTTAATACCCTGCATTTGATCCATTTCTATTGAACAATCTAAAGCCTGACCTTTAAAAAATTGCACTCTAAATATTGATGGCCTAGACAACTATCAGCACTATTAATAATCTACAATAACTATGTTAAGCTGCTACAAAAGCATAATGATATAGTGCGTTATTTTTTTAAAGTGCATTATTTCATGCACTAGACACAAGGACACTGTGAGATCAAGATTTATATTTCTTTCATTACTAGATGTAGACATTCAGTGCCTGACTTATATTAAACAACAGTGATTGAACTAAAATGAACACCAGCCAAACTACCATCTCCATGGTGACCCATTAGTATATTTTAGTGTACTTTCCTATCCTGGCATTTAAGTTTTTTTCTCTGTATCTCTAAATGTGCCCAAATTTCCCTTGAAATAAACTTAGTTCTTTTTCAAACATCTAGAAAGACCTCCTTCACCAAAGTCGTGCTGCTGTTCAAGCAAACATCTACGTGAGTCAATTTTCAGCCTCAACACACAACATCATCCAAATCCCTCACCAAATCTGCTAAAAGGTGGGAAAGAGTGCAGATGATAAGAGAGAGAAAGAGAGAGAGAGAGAGAGAGAGAGAGAGAGAGAGAGAGAGAGGGAGGGAGGGAGGGAGGGAGAGAGAGAGAGAGAGAGAGAGAGAGAGAGAGAGAGAGAGAGAGAGAGAGAGAGAGAAGCTGTGAGAACAGTGCTTCTGGAACTGGGCATGTGGCTTGGCAGATAAAATGTTAACCACACAATAGTGAGGAAGAGTATAGATCCTCAAGCTCTCACATAAATGTCAAATAAACCAGGTGGCCTTCTGTGAGCCCAGTGCTCTTGAGACTGGAGCAGAGGATCCTGAGAACAAGCTGGCTGGCTAGAATAGCCAAATCAGTGCACTCTGGGTTCAAGTGAGACACCCTGCCTTACTATATAAAGATAAGAAAAGACGTGAGAAAGATACCTGACATCAACCCCTGCCTCCACACACACATGTATACACACAGAGACATACACGTAAACATACAAACATGCATGCACGCATATCACTGATTCATATACTTGTTTTAAAGGCCACTGTCTTTGAGATGTGCACACCAATACTCTTGGGTGTGACTTTCTCTCATTCTTAATCCCTTGCTTGAAATGCACATTGAGATATTTGGGCATAGACTCAAATGTACTTCATGAAAAAAGGAAGAGTAGAAAAGAAAAGATAGGAAAGGAGAGGGGAGGGGAGAGAAAGGAGAAGAGAGGAGAGGGGAGGGGAAGAGAAGAGAGGGAGGGAAGGGAAGGGGAGGAGAGGGAAAGAGAGGAGAGGAAAAGAAAGATCAGTGCAACAATTTGTATCCAAAATGTCCCCCCCATAGCCCACATTAATGGTGTGATCTCTGTCATTAGGTGGTAGAAATGTTTCAGATGTGAGGCAGTGGGAGGTCTTAGGTCACTGGATGTTGCCCTGGAAGTTGTATGAAGGGGGCCGATCTCTTTCTCCACTACATCCAATCCATGAGGTGAATGGTTTCACACAGCAAGTCCAATCTAACAGACAACTGCTGTACGGCAGTGCTCCCTGATTTGAAACATTCCCCACAAGATGGAAAAGAGGCTCACGTGACTCAAGGAGTAAACACAGGGTCACATCCCTGGGAAAGTGGAAACGTGGAAAATTCTCAAAGGCCCCTCCTTAGATTTATAGAAAGGAGAGGAAACTGACCACTGCAGATAACAGTCAGTTGCTTGAAAGTTGTCCAGAGAGCTCCAGAGTTTCCGCCTTCACAAGTCATCGTGCATGCTGGAATGGGCTTTTCAGAGATGCTCCTGAGTCATCCCTGTTCTTCTGCGTAACCCTCACCCATGCTCCTAATTAAAAATCCCAATATAAACTCACTGGTTCATCGAGTTGGAATTTGGTGCAACCCTGGTTCTGTCAGGGATTCCCTTTCTGGGGTGAGTGGCCATTTGTGTTGTGTCTCCCCAGTAAATGTCTGTCATATGACACCAACTACAACTAAAGCCTCCAAAGTTGAGTCAAATAAACCTTTCATCTTTATAAGCTAATAGCCTCAATTTTGTTGCAGTGATTAAAAGATAACTAACACAGATACGATATTGAGAGAGGAGTACAGAGAGAATTCACTAGCCCTGTTGTGCAAAAATTTCTTCTGTCAGCTTAGCACTACTCATGCTGTAGGCTCTCGCTGTTTCGTAAGGGCTGGAAACCTAGGAGAACCTTTTCCCCGGAGTTATATTTATAATTTTGACAGTAGACTAAGAAGGGCAAAGGCTCTGTTATTGCTCTAATAGATCAGCCAGGTTTGATCATGGACCTCAACAGATGAAAGTACCTACAGAAATCACCAGGATTTCTCTAACAAGCCTCTTGCTTAAAATGTGACAACTAACTATAATCACCGGTGGCCATTTCCTGCAGTCCCTGAGTAGACAAAATCTAGCAGAGAGAAACTGCCAGCAGCTTGGCCCAGCTTTTGTTCCTCCTGTAGTAACTCCAATCATCCAACATCATGAATGTGCTTCACGAAGGGTTTTCTTGTTTATGTTTTTGTTTTTTTCTGAAACGCCATATCTGTTTTCCTACTGGACATCAGGGATTTCATCCCAACCCTACCACCAGAGGGGCAGGTCCTACCACACTCACTCCCCTTGTTTGAGCCTGTTTCCTCAATTATTATCAGACCCAAGAGTTAGAACTGGCTAAATATAAAGTTCTCCAAATTTGGCAAAGGAAAAAAAAATCACTCTAGAAATTCTTTTCTCTCTCTTTTTTTCTCTATTCTCCTCTCCCTTAACCCTCTGTAAAAAGTTTTATTTATTGAGTGGATTCCATAGTGACATTTTTTTACTGGCAAAATTGTGTTTAGAGCCATGAAAAGAGAGGTGAGTCAGATACACCCAAAGGTGCCACTTCACCCGGACACCATTTTCCCAGAAATTGACTTAATGTCCAAAACCATTTCACTAATAGATATGCATGTGCATTGCTGCCTGCCATTGGGAGAACATTTCTTTTACTGGACTGATTCTTGAGGGCTCCTGAAAGATCTTCACAGGCCCGGGCAGGGTGTGAGAGAAAGTAGATAGCCTTGTGGCTCATGACTCTTAGTTTCTTTGCTGATAGAATCAGCATGTAGGGAAGGCAGAGCTCCCAGACCTGAGTCTGTCCAGGTTTGAGACCACTCTCAGACAGTGCAGGCTACCACCCTGGTGGTGGAAGAGAACAGCTTAGACTTTAAAGATCCACCAAGCTGGTTTATAACACTAGCTTCCTACTGAATAGCACTATGACTTCAACAAGGTTGCCAGCATCTCTGAGCACCGATAATTGTTCCTACAAAATGCAAATGTTAACTGCTTAATTCACAACACCATCATTAAGATTATGTGCAGTACTTCAAATCGATACCAAGTCAGTAAATGTGAGCTCATGCCTGTCATGCTGGCCAGTTGTGAAAGCTGGTGTTTATGCTGGAAGAGAATCGTGACTACTCCTGCCCCATAGAGTGAAGGCTGTTTCTTAGAAATATCTGCCAGCATTCCTGTTTCTGCTACCACTGGCAATGCTGGGGCTTCATATAAAACATGATGCTAAGTGACTTATATTTATTATGATCTAATAAAGCCTGAAGGATAGGAATGCAATGGTAGCCACACAGCCATAGAAGCTGGGCAGTGGTGGCACACACTCTTAATCTCAGGACTCAGGAGACAGAGGCAGATGGATCTCTCTGAGTTCAAGGCCACCCAAGGCTAGGTGAAAGGGAATCAGTCTAAAAGAAAAACAGAGCTTACGCCTTTAATCCCAGCATTAGAATGGAATCAAAGGAAGAAGCAAAGGGTCTCATGGGAAATTTAGTTTCCAGTCACAGGGAAGACAGGATGTCCCTTTCAGCCTTAGTAGAGGTAAGAGCTACCGGCTGGCCGCATTGCTTCTCTGATCTTCAGCTTAAACCTCAATATCTGCCTCTGTGTTTTTATTATTTGTGCTATGGGTATAGCCTCATCACCTCCTCTAATCTGTTCTGTCAGTCAGAGCACTAGCATTTCCAGGACCAGCAAGTGACTCAGGGACTAGATGCCAGCTACAGGGCTCCACCCAATTGTGATTGTGATCTCCAAGGAGATCTTACACCTGGAACCGAGAGGATTCAGAAACAAAACTCCAAAAGAGGGGCTAGGAAGATGTTTCACTGGTTAAAGCCACTGGCTACTATTGCAGAAGCCCCAGGTTCAATTTCCAGCACTCACACGGCAGCTCAAAACATCTGTAGATCCGGCTCTTAGAATCTGCTGCTCCCTCCTGGCCTTTGTGGGCACCAGGCATGCATACAAGTGTTGCCCAGACATACTTCACTCAAAACCCATACATATTAAATAAAACAATAACAAATAATAACATTTTTTAATTTAAAAGTGAGCTCCAAAACAAAAAACAAACAAAAGGAAGGAAGGAAGGAAGGAAGGAAGGAAGGAAGGAAGGAAGGAAAGAAGGAAGGCTTCCAGGACTCTTCCCTATAGTGAGGCTCTTCCCTCACTATACAGCAAAAAAGAGTAGCTTTTCTGCAGAGAGAGGGGGGGAGGGAGGGAGGGAGGGAGGGAGGGAGGGAGGGATGGAGGGAGAGGGAGGGAAAGAGGGAGGGAGGGAGAGGGAGGGAAAGAGGGAGGGAAGGAGAGAGAGGCTTCAATATCTCTTCTATGCCCCTCGCCTGCGATGATGTCTGAGTGCAGCAGTTTGCGCCAAGCATTTTTGGGGAGCTCACTGTGTGCCCTGACTGTTAGTCTTTGTTCCTCTCTTATGGCAGAAACAAACTTCTCAGGCAGTCAAGGTCCAGTTTCTGGCCATGCTACCCCCACCGAGCTTCGCTTCTAAACATTCTGCCCTTGCTATTCGGCAGGACCCAGGGAAAGGCACAGAAGCCTTGACAAGTACAGCAGCATGGATCAACTCACACAGCCATGAGGAGGGACTGCACTGGGTTAGAAACAGTGACCTTCCACTTGGTTTAAGAATATGTTCTCAAAGGCAGTTCCTTTCTGGAATGGGATTAAAAAAAAAAAAAAAAAAAAAAAGGCCCATTCATACAATCAATGTAGACTCTCGAAAGTGTTTAACCCATAGGGTAGATTACAACATTACTGACAGAGTGGATGGCTAGTCAGAGCTGGCCTGCATTTCATTCGTTTTGCTTTGCATTACTTGAAACAGGCTATAGCCCAAACTGGTGTAGTACTCATGACAATCCTCCTGCCTCATCATCATAATGTATGTATGCTCTACCATGTGGCTCAGATATGGTTTTGCCAGTGGTTCTGGTGCCCACCAGAAAAGTGGCCATTAACTTTTCTAGGCTACAGCTGTGATACTGGTTATTTGGTATTTCTTCTGATGCAAGACGTTAAATATACAGTGATGAAAGAGACAGATTAAAAACTCTGCCCACAAAGAATTTATAATATGATGGGAAATAATTTCCCTCTTGAATGCTAGTTCAGAAGGAGAGAGAGAAAAAGAGATAGAAAGACAGAGAAAGAGAGATCCATTGCAGTCTCTCAAAGCAGGGTAGCTGAATATTTTGAGTGTTCAAATTAGCCTCATTCTCAGAGCCAGGATCATTCCACAGTGACCTCACTGAGACACTATATTTTGTTACAATGCCTTTCCTCAACTCATTTATAATATCACTTATCTCATTGCACTTAATTAGCAGTATAATAACTAATTCTTAATGCTTGAATTGTGTTAGGTACTGTTCAAAACAGCCCGCATAAATTAACTATCTCTTGTCTATCTTTTTGTTGTTGTTATTGTTTGAAATTAGCATTTGGAAATTTTACTGCTGTATTTATTCCTCAGGGCCTCTTGAAAATGAGATCAGATCAGAGATAGGGTGAGGATCAGAGACCAAGCAGAGAGAATAGCATGCTCAACATTGTTTGCAAAGGACGTTCAACTCTACTGACAACTCAACTTGGCCTTCTGGATTGTGGGGTCATTGTGGCAGCCTCTGGAAGGGGGAATCATTCGTGCATGTCTGACCCCCATGAGTTAAAGTAAATGGATCAATGGGTATATACCTAAGTCAATGGACTCACTGAAATCAACTGATATTCTCTTGACATTTTTTTTTTATTAAGAGACACCGAATTTGGGCCTGAAGTTACTAGTGCTTGAATTAATAAGTCACATATACTTGATACAGATGGGTAGCCATTATCTTCCTAGTTAGTTAACAGAGAAAACCACATGCAGGGAGATGTGGGAGAAACAGAACCGCAGAAAATGAATTTAGAACCATGTGACACTGGAAAAACGCAGCAATCTGTGTCTAGCTTTCTGCTTCTGTGCTGTTTCCTGCCTCTGATGTATATAAACTTTCCTGCAAAAATCCTCTTAGTCTCTGCCTTTTTCTTCATCTGGATTACAAACTTTGACTGCCTGGAGCACAGCAAGAACCCAACACCATAGGAACAAGTCTTATGAAGTATGAAAGTGCAATTTGTGCTCTAGAAAACAAACATTCAATTTGGCTAAATCAATGGTGAGATTTAAGAGTGTTCGGTTCAGCGCTCCTTCTATGCCCACTGCCTTAGATTCTTTTCTTATTGCTATAATAAAATACCCTGACAAAAGCAACTGGGGAAAGAAGGGATTTACCCATGGTAAAGTCAAGGCAGCAGGAACTTAACATAACTGGGCACTTCACATTTACAATTAGGAAACGGAGAACAATGACTGATATTTTCCCCCCACACTTAGCCACTTTCTCTAGTTTATATAGCCCAGGAACTTCTGAAAGAATAATCCCACTCACAGTCAAGATGAGTCTTCCCACACCAAATAATATAATCAATCCTCTATGGGCATGATCAAGAAGACAATATTGTCATCACACCCACTATGGGCATATTCAATGAGTTTCCAAGCATGCAATAAAACTATAAAATAGGAACTTATTATTCATTGCCATTTGTATTCCCTACTTCAACAGTGACACCTCAGAATGCATTGCCAACAGCCCTACCTCCTTCCATGTGTACAGGAAACCTCAACCGCAGTTACTCCCTTTGGCCTCTGGCATTGTCCCACATCAAGTTTAATGTCTCTGAAACTGTTTCTTTATATAAGTGTGTCAAGAGCTGTAGGCGCTTCTAGAGGGGGTGAGTACTGGTTGGTGAGTACTGGTTCATCTTCCTCTATACACACATGGATATTAAAGTCAAGTCAGAGTTTTCTTCCTAGAGCTGTATAAAAGACCTGAGACATATGCGGAACGAATACCTTTGCAAGAGTAGCAGGAAAATTCGGAAAGCTTTCTGAGCTTATTTCACAAAACAAATAATTTATACTATGTAGCCATGGTGAAACTCTGCTCTGTCCTATGGTCTTCTAAGTGCACGGCAGTAACAGCTCATGGGCTCTGATCACTGTGCATTTTGGAAGAAGAAAGGCTGATAGCAAATGTCAGCATTCAATCCATTGTTTCTTATGTTATCTAAGGATCCCCTCCAGAGCATATCTTACAAGTGGGGGCATATCTTACAAGTGACACCCGACCCTTACTTGCATATCTCCGAAAATAGAGAGTTTACTATTTTGGCTTATTATGTACACACCAGACAACTCAGATTCCAGGAGAGAATTTCTGGTATAGAGTTGCAATTCATTTCCCCAAACATCACAGAGCAGGCCTGCTTCCCCTTCCAAGTCAATAATGTTCCTTCATCTCTCTGGTAATCACCCATCCAACTCCTACCCTCCATCTCCCCAATCGGCATCCCACTCATTAACCGGCTTCTCTGCAGGGACCTTTGCAGCCTCCTCCTCAACTAGATTTGTTTTTCTCCAGGAAAGAAAACAGACATCAGAGAATTAGCTTTAGATTGCTAATTAGCATCCCTACAGTTGAGAAAAAGAGCATAGTTTTTTCTGTTTTTTTTTTTTTTTCTTTCTCTCAAGGTAAATTAGTAACATTTTCTCTTCTAGATTTTACATCCTTTATCTGGATTGTCTTGATTTATTAGATGTCTTTGCAGTCCTGATTTTTTAAATAAGTTTTAGGACTCAACCTTGTCTAGAATATGAAAATGACCTAAGAAAGTGCTCTGAAGAATCATGATATTATTGAGAAATGAGGCAGATTTTTCTTAAGTCATAAAACAGTGGAGAGGAGAGGTTCCTCAGAATGACTGAGTCCATTAAGCTGGAGACTGGGAATGTTCAAAAATTCAAAATAATGAGTAGAACATGACTGGGCAGACAGAAGAATGTGACCTGTGGCCAGGTCGGAATGAGACTGTATCTCCATTGTGCCCAGCTAATATCGCTTCCCTCTTCATCTGGAACTTTCCTGAATTACCAGGTGAGCAAAGTTGACAAAAGTGAACTTAATGAGTTAATTTGTGTAAGTGGAGTTCTTAATTGGTGTAAATTAAAAAGAAAAAAACCCCACAGAGCCAGATAGAAAGGAAAATGGAAAGTGCTGAGAGGTTAGAGAGAAGCCACCGCCACATCTTACCTCCCTAGTGTCTCAGCAGACAAGAGAATGAGCTCCTGCTTCTCCATGCTTACTTACATCCTGTTTCTGCCCAGCTACCTCACTTCCTGTCTGTCTGCACAGACCCCCAGACCTCTATGGTTAGCTAGAGGCAAGCTCCATCTTCTGACCTTCAGACAGTCTTTATTTGTACAAGCAAGATATCACCACAAATCTGAGCCAAACATTTCTCTGAGACTTAACTAAAGGCATTTTAAAAAATTAAAATCTAGTATACTTATCCATGTCTATCTTGTCTCCAGAATACATTTAAATCCACAAATGTGTAGTTTCCTTCTATAAATGGTGCTGTGCTTGTGCATAACCTTCATGCATCCTCTTGTATGCTTTAAATCATCCCCAAATTATTTATAAAATACCTAAATGGTATGTTAACTGCTTTCATCCTATAGTGTTTAGAGAATGAAGATAAGAAAAATCTGTACTTGTTCAGTATAGACACAAATTTTAAAATAGCTGGTTAATTCAGTTAATACAGCTGGTTAAATTCACAGGTCAAGAACCCTTGGAAATGAGCATCTCATTATACTTTCTTGTCTTACTTTCTCTCTGTGACTATGATAAAACAGTCCACCAAAAGCACAGTACATGTAGAGGAAACGGTACACTGGGCATATACTTTCAGATTACAATCCATCACTGAGGGAACAAGGCAAGACTTTAAGCTGAAATCCTGGAGGAATGTTGCTCACTGGACTCAGGCTCATGCTCAGCTGGCTTCCTTACACTAAGGATATCTGATTGGGTAGTGATGATCACAGCAAGCTGGGACCTCCCGAATCAATTAATAATAAAGACAATTTTCCAGACATGCCCACATGCTAATTTGATCTAGGCAATTTCCTCAATCAAAGCTTTCTTGTCACAAGACTCTAGTCTGTGTCAAGTTGACAATTAAAGATCACTAGATACTCACCTTTTCCTTAGGAATGATGGGCTACAGGAACCACATAGCATAGAGCCCATTAATGGCTCTCATCTTTCCAGCCATGCAAGGAAAGTCATGCTGAATCTACAGTCGGAGAAAATCTGAACCAAGGCAAGATGGTAAAGCAAACCCATAATAATCCTATTAGCCTTTTGGCTCCAACCACTTCTGAAACTTCAACCTCTAGACAGTTCAGGCATGGGCAACTATAAACTTAGGTCAGAAGTTTGAGAGGCTCTTTAATGGAATCTCATTAGTGCTAAATTCACATTGACAGCCAGAAAACACACACACACACACACACACACACACACACACACACACACACGCCTATTGGAATGTGAGAAACCAGACTCAATGGGTGAGAGATCAGACTGGAGGGTGAATCAAAGGCTTGGTGACAACAGGGTTAGTGCAGTCTGCAGCTCCTCCCAAGTCCCATTCACATCAATCTGCAAACTGCAGATGTGTTCACTTCTCAGCTTCTGCAAGGGTTGGGGTACAGAAAGAAGCTGAATGCTGCACGCAAAATGTTTAAAACTATATCTCATATTATTAGGTTCTTAAGACATTCCCTCTCCTCTACTTTATGTGTTCCATTTTCCCTTGAATCCAGATGTACAAGTTCATTCTTTCAAAGTATGCGTTTTCTGCTTGCAGCTGCCATGCATAAACAATACCGTGATAAACAGATTACCTTTCATGAATCTGAGCATCTCACAGACCAGAGGGAGAAACTGATATTCAGCATCAACAAATAAATAGCAAAATGCATGAGTGACATAGGAATAGAGGTGGTGAGATTCCGGGAGCATTCCATCATAACTTAAAACTCAACCCTGCCCCCATGTCTTAGGAAGAATTCTTTTAATCACCTGTAAACAGAGGTGAGGGGAACAGCCCTCACGGGGTGGCTGTGGGAATGGAGGGCAACTTGAAATGTTTATCAGACTTGGTACATAGTTGTACCCTCATATGTGCTCATGCTCCAAATATTCAATATATATTTATTGAGGAACTGAAAACCTTTAGACAAGAACATACACCTTTCTCTCAATATACCAATCGATGCTTCATGAAACCTGTACTTACAAGTACCCTGTCTAATGGCAATCAAACACCACCTGTTTTGCTGACCCCTGTATCCAATGATTCTTAGCAAGAGAAATTTCTACAAAGAAACAAGGGTCACTTTTAATATTGAATGTCAATATCTGAATATCACTCGCAGGCCCCTTAACCTCCTATATCCTGCCACACCATCTTCCTTTTCTGCTCTTCCTCTTCATCTCTTTCATCTGCTCCAGCTCCCTACCTAAGTTTTCTTCTTCCTATTGTTTTTGATATTTTTATAGATTATAATCTAATTAACAGCAAATATCCCTTTCCTTTCATCCCTGTAAAACCTCTCCTCTACCCCTTCTCACTCTCTTTCAACTTCCTGGTCCAAGTTTCCAAAGGACGGAGCTGATCAGCAGACCTACCTATCTGTGACAGCTACATGGCCTACAATAATGACCAGTATGGCTCAATCACCCTAAAGGTGGAGTAGTGGAACACATGCCTTGGCAGTAACCACCAACCCTCCATTTGGACGTAAGGCCTACGCAACAAGAGGGAAAAGAGGTCTGGTACTGGAAACCTAGCTAACTATTTGGTGATAGTGTAGTCATGGTTATTAGAGGAGACTCTACAACCACACTTTACTAAACCACCATAATTCCAAACAACAATCTATAAACATTTGCCTTTGGTACACATAAGTATATTTCTCAATTTTTATCAAGAAAACTTCTCTTTGCACCACAGACTACTACATAGAACTACACCCAATCAAAGAGAAGAGTTGTGGATCCCAGTCCCATTGGATGCATCTAAAAAATCATTATTTTCTTCTTGGTAGTCATTGATGCCTTTGACTAAAAGAGAGATCACTACACAGCACTTTTACAAGGACATGCAAGTGATTTTTATTACAAGTGGTGAAACAGAATCATTATGTTTTTTGTTTGCTACTTATGAGTCATAAAAAGAATGTAAAAGCAGACAGAGCAACAACATCAAAGCCACATAGCTAGTGGATGTACAGCTGGAAGTAAAACACTCATTCCTAAGTCTGCTATCTTATAACCCTGTACAATTCAATCAAGGCAACTATCTCCAATGAAATGATAGGAACCATTTACCACAGACCAAACAGAGATAACTCTCTGTAATTAATAATAATAATAATAATAATAATAATAATAATAATAATAATAATAATAATAATAATAATAAAGGTATAGTTTCCCCCAAGGAAGGTCATCAGACTTTCTAACCTGGAAGGACTTGAATTATCATTCAATTATGGGCCAATATGTTTGAAGGCAAGAGTCAAACCATAAATAGCCTTGCATTTTTCTATTAAGTCTCTTTAGGAGTTCAGCTGTAGTTGCAACCCTTCTAAAAAGGAGTTACCAACCATGATCATCACTTCTACCATAGGACCCACAGACACATTGCCATCTCCCAATTATGGTGCTTGGACCGTCTCTATAGTCTTTTGTAGAAACAGGAAATGCCATTTTACCCCTGTTTTCAGATCAGTCTGCTGAAGCTTCTACAGGTCAAAGGTCTTCCCTGTGATGGCACAGTTCTCCCACAGCTATATAGAGGGACGATAATGTACTTACATATGCACTTGTTCAATCAGAGACCATAGCTTATTTTTTCAGAGGCTCTCTTGGCACACACTCAGGTGCTCAACCAATTTGTGCTAATGATCAAATTGAATATACTGATCCTAAAGATATTTTACATCTTCCCTGGGGCAAAGACAGAAAGACTTAAAGGTTCTGCTTATGACATCTGGAAAGATCCTGTATCTGTTATTTATTCTCCCTGCAGCACAGCTTTGTATCCAAAAGAGAGGGCTACTCATCTCATGAGACTGTTCATTGACTGTGTAGCAGGCTTAGGTGGGATGAGTCATAGGGCTTGGTGTGTATTTAAATTCCTGAAATTGGAGGGGTGTGCTCACAAATGCCTTGGCTTCCCTCGATGATGAACTGTAACCTATAGTGTAAAACAACCCCTTTCTTCCCCAAGTTGCTTTTTGCCATGGTGTCTGTTGTGGAAAGAGATAAACTAGAACACTGAAGATATATAGCTCCTAAACTGCAATATACCCAGTTTAGCTCAGATACCCTCTTCCTGATGAATCCTATCATAATCCACCTTGTCTCACCACTGTAATATGGCATGGTCAACTATGCAGGCACAATTGACACAGAAATTAAATCTACCTACCATTCTGACTTGGAAACCATAAGACCATCAATTTCTTGGGTACTTAGCCTGGAGATAGATAGATAGGTAGGTAGGTAGGTAGATAGATAGATAGATAGATAGATAGATAGATAGATAGATAGACAGACAGACAGATGAGAACTCATCTTGATCTTATTGAGCACTCACCTTGTGAACTAAGCAGACTAATTAATTTTGCCAAATATATTTTTCATACTGAGAAATGAAATGTGGAGAAAAGTTGATGGTTTCCTACTTCCAATAGTGCTACTCAGAGAAGACAAGATTCACATCATACATCTGTGCATTAGCAATGAGTCAGCCAGAGCAAAATACTACAGATGGGGCAGAAATACTACAGAAGGGCAGCAACAGAAATGTTTTCCTCACAGCCCTTCTAGAAGTCAAGACGATGGTGTCATCATACCTAACTTCTCCCGATGCTTCTCTTTGGAGCTGGCTGATGGCTGTCCTCTCCCTATATTTCAAGTGATTTTCCAGGTGTACATCTAAGTCCTTACCACATGTAAGGACCCCAGTTGTACTGATTTGGATTCGCCTCAATGATCTCACATTAATTGAATTACCTCTTTGAATTTCCTGTCTTCCAATGCAAATTCATCTTTGGGTACTAGGAGCTAGATAGTGAGTCAAAGTACACAAGTTCAGCTCATAACAATCTTTTCAGGTGTGTCCAACTTTTTGACATGTGACAGGATGCTGTCATCTATAAATCCCACATTAGAACCATTATAACCATTCATTCATGTTATAAAAGCACAGCTTTTTGTGTCTGGCTGTATTCATAACTGCATTTGCTCACATGTGGTCCATAGGGCAGAGATAAAACACACTTAGCAGCCCTATGGTCCTTTGCGTCTCTAACCACCTCATGGATAATATATTTATTCCTCTTAGAATAACCAACTTACCACTCCAGAATTCTGATTTGCTTCTGACAGATACTTTGTTTAATCACTTTGAACAGTCCAGCTTCAGGAAAGAGACTGGATAGAGACTCTGGGCTATGAGGCCAGACACTCCTGGCCAGAGCGTCTCTGGGCTGAACTCTCACATCACCAGGAACACAGAGAGACCCTTCCTGTTAAGTAGGGGAACTTCCACTGTCAAACAAATTCACACTCAGAAATCAGGAATTCTACAATAAAACAAAAAGTCACCCTAATTTGGCACCCTATCATTATGGGACAGCTCTTTGCTTCTCTGGTGGGTGACATTTAAGAGAAAGCAGCATGGCCAGATTGAGGAAGCTCCCTCCCAGCAGGGACAAGGCATGATAGGATAAATATGCCAAGTCCTTTCATGTGCCAGTGCAGACCTCACCATGGTTGAGAGACAAATAAATGCCACTTCCTGAATGTAATTCTTGCTTACCAAGCAATTTTTTCAGTTTGATTACATTTTCAAGTAAGTTTTATTCTGAACAATTTTGGAAGTGATATTGTGGGCCTTACAAATGAAAAACTAAATTGCTTTGGGAGATTCAGCTATTTCCTATGCAGGCAAAAAGAGAAGAGGAAAAAACAGGAGGGTAGAGTTGCAGTGTTCATGTTCTGAATGTTAAAAGTAGTTCTGTGTTGAGCAAAGACACTGTACCCTTCTTCCCATACTTTCCCACCCTTCGCTCCCCAATACAAACATGAACATGCACACCTCTTGGGAACTTAAAGTTCTATTTCTGACTGTGGAAAATATATTTTTTCCTTTTACAGTTGTTAATCAACACACATCTGTTTTGTATATTAATGGGTTCAGCACACAGACATACAGTATACCTATATCAATTCATTGCTCTAGATAAAGAGCCTCAGACACTCTGCCCCACAGACAGTCTCTAGACATTTTTAGGATAAAATCTTTCAATGGAGAGAACCTTTGACCTTCTGTCTCTTCCCATCCATCTGGTCACCCTCTATTAGAGCTGCAGACAGGTCAGTTCACAGAGACTCATCACTGGCATTTTCATAGCCATACATATCTACATGTTAGTAAGCAGCTGCTGTGCCTGCCTGTCCCATCAACTTCTTTACGAGTGTTTTGGCATTTCATCACCAAGTTTCAATGATGGAAATACTATTATTAAGACCAATTTTCAAGTGGGAGAGCTAAGATTTAGCCACTTTCTGAGGGGAAACATAAATAGTAATAATGTCAGAAGGGACAAACAACAATCCCTAGATGTACCCTTGTCTTAAATCTCAGACCTTTAATCACTCCAGTTAATTGGTCCAAGGAGATTTGGCTTCTGTGCTAAGTTGGAATCGCATGACAAATAGATTTTCCTGGATAATCTAGATAAACCAGGTGGGTTCAGTTAGATCCATATCACCTGAGGGTCTCCAAAAGACAGATAGGGAAAGCAGACAAGTTAAAACAAGAGATGAGCAATGGGAAAGTATGTTATAGGAATACAATTTCTGTTCTTAAAGGTGAGGAGGTCACAAGCAGAATTCAGGAAGTTATTACAAAAAGCAAGGAAACATTATTCCACAAAGCTCACCCATTCAAGGAGACATTTCTATGAATTGTGATATACCCACTTCATATTTATGAACTCCAAAACAGATAGATGGTCACTGCATGTCCCTTTAATATACTAATGTTATGATCATTTGTTGTAGACACACTTTTAAAAAAAAAAAAGTCAGTGAAGAGTCTTCCACTTTCCTACCCTTGAGTTTGAAATTTGAACAAAGAATATATTCTGTTTGTTTATACCTTATATCCCTGTTGACTTTGCACATCACTTATTTAATCCTGATAATAATTCTGAGTGTTGGGTTGAAACTCTGCCATGTCTTCTACAGACTGGCAATGACATCATTAGTTTACCTGGAGCAAGACAAGGATCTGTTGAGATAAGAAATTAAAACGTCTGAAATTGGTATAAGTTCAGTTAATGTTGAGTGCCTAGATGGACAAATTAGTTAATAAATTAATGGAAATGTGTAGGTAGGTTGATGGAAGAATAAGTGAAGGTATGAATGGATAAATAAATGAATGGATATGGATAGATACAGAAATGAGTGGATAGATAGATAAATGAACAATGGGTGAATAGATGCATGCATAAGACTAACATGTTCTACTGTATATATATATATATATATATATATATACTGATGTATATGATAATAAATTAAATAATATATGTAAAGCACTTAGTAAATGCTTGACTTACAGAAGAAACATAGTAAATAATATTTACTAGTAGGATTTTATAGTTAGATTGGTTGATTTTATAGTGCCTGATCCTTTGTTTCCACCTTCATTGGATATAAAGTAACCCCAAAATACATAAGCAAAGAGTGGCTACAAAAGAAAGTACGATTTTGCTGAGGGCTGTACAGATATTTAACAGTCTGCTAAAGGACTCAGGCTCGCTGAAGACCTATTGCTCTTCTCTGCTCCATTTTCCCTTTCTTCTAGTTCAGAGAAAATAGATAAGATCTAGGAAAAATCAGGTAGGGCAGGGGAAAATGACAAGACAATTGCCCTTTTTCTCATTGGTATTATTAATCTTGATGATAGACAGGCCCTGTGATCTCAGTGGAATGATAATAAAAAGATGTGGGTAAATACATGATTGGCAGCCTCTCTGGTACAGTTCAGTGATTTGTTGAAAGTGTACACATGCAAGTGCAAGTCATACAGTGTGGGACACAAAGGAGATAACCAGTATTATCTGAACACCTAGTACATGCTGCTAGACACCATGCATTCTGTGCCATGTAAGCCCCAAAGCAAATGCTGAGCAGCAGGCCATACCATTCCCCTTTCGATGAGAATACACAGATCAGCAATTAAGATAATGGGAAATAAACCTCAGACAGGTTTGCTGACTTCATTGTCATTCTCTCCCTGATCCCTAGCAAGGTGAAGTTAGGGTTATGTTAAGGTGACAGAGGCCTTCAGAATCAGTTTACGCAATAAGTAAATACTCTTTCATTAGCCTCAGATGCAGATGTACAGATTCTTCTTTGAATATAAGCCCCTGGTTGCTTCTAAGAAATTCTCATTTCTGACCAAGTAATTAACACAGTAATTAACCAAGTAATTAACTGACCTCTTTTAGAAATAGTCACATGTCTCATGTCTGACTGGTCATCATGTGTCTCACGTTTTGTTCACAGTACATGTTCCAAGGATGGAGCATCTGAATCACATCAATACAATAGCTGTCAATCACAAAGCCTCACTAAGGATTATTGAAAAGTTTCTCTCTCCTCTTCCCTCCTTCCTCTTTTTCCTCCACACCTATCTCTCTATTGGTCTGTCTCTTACTGTCTCTGTCTCTCTGTCCCTGTCCCCACCACACTCCTTGTGGCACCTGGATAACAAAATAGGCAGGGCACAGTAAATCCTCAGTCAGGCCCACAGACACCAATGGGAAAGATAAAGGAACCAGAACACACAGATACTCCAACAGAAAACTCTGAACCCCTAGATTCAATCACATTCAATACCAGTAACTTCCAAACTTTTTTGGTTTTGTCCAAGTCTTTTTAAATTGAGCTTTTTCCACGTTCAACAAGGAGTTATGCTAATACAAACTGACACTGAAAGTAACTTGAGCTTGCTTTGAACATACACTTAGGCTGTCAACTAGTCATTCACAAATCATAGAAGGAAGGGGGTTCCAGACTTCTGGAACAGAAGACATACATAAACTGTTCAGTCCACCAGGACCCAGCCAGCTAGACTGAGTTTCCAGAAGTTAACAAATCCTATCCAGGAACTAGATTTCAGACCCTGGAAAGGAGGGGCCAGGGCCTAAGATGGTACCATACCCCAGAAGCAAAGCAGATCACAATACAAGGGTTAGTCCTGCCTTATGCACACCATGTTCACGTACAGAAAGACTTCAACAGATGGTTGGATACTTTCTTTCACTGCTTAGCTCCTAATTCCAAGAGATGCAGATGGTGCCCAACAAAAAACCTCATGCTAAGAAGGCAAGAACAGAAGGATGAGCTACAAACTAAAGAGATAGCCAAACAACACAAGATGTAGAGGATGACTTTAGGAGCAACATTCCTGGAATAGCCTCTCTAAATCACAGATGACATGGTGTTAACAGGAGAAAATGGTGGGCAAGCTTTTAAATAAGGGCTGTGATACCTTCCAGTGGGCATGGCATTCAGGGTCTATAAGATGACCATGATGGTGTCAGTAGTCAGTGATGTTGATCATATTGGTGATATTGGTGACAAGATGATGGTGGTTGTGTTAAGCGTAGGAACAGTGAGCATGGCAAGGTAGTACCACTTCTGGAGTGGTTGATAGTCATTATCTCTCGCATGCTATCTAGGAACTAGAAATCACACTGGATCCATTATTTCACTTACTTGTCATTGCCATACTAAGAAACAAGCACTATTGGCCCCATTAAGGTTTTGTACTTAGAAAAACAGACCCATGAGTATCTGACTCAAAAACCAATGTTTTTGACTACCACACTCTCCTTCCACTTGCACATCCTAGAAACACCCATGCCCTTTAGGGCACTTTTCACCATCTTGGGCTTAACAAATAATTTAGGATCTGTGTGTCCCTAAGCACAAAGAAGTTTTCAACACAGTCTCCCAGATTTTGGCTTAAAAATATTTCAAAATAAGAGAACTTTCCAACAGAATATTTTGTTGATTTCTATTTGTATGTACTTGTTTTCAAAAGTGTCACTGACTTGAAAAAAGAAAAGATAGTACAAAATTTAAACTCTATGAGATTAATCACACTAGCATCTATTGCCTTTGAAAAGTCATCGGTTATCATTCAAAGTTATAATTATCCGAGCCAAAACTAAGACTTCATGCGTATGGTAATTGGTCAACAAATGGAAGTGATCAAAAGGCCAGCCACCAGGAGACATCTTCTCCTTGAGATGTTTCTGGGGAAGTTGTGAAAATAGATGGTACTGACCCATCAGAGACTATCCATGGTAGACACCTGACTAGCCTAACAATGTGTTAGACTGGAAACATCATCCTCATCCAAGGAGCTCTTAGGGCTGATGGTGAAGATACGACCAGACATTGGAAGATTCATTCCAGCTCATCTGTTAGCAAACTGTGACCATGGTCCCACCACTAACCTTGCAGGAGCTCCTTACCTTATAATGAGAGCATGAGCTGAGTCTCCTCAGATCCTTTCAAGTTTCAGTGCCTGAGGCTGTTTATGCCTTTGCATGTGGTGCATTTCCCCTACCTGTCTTCTTTATAATCTCCTGCTATTTATCATCAGAAATAACCAGTGTGTTAAAGTGCAATGAAAAACTTCAAAATGAGATTTTTCAAAATATAATGTTCTACCCGAGTACTCATCAATAACAGCCCTGCCTTGTGAAATCAGTGGCAAGGTCCATCATCCCTTTCCAAATCCAATCTGGGTACCAAAGAGCAATCTATGCTTCTCAAACAGTGGCTTTGGCTGGTTTTAGGCTCTGACCCAACTTCCCTTTCCCAATGGAAATAAGGATGTGAAGTTGCCAAGCCATCACCCTATTTCTCTACAATTAAAATGCTCCCTTCACAGAGGGGCCTAAGCAAGCTTGTCTCATGGTCAAAAAAATCATAAGGCTTAAAGTTTCTCAGTTCTTTTCATCAAAACCCTAGGTCAATCATTTGTGATTCACTCTTGTATCTATCAACACATTGTTAGTCTAAGCAGGAAGACATGGGCTTTTCAAACATGGCCCATGGTAGACTACAGGCAAATGCCAAGAATAGATGTTCAGAGATTTAAAGAAAGTTTATATAGTGACAAAGTGCTAACACATACACATACTTCTAGTGATCCTTATTTTATGCAAAGGTTTGGTCCAGTGAGTTGGAGGGGAGGGGGTGCGTTCTTTGCTACACAAGTCTGAAAGATGCTAAAACGAGGCCCACACCTAACTGTAACTGGCAGAATATTTTCCCATCATGGTGGTACAAATATGATACCCAACTAACTCAGTACATGCTCATTGGACATTGTGTGAAATGATAGTAACTGTGGATTCAGACTGTTTCTGCATTTACTGACTCAGTAACCGTATCCAAATTCCAAATACCTTAATTATTCTTAGGCTGTATCTATAAAATATGGGTATAATAAAAAGACACAGTTCCTGTGAATACAATGCTCATTCACATGCATATACCACAGAAAAAGAGAGACTACAGAGAAAGAACACTACGTATGAAGTAAAGCACAAGTAAACCCAAGGCGAGCAGATGATTATATGCAGAATGCTAAGATCTGTGCTCTACAGCTCAGAGAGCATGTTCTAGGAAGGATGTAAGAAATAAGGGAAGCAGGTAGGGTAAAGCCAGATGCCAGGCAGCTTCAAGCATACTCATAGAGGCTTCCAGATTCAATGAGAAATAATGCCCCAGTACTCCTTAGAACCAGGCTCACACTGGCATTCTATGAACGCCACGTATGTCTTAGCCACTTTTCCTGTTCCTGTGATAAAATACCCAGACAAAAACAACTAAGGAAGAAAGGTTTTATTTGGCTCAGTTCTAGGATACAATCCATCATGGTAGGTAGGGAAACGATAGCCACAGAGCTTGACGCCACACACATAGTCAGAGTAATGACTGCTTGTACTCGGCTTGCTTTCTCATTTTTGGTTTTGTTTTTTGTTTGTTTGTTTGTTTGTTTGTTTTGTTTGTTTGCTTGCTTGCTTTCAAGACAGGGTTTCTCTGTATAGCCGTCCTAGCTATCCTAGCACTCACTTTGTAGACTAGGCTGGCCTCAAACTCACAGAGATCCACTTGCTTCTGACTCCCAACTGCTGGGATTAAAGGTATGCCCCAACACCTCCCGTCTTGCCTTCTTGTTTTTTTTTTATATATATATATAATCCAGAATCTAAGCCTATGGAATGATGCTACCCACAGGTCTTCCCATCTCATTTAGCACCATCAAGATTATCCACAGGCATATTCGCCAGGTGATTCTAGGTCTCACCAATTTGCCTATTGATATTAACCATTATAGTGTATAAAATTCAAGATGATAGTGGTGGACACAACCAGTTCTGACTAGAAGGTCCTAGAGAGCGCCCGAGGCATCACTGAACATATGAGGTGGACAATACAGTGATTCGAGCACTTTTCTAGATCCTAGGAGACTCGGGGTATCCACTTCCTGGTGGCGCCTCCCAGCACCACTCCTGTTCCTTGCCTAACTCACCCTTTGGTTTCTACTTTAGATCTCTCCCTCCAAGATGCTTAGATGATTAAAGAGCTGGATTTATTCACACAATCATTTGAAACACTTTCAGTGCATGGCAAAGAGTGTTCTGACCACACCAGTAATGGTCATTCAGCATCAAATGGTCACCTATATCATAAAACCCACTATGTTACTTTAAGATGTCATATTTATTTTAGCATGCCTCTTCTACCATACCATCAGATCCTTGAAACCGAAGTCTATATTAAATCATGCATGTGTCTCTACTTAGGTATGGAAGTAATGTCTTTAATCTTAACATTCAGAAGCCTGAAGCAGGAGGATAAATATCTTAAGTTTGAGTTCAACATGGGCTACGTAGTGAATTGGAGGCTATCCCCAGCTATCTAGCAAGGAGGGGAGAAAAGGAGAAAACATTATCCTCTAAAACAAAGCCTGCTTTGTGGGTGTTCATTAAATATCAGCTATTTGATGTATGACAAATAAATAAGTAAATAACATAATTATATAGTCCATCATAAGAAATGCATGTGGACAGCAAATGTGAGGGTTGATAGAAGTGGAGGATTACAGGGGGCAGGAATAAATACATAGTCGCCTCCATGTCACCATGGATATTTTTGATTTGGTGGTATGTAGAGATGGCGTTTTTAAATCCCTTACTTTGAACAAATGGGCTTGTTTCTGTGCATGAGGCAACCCTCAGACTCAAAGCAGAAGTTCTCAGAGGCACCCAGTGGAAAACAGACTCTGCGTAAGTCTGAACCGCGTGTTATAAACATGATGGGGAAAAGAAGTGAGGCCCTTCAGACCTGTAAACCTGGTCCCGAATTCTTCATCCATGGTTTATTCTTGCATCTGCTCAAGTCCCTTACCAGCGAAGGTGTGCAGCGGAAGTGCAGCAAAGAGTGTGATTTAAAGACGGAACAAAACCAATCTCTAAATCTGAGAGGACTCAGCTGGGCGCCTGCTTCATAGGAAGTCCTCAATGCATGATGGCTTTAATATCGGAGGAAAATTGAGATACAGGGCAAGAGGAGAGGAAGTGGAGGAGCCGCACAGATTGGAGCAGGGAGCAGGGAGCTGTGTAGACCGAATAACACTCTCTATATCCGTGTGCTTTATACATGGCCAGCACGGAAAAGCCTCTCCACACCTGTTAGTTATTTCCTCCTGGCTGTATAGCACACAAGCCATCACGTCTGAGACTGAGGTCTCCAGAGCAAAGAAACAACCTTGCCAGAGTTCTGAGACAGAAACAAGAGCACCATCTACTGTCCAGAATAAGCACTGTCCTTCTTGCCTCCCGCAGCAGGTCCTCTGCAATATATCTGAGCTGGCAATGGGGCCTAGCGCAGGTGTGGAAAAGGTCATGACCAGGAAGATGCTTTGCAGAACACCCCCTCTAAAATACTCTGCTCTCCCACCCCCAGCCCCACCCTTCCTAGGTTGCGAGCGAAGCTTCTGATTGTTCAACAAGTTCCATTGTCTCTGCACACGTGAGCTTTCCAGATTAAGAGTGCCAGGTGAGTTACAGAAAACAAAACAAAACAGAGGTCGGGTCCAGCAGCAGATGCTGGAGCTCGTCTTCCAGTCCCCTCTCTCCATCTGCCTCCCCGCCATGCCATTACATGACTTGGCATTTAGGCTTCCTGGGCTGTACTCCATTCTGGGACTGTGCTTCCTTGCTCCTAACACCCTTTTCTGCTGACGTTCCATTTATCTTGTCTGGTTTCCCCCCCACCACCCTTTTTTTTTTCTTTTATACCAATGTTCAGTGTCATAGCATAATGCCTATGACCCTAGGAGGACTCTGTATTTGATGCTGTCTGAGACTCCTAGTTCTCACTTGTGAAATAAGTCATGTCTACTCATTCTGAGATGTTCCGCACAGAGTTGCATCTCCTACGAGCGCCCCCTCAACAAGCCCACGCCCTTTATAGGTTCAGCACTCCTTTATTGCTTCCACGATCTCTCTGCTTTGGAATTGTTCATGTCCTTTGCTGTGATCTCTGTAGCAATCACGGGAACTCACTATCATTTATAATTTTATAGGTCATAAAAACTACTATCATTACTGTTGGTAATATAAGTGATCAGCGAGATCAGTCATTGACAAACCAGTGTGTTAATGAAGCAACCGGTTTGAATCACATTTCTGTTAGTTGCTAGGGTATGATTTCTGGCCAGTCTCTTTTTTTTATCTGCTGCCTGTTTCTTCTCTGCAAAATTAAAATACCAGCATACACTTCCAGAGATCCAGACGTAAACAAAACAAAGCCCCTGGCCTAAGAATTTATAAACAATGGATTACAATTCAGGATAATTTCAGGGACACAAAACATGAACTTTTATATCAATCTGGATTATAGGTTTGACAAATAAATAGGTAGAATGACAGTGGTGAGTGGATGAATGGGAATTAAGGCCAGGCGGGAGGTACAATGGGATGGTTATTGTGTGAGGAAGGGTGGCAGGAAATGGTCTGCCATTGGGAAATGAGGAAAGGCAGGGCATGCCGGCATGTGCATGGGCTCAGCCTTCCACCTCGGGAAGATCTTATCCCCTTCCCCTGCACAATTTCTCTTGCATTTGCTTCCCTGAGAATAAAAGAGGCTAAATCCCTGCCAGTTGTGCCTGCACAGCAACTGAACGCATCTTCCACCTCCTGCATCTGCCCTGCCCCCTTCGCTCGTCCACCGAACATCAGCCGGATATCAGAAGCTCTCCTCTGTGTCCTCTCACGGGACTAGGGAGACTGAGAAATGTGTTTCTACCTCTTCCCTTCTGGTCTCTAAGATTATTATCTAAAACCCTTTAGATAAGTTCCTCCTAACGGAGGGTGATTCCAGAGCAGCGGACGCCAATGATGTAGAGACTTCGTCAAATTCCCGTTGTAACTTTAAAAGGGTCTCTCCTGCTGCAGCATTAACAGTGTATAGGAGGGAACGGGTGGCTCAGAGGAAAATCCACTGAAGAGCTGCTACGTTGCGTGAAGACAGTGGGAGAGCGGTGGTCTACACACTCAAACGACAACAGAATGTATAGGGAGAATGCAGAGTGGCAGAGGCTATTGGTCTTGGCAACGAATTAGTATGGATCCCTGTGGAGGATGGAGAGTTCTTCAGGATAAGTTCTGACTGTCACTTCGGCAACTAGAGTTTGCCGATGTCAGTATCTGTTACAGACAAAAGGAGCGTAGATGAGGTAGGAAATGAAGACGTGTTTTTATCATGTCTTGGGCCAGCTTACAATTTGTTAGAGAGCTATCATCAAGGAAATGAAGAAATTCGTGTTCTATGTAGTGGAAAAGATAAAACTTGTTAAATGGAAGGTCTTTTAAATCGGGATGTGATTAGATGCATTTGGGACTCAGGGTGGGCCCCAAAGATGATGAAGGCTGTAGTCCAGAGCAGGATAAAATTAAAGGGCAGACACTCAACATGGGGTAAGTGTGGATTCTTGGAATGGGTGCTGGACAGAGAAAAAGGTAGCATTCCTGTGAGCTCTGTAGAAATCTGAAATCCACAGCCCCACAGAGGCTGGGTAACTAGGAGGGCCCAAAGAGGGACACATGGATCTCCCTGGGGAGAGGAAATAGAAGAGATCTCCTGGGTGAGCTGGGGACAGGACTGTGGGCGATGGGGGAATGGGAACTTGGGGGAGCAAGCAGATTGGGTGGGCTGGGTACAGGAGGCAGGTTGGGGACAAGACCACTGAGGGGGAGAATAAAAAAGGAGATATCGTAATAGTTGGGGCCATTTGGGGGCTAGGGAGAAATCGAGCACTAGGGAAACCCACAGGAATCCACAAGGATGACCCCAGTTAAGACTCCTAGCAATAGTGGAGAGGGTGTCTGAACTGGCCTTCTCCTGTAATCAGATTGGTGGCTACCCCCTAATTGTCATCAGCGATACTTAAAGCGCAATTAATAAAAACCCAGAGACAGATATTGGGATTAAAGCTGAAGATCAGAAAGGTAAAGTAGCCAATCCACTAGAGAGTTTTCCATCCTGCTTCAACTTGATGTGTCATGGAAGGCCTGCCCCATTCTGAATGTTGGCTGAAGAGGAGGGGACGGGAAGAGGGATAGATGGGGGGTAGGGACCACGGTTGGTACGTAAAATCAATTTTAAAATGTTATTTAAATAACATTTTTAAAAAAGAAATTGTGGTTTGAAGAGTCACTGGAGCTTGTGTTCACACCCAGGGATAGGCTTTATCGATGAGCTTTATGCTGAATCAAGTTATGCGTATGAATCAGAAAATTAACGCTGAAGTTGCATTCTGAAGACTGGTGGTGATGGTTCGGAGAAAATACTACATGCTGCTTGCTCTGTGCTGCTCCTTTTCAGTCCTGTCCCATCTAACAACCCAACAGAAATAACAGGGTTCGCTAATCTTACCGCATTCCAGCTGATGACAATGTCAGTTGGCACAATGATTCTTGGGCCAGATTACAAAAGGGAAGCATCATGAATGGAATGTGAAATGAATTGTGATGCTGAAAACGGAGCATCATGAATATGCCAAATAAAATGCGAATGGTTTACAGGTATGCCAATGCCACAAAACACATTAACTCTCCTTGCTGGTTTCTATTCACTCCTGGTTTCCACACCTTAGCCAGTGGTTCCGGCACAGTTTAAGCAAGACCCACATCCATTTCCACTGACTTCCTGGGCCTGTGCAATCTGCTTCCCTGCTTCCATGAAATTCGAATTCTAGCTACTTCTGATGCATCCCTGAAAGCTACACTCTTCCTTCCGCTGGAAGAAGAAATTATATATTATTGTTGCTATATCATCACTGATGCAGCATGGTTTTCATTATGCATTATTTCTTTGTCTCCCAACAGTGCAACTGGAACGACATAAGAGGCCACTGGCAGTGGGTCCAAGACCAAACACTAATGCACAGAGTGACTTAGTGACTCCTCTATGGAGAGATCCCTTGCTCAGCCTAGACACAGGGGTGTGGGGGTAGAGAGGTGCCTTGCTCCTGACTCAATGAGATGATGGGACAGACTTAGTAGACTTCCTAGGGGAGGTCTTACCCTCTCCGAGGAGCAGATGGGATTTAGGGTAGGGGAAGCTGGAGGAGACGAGGGAGGAAGAACTGAGATTGGAATGTAAAAATAGTAATTAAAATTAATAAAAACAAGGTTATAGATAGATGATAGATAGACAGACAGACAGATAGATAGATAAGCAGCTCTCTGTATCAATAGACCTTCCACACATGAATTCCACTAGTGGCAGATAGAAAATATTTGAAAAATGCTCCATCTGTACTGAACATAATCAGACTTTTTTCTCCGTACTTCTAAAAGAATGCAATATCTGCATTCTATTGGATATCATAATTGACCTGGAGATAACATGCACAGAGGATATGCATATGTTGCATTCAAACAGCTATTTTCACATAAGAAACTCTTCAGAATTTACTGCATGTGAAGAATAGTAGAACTAATGTTCTCTGCATACCAAAGAATACCCATACCTATTCTGTTGATTTCAGTATTCCTGTGCCTACACATTTTCCCACCAACCTCCCTACTGATGAGGTATTGGTCTTAACTGTTTGGGGAATGTCTTTTTATATAGATGTACTTCATTAATGAATTAGATGATAACAACATGATCGTGTCTACTTGTTCTGAATTACTGACTTCCTCCCCCAGGCTCTGAACACTTCCATAATGTGCCCAAGGCTTTCTCCATTTTGTCTCTCCAGGCTTGAGAACAATCTCCATATAATGGCTTTTCAGAGCATGTACATGGACTAGAACTGGAGCTTTTAACTAAGAAGTTACAAGGATTGTAGGCTGTCTATGCTCCTCCAGTAGGAGGTCCTACACCAATGCACATACCAGTAACACTAAGTAGACTCTGTGGGTTTTTTATGAGTCCATGAAGTTGAGAGGGGAACACTGTGGAAGGGCTATGAGTAAGATGGAGGAGAGGCATATTGGGGAAATAAATAAAATCAAGCCAAAATGTGCAAAAATCTCAAGGAATTGATTAAAATACTTGTAAGTTACCAGGGCTGGAGAGTTTGAAGGAGTGACTGTCAGCTTTCTGGGCCACACTGAATTAGTAATGCAGGGAGGGAGGGCAGCTATGGACCTGAGATCCTGGCAGGAGACAGGTGCAACCAGATACTTTGTTCAGTTTTTTGTTTGTTTGTTTGTTTATTTTTAATCTTCACATATAGAGTCTTCATTTCCTACCTTAGGTCCCTATGCTAAACTCCTGTTTATCTACCAGAGACTTCAGCCTCCAGGCCTTTGTGGTAAACAACTAGAGTAATCCCTGGCCGGGTGTGATTCAAGACCCATGTTTCAGTAGTCTTGCCTTCTGTTCTAGGTCATTATGGACTGGCTGAATTGGATATGTCAAGGTGTGTGTGTGTGTGTGTGTGTGTGTGTGTGTGTGTGAGAGAGAGAGAGAGAGAGAGAGAGAGAGAGAGAATGTGGTATGTGTGTGTATGTGTGTGTGTATGTGTGTGTGTGTGTGAGTGTGTGTGTGTGAGTGTGTGTGTATGTGTGTGTGTGAGTGTGTGTGTGAGTGTGTGTGTATGTGTGTGTGTGAGTGTGTGTGTGAGTGTGTGTGTGTATGTGTGTGTGTGTATGTGTGTGTGTGTGTGTGTGTGTGTGTGTGTGTGTGTGTGTAACTATGTGTGCAGCCTTTGCTTCTCTCCTCTTTCCTTCCATTTGTTTCTACCCCAGGTCCTGTCCTGCCCCCTCCTCACTTATGTACACTGCTTTACCTGTATGCTCAGTATTCGTGGCACCGTCCTGACTGCTCCGTTCCTCTCCACAACCTGCCACACACACCTCAGCTCCTGTCTTCACCTGCCAGTTTCATGTTCCTGGTAGTAAAGATCACATTGATTTGGCTCGCCTCTCTTCCCAGAGTCACATATCTGACCTCTAGCTGCCTTGATCTGGCCATCAGTGTGGAGAGGAGGAGGAGGAGGAGAAGGAGGAGGAGGAGGAGGAGGAGGAGGAGGAGAAATGATGGCAATGGCACAAATTCCCTGGAAAGGTCCAGGCTTGACATGGATTTGCACAGAACAGACAGATTTTGTAGGAAACAATTCTTAATCAGCTCACAGGAATTCACACAAAAGCACCTACTTGAAGCTGATTCTGTGAAAAATGAGAAGTTGGCAGGGGAAGTTCGGCTGCGTGCACAGCGTACTGTGGAGTGAGATACTTACCTTAGGAGGCTGCTGTGGGGCTCAAAGAAGACATGGCTGCGAGGAACAGCGGTCTCTGGGCCCAGCAGACCTGTCCCTCCGCTCTGCAGGGAGGAGCCAAGGTTAGTGGAGAACCAAAGTTACTCAGAGTCTGGGGCCAACTCTTTCATCCAGTGTGGAAAGGAACCTCAGCTGATGAAGCCTGAAAAACTACTGACATGGAGCCCCATAGCCCACTCAACATCCACGCTTCTGATTAGCTCAGCTTTCTTTCTCTTTGCTGTGATTGAGTGCTTGTGTTCCCCCAAATCCTTTAACGGAAACCTAACCCCCAATACAGTGATTTGGGGAAAGGAGGCCTTAGGGTTCTGACCAGGAAATGCGTGCAGACATTCCACGAATGGGATTAACACCTTCTAGAAGATAATCTGTATATCTGGAATGAGACCTTCACCAGACACAGAATCTGCTAGCATTACAATCTCAGATTTCACACCTCCAGACATGTCAAAACTAAGTTCTTGTTACTAATAAACCAATTTTTTTTCTTTCCCAAACTAATCACTCAAGGCCTCGAAACAGTTGGAGCTGGGGAGAAGAATTCCAGTATCATCACTTGTCAATGACAGAAATCAGAACATCGTCCGTGCCACAGGCAGGCAATGTAAGGTGACGAGGCTTTGCAAATGGTGGCACTTCGTCATTTTCCTGCATGCCTGTGAATGTGATGACTGCCTCTGGTGACGCACACAGGGGGGGAACTGTAAGAAAGAGTCCTGTCCTCTGGGATCATGCAGTCTAGATGAGAAAGAGGACAATGCATAATGATTGGTTTTATGATACAGATCTCAGATGTAAAATGCCAACGTGGAACACCTCTAGGCCAGAAAGAGAAAGAAATTTCCATGAGCCAAATAGAAATGTTGTAAGAAAAATAATTTAGAAAAAAAAAAATTGATTTTGAGGCTAGACTCAAAGGTGATTTTCTATTCCATTTCCTGAGCTGTCTCAAATCCATAACAAAAATAGACTTATTTATAATGCTATTGATTGCCTGGTGTATAGTGCTAAGAATATAAAATGGAGGGAGAGTATATTCCATGTTGACAAATGCAGACATAATAAGGAAAATTCACTCAGCACTCCTCCACTGCTCCCCCTGGATCTTTTCTGTTCTCTCTGACTCCCTACCTTGACAAACAATTTAGTTTTATCTTTACGAATGAAGCAATTTGTGTGATTTGAGTCTGGCTTTGTTTGTGTATTACTGGAAAATGTTCTTTGCCTCCATTGTCAATTATCTTCAACAACCTGGAGAAGATTCCTTTGAAAATACATTTAAGAAAAATGTATCCAAGAGGAAGAATTTCATATGGAACTAGAAGACAGAATTATGGGATAAGTTAACATTCTCCCTAATCTACCCGAGCTTCTTTGCACATTTATAAGATAAAGCTGAACCATCTCTTACTCGGATGGAAGGGTTATACTCTGGTTACACCCCAGCATCTACATCTTGCTTGGACTCTGCCTCTTATCTCCATCTTATGTTCTTCCTCATACAGGCATTTCAATCATACTGTATCCTGACTTCCTGCAGAGAGTGGCAAGATTTTGTTTTAACAAATGGGTCTCCAATGTAGCAAGAGCAAAGATAGCATGGGCACAACACATTAAAAATATATGCCTCCTGTGGTGTGTGTGTGTGTGTGTGTGTGTATGTGCCTGTGTGTAAATATGTATTGTGTTTATGTGTGTGTGTTTATGTGTGCACACACAATCTTGATAAACTGAAGCTTTTTCAAAGTTCCTTATGCAAAGAAGTTTCTTGTCCAAAAAGAAAGATTCTGACCTTACTTTTCCCAGTTAAAAGCCAAAGATTACCATGATAGCATGGTAATTCTAGGCATTTTGTACCCTAATACTCACTAAGCCCTCAAAACTACTCAAATGTGACACAAAAGATAACTGTTACCATTTCACAGATGAGAAAACTGAGGCATGGAGAATTTAAGAAATTTTCCAAAATCAAAGCTCTGGAATATTCTGAGGATAATGTATGAACATGATGGATTAAATACAGAGTTCAGACTCTTAACCCTTCATTTTGGCTGGAGACATTTTGGGGTGCACCCTAAATGCTAAATTTAAGGGGATTATCTTGACAAAGGTAATCTGACATGTGATTACAAACAATAATATGTAATTTCAGCCCCTGATCTTCCAGCAAAATGCCCCAAGGGAGGAGATTTTATGGGAATGTGTAATGTAGTCCTTTAAAAAAAAAAAAGATGAATAGGACTGATAAAATACACATATGACAGCGGTGAAGAGGAAAGGGCCTGTCCACTGAGTCTGAGTCAACAGGTACAGGTCTGGATATCTATGACCACACAATCAAAGAACAACCACATAGTCTGAATCTTCGTGAAAACCTAGAGCAATTTTAGGAGGAGGAGGAGGAAGAAAAGGAGGAAGTAATCCAAACTTACAAGCACCTTTTGCAGTTGCAACCCAATACTCATTCTAAGCACATCTAACAATATGCTTATGAAGTAATCTCTACCTTTCCCATGTGTTATACATTCTGACAATTTCATTTTGACCCCCTCCTAAAATAAATTAATTCTCTAAGACACTAACGGACAACAATACATACTTTATGAAGAACAAAACATTGCTTTGGAGAACATCTCCTTCAATCCCCTGTGCAATGCCCGTGAAAATTCTGATTCCTGACACCTTAGGGCAATCTTTAAGAATGACAATGTCATTTAAGAATTTCACCTTAGCAGTACAATAAGAGCAGAATTCATTATAAATGCTTACCAGTCAGAACACCTATGCACCAGATCCAGCACCTAAGTTCCAGGTATATATGTGTATGTGTTATATATATATATATATATATATATATATATATATATATATATATATATATATATGATTTAATTATTAGAACTTGCCCTTTAGATGGTTACATTTCATTGCAGCTGAAGGAACTGAAGGATGTGGGTCTGAGCTGTTCACGGTTAATCTGTCCATCATTACCTAGTGCATTGAATCATTTATCCCATTTAGCTTCCAGGTTTTTTTAGCGAAGAGGATGCTGGGGACCATGCCATTTGTTTTTATTTCCCTTGAGGTTTTATTTAAGCCTGGCATATAAATCTTGTTTTCTGGCAATAAGAATTTCTTAGTTATACGGATTTAGGGTTGGTCCTAGATAACAACACAGACAAATTGCCCCCAAACTGGATCTTTATGACGTTCTCTATTCCATCCTCAGATGGCAAAATTCTTTAGACCAAGATGCCATCACCCTCTTGTCCACACTAAAGCTCCCAAGACAGGGAATTTTCATTTGTGGAACTTGTCTTGAAAGATCTAAAACTCCTATCTCACATACCTTTAGCCAAATCTCAATCCCAAATTCACCTTGGGCCACTCGTATGCAGACATTGTCTGCTGTGAACCCCAGGGTAGGCCTAGTGTCACCTGTGCAAATGGCTGCTGCCTTGGGTCATGCCCACCTTGCCATCCTGCCTTCACCTGCCTTCAAGTTTGACCTCTAAGTCAAATTCACTGACCTTTCTTGCTTGTTTATTTTTTTAACTTTTTTGATGTGTCATGATCTTCTAGCCTTAAAGTCTTTATTTTTGCTTCTTATCTTTGCCTAAAATGTATTCCCTTTCATGCCTGAAAATTCCTGCATTTCCCTTAAATCCTGTATTAAGTATCCTCTCTTCCAATGAGCATCCTCTCTTCCTGTATAGTGGTCTGGGTTAGTACTCTTACCTGTACCTATCTGGCTGAATTTTAGAGTAATGCCTAGAGTTTCTTCTTTATCTCCTCATTCCCTGCCAAGGCACCCCTCTCCCCAGTTTCCTTTTGTGCTATTTGAAGGCAAGTTTTGAAGAAGTAAGAATTATTAAGTAGAAGGGGAATTGTATTTTAATATTACCCATTTTAAAGATATATTATCAACTATTAAAATTTCATAACCACAAAACAAAATTAGAAACTTTATCCTACTTTCACTCAAGTGGAATTCAGAAAGTTTCATCTTTATTTCCAAAGCCACACAGAGTATAGGAGAGACAAGATTCTAATTTGGTCTAATTCCAAAGCCCGGGGATTTTCCATTACACCATATGCTACTCAGTAAAAGATACTTTGACTTATAGCCTCACCTGACCCTAATAGGGATATGAACCACAGTAGATCATTTTCTGTAGCAAACAAAACTATAAATACTCTAGGTTTAAGGAGAATGCAGCCACTGTCATAGCTAACCTGTCCTGTAGCTGTACCTGGAAGCATCTCTGGGCTGCTCACATGAACAAGTGAGCTTAGAGGGTTCTAATAAAACTTTATTTGGAAAAACAAGAAACAAACAAACTTTGGTTCACATACCATGTTTCCTTGACCTGTTCAGCTGTAACAATTCAGGCTCCCATAGCCAACTTTGGACCCTTCATCCATAAACTGTGGTCTACACTAGATACACACCAAGATGATTTTGCTTTCTGGAGTTTGGTTATTAATCATTGCTATAAAGCCCTGAAAATATAAGAGGAAGGCTAACATGCAAGGTTTTATCCAGGGGAAATGTTAAGACAGAAGGAGTGTGAAAAATATTAGAGATAAAGCTGGTTCTAGGTCCATCAGCTCCTCATCCCAACTACTCAAGATTCTGATGCAGGACAGCACCAACTGCTCAAGATGCTGATATAGGACAGCACCAACTATTCAAGATGCTGATGGAGGGCATCACCAACTGCTTAGGATGCTGATGCAGGACAGCACCAACTACTCAAGATTCTGATGCAGGACAGCACCAACTACTCAAGATGCTGATACAGGACAGGACCAACTGCTCAAGATGCTGATATAGGACAGCACCAACTATTCAAGATGCTGATGGAGGGCATCACCAACTGCTTAGGATGCTGATGCAGGACAGCACCAACTACTCAAGATTCTGATGCAGGACAGCACCAACTACTCAAGATGCTGATACAGGACAGCACCAACTGCTCAAGATGCTGATATAGGACAGCACCAACTATTCAAGATGCTGATGGAGGACAGCAAGCTGAAGGCCCACATGAGAAATAGATTAAAATCCAGCACAGGCACTTTAGTGAGATTCCATCTCAAAATTAAAAACTAAAATAGAATAAAACAAGAAAATGAATACTCAAGATGTGGCTCAGTGTAGAGTGTTTGCCTAATCTCACGCACAAGATCAAAAGCTCAATATTCAGTGTGCAGAAAAAGAAATTAAAGATCCCAGTGATTGAAAGGAAAATGTTAGCCAGCGGAAGCTAAAGTCAAAGAAAGAGGAAGTGTGTGTACTATTATGGAACAATTTTTTTCTGTGTCATTGTACCAAACAATCTGCTTTCTGTTTTCAGCATCCACCATCACCGTAAGTTCCCAGTTCCTCTTTACACAGTTTAAACACTAACTCTTGCTTCTCAAAGCTTGTCCCTAATGCAGGTATAAACAACCACAAGTAGAGATATTCATTGCAAGCATTTACAAATCCATAAACATGGATTTATTGTTATAGCATAGTTCTATTAAACATGGCTAGCCAAAAATGCCAAAACAGAAAACTAGTGTCCCATTCATTCATTGTGATTACTGTTGAGGCTACTAAGTACTACTATACTTAGTAGTATACTATCTATGCTTGTTACTGATATCATGGTCAATGTCATATTCATTGAGTCAGTGATTGTTTTCACTCACTTGCAACAAACCACAAGATCAAACAGTAATTATGCAGCCATCTTATAAGATAACTCAGAAGAATTAAGAACGTTTCTGTATAATATTCTGCCTATATGCATGCCTGCAGGCCAGAAGAGGGCACCACAGCTCGTTATAGATGGTTATGAACCACCATGTGGTTGTTGGGACTTGAACTCAGGACCTCTGGAAATCAGTCAGTGCTCTTAACCACTGAGCCATCTCCCTGCCCCTAATTCTCTCTTGGCCTAGAAACACAGAGGAGAGCATAGGCTTTTCTTCTTTCTTTTCTTTTCTTTTCTTTTCTTTTGTTTTTTTGTATCTTCTTTTTAAATCTTTTAAATCTTATTTATTTAATATTTTTCTTATTTTACATATCGATCTCAATCCCCTCTCCCTCCTATCCTCCCATGCCCCAACAGACCCGCATTCCATCCCCCATCCACTGCCCAGGGAGGGTGAGGTCTTCCATGAGGGATCATCAAAATCTTCCAAGTCATTTGAGGTAGGGCCTAGGACCTCCCCCACGTCTCTAAGCTAAGGGAATATCCCTCCATGGGAAATGGCTCCCTCTCAAAGTCTGTTCATGCACTAGGGATACATCCTGGTTCCTCTGTCAGATGCCCCATAGACTGCCCAGTTCTCTCAACTGACACCACATTCAGTGGATCTGGATTGGTCCTATGTTGGTTTTACAGCTGTCAGTCTGGGGTCCAGCACTCCCCCTTGTTCAGGTCAGCTGTTTCTGTGGTTTCTCAGCCTGGTCTTGTCCCCTTTGCTCATCACTTCTCCCTCTCTGCAACTTGATTCCAGGAGTTTGTCTCAGTGTTTAGCTGTGGGTGTCTGCTTCTGCTTCCACCCTACTAGATGAAGACTCTAGGATGGCATATAAAGTAGTCATCAATCTCATTATCAAGGAAGGGCATTTAAGGTAGCCTCCCACTATTGCTTAGATTGTTAGTTGGGGTCATCTTTGTAGATCTCTGAACATTTCCCTAGTGTCAGATTTCTCTTAAAACCTATAATGGCTCCTTCTATTATGGTAACTCTTTTCTTGCTCTCCTCTGTTTTTTTCCTGACTCAATCTTCCTGCTCCCTCATGCCTGCCTCTCCCCTCCTCTTCCTCCTATTTCTCCTCTCCCCCCATGCTCCCAATTTGCTTGGAAGATCTTGTCCCTTTCCCCTTCTAAGAGGGACATTGTATGTCTCTCTTAGGATCCTCCTTGTTTCCTAGCTTTTCTGGCAGTGTGAATTATAGGCTGGTGATCCTTTGCTCTATGTCTAATATCCATATGAGTGAGTACAAACCATGTTTGTCTGAATTTCAAGATTCCATTGTTTTTCTGATGAAAAGTACTCCATTGTGTACTTTATCCATTCTTCAGCTGAGGGGCATCTAGGCGGCTTCCAGGTTCTGGCTATTACAAATAACGCTGCTATGAACATAGTTGAACAGATGTTCATGTTGTATAAATGTGCATCCTATGGAAATATGCATGAGTGGATTTGCTGGATCTTGGGTAGACTGATTCCCATTTTCTTGAAGAACCACTATATTGTATTTTAATCAAATTTTAAACAAGTTCTCACTCACTAAGAAGCCCAGGTTAGCATGGAGTTCATTTTATGACACATGAGTACTCCTCCTGTCTTAGCCTCCAAAGAAATGGAATTACAGGCATGCACCACCACATCTAGCAAAGGTGAGTCCACTGATATCCTAGTATTTAATTGGCATACCATGTATTGCAAACATCATATCAACTGTGGTCTGTATTTAGTTTTTCAAGGCTAAGCCTCCAATACATGATATAAACATATTAAGTGTGTTTACCACAACATAGTTCAGTAAATGAATAACTAAAATAAACTTATAGACAGTTTTTCCTACTGAATTCATTATTTTACCATTACTAAGCCATACTAGATACCAACTGTGTCCATTGTGCTGAAGCTGTGTTACTCCCACACCACACACACACACACACACACACACACACACACACACACACCTCTAAAAGTAGATTTTTCTTGTTTATAGAAAAGTTCACATCACTCTTAGTTTTGGCACAGATAGGAAATAAAAATCTATGCAGCAACTCTTGTCAGGAAAGTACATCCCACTTGGTCCACATTGACAGGCTGAATGCATTATTTTTGTGGGCTAGGAACCGCACATAAAGATAATTATTCTGAAAGAACTGAGGTGGAGAGTGCAGGACTGGATGGTGAACATGCAGGCCTCCAGTGACAGAAGAATGCCCCTGAGCTCCTGGCAGCAAAGGAGACCACTGCCCCCAAGCGATGCATCTGTGCTGTTGGCTGAAGGAAGACGCGTTGCTGCAGAAAATGGTTTACTTTCTGCTTTGTGTTTTTGTTTTATTTGGAGCTCTTCCTTTATAGAAAGCGGGAAAGATCTCAGGTGTCATCTTTCCTAAAGCATTCCATCTTGGAGGACATGTCCTCTACAGGAAGCAATAACTCTGGATTTATCAATCCTTGGATATCCACAAATATAAAGGCCTCCACAATTCCTTAAAGGTGTGCATGACATCATCTTTTCGGATCTCTTTTAGTCTGAAAATATGATGTCAGGTTTGTGCCGCACAGCAGAAAGGTCAGTTGTTGTTAAATGCTGTAACTGCATTAGTAACTGTCCACCTTGTGCACTATGTTGTCCTTAGGAACAATATCTACAGAAGCTGAAGATATTGAAGGCATGAGCACTCAATCATCCCTTGCAGAGGACCCACGTTTAGGCCCCAGCATCTACATCTAACTCTAGTTCTTGGGGATCTGATGCCTTCATCTGGCCTCACGGCCACCAAGAGTACATGTGGTGCACAGACATAGATGCAGGCAAAACATGTATAAACATAATATTGAAATAACTATTTTAAAGGAATGACATATATATTTTCTCTTTTAACGGGAAGTATGCCAGTAAGTGGATTCTTGTATGGGTGAAAACTTAAATAAAGTCCAAGCTTCTCAATTTCCTCTCTAAAATTATACCATCCCATGACACCACTTTTGGCTTAGACTCACCCCATCTAGGCAGCTATCCTTATGACTGAATGAGTTATTTGGTGCCTCTCATTTATTCTGCTTCTATAGAATTAAATTAGTAATAATATCTGCATCATGACCTCACTATGTGGAATAAATACAAAGAGTTTAACCATGTATGCCTCATATATGAAGCCAGCAATGAATGGTGACAAATATTGCATTATCTGAGGGCTTGGCTTCTTCTTGATACAAATAGTGTGCAACCTTCACAAGGCAAAAAGATGAGTGACAACCATTCGTGAACTAGATTTCAAATCTCCGATGTAAATTCAAAGTAACTTATATATGTATGGTCTCCACCCACCTGCCCTGATAGGACCAAAGATGAAGTATGCAAAAAAAAACCCAATAGGTGAAGGTGATGCACATTCCAGCTATCACTGTACATTGTTAGTAAGTACATTGTTGTAAACATTGTTAGTAAGCAACAATATGACCTCTGTTTTTTTTTTTTTAATGAGTTCTATAGACATTGATCTGAGTGAAATGTAGGAGAGAGATGTTCACAAAGAAAACACAGAATTAGAGTATTTCCTATCAGAAAAAAAAAAACTGTCCAAACTGGTTCCTGAACACATTCTCATCAGAAGAGCCTGCTCAGACTGAGGAGTCAGAAGCTCTGAAATTAGACAACACCCAGTGCTAAGCTGAGAATTCTGATGACTTGCCTAGTGCGAAATGGGGTGAAATGCCCACTTCTCGGTGCTGGCAAGAGAGTCAGACAAGAACATAAGACACACTGAAAGCAATGCAGCTGTCGCGTTCAAGCTTTAAATAAGTAACTTCCAGTCCTGACTCTGCCACTTTTAGCCACACAACTGAGCAGACTACGTCATTTCTATGAACCTTCTAATCATCAGCTCCAAACTAGAGACAAGGATAAAACTGACTAGTCAGAGAATTTTATGCGAAGCAAGTCAGTTTACACATTTATTGGTAATTATTCAACCAAAAGATTAGTATTTAACAAATGCTGACTAAGAACTGTCCTTCATAATTTTTAAAGAGTATGGAGTATGGCTGGCAGCCTCTGAATTGATCTGCACATTAATTCACGAAATAGACTTTTAAGACTATTATGCTTGCTACAGCTGGTGATTCTATTTGGGGGAGGTTGCTTAACCCTTGGTAGAAGAGGCAAGGAGGGAGGAAGTGGGTCACAGAGTGTGGGGAGTTGTTAAGAGTTATAATTCAGCTCTTCTCCTTCTTGGTCCCCACAGATGTGAACAAGCAGCCACTGCTTCCTCTGTGAACCACTCCCCACCACACATCTCCTCCATGGT
This sequence comes from Cricetiscus sungorus, assembly GCA_030556225.1. Classification (NCBI taxonomy): domain Eukaryota; kingdom Metazoa; phylum Chordata; class Mammalia; order Rodentia; family Cricetidae; genus Cricetiscus; species Cricetiscus sungorus. The sequence goes on from JANBXA010000366.1 coordinate 41,093,886, forward strand.
GGGTTGTACCCTCTAAAACAGTGAGCCAGAATGAGGCCATCCTCCCTTAAGGCGCTTCCACTCAGATAATTTGTCACATAAATGAGGAAAACATAACTAATACCCCACATTTAAAATCATCCAAATGAATACCAAAAAATGGAAACTGCAAAATTAAGGGAGACACGAGAGCATCTTAAGTCTTGGGGAAATTATCATATAAAAAGTTTAATTTTCATCTTAGTACCTCAAGAGAAGAAAATCAGGGCAAAGAAGCAAAAACAGTTACCAGAAGGCACACTGTCCTCTTACACCAGGGTTTTGTAACTATTTGAATTACTCAATAACAAGATAAGTAACCTGAAAAGGTGATATACTCACTAATACTAGAAACAGAACATATGCATTTTTCCATGTTGTCTGCCACAAAGACGTGGTGCTTCTCCAGACAGAAGATCACGTTCCACATCTCTGTGGCCCTGTGGCTGCAGTCCATTTTATCCAGACAGATCTTGTCCCGGTGACTTCAATACCTATGAGAACATCTCCATTGCTTTAATCTTTAGACCCTTCAACTGATTATGTGGGAGACATGAATCTTTTTTCCAATCTCAAGACATTTGGAGTGTTACTCTGCCTTACCGTGTCTTCCGCTGTTCTGAATAATCACCAGTATACTGCTATATTCAGAGATAATCAGGAAAGAATTCCTCTGAACCTTCTCAGGTCATATCTGCACATAGTCAGTATTGAGGAGGATGGGTTTATTATGAACACCACACAGCCCAAAGTTGTATGGGTTAACCCATGTAAGTTTATTATTTCTTACATGCTCTGAGTAACCCAGGGCACTTCATGATATGAATGCTGCATGTTGCAAATTCATAATTCCAAATCAAGGCCTCTAGGTCTCCATTGCACTAAAGAATACAGAGAGAAAGAAGGTAGAGTAAGAGAGATGCCATGTAGCTGCCAGGGAAGCAAGATGTGAGGTAACAAGCCACAAGCCTCGTGATAAAAATATAGAATAGAAATGGTTTGATTTAATTGTGAGAGCTAGTTAGCAATATGTGTGAGCCATTGACCCAGAGATTATAATCAATTTTAAGCCAGAGTGATTATTTTATAAGCAGTTGCGGGGACCAGCGGGCGAAAGAAAAACTGGTTTAACGGAACTGGACAAGACAGAAAAAATTCTCCACTGCAGGGGAGGGGTTTATGGGAGATCTCCTTGAGAGAACAGTCAGGGCTGGGAGCAGATCTAATCAGCCGAGAACAACTCTGGAGTCTGAGAACCCAGAACCAGGGGTCAGTGGATAGATAGCTTCAAGAGCGATTTGCTGCCCACGCCCGCATACTGCTGTAGAGCCTGAAATTCTGGAGTGCATCCATCTGCTTTTAGTAGGCAGGAGGTCCTTTAAACAGTACACACATGTCAGACAGCTCTATGGATTTCAGCTCTGTGTGGTTGTGTTCCACACTCCAGATCCACTTGGGAGGTACTGTTACAGACAGAACACTAGCCACTCCAATGGGTACAATCTGAAAAGTGTGCAGAGGGTGAAAGGACCTTCGAAGCCCACAGATGGCAGTGTGGCCAGCAAAGCTTCCCAGTACACAGAGAAAGGAAGCTACTGAGGTGAATACAGAGTGGTAGACCAATGCTTGACCAGTCCAGGCAACATGCTAAAGGGAATAGGAAATCAAGTGTACTTTGCAACACCATCAGCACACCATAGTTACAGATTCCACACCTGCACGCTGCGCCAACTTCAAATGAAATCCCTTGCAAAAGGAAGACTCTCTTCTGCATCATGCCTGTGCTCTTCCTCCCTGTCCTCTAACCCACACAATGAAACAACTGGCACCTGGGTTTTCAAGGAGCATCCATCCCAATAATCCCTCAAGTGGGCATTCACGCTAAGTCCAAGCCGCAGGTAGTGGTCTCCATCAGCATGGGATCTGGGTCCAAGCACAAGGAAATGCCTGAACCTCCAATGCTGACCAAGTCTATGTCTACTCACAGGTCAGGTACATGGGCCATGATACCACATGGCATCCATGAGGTTTCCCAAGTGTGATAATGGCCCAACAGTCTTGCTTTGGAACTAACACTTTGAAGGTTACTTTAAGGGGAATTACATTTTTCTTCTCTAGAAAAAATAAACCCCTTAGCAAGAGCCATGGGTAAGCTTATTGCTTTCAGAATATGTTTCTCTTCCCTTTCCAATGTTTAGTGAAGATTAAAACCAGAAGAAAAATAACATATCATTGCTTGTTTTTATTTGTATAAACCAAAAAAATATGTGAAGATTCAATTTAAAAATCAATAATGTTTTCTGGAAGATTTCTGTAACCTAAAGTTGTCTGGTACAGATTCATCATTTGCACGGGGAGCAGTTTGCAGTTACTACTTAGATAAATTGGCTCAAACAGTAGCATATTCCTTAAGTGATCAGAAGCAGAAAGTCTGGGGGTTAGAACAGGAACATGAGAAAACCCAGAAAAAGGCTGTATGTCCCCTTCCACAAGCCTCTGTAAAACAGCAGACCTTTTCTCCTCTCTTGATGGTCTAGCCTGTCAATGAGCCACTGACTCTGTAGTCGATAAGGCTTTACTGACATTCCAGTTCAATATTAATTGAAATCAATTGTTGACATAATCGGGCAAGCAGAGGAATTGAAGCATTCTGGTACATCAGCCCGTAGGTTTTCAGAACACAGACCTCACCGCACCACCCTTTGTTGCTTATTATCCAGGATTTCTTCATAAATATGAAGGCAAAAGTATCTCAACTTTACAACTTTCATGAAAAGATTACAAAAAGAACAGGGGCTTCCAGTTCAAATACCCTTGACCAGGATTTAGAACCTAGCTTGGCCCTTTCATTATGACACTGACAAATTTCTTACTAGTCCTTTGCTCATTTTCCTCAACTGAAATGACAGAACAAAATACCATGCAAAATGTTGTGAAAATCAGAAATAATTTATAAAATACAAAAGTCTAATAAATGGGTTACTGCTCACTTGAGAGTGAACTGTAAAACTCTGCATAAGCTTTGAGAATGTCTCATTAGTCACAGCCTATGGTATAACCTCATGGAGTTTGCCTGTAGGGCTGTCCTAACATGGCTGGGTACAAGCATAGATGAGTTTCACTTCCTCCCATCACTGGTTCTTCCTCAGGACTCTCCATCAAAGGCATATCACAAAGCCATGGAGGCTGGTTCTTCCCACCTCACTGCCATACCTGGCTGTGGTGCATATGAGTCCCGTACTCTTACAGAAGCCAAACACAGGAACAAAAGGCCATCTTGCCACCTACCTTCTGTCTGGACATTCTTTTCTGGTCTTGTCACCTTCCCAGTTGGGCTCAGACCAAACTCAACTGATGGGGTCCCTAAGCAGAATCTAACCAGAGTATCCTCCCCTTTTAATCACCTCTGCTTCTGTGAGTTTTCTCAGAGCCTCTATAGCCTGGGTTTGTGGTAGGAGCAGTGGAGAGTAAACACTTCAACACATGACACACACACACACACACACACACACACACACACACACACACACACACACTTTATCTTCAATATGATTGACAGCACCAAGGCCTCTTCATCTGATCACCATGTTTCCTGGGTTGGAAGATCATGAGAGTGGCAATGACCATGTCTGAAGAGGCAGCTGATCTTGACCTACAACTTCATAAGGCTGAGAGAGATGTCTGACTCCTTAGTGCTGTCCTCTCCTTATACTTTTCTTTGTTCTCAAATTTAGATTTTTAGCTACCAATGCACTTAGCATTCTGTAATGCTTGACACACCATGAATGATCTCAGGAAATGTTGGGTGCATAAAATGGATATGAGACATCAACATTGCAGTAGTAATGTTCATATTCCACTCAGGAAATACAAGATGAATGAAAATGGAGTGGAACTTGTTTCTAAAATTTCTTATACATTTTTTGGCTAGAAATGTAAAGCAAAGTTTCATTTTCTTCCAGCTGAACAATGCATTGTGAGTTAATACAGACATGACTCAACCTACACACACACACACACACACACACACACACACACACACACACACACACACACAAACCTCGACTTCCTTCCCATTGTCTTCCTTGCATAATATTTTGTAAATTTTGGTTGAGAAGCTCACTCTTATTACCAGTGAAGAAATTACATGCTTTGTCACAGACTACTTCATTTTCTCCTCACAATCACTCTGTGAAGTAATTATTGTTCCCTTTTCATAAACAAGGAAACACAGCCCAGGAGAAAGTTGAAAGCTGAGCAATCACAGATCTCCAGTACAAAATACAACTTTTCAGATTCCATCTTCAATATTCCTTTCAGCTCTGGTATGACTGCCATACTTGCACTTCCAGATGTGTTTCGAAAGGAGCTCCCTCGAGACGGGAAAGGATAGGACAAGAACAGAAAAAGCTACTTCTGGAGAGTTATGTGGTTAATACAGACTGTACCTCTCACTTGCTCAACCATAAAAAAAAAAAACATTGATTTCTCTGAATCAGTATCATCATTTTAAAGAGAACCAAGGCGGTGCCTTACTGAGAGTCACAGAAATTAAACACCATCCTATCTGAAAAGTGTCCCATGAGCAGCAAAGCTCTCTGTGAAAGCTAAGTACCTGCTTCTCTTCACTACACTATCTGGTTGCCGGTTTTACCTTTCTGTCTCCTCTGCATTGCATCTCATGTGTAAAAACTACATTCTTCATTCCTTCCCCATCCTGGTCATTCATTGAGTGAATGCACACATCACCTGTGTCTCTGGATACACTGCGATGTTTTTGAAGACAGACAATAGAAGAGAAACTGGGCTTTCTTGCAGATGTGGGACCCCCTTTACACTGCCTGCTTTCTATCTCTCTTCCCTCAAATTCCACTCCGTGGTCCCTTAGTTCACAGACTTTCACTGGCACTGCAATTAAAACATAAATCTGTAGAGACTCAAAGCCAGCATCCACTTATGACAAACACATACAGTATTTGTCTTTCTGGATCTAGGTCATTGCAGTCAGATAACTTTTTACGGCTCAATGCATTTGCCTAGAAATTTCAGTAAGTCAAGACACTAGTAAGGGACCTTGGGCTGGATTTCAAGAGAACAGGGAAATAGAAATCATGAAGTATGAAGAGAGAAAGGAAATAAAGAAACAGAAAGAGTTAAATGGGGTTGGGAATAGGAGGAGAGAGTTGAAAGTGTGGGAAATTATATTTAACATTGAAAATATTATATGGAAACCTATCACTGCAGAAGCTGCCTAAAATATATGCGTATTATAAGTAAAATGTAATTATCCCATAAGGGACAGTTCTTCTCCCAGACACCATATGCTATAAAATAACACACACACATACACACACACACACACACACACACACACACACACACACACAACACAAGAAACGTAAAGAAAAGAAAAAGAAAAACATTACAGGTGTCTTAATGTCTTCCTTGGGTGAAAAGAGTTAGTTTTCTTCAGGAATGTGATTCTGGAGAGGCTACACATGCTTCAGTAGATGGCCCTACCTCCATTTACATATAGGTATCCTTAAAAGGACTCTGTGTGTGTGTGTGTGTGTGTGTGTGTGTGTGTGTGTGTGTGTGTGTGTGTGTGTGTGTGTGTGTACATATGTGTTTAGGTAGGAGTCAGAAGTCTATCACTTCCAGTTTTATTTTTCTTTTTAGACAGAGTTTCTCAATGAAATTGGAACTAATGAGTTGTCAAGACAAGCTGACCAAAAACCTTACACATCACACACACACACACACACACACACACACACACACACACACACACTACAAGGACATTTCATCACACCCAGCTTTTTATATGGGTGCAGAGATCCAAACTCAAATTATCATGTTTGCATGATTTTATTCAGTGAGCCTTCTCTTTAACCCCTGGAAGCTATATTGCTTTTAATTAAAGACTTCTTACAGCAAACACTAAGCATATGGCAAAGATACATCCCACTTGTGCCTATTGATACCTTGTTACAGTAACCTGTTCCAATAGCTACAGCCTAAGTCATTATGAAGCATGAATATAGATACGAAGGCTAGTGCTGATAGTAAAATATGTATACTTATGTTCCTTGACTCTAATATATTCAATATTATCTTGTACAATATTATCCTGTAGATACCTTCATCTGCATCTCTTGTATCATTTCTGCCAACTGGTAGCTTTCCCACAAAGTAACTGCTGGACAAACATTCCTTGGTTAATTTAAGAATGTGGCATCATTTTCCGTTTATTTTCTGTAAAGCAAGGAAGAAGCTCAATAAACAGTAGAAAAGACTTGTTTCTGTAGAATTGTTTATTTAATTTTGTAAAAATTACTTACATTTATTTTACGTATGTACACGTCTGCTTCTCTCTATGTGAACCACATGTGTGAAAGTTCCAGGGAAGCCAGAAGAGGGTGTTGTATATATTGTAACTAGAGATACATGGAGTTGTGAAGCACCCAGTATGGGTGCTGGGAACCAAACCCAGGTCCTCAGCAAGAGTAGCAAATGCTCTTAATATCTGAGCCATCTCTCCAGCCCCAGTAATCACTTATCATGGTAGATTTATCTCAGAAATTTGTGAGATTACACTGGCAGTCAGTTAACCAACTCTAGGACAACACTGTATCCTGGTGTACATGCTTTGCTTTTTGTTTTGTTTAGTCTTTTACCAACTATTCTCCGTTTCTTGAACAAAACACTGTGACCAAGAGTCTGGATCTAGAGGTGGTCTGAAAATGGAAAATACATCTAAACATAAACATATGGCTATAAGCCCTAGCAGCCACAAGCAGGTACAAATTCCAGTGTTACCTTCCTTAATCCTTCATTTTACAATCCCAGAAGTGCTGGCTATTTGCAGCCCCTCTAAGGATACCATGGTCACCATGTTTCAGAATCTTAAATATAATGTTCCACATCTCTCTCCTGCCAGGGTGAGGGGATGTAATTCATATGTCCTCTTCAATGAACTTGGATGTCATCTTTTGGTTAACTAGGAACCTCTTAGGGAAAGTGTCACTCTGAGCCAAGAAGAAGCCTGGGTGTGAGGTTTGTATAGATACACTGGATCACTCTCAGTAGTGACTAGAACCATCTCCTCAGCTTTTTCCTCTCCTCATAAGGACTCCATTTGCCTATTCCTAAGGAAATGGATTGAAAATAAAACCTGAGAGAGTTGTTTTAGGAAAAGCATGGCAGAGTGGTGAGTTCCTGAGGCAGGGGGCTGATTCCGCCACCTAGGGAGCTAACAGAAGTAGCTTCTCTCTCACATGAAGAAGTGGTAGCAGGTGCCAATCTTTATTGAGTACTAACAACGTCTCAGGGGCAGGGATGTAAGGCAGCTTACCGTGGTTTCCTGACCACTGACAAAAGGGCATCAAAACAGAGGAGCGGGAGAATACTAGAGCACGGGAATTTGTTCTTGTACACCCAAGGCAGTCTCAGTGTCTCAGGAATGATGTATGGGGATACATTTGAATCAGATGGGAGTTTCACAATAGTTTATGAGGAAGAAGCAACAATATACTGTCTCATTGATGTTTTTTTTTTAACTTGGTTTTTCTCCCACTGAGTTTATTTGTTGTTGCTTACGTGAACATGAATGGTGGTTTCATTTCTTGAAACACAAGCAGCTTATATGAATGGAAATGACTCTTGCTCCTTCAGCACCTACACGGCCACGATGATAGGTGTGGGGTCAAGACGTCTTTTTGCTGACATGTTGAGTTGGTTACAGGTACAATCTAGTGTGGGAAAACAAAGATACAATGGGTTCCATTTTTAACTCTTATGTGTGTATAACCAGGGAAAATCTTTTTTAATTAATTATTTATTTTATTAATACTATAATTTAAAAATTTTACATGTCAATCCCAGTTTCCTCTCCCTTCCACCCTCCCTCCCTTCCTCCTACCCCCATTCCACTTGCAGGGCTATGCAATCCAGGTTGGGTCATGTAAATCTGTCAAGTCATTTGAAGTAGGAACTAGGACGTCTCTCCTTTCTCTAGGTTAAGGGAGTATCACTCCATGAGGGATGTGTCCACAAGGTCCTTTTGTGCACCAGGAATACATCTTGTTTCTACTGTCCGAGGTCCCTTAGACTGCTCAGTCCTTCTAGCTGAGACCCATATTCAGGGGGTCTGAGTCAGTCCAATGCTGGATTCCCAGCTATCAGTCTGGGGGTCCATTAGCTCCTCCTTGTTCAGGTCAGCTGTCTTTGTGTGTTTCTGCAACCTGGTCTTGTCCTCTCTCTGCATCTGCATTCTAGTTTGACTCAGTGTTTAGTTATGGGTGTTTGCTTCTGTTTCCAACAGGTACTAGATGAGGGCTCCATGACAGTAGATAATTTAGTTGATGATCTCACTATCAGGGAAGGGCATTTATGGTAGCCTTTCCATGGTTGCTTGAATTGTTAGTTGGAGTAAGTCTTGTAGGTCTCTAGACCTTTCTTTAGGTTCAGTTTTCTCTTAAAACCAATAATGACTCCCTCCTTTATGTTCTCTCTCTCTCTCTCTCTCTCTCTCTCTCTCTCTCTCTCTCTCTCTCTCTCTCTCTCTGTCTCTCTCCTGTCTTCTATCCCTAACCTGACTCAATCTACCTAGTCCCATGTGTCCATGTGTTTTCCTCTCCTCCCCTTCTCTTTCTCCTAGTTCTCTCTCCATTCATTGCCCCCCATTTCCCATGTGCTCTGGTAGACTTGTCCCTTCCCCTTTTGTGAGGGACCATATATGAATCTCTTAGAATACACCTTGTATCCTAGTTTCTCTGGTGGTGTGAATTATAGGCTGGTGATCCTTTGCTCTAGGCCTAAAATTCATATATGAGTGAGTACATACCCTGTTCCTCTTTTTGTGACTGGGTTACCTCATTCAGGATGGTTTCTTCAAGTTTCGTCCACTTGCCTGACAATTTCAAGATTCTGTTATTTTTTCTGCAAAGTAGTATTCCATTGTGTAGATATGCCACATCTTTTTTATCCATTCTTCAGTTGAGGGGCATCTAGGTTGCTTCCAGGTTCTTGCTATTACAAATAATGCTGCTATGAACATAGTTGAGCACATGTCTTTGTTGCATGGATGTGGATCATTTGGGTATATGCCTAAGAGTAGAATTGCCAGGTCCTGAGGTAGACTGATTCCCATTTTTGTGAGGAACTGCCATACTGATCTCCAAAATGGATGTACAAGTTTTCACTCTCACCAGCAATGAAGGAGTGTTCCCCTTTCTCCACATCCTCTCCAGCATAAGTTGTCATTGGTGTTTCTAATTTTAGCCATTCTGGAACCAGGAGAAATCTTGCTTATGTCTTTTGTGGAATGTATTTTTAATGAGCAAGGTTGACTTTATTCAAGGCCAAGTTGGGATGTTAGAATCATGAGTGATAATTTAAAATAATTCACTTGGAAGCCTGGAGGAGGTGGTACAAATATATGATGGGAGCATTTTATGGTCCATTCTCATCAAAGAAGAAAATGGTAGTATGTCATCATATGGCTCCATCATCATACCATACTGTGAAACAAACAAACAAACCAAATATCTCTCCAGAAATCAATTTTTAAGCAGCCATGAGAACACAGGGATTTAGATGAAAACAGCAGGGCTTTGAACAAAATCAATAACATCAAACCAGTCTGTTTTCATTCTGTGACAAGATGGTGGAAAAATTTGAAACAGGTTTCAACTTTGCTTCTGACTTTCCTCAATGAGAATCTCTCTTCAACAAAGAGGGCCAACCTATCAAAATTACACCCGACTTCTCCATGAAAACTCTGTAGACCAGAAGGTCCTGGATAGATATCCTACCAACATTAAGAGACCACAGATGCCAGCCCAGACTACTATACCCAGCAAAGCTTGCAATCACTACAGATGAAGAAACAAAGATATTCCATGACAAAACAAGGTTTAAACAATACTTATCAACTAATTCAGCCATTCAGAACATTCCAGAAGAAAAACTCCAACACAAGGAATTCAACCACACCCACAAACACATCGTCAATAGATAATCTCACTTTACCAACAGCCAAAAGAAAAATGGGGGAAATCCACACATAATACCACCATAAATAACAAATCCAAAACGAAAAAGAGTTAACAATCAATTAATATCCCTCAATTTTAATGGTCTTAACTTACCTATAAAAAAGACACAGGCTAACAGAATGGATTTGAAGATAAAAATTCATCCTTCTGCTGCATACAAGAAACACATCTCAACTTCAAAGACAGAGTTAAAGGTTAGGAAAAGATTTTTCCAATCAAATGGACCTAAGAAACAAGCAGGTATAGCAATTCTAATATCTAACAAATTAGACTTTAAACTAAAATAAATCAAAATAGATGAAGAAGGCATTTCTTATCCATCACAGGAGAACACCAACAAGGGGAAGTCTCAATTCTGAACACTATGCCCCAAATACAAAGACACCCACATTTGTAAAAGAAACTCAAAGCTCGCATAAAACCTCACTCACTCATAGTAGCAGACTTTAACACCCCACTCTCACCACTAGACAGGACAACCAGACAGAAACTAAACAAAGAAACAAAAGAACTAACAGAAGTTATGTCCAAATTGGGTTTAACAGACATCTATAGAACAATACAAAAAATCAATGTAACAAAGAGTCGGTTCCAGAAAATCAACAGGATAGATAAACCTTTATCCAAACTAACCAAAAGTCAGAGAGAAAGAACAGGCAAACTAACAAAATCAGAATGAAAAGGGGGACATAACATTGGACACTGAGGAAAGCCAGAGAAACTTTAGGTCATACTTTGAAAAGCTGTACTCCACAAAATTCAAAATAGTAACAGAAATGGACAATTTCTGGATAGTTATCACTTACCAAAATTAAATCAAGAACAGATAAGCCTATAGACCTATAAGCCCAATGAAATAAAAGCAGTCATCAAAAATCTCCAAACAAAAAAAAACAAAAAAACAAAAAAACAAAAAAAAAAAGCCCAGGACCAGATGGTTTCAGTGCAGAATTCTACCAGAAATTCAAAGAAGCTGATACCAACACTCTTCAAAGTGTTCCACACAATAGAAGCAGAAGGTTCATTGCCAAACTTTTTTTACAAGGCTACAATTACCTTATTATCCAAGCCACACAAAGACACAACTAAGAAATAAAACTACAGAACACATTAGAGAAAATATCCACCATGATGAAATAGGCTTCATCCCTGGGATACAGGGATGGTTCCACATATAAAAATCAATCAATTTAATCCACCACATAAACCAAAAAATAAAAATAAATTATCATTTCACAAGATACTGAAAAAGACTTTGACAAAACACAACACCCCTTTATGATAAAGGTCTTGAAGAGATCAGGGATAACAGAAACATACCTAAACATAATAAAAGCAATATACAGCAAACCAACAGCCAACATCAAACTAAATGAAGAGAAACTCAATGTGATTCCTCTAAAATCAGGAACAAGACAAGGTTGCCCACTCTCTCCATATCTCTTCAGTATTGTACTTGAAGTTCTAGATAGATCAACAAGAAAACAAAAGGAGATCAAGGGGATACAAATCCAAAAGGAAGAAGTCAAACTTTCACTATTTGCACATGATATGATAGTTTACATAACTGACCCAAAAAAACTACCAGAGCACTCCTACAACTGATAAACACCTTCAGCAAAGTGGCAGGATACAAGATTAACTTAAAAAAAAATCAGTAGCCCTACTATATACAGATGATAAAGGGGCTGACAAAGAAATCAGAAACATCACCCTTTACAGTAGCCACAAACAACATAATATATCTTGGGGTAACACTAACCACACAAGTGAAAGACCTATATAATGAGAACTTTGAGTCTTTAAAGAAAGAAATTAAAGAAGGTACCAGAAAATGGAAAGATCACCCATGCTTTTAGGTAGGATACATAGTAAAAATGACAATCTTTTCAAAAGCAATCTACAGATTCAATGCAATCAAAATCCCAGCACATATTTCACAGACCTTAAATGAACAATACTCACCTTTATATGGGATAACAAAAGACCCAAGACAGCCAAAATAACCTTGTACAATAAAAGTTCAGAGACCTCACCATCTCTTTAGCTCTATTATAGAGCTATAGTCCTGAAAATAGCTTGATATTGGCTCAAAAATAGATAGGAAAACCAATGGAATTGAATTGAAAACCTTGATATTACCCACACACCTATGAACATTTGATTTTTGACAAAGAAGCTAAAAGTATAAATGGAAAAAAGAAAGCATCTTCAAGAAATGGTGCTGGCATGACTGGATGCTGACCTGTAGAAGACTGTAGATAGACCCATGTCCAAATGGATCAAAGACCTCAACATAAATCCAGCCACACTAAACATCTTAGAAGAGAAAGTAGGAGGTACTGTTGAACAAATTGGTACAGATGACTGCTTCCTGAACATAACACCAGTAGCAAAGACACTGAGATCGGCAATTAATAAATGGGACCTCCTGAAACTAAGAAGCTCTGGAAAGCAAAGAACACAGTCAACAAAACAAAATGGCAACCCACAAAATGGAAAAAGATTTTCACCTACACCACATCTGACAGAGGGCTGTTCTCCAAATTATACAAAGAACTCAAGAAGCTAGTTACAAAAACACCAAATAATCCAATTAAAATGTAGTGTACAGAACTAAATAGAGAGTTCTCAATAGAGGAATCTAAAATGGCTAAAAGACACTTAAGAAGTGTTCAACATCCTTCTTCATCAGGGAAATGCAAATCAAAACAACTCTGAGATACCATCTTATTCTTCTCAGAATGGCTAAAATCAGAAACACCAATGACAGCTTATGCTGGAGAGGATGTGGAGAAAGGGAAACACTCCTCCATTGCTGGTGAGAGCGCAAATTCATACAGTCACTTTGGAAATCAGAATGGCAGTTCCTTAGGAAAATGGGAATCAGTCTACCTCAAAATCCAGTAATTCCACTTAGGCATATACCCAAAAGATGGAGATTCATACAGCAAGGACATAAGTTCAATTATGTTCATAGCAGCATTATTTGTAATAGCCAGAACCTGGAAGCAACCTAAATGCACCTCAACTGAAGAATGGATGGAGAAAATGTGGTACATTTACACAATGGAGTTCTACTCAACAGGGAAAAAATGGAATCTTGAAATTCGAAAAGCAAATGAATGGAACTAGAAGAAACCATCCTGATTGAGGTAACGTAGTCATAAAAAGGCAAACATAGTATGTACTCACTCATATATGGCTTTGAGAAATAGAGCAAAGAATCACCAAACTACAATCAACACTGCCAGAAAGCTAGGAAACAAGGAGGATCCTAAGAGAGACATACATGGTCCCCCTTAGAAGAGGAAAGGGACAAGATCTCCCAAGCAAATTGGGAGCATGTGGGGAGAGGAGAAATAGTTAAGAAGAAGAGGAGGGGAGAGGCAGGCATGAGGGAGCAGGAAGATTGAGTTAGAAAAAATATAGAGGAGAGCAAGAAAAGAGATGCCATAATAGAGGAGCCATTATAAGTTTCAAAAGAAATCTGGCACTAGGGAAATGTTCAGAGATCTACAAAGATGACCCCAACTAACAATCTAAGAAACAGTGGAGAGGCTATGTGAATGCCCTTCCCCCATAATGAGATTGATGACTAACTTATATGCCATCCTAGAGCCTTCATCTAGTTGTTGATGGAAGCAGAAGCAGACACCCACATCCAAACACTGAGCTGAACTCCTGGAATCCAGTAGTTGCAGGCAGGGAGAAGTGATGAGTAAAGGGGTCAAGACCAGGCTAGAGAAACCCATAGAAATAGCTGGCCTGACCAAGGAGGAGCTCTTGGACTCCAGTCTGACAGCTGGAATGCCAGCATAGGACCAACCCAGACTCCCTGAAGGTAGATGTTATTTAGGAGGACTGGGTAGTCTATGGAGCCTCTGGAAATGGATCAGTATTGATCCCTTGCATACAAATGCACTTTGTGAGCCCATTCTACATAGAGGGATACTTCCTCAGCCTAGATACATGGGGGAGGGCCTAGGCCCTGCTCCAAATTATATGGAAAACTTTGAAAACTTCCCATGGAAGTCTGCTCCCAAGAGCAGAAAGGGGATGGGAGGGGGGTTGGTGGTGGGAACAGGGGAGGGTGAGAAGGTGTGGGAACTGGGACTGACATGTAAAACAAGCTTGTTTCAAATTTAAATTAAAAAGATTATCACACAAAAATATATTAGAAAATAATAAAAAATAAAATATCAGGAAAAAAACAGAAATCAATTCAATGGATTTGTGATGGGGATTGTCCTTCTGTATATATGTTTCATTGGTTGATGTATAAAACACTGTGACCATAGAGACAGGGCAATCGGTGGGTCTAGGAGACAAGGAGAATTCTGGGAAGTGTAAGCAGACAGTAGTTTTCATATAAAGCCTGGGAAAAGAGAAGACACAAGGCATTCTCTGGTAAGCCAAAACCATGTAGAAATAGATAGATTAATAGAAATGGGTTAATAATTAAGACAGTGCTAGCCAATAAGAAGCCCGAGCCACTGGCCAACAATTTTATAATTAATATAAGTCTTTATGTGTTTTTTGGGGGCTCAAGGGTGACGGAACCCTGATGTGCAAGAACACTCATGCTTAAAGATTTGTATCACCAGTAATCACTTTGCATATTGACCTCAGCATCCAGCACTGTAGACAGAATTCTGTTCTGTTCCACGTGGTCATTCATATACCCAGCATCCATCCAGGCTATTTTCCTCCTTTTTTATTTTCTGGTCTGTATTAACTATACAAAATAATGTGGTTTCAGCTATCAGTCTTGGAATTTCTGTAGAAGAGAAGGGAGAGCATAGAAAATTTCATGGGGAATCTGGGTGCTTGCTCAGGAATGGCATGTACAACACACTCATGTATACCTATGTCAAGCACTCAGTCTCACAGCCTTAGTGTAAGCACTAGGAGAACTTGGAGATATTGGTGGTCTATGCACTCTACAGGAAAATGAAACAATTTAGGGTAAGCATTATTTTAGACACTCAATGTAGAAGGGAAGGCTGGGAGGTTTTGATCAGTAAATATAGAACAATTTCCCCATAGCATCTTTGTGTTGAATTTTCTTATAATGAGGCTGTTTCCTTACAATAACCGCAAAGTGGATATCCTATTTTGCATATTAAGAAACACAGATGACCAGCATCTATGCCTCTAGACCTTAATACATAAGTACGCGACAGCTGTATGTTTTTAAGAACTTTATAGGCCACTACACAGAATCAGAAAAGAGTATGGTACTTTCTAGATAGTAACAGTCTGAGTCTTACAGATAAGAACTATACTGTGGGAAATAATACTCTGCATCTTCTCTCTCAGTCTATTCCTTTTAGGAATGCTTGCAAAATTCTCCAAATAACTCAACATTACATTATATCTAGCAATCAAAGCTTACTTTCACAAACTATTTCTCACTTTCCATCGCTGCAGAAGAATCAAACTAAACTTAGGAGAAAGAGAAGTATAACTTTTCATCATCCAGGAGCAAAAAAATATCTACCAAATGGCAGGACCCACTTACAGCATTAAGTAAACCTACAGCATTAAGATCTTGAGGAAAATGATAGAAAATGACCAAGGTCATATTGATTCATTACATCAGGGTCTTACAAAGCTTTGCATGCTTTTGAGCTAATTTACATGCTTAGACATATTTATGGAGTTGGTCTTTTTTGTTAAGCCACCAAAAAATCACAGTTTTTGTGAAGCTTTACACATTATATAGACGTGTAAATCAAATAGTTTATGGAATGGCATTACATCTCAAAAATATACCTGTATATTATCTTATTGTACAAATGGCATCTATAAGTTACAGTCATGTATGTGAGTTGTCTTCACTTTAGAAAGGACCCAGAGAGAAATTTCAGGTGGTCTACTTAAAATGAGCCATTTTGAAATAGTTTGAGAGTAATAGGAATGTCATAGTATACAACTAAACACAGAATTTGGGAGGTAGTGTGAGGGATACTGACAGAGAGGAAGCTCAGGTAGACCATGACGCTGACGTAGTCACACGTAGCTGAGGACCAGAAGGAACTGATGAGGATGAGTTCTATCCAGTAAGTAGAGGATAGAACCATGAGATGTGTCACCTTCAACACTGAGCCATCTCTCCAGCGCTGAGATGTGTCATTCTCAATCAAAAAGTAAACTCTAATTTAAGCAGAACATCACCTCCTTATTGTAGCCTCTAAGATTCAGGAAAAGATGAGAAGAACAATAAGAAAAATGAGATTAGAGTTACTCCGTGCAAGGTTGAAACTTCTGGGCACCATAGCACTCACTCTGCATTCACTAGAGCTAATTCCAGGTCTTTCTATTTTAAAAATGGGTTAGTGGAGAGCTGTACATTGGTTATTTAAATTGGTTAACTGGTTTTGTGAAACTCCACTTTCGGCCATCAGTAGGCACCCTTCTCTTGAAGAGTCATGGCCTTTCCAGTTCTCTCTCTGCTCCACAATCATCAATGCTCCTCCAGAACACACCTGATCTCTACACCCTTTCTATGCCAGTAGTGTCAACTAACATAGCTAGCATCTTACCTGGCAGGTGGGTATCTGCGGTGCTGACTTATGGTTGACTCAACCATGGCTTATATACTGTCCTTCTTTTCCCTGCTTCAGCCAGCGGATGACTTGCATTTTATTGAAGACAATTTATATGTGAGACATAACACGTATAGATGAGTTCATTTCAGCTGTACTAGTCACTAAAAGGAAGCCAGAATGGAAGATATTTTATACATGCAGGCTCCTTTAGCACCATCCTTGTGACACACGTTCCTTTACATCCTCAATCGGTTGTCAGTAAATACCCACCTCAGAGACTCTTAACAGCTGATGAAGTTATTCTTTTTTAATCTTTCTAATTACCTATTAATACTTTGTGTCCCAAAGTAAAATTCAGATACATTGGGCCTCCATATTGTTTGTTATTTTGTTTTGTGATCTTGCCTCCTCCACCTTCAAAAGTAAGCTAGACAGGCCCAAGAATTACCTTTTTTTTTTTTGATTCACCTTCAGCCAGATAAAAGATGTCCTAATATAAGGATAATATAAGGACAGAATTCAGTCTTGTCTTGAACAGATGTTTTACTGTTTTTATTAGTTTAAAAGGTGATGATAGATTTCCACAAATGTTTCACTTTGGTTGACTCCCCTGACTGCCACTCATCTCTCATCTCCCTCCCACCCCACCCCCTTCTCCATTGTAAACCCTTTACCTCCGGTAGTTCCCCTACTGCTTCTCTCCATTGCATGTTCTGTCCCCCTTCCTTGGAGCGTCTTGTATGAAGTCCCTTGGACAGCAATTGGCGCGTTAAGAATAAACGTACAGATCAACAGGACAGAAGTGAGACTATACAGAAACAAGCACTTACATTCTAAGTCAGTTAACCTTTGACCAGGATGCCAGCACAACTGGACGGTGGCAGGAGAGTGTTTCCGGCAACCAGTTCTGAGAAGCAAAAGCCAATTCACAAGGCTGAAGTTGCATCCCGGCCTCACATCACAGAAAGCCAGTGGAACATGGATCGAAGACCTAAACATAAGAGCTAGCACTGTGTGAGATTCTCGGGAGAAAGCAGAAGGGAAGGTTTTATAACCTTGTATGTGACAATGAGCCTCTTAGATATCACCCTAAGTGATAAGAAAAAAAAAATGGATGCATTAGACTTCATCAAAAGCAAATCTTCGTGTTTAAAAAAAATCTAGAAAGTGAAAGAGATCTCATTAAGTGGGAAGAAACATTTGCAAACCTGACAAAATGGCTAGTGTCTGAAATACCTCAAGAATTCTTAAAACTCAGCTATTCAGAGAAACTCTGGCTTGTGAATGGAACTGAAAGAGGTGGTGAGAAGGCTCGGGAGGCAAAGGCACTGCCCTCTACGTCTGGCAACCTGAGTTCGGTCCTCCGCACCCACATGGTAGAAGAACATCCTGGCATCATGCTGACCCCGCCCCCTGAATGCAGGGTACGCTCACCTGCATTCAGGCAGATTCGTAGCTCAAAGGGCCCAGTGTTGCATGTGTGGCTGCATACGGACTCTGTGCACACGTGCAAGCTTTCCCTTTTAAGCGGGTGCCTCCTGCCTGCCCCCCACCTTTTCATTTACTTCCCTGTGGGACCCTCCCCTAAATCCCCCTCCCCAATATACTCCATGTGGGTTTTGTTGAGTTTTGTGGTTCGTTTTTCATCTGCTGCAGCAAACAACACTGATTCCTGAAAATTGTACACACACACACACACACACACACACACACACACACACACACACACACACGAGCATATGTCCCTTGGATTTATAAATGTGCTCTTTTCAAGGATGAATACGTACCATGAGGACATGTGATCCCTTCTTTATGACCTCTATGACCGTCAGTAGCTGTTTCTGTTTCTGTTTCTATATTGGGCTTTGCCCTGAGAGGCTTCTTTATGAGTCTCAAGCTATTCCTCCCACAGATAGGTTCACGAGAGGATACAGAGCTCAGCTTCTTCATTCTGACTAGTTAGGGAAATGCTGGTTTTCTCCTTGCTCTTAGGCTCTCCCTTCAGAACCCAACCATGATGCTGAACAGCATAGTAAGAGGCCACATAGATGACCATTGACAGTCTCAGCTCCACAAAGCCGCTGAGTCATTCTTGTGAATGAAGACACCTCCAGATGAGTCAGCCCTCAGCTGGCTGAGTCACCCAAGTCATGGCCTCAGACACCAGGAAGTAGAGGAGCCGAGCCCACTGAGCACCCTCTGAACTCTTGAAAGGAAAGTCGGTGAACATAACCAAAGCAGTGCTCCTGCTGAGGAGTGTGTTTTCAACACAATTGTAACTGGAATGGTCTCTGTCCTCTGAAAGCACACAGACCACCTGAGGACAGGAACACATGTTTATGGAAATCAAAGTCTGAACAGAGCAAACCCAGAAAGTAACATTTTCAAGTGAGTGAAACCTTGAGTCCTGTGACCAAGGCAACTTCTATAGAATAAAGCATCTAATCAGGAGCTGGCTTACAGTTTTAGAGGATTACTTCATGACCATCATGGCAGGAAACACCGTAGCAAGCAGGCGGGCCTGGAGCTAAGAGCTTATATCCTGATCTACAGGCAATGGGAAGAGAGGAAGACCAGGCCTGATATGGGCTTTTGAAACCTTGAAACCCACCACCTCCCAGTAACACACTTCCTCCAACAAGGCCATATCTGCTTCAGAGGGGCACATTCCTAAATCTTATAATTCTTCTCAAATAGTATCATTCCTTGGTGATTAAGCATTCTAATATATGATGAGCCTGTGAGAGTCGTTCTTACTGAAACCATCCCATTCCTCCACAGGCTTGTGGCCATATCATAATGCAAATTAACATACTTCAACTTCAGAAGCCTCCATAGTCTTTCAATGTCAACACTGCTTAAAAGTCTAAAATCTCTTCTGAAAGCCACGGCAATAACATCCTATAAATTCAAAAAAAAAATTAATTATATTTTCAATATAAAATGGCCAGAATATACATTACAGTTCCAAGAAAGAGTAAAGAGGGCATAAATGGGGAAATATAGGACTAAAGCAAGACTGAAAACGAGCCGGGCACACTCCAAGCTCCGCGTCTCCCTGTCTGCGTCAAAGAGCTCTTTGTACTCCAGCTCCTTCCGGCTTTGTTGACTGCAATTTACTTTTCATTCTTGGGATGGCCCCAAACCCTGGCTGTGGCTCTCTTGGGCAGGTAGCTAATGGCTCTGGGATTTCCAACACACTGGGGTCTCCAATGCCATCAAGGTTTCATCTTTCCAACTCAATGCAATGGCTTCTCTGGGCCTCCGTGGCAGACTGCTCTACCATAAGCCTGGTTTCAGTGCCTTTTCTTAACCATCCATGACCGCTTTCCTGTGTCCTTCTTGACTAAATCCATGATCGCATGGCCACAGCTGCTAAGTTGTTTGACTTGCAGGGACTAGAACCTGGCCTCCTCCTATCTCACATCTGCACAAGCTTTCTGTTGATGGTTTTCAAGTGGAAGAGATCACTCCAACACTTTCCTTTCATACACACTGTAAGATTAGCGGGGTGGTGTTTTGTCCTGAGCTTCAGGCCTTTCTTTAAACTTTTTATCTCCTTGTGCACAGGACTTGGCACCAACATTATATTTCTTCGTTTTCCTTTTCTCCTTGAACTGTACATGTTATATTTCTCTTCCCCCTGTATGCTAGCTAATTCTACATGAGCTTAACACCAGCTATAGTCATTGGAGAGGATGGAGTCTCCGTTGAGAAATGCGTCTATAAGACTGGGCTGTGAGAAAGGCTGCAGGATGCCCAGCCCATTGTGGGTGAGGCTGTCCCCAGAATGGTGCTCTTGGGTTCTATAAGAATCAGGTTGAGCAAGCCAGGAAGAACAATTCACCTTCTTTATCTGTGGCTTCTTGGGCCGTTTATTTAACATCTTCAAAACTGTTTCCACATCTCTAAGAGAAAATTGCAATAGTGGCTGCCGTAAGGGATTGTTTGAAGGGTGGTAGGAGTGGTCTAGAACACAATGATTCCTTAATATGTTCCATTGATCCAACCAGTGAAGCAATTCTGACCATCACATTCTCCATAATGTTTTGAATGTGTACTCTCTATCCTGTCATTTCCTTCTTGCTTGTCCTTTTCCAACTCACTCTCCACAATCATCCCCATATTAGCCATCTGTCAAACCGGTCATCACCCTCATTGAAGGCAACGCAACATCCCCATCACTGCCTGACAATGCCATAAGGACCTTCCTAGTTTTACATCCATCCCCCAAGTCTCTCGTTTTCTCTGCTTCCACTTGGATGCCTCCAGCCTTTTTCCTGCTAACTGTGCTGACTTATTCTAATGTATTTGTTTCCTTTCCCAGAAATGCCCTTCCCCCCCTTCCCTCGCTCAGTCACTTCTGAGGTTTGGTAAAGCATACCACAAACTTAATGAGAACTCACTGGCAGAAATTCTCAGAATTTTTTTTTTCTGCCTGGTTCAGATGCAGAAAGAGGGAAGAGGGACGGAGATAAGCATGTGCATATCAGGGACACTGCTTTAATGCGCAGTGTCAAAGTTCCTTTTCTAAGAGTCGTTGAGCTAAACAACCTGATGTAGGGCCGCACTGCCCACTGTTTTGTCTGTCCCCCTTACACCATACAGCTGTGAAAAAAAATACCTGCCCGCTGCCTCACAACTGCAGCATTCTTCTAACTCTCTGAAAGGAGAAATAAGGAGGGGTATGCAGAGCCATTGAGCAAAAGGAATCTTGATAATAAGGAATGATGGGAGATGTTATTCTGTAAATATGTTTCTCATACTGGTTAATGAATAAAGCCCTGTTGGCCAATAGGAAAGCATGATAGGTGGGGCTAGGAGACTAGGAGGAAAGAGGAAATAGGAAGGAGGAGTCAACATGGAGAGCCTGGAGAGGTAGCACGCCAGCCGCTCTGGCTGGTAAGTTGAGCCACGTGGAAATACTTAGAATAGTAGAAATGGGTTAATCATTAAGACAGAGCTAGTAACAAACTAGTACCTGGCCAACAGCCTCATATCAAATACAGAGTCTCTGTATGTTATTGGAGGCTGGAGTGGCGGCGGGACCAGACCAGCAGCAGGGGGAAAAACCTGCTCATAACAAAGGAAACCTATGGGGCTGGAGAGATGGCTCATTAGTTAGGAACACTGGCTGCTCTTCAAGAGATACTGAGTTCAATTCCCAGCAACCACTTGGTAGCTCACAACCATCTGTAATGAGATCTGGTGCCCTCTTCTGGCATGTAGGCATACATGCAATGCAGACGGAGTACTCAGACCTAAAATAAATAAATAAATAAATAAATAAATAAATAAATAAATAAATAATAAAATTAATTTAAAAAATAAGGAAACCAATAGGCTTATGATTATGAATGGAAATGTTTATCTCTCCTCCGTTAATCTCCTTGACTCCCAGACAGCACATACATAAAGGGAGTGTGTACACCCAGGTACACACCAGAATAACATGATTACTGGACAAGTTACATGTTTCTGTAACTGTTCACTATCTGCTTTCTTTCCCTCATATCATTAAAGCACAGCTCCTTCTCCCCTGGGGTTTAGTATTTTCCTCACTATGATAGTTATGTGTTTAGCACCAGCATATGTAGCAGGTAACCAGCAAATATTTGATGAACAGGTGATAAAGGTAGGAAAAAAAGGTAGTTTCACCATCTTAGGGCAGATATCAACCTCCTTGAGACTGGGTTTCCTCAACTGTTAACAGAAACAAAGAAAGAAGTTTCAAGGAACAATTTTGGAAGAAAGGGGGGATCTCGGAAGAAATAAAGTGCTCTCAATGATATAGGCAACACAGCAGCTCCACACATCCCTGTGGAGAAGTCATCTGTCCCTCCAGACAGTGTTGAAGCATCCAGCTCCGGTTTGTCCAGAGCCCCTCCACATTTGCTCCAAATCTTCATTGCTCTCTTTTCTACCAGGTGATAACTGACTTCTAGGAATGTTCTCTGGAGGACAGAATCTAAAGACTCGAATAGAGGAAACACTCCTGCATGACATGAGGACCAGAGAAGAGAACCAGAAAAACACCAGAGAGTACCAGGAGGGGGCTCCTTCAGAAAAAATGTAAAAATCAGCAAGGACAGAGTGGGCCAGAGAAAGCAACAACAACAACAAAAAAAAATGATGAATGTGGTCCTTAACCTTCATTGTCGGGAGTACAACCAATATTTTTATTAACATGGAAGTTGATGGTGAGAGCGCCTGATAGCTCCAAGTACATTAGATCTTCCTGGAAAAGGCCACAGGGACACCATTCATTGCATCAAGACAGAGAAAGAGGTGCAACCATGTCAGTGAGTCACCTTTGTCCCACCAGGCATACAGAATTCTGCCAGGGTACAAGTTTAAGGATGTAGCAGCCTAATGGTGGCCCTTGTGAATGGATGTCCTGTTGGAAGTGAAACAGCGCCACCTAGTGTCCAGAAGCTTGAACTTCTTCAACCCCTTACATTTCTCACAACTGAAAGTGAAGGTTTTTTTCTTTCCACTAAAGCAGTGGTTCTCAGGCTGTGGGTCACGAACCCACCACTCACAGGGATCGTTTAAGACAATTAGACGTTTTTCTGGAAATATTTACATTACAATTTGTAATAGTAGCAAAATTGCAGCTAGAAGATACAACCTGTTGACTCCTTGTGAAGAACAAGTGATAAAATGTTTCATTTTGTGCTTTGAGAAAGTGGAATAAATTAGGAAAGGAAATTGAGAACGTGCCGGGGAGTCGCTGTTATGCACCAGGAGGTGACCCTGTGGGAAACTTGAAGGAAATGCAACTGACACAGAGAACACTTTTCAAATGAGTCTACTTTTGATGGACAAGGGTAAACCGCACGTGTACGCTGGAATCCTTACTAAAGTATAGGAGTTCTGGGGAAGGCTACGTAATAAAGAACACAGTGAAAATGAATGTTAAGATCTGTGGGAACAGATGGTGGCAAAATTAATTTGTACAATAGGGGAAAATGAGATGCTAGACAGAGTCCTAGTCCTGGCTATACCATTTTCTCAATGTTGGTCTTAAAATAAATTACCTTAAATCTCTATATTAGTAATTTCTTACCACTGTGACAAAACACTGTGCATATACAACTGCAAAGAAGGAAGAGTTTGGTTTGACCAGTGGTGTAAGCTCTTGGCTTTTGGCCTCATTGCTTATGAGCTCTGACAGTCTAGAATATCATAGTATAAATGCTTGGCAGAACAAAGGTGCTCATCTCATGGCTGTCAGTAAGCCAAGAAAGTTGGGAAGAGTCCGAAGATGAGAAATACCCTTCCATGGCCATGCCCCAGCTACCTTCCTCTAATAGTCCATTCTCCTCTGAACTTGCCAGCAAACTGATGAAGTCACTGACCTCAGGGTTAAACCATCCCTCGACAGAGTCAGCACATGGGAACCAAGCCTTGAACACACGAGCCTTTGGAAGGAGCACTTCGTATGCAAGCTATAGTGCTCTCAAGCCTCAGTTTCCTCTACACAAGTGATGGTGATAATGACTACACCACATTGCAAGAAAGAATAAATGTGTGCAAGAAAGACTCTTAACACGACACCCACGTCTTGTAAACCCTTCGGGAAATGTGGTTTCTTTAATCAAAGAACCTTGGGGAATGCGTCACTAGAAACACACGTTTTGAACTAAATGCTCTAGGATAAGGGCTTCCCTGTTCTCTACTGAAGAATTCTCATCCCTTATTGAGGAGGGTAGTGCAGGAGGAAGATGCTGCACACGGAGGAAGAGGGCGCTTTTAGCCAGAGAGGTCACATGATGCAGTCTACAGCATCAATAGCCAAAGGCTGTCTCAAGCAGGGCACCAACCCAAACATCCCCAAAGGACATGCAGGTTTGTTGTCATTTGAGAACCTCCAAAGATGGACAGTTGTTCCATCTTAGCAAAACTGTTACAAGTAGGTTTTTCCCGCTGCAGCCTGACCACTCTGTTCCACGAGAGCCCCAATAACACACGGAGACTCTTTATTTGATACAATCCTTTTGGCCAGTTACTATTATTGTTTATGGGCTAGCTCTGTCTTAATTATTAACCCATTTCTACTTATCTAAGTATTTCCACATGGTCATCTTATCGGAGAGCGGCGGGTGACATCTTCTTTCTCCATGCTCTACATGCTGACCCCTCCTTACTACTTCCTCTTTCCTCCTTGACTCCTAGCCCCACCTATCTTGCTTTCTCATTGGCCACAGTGCTTTATTCATTAACCAGTATGAGAAACATATTTACAGAATAACATCTCCCATCATCTCCTCTTTTCTGTCTAAAATAAAAGAAGGGGTTTAACCTTAACATAGCAAAATATATCATACAATAGTTATCAAATAAGAATCACAGTTAACAATATTTAGTCCATTAACATTTTGTAAGACTTAAAGAAAATATCATCTATTCTATCTTTGTGAGTCTAAAGTCCTATATGTAACTTATCTTTAATCCTAACTAAGGAAAACTATAACCAAAACTATCTGTCTTCAACTCCTTCAAAGACCACAGAAGGATAATATATAAACTCTAGAAATGACAGAGACAACTCACTGCCTAGTCAGTCACCCGAAGTTCTTCTGTAATGTTCCATCTTCAGCCCATAGACCATAGTGTGTCTGGCAGACTCCTCAGCAAAGCAGAAGACTTTTAACTGTCCACCTGATGCAGGTGGTATTACCAGGAGCAGTTGTGCCTCACTGTCAAGAAAAACCCTAAACCATTTTAAATGCCATATTCTGTAAGTCTTTGAAAGGTTTGAAGAATGTCTATCCATCTCAAATACATCTCTATATATCTAGAAATCTTATCTAACTTAACTGTAAGGTTTGACTATTATAAGTAACTATAATCTGTACTAAATTACACTTTACATTTTTCAATGAGCTATATAAACACAATACCTAAGCAAAAGGAGAAATATACATATCATAAAATTGACCTTAAATTTGTATCCATAAATGAAAATCCATTCCAAAACAAAGTATACATATCTATGTCATAATTAGCAAAACCCTTTCTGTAGGACTGCAGTTGGAGCCCAGAGTGTCCAGACTGGGGTGGTTTCTTTGCAGACTCATGAGCTATGGGCTTATAGCAGCTAGTCTAGGAGATACTTGTTAAAGTCAGCCAGAAGGGTTATTCTTGTAACTTGCCTCTGGCTGTAATGGATTCAGATGGCTTGGTTGCTACAGAAGAGCAAGCATCTTCTGTCTGGATTCTCAGAAATGCTTGTTTTCCTAGCTGGAGAGTAACGTGTACTTAAACATTTCTCACTAACACTGAAATTTGCGCGTTCTTCTAAGTCCCGATCAACAGTCATAGCACCACTTCAGGGGACAGAAAATACATCTCTATTGTGCGAATGAAAAGGCGCCATTCCTCTAGAGCCCAGTGGAAGAAAATGCTCACGTCTGCATGCCTCACCTGCAGCGCCATCTAATGGTCATCAGCAAGCACTTTCCAGTGCCATCTTTCTTTCCTAAGAATAGATGCTCTTACCTTAAGCAAGGCATTCAAGAAAAACAGAGCTCCAAGCCGTATTAGACACGGGCATATGTCAGAAGAAGTGGAGGAGGCGCACACACGATCTAAATGTCATTTCTTTATCCTGTTACGAAGGCAGAGAGACATCAGAGCACAGAAGTGAATTTGTGAAATGCCACAGTTACACAGAATTCAGGGTGTGAAAATAGCAACTGTGTCCCTGCTGTGAGCCTAACATGGCAGGGCGCTGATGGCATGCTACACCGCCTCACAGGACACGAGTTGTGGCTTCGAAACGTTAACTTCAAGACAGATGACTCAAGATTCAGGAGAGATGATGGCTAAGTACTGAGTCAACCTACAAGCAGGGCACTTAGATACCCAAATGCTGCAGTCTCTTAAGATTTGATGTGAGAGGGCCCGGGCCACTGGGTGATGTCACCTCTGGACATGGGATCCCGAACTGTACGAGAAAGCAGGCTGAAGTGCTCAGAAAGACACACTCCACTCTGTTAGTCCGATTTTCGTCTCTGGGATAAATACCCTAAACAATTCAAAGGAGGGGAGACTTACTTGCTCGGGTCTCAGTGGTATCGTGGATGTGGGAATGCGGCAATGGTCACCTCATTGTGGCTGGAAGGTAGATGAGACAAAGAGGCCATGAACAAGCCTCGTCCTTCCAAATCCCTCCTCAAGGGACCTGCTTTCCCCAGCTAGGCCGGCCCCACCTCTCCCCCAGCAAGGGATCACATTACTAATTGGTCAAATGATTGATTAATCCACAGATGAAATCAGAGACTTCAAGATCTCATCCCTCCATCTCTGAGCACTGATGGATAACGATATCGCGGCGGACATGCTTCAGTCAGGGAGAATGGTTCGTGAGAAGTGAAACTACAGAGGCCAAAAAAGCGAGGTTGGCATATACAGGGGCTTTCCCAGACCCTGGAATTACGCACAAGGTTTTTGACAGATTAGGTCTTTGTTTCCGGTTTGGCAGGTCTTCATGCCTATGTGCTGGGTTCTGAGGTCAGAATGGTCCTCCCAACACGGCACCAGTTGTGCTGAGGTCTGGGGAGGCCGATTACATGAAGATGACCAGCCTGACCCAGCTTAACCAACCTGATCCTAGAATGCAGACCTGAGCCTCTGCACAGACAGGGGAAAAAAATGAATGAAAAGCTAATTTGAGTCACAGTAAGAGAATCATATCCAATTTTTCCAGATAGTTTTTGCCAACTTGACACAAGCTAGAATCTCTGAGGGGGGGGGAGAAAACCTAAATTGAAAAAGTGAATTGTGTCTATGAGATTGTCCTATATGTAATTCTGGGGGACACATTCATAATGACTGGTGTGGGAAGGGCCCAGCCCACTGGGAAGGTGCCACACCTGGGCAGGTGGTCCTGGGTGTATAAGAAAGTAAGATGAACAAGCCATGAGAAGCAAGCTTGTGAGCAGTGCTCCTCCAAGACTCTGGGGCTGGTCCCGCCTTCAGATTCCTTCCTTGAGATCCTGCCCTGCCTTTCCTCCGTGGTGGGCTGTAGCCTAGAGTTCAAAGATGAAGTAAACTTTTTTCCTTACCAAGGAGTCCTCAGTGTTTTAGAACAACAGAAGTCACATTAGGATCCATGAGCCAGTTTCTGTCCTTGATTGATGTGAAGAAAACCAGCTCCCATTCTGAGGGCTGTGTTTGTTATTAACCTCTTTCCCAACCTTCCCCAAAGGGACCTGTGGCCCCTTACTAGGCTAACCGTATGCTGGAGTAAAGGAAATCAGATTTGGTGGTTGGGGAGCTAGTAGATATTGGCTGAAGTGACACCAACTCTGGGAGACCCTACTGAGCATCACGGCCCTCCAGCTAAAGCAGAGGCTCGTGGAAGTCATGTGATCAGTGATGTTTCTGACAAAGTCTGACCCACTGTAGGTCCAGGGAGCCCAGTGGGTCCCAAATTCATCCTGTGGTTTTCTCCCCAGGCCCTGAATACTTACTTAGGGGAGAAATTACTGGAAGTTTGTCTGTGAGGCTAATCTGCTGACCTACCGTCCCTTTTCTCTTCCCGTCCAGTGTCCTTAGCTTTCTTACTGATACTCAGAACCTTTGCGTGTGCTGTCCCCACAGCATGAGCTCCCTTCCTCTGGCAGCCCCTCCCTCCCTTAGGTTGCTCTTGTCATGTGTTTTTGTCACATCAAAAAGAAAAGTAACTTACCTCATTTGGAATTTGCATAAATCTCAACTTTTTCCTCTTGGCTTTATTCTTCAGAAGTTTTGTAAATGCATACGAGACACCTTAATCATCTTTTCTCATCTCTTCCCTCCACCTCTTCCTGTCCCCATCCCCTGTGTGTCTCTCTCCCTTCCTGTTCCCAGTACTCTCCTGATAGTTCAGCTAGAAATTAAAACACTCTGCACGATAGCATTCTGTGTCCTCCATTCTGGGTCTCTCTCCACAGAAAGTGCTTTCATGGTGCATTTGATTTTTTTGTTGTTCATCTTTGTTTCTGCCACTGACACTGTAAGATATTTCAATTAATTAACTAGTCCAAAGGTTATGAGATTGTAGTCAGTTCTGACTGGGACTTCTGCATCACACCCCTCTGTCCAAGCTTCAGAGACCATCACAGAAAAGTGGGATAAAAGATTATAGGAATAAGTAAGATTGTAATGCAGTAGATGACTACAAGGAAACAGTATTTTCCAGACACAGCAGGGAAGTTACACATATGCACACAGTAGTTGTGACAGCATGCACAAGACCTGTGCATGCTCAGGTCAGACAGGATCCCAGCATGATGCAGGAAGCTAGGCAGAAAATCACACTTCTATCTCAGAAGCTATTGGCAATAGACAACTTCTGGAAGGGACAAAGTTGGGTTTATTCTTCCAGGGTGTGATGCTTATGAAGTCAACCATTCTCTGAGACAGACCTCACATTGAAGATTTGGGCAACACAGTTTGGTCTTCATGGAGCGAGGGGAGAGAGGGAGAGAAAGAGAGGGGAGGGGAGAGAGGGAGAGAGAGAGAAGGAGAGAGACAGACAGGCAGACAGAGAGAGAGAGAGAGAGAGAGAGAGAGAGAGAGAGAGAGAGAGACAGAGAGAGAGAGAGAGAGAGAGCACAGAACTGGGTGGACAGGAAGTTGGGAGTAGATCTGGATTGGAAGTGAATATGATTAAGATATACTGAATCGAATACTATTGAGGAGTCTTAGTTAGGGTTTCTAATGCTGTGGAGAGACCCCATGGTCACAGCAACTCTTACAAAGGAAAATATTTAGTTGCATGGCTTACCATTCTGAGGTTCAATTTATTTTCTTCATGGTGGTGTACAGGCAGACATGGTGCTGGAGAGGTGGCTGAGATTCCTTCATCTTGAAGGCAACAGGAAGTGAACTCCGACACTGGGCATGGCTTGAGCATATATGCATATATGAGACTACTCACACAATAACACACTTCTCCAACAAGCCACACATTTTCCAACAAAGCCACGTCTCCTAAGAGTGCCACTTCCTTTAGGGGCCATTTTCTTTGGAATATCACAGGAGGTATTTTTTTCTATAGCGCTTGGTATCTAAAATTTATGTTGCTCACTTATTTCCCTGATTGTTTTTATCTTCTGCATTTAGACTGACCTCCCCAAAGACAGATGCCACATGTGCCTTCCTCTATGTGGGCAACTAGAACGGTGTCTGCAATCGACTTGTTTCCAGCAAGCACTTGTGAAAAAGAAACTGGACAAAGAAAAGACATTTCCTTCTGAAAAGACTCAAGCATCACAAGTCAGAGGAGTCATTCATGAGTCCATACCTAGGAGTTGACCTGGACAGATGCAGATAAGAGGGAAAGGAGAAAACATCTGTGTTCAATCCAGTAAGATCAGCATACCTGCTGGGGTGAAGTTCCTTCTTCTGTAACTGGGGACAAAGTGGTTGATCTTGGTGTCCTCTGACAGGTAAGGAAGCTCAGTTGGAGTTGTGATGAAGGAAGAGAAGTTACCATGAGGTGGAGGAGTAAAGGGCTTGAGGTGGGATAGGTGAATCTAATGAGGGAGACCCTCATTAGTGGCAATTAGTTCAACCTGTTGATGAGAGCTATGGGCAGGGAGGGCCTGTGCCTTAGCCGCCTCAGTAGCCGACACTATGGCTTAGCCTGCTTTTCAGGCCCTCTTGTATAAAAAGGAGCTGTTGTCTGTATTCTAGTGGTAGATGGCCTGAGGCAATGTGCCCTCCTGAGTGCTGGAGAGAGGGGGCATTGGTTCTTCCAAGGTTTCAGTGCAAGAATTAGATGGGGAGTGGTCTGCGTTTGGTGAGGGAAGACTATTTGAGATGTTGAGGCATTATTGGAAAGTGAGTATGGCCTCTTCTTTTGGTGCCACCTGAAAGAGAGAACCTGGGAGTGAGGTAGGATTTGTAAACATTTATACATTAAGAGGTGGGACAGTTGTGGTAGAAAACAGTGAATGGTAGATGACCCAAAGTTAGAAATATCCTTCTTTTCTGCTACATAGATGGAGAGGGGATGGATTCTATCTGGGAGGTGTAATGTCCTGGCATGAAGGAGAGCCTCATTCTTGAATCCAAACCTGCTAGAAATGTTTGATAGTTGATATCAATATAAAAACATGTAGGGCCCTGCATGGACCCTCGGGGCACCTTGAGCAAGCCTGAAGCTGTTGGCTGGAACGTCTTGCATCAGAGTAGGTCTTGGTACTCTTCTTGATTTGCTAGCGCACATCTGCTGGGGAGGAGCTAAGCCAGAGAACTTACACGCTTGACCCTTGATTGTTTCCCACTGTGCTGTGAGTCAGTCTATAAGCCCGCTCCTTCCCCTCAATAAATGGTATTCGGCATTCCAGCATTTCCTCTTGTGTGAATGACCCGCTGTTTTGTCTTTTATTTAAATATCTAGGCCTTGGCCCGATTAGTGGAACAGATTGTAGCATGGTCACTACTAAATCACACCTCATGCCTGAAAGCATGAGTGTCCGTGGCATGGGGACACATATTTAGGTTACTCCATTTTTCCATGTTCCAATATGGTAACAGTTTGATGACATTTTTATAGTAACAGAAGAACAACAACAAAGAATACATAAATCAAGGCACTTTTCAAATAACATTGGTGGGAGCAGTAGGTACATAGGACACAGAAAAATGGGGGGAACCTGATGGCATGTTTAGCGTTTGGTTGGCTGGAACATAGAAGTCTATTTTTACATTCAAAGGTGTTTACCTGTTGGTCAGGAAGATGTTAAGCCAGGTACAGAGGAGTAATAGATGACTATTAAGTGAGCCAAAGATGTCCCAACCTTTCCATTATCCTTGAAGTCAGAATCAGTTAACCAGCCTTGCAGGAAATTCAGTGAAAGGTGAGATTCTTTTCAGTCACTTCCCTGCCCACTGTTCAGAGTCCCCTGTGAGCCTTGCTCCCCAGTATCCTCAGCCTTGTAGATACTCAGGACTCTCTCTGTGACTCAGGAACAGAAGGGGTGGGATGGCGTTGTGACTGTTTCTATTAATACCTGCCTCTCAGAATGGAGGCTCTCTGGGAGCTGTCACTTGGAACCCAGCTGCCCTCTTGTTAGCTTAAGGACAGATTTTGTGTTGTGCCAGGAGGAAAGCTAAGCCAGAAGGAAGAGGTTTAATTCTTCCTGGTGACAGGGAAAGGAGATCCCTTTCTCCCTATCCTCTCAGACTTCACCTTAGGAACTGGGTAATTCTAAGAACTTTCTGTTCCCTTTGAAATGTGTATAAATCCTTTTGAAGAGTTAAGCAGGTGATTTTTTTCTGCTTTAAGACTCAGGAATGCCTTCCTGTAGGTCCTGAGAATGCTCTCTGTGATATGTAAATGTCAAGGGAGGGAGCACCTCTCAATTTCTCCAAGATTGAAGGCTCCTAGCTGCTGCAGTGGCTTTATACAATTGCAAAAACCCTTCTCCTAAAATGATTCAATTATTTTTGTTTGTTTCTTTTCTTCCCCCTCAAGTCAATCCAATTAGCTAGCACCAAAAGCCTTTCCAGTTGCTGGGTAAACTCTGCATCAACTGACAGATTTGTCAGGTCCTCCTTCTTGAGAACTCATGGCTGTGGGTTCAATTTGAAATCTGCACATGTTGCTTCGCTATTTGAAACCGTGAGGCGTGCTTCTTTGTGCGTCTGCAGCCTCTTGGTGGGCTGTCTGTGGAATGTGCCACATTCGGGTTTACCACTTTCCCAGTAGCAGAGCTATTCACTACCTTTTCTTTTCTTTGCTTTTGATGGGAGTTCTAGGTTACAAGAAATTTTTATTTCAAAACTATGTTTCTTCAGCAATGGGTTCCCTGATAGTGAGCCCTAGGTGAGGTCACACACAACAGTCCATCAATTGTCTGCAGTAGAAATATGAATTGAAGTCCTGGGCTCAGGACTCTTACTGCCTTTGAGGTAAAAGCTGTGTTTTGTGTCAACAGAACTGAGTAATGCTGAATACCACACCGTCAGATGCCAGAGCATCCAGCCAAAATCTGACCACATCTACAAGAGCTGCATCAAACCAAAACTGTCCATATTAGCCTGAGCAAATAGAGAGCCATGGGATCTAAACATGACAATGTGTAGTTTATAACACAGTAAGAGATAATCAAAGCCAGTGAGTTTTGTCCTTGCAAATAAGAACTTGGATGACATCATTCCCTCTTCCCTCTATCTACTCAGTCAGATAGGTATCCCCAGAGACATGGAGACATAGTCCCTTTTTGTATCTGAGCCCCCTCTTATAATGGCTGCTTTTTTTTTCCAGTGTACTTACTAACATGTTCCCCTGCTTAAATCTCTATTGGACAGATTGGTATTTAAATAAAATAAAAAACAGCAAATTGGATGCAAAGTGTGCCAACTGAACCGAATTGAATATTTTTATTTGATAACTGCATCTCAAAAGCACTTGCTTCTGATTGTTTACACACAAACTGCAGAAAATTTCCCCACAGTTTAAAACCCAAGCACATAAAATGATGTTGAGACAGGACTGAGGTCATTCTGTGTTTCTTGCAATCATTTCTGGGCTCTGCCCTTGGTTCCTAGGACATCCTACCCTGATGCTTTCTTCAGGTGATAACACTTTGGGCTTTTGATGTTGACTTTTAGCACATTTTAATGATGTGGTTTAACATGCCCTATTTTTGACTATTGGGGCCGCTTTAGTAAACATCCATAGCACACTGTAAAGACTAAAACATAATGATTAGGCACAGGAAAAATCAACAAAACAGAACATTTGATTCTGGAGAGAGCGTGCACTTCATCCCCCAGGAGCATCCATCTGTATGTGTGACAATCACCGGATCATGTTTTCGCAAACGCATGCTGTCCTCTGCTGTCTGGCTTTCCCCGACAGATTACCGACTCAGACGCTTGAAGATGGAAGCCAGCCAGACATGATTCTCATGATTTCCCCTGCATTCGTAAACGCCTTTTAGATGCAATTTCAAATTGAACTTTGGAAACTTACAGTTGCATTTTCTAGTTGACATGGATGCTTCCTGACGTGATTAGTCTCCCACAGTGAGTGAGGCTCTGCAAATGGGGACTGGTAACATCTATGTCCTGCCCTTCCCAATATCCGTTTTTAACTACCACTACCCCCACGTCAGGAATCACCAAAGCAGCAGGGAAAAAAGATTGCTGCAAAGTAGGCTAGTGCGTGGAAGGGAGAGATGCTGCAGCTCCAGGTCAAGGCTGAATTCTCTGATTCACCGAGTTAACGCACGCACGCACGCATGCACGGAGCTTGGAATAATGACCTAGTGATGGTAAGTGCAAAGAGTTTAGCAATTTAGAGCAGTCAGATGAGAGAGGCAGGACCGGGAGAACTCATGCACTGTCATGGCGGTTGCATATGATGGAAAATCGTAGCATCAATATGAGACTGCTGGGAAGCCTAAAATGACACAGATGAGGAGGTGGGGGGTGGGGAAGTGGGTCTCTGACTGTAAAGCGTTGGCTCTGTGCCGCTTTGCATATTGTCCTCTCCACGGAAACACTGACAGCAAATGCATTCTGCTTCTGTTGTAACTCCCAACCCCTGAAAACAGCTTCATTTACATTTTAAAGAAAGGTTGAAGTATATGAAAATAGAAGTCTGAAGACTACCTTTAATGTATATAGCCTCACACCAGTAAAAACAAATCAGAAATTAGCAATAGGCTTCAACCCTCTTTAGCTACACTGCTAATAAAATCCATTTCAAGAAATACGGCTGAGCAACAGGTTTATAGATGGCCATAGGGTACAGATATAAATGTGTTCTGTGTATTAAGACAGCCAGTGAAATGCCACAAGCTGCAAAGGATTCAGAACATTCTTGGACTTTGAAAACAGTTTTCTGAAGGACTTGCCTTGTAACCAGCGGCTACTGACTGAGAGAAACATGTGGAGACTTGTCAAGGTTGGTGACATCACAAAAGACTACAAAACAGAGGATCTGATACTCAGGGACAGCCAGCTTCAGCTTTTAGTTAAGAGCAAAGTGATTTGACAAGACTAATGTTCAAGGATTCTTGACAAATCAAAGATATGTGTTTGAAAGTAAATACAGTTAGATATGGATTAACTATCTTGGAGGGGGATAATTGGCTATTGAACAGAAAGAGCAAAATAGTGCTCAAGGGTTTCAGCATTTGTAAAAGAATGTTATCAATAATACGGGTCAAGAATGGGAAATTAATAAAATGGGTGTAGAAATATTCTATGAAGTAGTTTGTATTTTTTTTTTTTTACATATTTCTACTCATTGGAAGGCCTAGGACAAACGCTACACTTTAACTGCAGAATTATAATCATAAGAGGCAAAGGGGAAGAATGAAGAGGAGGAAAAAGAGGTACCACAGAAGGAAAGAAACAGGAGGCGGGGAAAAAGATGCAGAAGGATGGTTGGAAGATACAGAAGATACAGAAGGATCGTTGGAAGATACAGAAGATACAGAAGGATGGTTGGAAGATACAGAAGATACAGAAGGATGGTTGGAAGACTTTGAAATGAAGTTGGTGAGCACCTGCAAAAATGCCATACAGTGCCTGGAGAACAGAGCGTGCAGACAGCGCGAGATAAGAACTGTGTCAGAATGAAGGGACCAGGCTGTAAAGCCATCAATTACATATTTAATACTTAACCTCGTACTCAATGTGTGGAAAATCCAACACGGCCCTTCCCCTGTGGAATGTTAAGTGCAACGAAGGAAATAGGTTACTTTAAAGGCTACACAGCATTCAAGGGTTTTGGAATTTTCTGATGATGGTTTTGGGTAGTTAGCCTGGACCAGACCATGTAAGAAGCTTGTGGTTATCTGCAAATGTGCTACATGCCACTTAAGTAAGTGAGAACACTGACTGGGAAATGACTTAACCAAGGCTAACATCAAACATGGACCTGTTAAATGTGAAAGGTGACAAACTCATGTTCTGAGAAATCTATACAAGCTATGTGAAGTATATGACCCATGCCTGCCACATACCTGAGCTCCCATTCTAACCCTATGATGAGTTTATCTAAATGTTTTATTATTAATAAGAACTCAGGAGTCAAATATCTGGGTACGAACTTGGTTGATCAGAGAAGCAGATCCGAAAGGGACAAGAATCTTTCTAAGCCCTTCCTACTTCTTCTGTTTCTGTCTATGTCCTGGTCCTCCAATACCACTATGGCTAATTCTGGTCAGCTAGTTGCTAGCTCTGCCCCCTTATTCAAAGTAAACTTTATTGGCAGTGTGAACAAATATCCCACAACCAGTCTGTCTTCATTCACGAGCCAGAAGACAGAGATCTCAGTCTGTCTGTCATAATCCACCCTTCCTAAATAGTTACTGTTGATAGGGATACAGCTCCTCAGAATCCTTTTGTCCAGGCAGCATTTGGCTCCTACCCACACCCACAAATGTTGCCAAGTTTACACAATAGTAAAGGACAGGAGGGGGTGAGCAGGAAGTTATCATCTAGACAGAAATGTGATTATGAAAATTTTATAGAGAAGATATGAGTCAGAGAGTCTGATTTCCATGAAGGAAAGCACAGTCCCCGCCCCTGCCAAATGTTATTGCCAAAGCAATGATTACCCTTTCTCTACCTAACATTATTCCGAAAGCTCTTTAAAATGCAAATACCCAGAGCAGGTGATTACAGGGTTCCCAGAGTTAGAAACTAGAGCCCGCCTGTCAAGCACCGGCCCCCACAGGAGGTGCCTACACTTTTCCTCTTGGCTTCTCAGGCTTCCGCATGTGTTCTGTGCCCTGTGGATTTAAGAAAAAAAAATTCCTCCTATTTCAGATGTGAGCGCCTAACTATCTGACAGTGAGAGACTAGGGTGAAGTTCCACTCTGTACTTTCATCTGCTTAGCCCATATAATCTGTCCATTGCACCTCTTCTCCATAGACTAAAGCCAGTTAGGCCGGGCCCTCTCTCTCCCTTATTGTCTCTCTCTCTCCTCTGCCCCCTTAGTTCATCTCACCACAGTAGCCCAGCTTCCTTCTGCCTTCTGCCATATGTTAAAATCCTAACCTTCAAGGTGACAGTGTTGGAGGCGATGAAGGTAAACTACCCACAGACAGGGTTAGTGTTCTCATAAAAGAGATGGCAAGGCCAAGTGTGTGGTGTACACCTTTAATGCCTGCACTTGGAAGCCAAACGCAGGCATATCTCCGTGAGTTTGAGGACAGCCAAAGGCAGGCATATCTCTGAGAGTTGAGGACAGCCTTATCTACAAAGGGAGTTCCAGGACAGCCAGGGCCACGCAGAGAAACCCATCTCATAAAAACCATAATAAAGAAAACAGTAATAATAAAAGACCCCAGGGAGAGTCCTCGTTCTTTCTGCATATGAGCACGCTGAAAAGATGAACATCCATGAGTCTGAAAGCAGCTCCTTACCAGATATTGAACCTGCTGGTGTAGTGGTCTTGGACTTGTGGCCTCTGGAACTATGAGAAGTATACTTCTGTTATTTATGAGCCACACAGACTGTGGGATTTCATAATATTGGTGGAGCAGAGGCATGTGTCAACACAGTAAGGTGAATACAGCCATACAGGTGAGACACTCCCTGAACACAGGGCTTACACATGCCTACAGCTTCTGAAGGAAACCCAACTACCAGTAGAGTTATAAACAAGGTTGGAGGATAGGAAGGAGCTGCCAGTGCCTGTATTGGGAAGATACTTTAGGTAGAGAGAGCCTATGCCAAGGATCAAAAGCAAGAGGCCTTTGAGAAGATTATATGATGGGAAGGTTTTGAGCGTTGGGACATTTTTGTTTGGTTGGTTGATTTGGTTTTTTGTTTTGTTGTTTGAGATAGGGTTTCCCTGTGTGTCCCTGGCTCTTCTAGAATTTAATACGTATAGCAGGCTGGCCTTGAACTCACAGAGATCCACCTGCCTCTGCCTCTTGAACGCTAGGATTACAGGTGTGAGCCATCACACTGGGCTTGAGTTCTAACAAGAGCCAGAAAGATGGCACAATACTAGGCTGTATGGAGGCCCAGGCTCTGTCCAGGCCATGGTGTTTCCAAGTTCATCCTAAGCGCTTGGAGCTTACTTATCAAGCCACGAGGCATTAAGAGCGTTTATCGGGAAAGCAACATGCGAAGATTTGTATTGGAGGAGAGTGGAGGGTGTGCCAGGGCGGATGCTCCCCGTCAAGACCGCCTCTTGTGGCCCTGTCTAATCAGCAAAAGGCAGGAACTTACTCCAGGATCTCAGGACAGTCAGTCAAGCTTTTATATCAGCTTGCATGACTTTCCGTAGCAAAATGCCACTGGCTGCGTGACTTTGACAACAGAAAAGTTATTGTCTGTCTCTCAGTTGGTGGCTTGGTTGGTTTTGCCCGAGGTCACTTTCTGCTGTGTCTTTGTGACCCTCCCTTTGTACACATACGCTGCAATATCCTCTTGAGTACCAGTCAAATTGAATAATAGTCCACCCCAATGACCCCATTTTAATTTGCTGGTTTGTTTAAGAGCTGTGTGTCTGATTAATCACACTCTGGGAGTACTGAAGGGTAAGGGTTTGAACACACAAATCTTAAGACGATGCACATTATCCCACAGGAGCCATGGACTCAAGATTCTGCCACTTGTTGCTAGAAGAGTGGTCTCCAAGAACTTCTAGGATTGTAGGCTGAAAAGATAAACATTTTCATTCTTCCTGACCTGACCCAATTTCTTCCATAATTGTATTCCAAGTCTAGTTAGAATGCAGCTATTCTACTACAAATTATCATTTATCTTATTGTTTATGGGTTTACTCATTTAAACATTCAAGCCAACTAGAGTAGCTCAGAACTCTGCCCCTCTCATCTCTCACCTCCCACTTTCTACCTCACTGACTCTCTCTGCTCTGACGTGGGCTTTGAATACCATCCCACCCTCAACTCCCATTGATGTCTGTGAACAAACAGTTCTCTGTGCATCTAACTCTCTTCCTTGACTCTCCACTGAGTACATTCTTCATTTCTTTCAGCTCTCTTCATTTCTCAGGCCAAATGTTACCTCCTTATAGGCTTTCCTGACCACTCTTTATGGCTATAAAAGCCAAAGTTTCTCTGTTAATAGTCTGGAATTTCTATTCTAGCTCAGGCTGAGGTCAAGGAGCTGATGGTCCACTAAAGTGTGTAGAATGGTCTCCAGTTCTGCTCAAAGGATTGTGAAGGTAAATTCAGACACAGATTTATACTACCGTGAAGGTGGGTATTGTATGAATTGATAGCTACAGATGCATACAAACAGTAAACACACACAGTGCTGTATGATTACCAGAAATCCTAGTAATCACTAAGGCTCGTTGAGTACTTCACCCTTGGCTAGCTTCACAGTTGTGAGGGCCAGCATATACTCCAGAGGAGAAAGAAAAAGAAACATCCGCCCCAACCAGGCATTTATTTTAAAGCTTCACGCTCTCAGCTTTACCTGTATCTAGATTGGCAGTTCAATGTGTTGGACTGTTGGCATAAAATGGCCACTAATCCACTTCCTATTCAGCCATGCTAAGTAGTCCACACACAATTTCTAGGGACAAAGAGGATTATGGATTTGAACGAACAGTAAGATGTCTGGACACAAGCTTTCTGTGTTTTAATAATCTTTATTTCCCTGTTGATTTTCCTTTTTTAAAGCATTCACTCTTTATGAAACAATCACCAGCTCTGCCCTTTAAGCATTTGCGTTTCTCCAGAGATGAGGCAGAATCCATCCTGCACTCTGAAATCTGAGGCACAGAAACTTTGCTTTTCAGTCCACTCCTGCAGTGAGATGGCACATGAGAACTTGAACGAGAAGTTTTCTCTGACCACAAAAGGCCATCAGTAGTGTCTCGGGGTTTCCAAATGCCCTGTATATGAGTTCCTCTTGTCATTGTTGTGACAAATGATCTGGCAAAAGCTCTTTAGAGAAGCAGGGGCTCCTTCTGGCTTGCAAACTAAGGGGACAGTGTTCATGGAGGCAGAAGCATGTGGCCATTCATCGCGCTGGGTCTGAAGGTAGGAAGGAAAAAGAGGTGAAATTTGTGCTCATCAATCTCTTTTTTTTTTTTTTTTTTTCTTGTATGTAAGGCTGACCTCCAAACAATGGGATGATAGCATTTGCGTTTGGGTGGCTCTCCTGTCCTCATTAAGCCTCTCTGGAGATACTCTCATAGCATCAAAGACACTGTATCTCTTAGGGGATAAGAAAGATTGGTCATCACACTGCTCATCAGAGCATTACGGATTCATAAGAATCTGTCCTTTTACAATGAAAGAAGAACATTACAATGAAAGTGGAACATTTAAAAAGTCTCGCCCTGCACCCTATTTCCTGGGGTCTTCTGGCTTCCAGAGTAGTGGCAGGCTTTTAAAAAAAGTTACGTTGCCAACTGGACTCTCTTTGGAGTCTGAGTTAGAGTTGTGTGTGTAAAGTTGTAATACACACTCTGAAGTAGATAATAATGTACAGGCTGTTCTATAATCAGGGTACACTGAGTTTCATTTTCACAGCGCCGAGATTTAATGACTTAAAAATATTGGTGTTCAAATGACAAATGATTCTCCTAAGAACCATGGCACTAATTTTTTTTTTAATAGAAGCTATCTCACCATTTGCCTATTTAGAACTGGGGAAAATGAGATCTAGAACATTGTTTGGGGTGATTAATTCCGATAAAGTGGGGAAGACTGGGCTGTTTTATCCCTCAGTGGGGACAATGTAGGCTACCTTGAACGTTCAGGGGAAGCACTGTGGTATTCCCTTGTTCTACTGCGTTGGAGGGCAATCAAAGTTAATGGAAAATAGCAGCAACCAGTGTAGGTGGAAGTAAAGAATGTACCCTTCGGGAGTGAAAATCGATGCCTTTGAGAAAGAACAGGGCCTCAAATGTCAGAGACGCTAACTAGGATCAAAGATAAGAGCAAATAAATTCTCATTAATTCATGAAGCTCAACTGTAGCCCTATGAACAATTAGTGTCTCAGTACCCCTTGGTACTTTACCCTCATTGCCTTTCATGCATGCACACGTAACAAGAATTGCCCCTTTGTCCCTGCCCTCCAATCTTTTGTGAGACATAGTTGTGATGATTTGCTTCACTATTTTTGCAGAAGATGGAATATTGAAAAGAGGATTCCAACTGGACTGGAAAAATAGAAACCCTCAGAGACCCTAAAGTTGGAGTTAGGCTGGAAACTGAAATGACTGTGTTGGCTTCCTCATGGGAGGGATGTAATTGGCCAATTTTTTTAATGGCAACAATGTAGGGGAAACCAGACATGTTGATGTTGAGCAACCAAATGGGCATTTTTGCCTGCCCAACATCTAAACTTTCTTGTGTATAAAGAATTGTTGTGGCTTAGATGTCTCGCAATGATTGATGTGAAAAGATTAGTTCCACCGGTAGTCTACTGGGAGATGGTGGGACCTTTAAAAGATGGAGTCCAGTGAGAGGTCCTTCGGCGTCTGGGGCAGGCCCTTGGAAAGGAATGTGAACCCTGACCTTTCTCTCTTGGTTTGCTGGTCATGAAGTCAGACATGTGGTCTCTGCCATGAGCATTTGATGCCACCAGAAGACGCTCAGTAGGAAACTAAAGAAGTCTTTAATGTAGGAGTTTCTTGTTCTGCCTGGTCCCGAAGCTGTTCAGCTGCAAATAAACACACTGATGCGTATATTAATTATAAACTGTTTGGCCAATGGCTCAGTCTTCTTACTGGCTAGCTCTCGCTCTCTCTTAATTATTGACCCAGAACTATTAATGTATGTATTTCCACATGATCTTATCTTACCAGAGAATACTCCAGCATGTTATACCTTCATTGTCTATATGGTATCTCTCTGGTGACCCCTCTCGGTGTCCTCTCCCCAGAATTCTCTTCATCTGGTAGCCCTGCCTACCCTTCCTGCCTGGCTACTGGCCAATCAGTGTTTTATTCATCAACCAGTAAGAAACACACACACACACACACACACACACACACACACACACACACACACACATATATATATATATATATATATATATATATATATATATATATATGGACAACCCCCATCACTTTAATCTCTCAGTCAATTAATTTCCATGTTTTATTCCTGACTAGCAGAGGGACCCATGCCTAAATATCAAACGCTTCTACTAGGACCTATATGTCAGCTCTTCGTTTTCCCACCTATTTCTACAACTTAATGTTTGACCTCAAACCCATCTCTACCAAACTCTGAAATAGAAGATTATAATGAAAAGGGAAGGAAAGCAGGAAACCCTTTGCACATCTGCTTAGTGTGGGTGACAGTAGACACAGAAGAAGGCACTCTGAGTTTTACTGGTAGCATTTTCCAGAATCAGTGAACAGAGCTTAGAACAACACTACCAGGGAGCAGGTAGTAACCTTGT
Organism: Cricetiscus sungorus; assembly: GCA_030556225.1. Classification (NCBI taxonomy): domain Eukaryota; kingdom Metazoa; phylum Chordata; class Mammalia; order Rodentia; family Cricetidae; genus Cricetiscus; species Cricetiscus sungorus. The sequence continues at coordinate 41,135,886 of JANBXA010000366.1, forward strand.
GACCCTGCATTAGGTCAATTTTGTGTTACTAGGCTAGAGCTCCTGGGTTGGAATCTTGAGCTTTCCAGAGTATCATGGGATTTATCCAGAATCTTTAAATGAATCCTTTTTTATTTTTCACTTAAATCTATGTGGTGTGGTTTCTGGTTATTGAATTTGGTGCTAAGATAGATAGCATTCACCACGTACTAGGCATTGTTAGATACTAAAGATGGGTCTGTTGCCTACACACAGTTTATACTCTAGAGGAGATAACAACTGGGTAATATGAAAAATGCATTGGAAATGATTCTGTTGACTTTCCATGTTTACGGTGTTTCAAAGTCCACAATGCCACTTTCTGCTGATACTAAAGCTTAAGCGTTTAAATTGTAAAGAAAGAGGGGGAAAATCTTATTTCTAAGTAGGAACCAGGTGAATCTGATCTTGATGGTATTTTCTTCTTTACACTCATCTACCTTTTCCGTGACTTCTGTAATTGGCATGCGTTTCTTTTAAGACATCTCTTCCTCTAGACAGATTGTACTTTATTCTCCAGCTGGAACCATTAGGATGCTCAAAGATTGCTAGTTAATGCAATAGAAAACCACTTTCCACTAGCCTACATCATTATAATAGCAGTTGGAAACTGTTGTTGGTTTATGGAATCTTACTCTAAACTTATTAACATGTCTTGATACAATTTAGAAAACAAGCTTTGTTTTCTTGGGAGTATGCTAAGACAGGTCAAACCATGTTAGTGCCAGTTTTATTGGACATTAGAATGAATAATTCTGGGGCCAAATGCTCTTAAAAGATGTGCAATTAAATTAGATCATTTTTAGACTCGCTAAATGTCTAAGCCACCTAGTTATATAAAGTTCTCTTGCCTTATGTTTGTGGATATGGAAAACCGTACCCACAGAAATCAGTGACATTTCTCCACTTACGTTCCTCTAGTCTATTCTTCATGCTGTGTTTATTTTTCTGAGTCATCTAATGGTCCCTTATGTTCAGACTTCTGTATCTTACCATGCTTGCCTTTTGTGGTGTCACTAAGAGTACCACACTTTACTGTGATCTTGTATAATTAGCCAAAAATCAAGTTTAACATAAAAACGGGGGGCTTTAACTTCCATTTTTCACAAGCCATGGGGTATTGTCCTGGCAGGCCATGCTGTCTTTGAGAGGTTTTGTTCCTTTTGATTTTGTTCACAGATCTCTGTTATTAGAGTCTGTTTTCTTTACAACTTTTTTTTTCTTCCTCACTTGTTTATAGATTGTAGCACAAATAATAAAAACTCAGAGGCAGATATTAGGCTTAAACTCGAAGATCAGAGAAGCAAAATCGGCCACTAGAGAGCTCTCACCTCTACCAATGCCCAGCCTGAAAGGGTGATCCTACTCTCAGACTGAATCTCCAGACTGCATCTGTCTCCATCAACCTCAGACTGCACTGAGATTCTGTCTCCTTCCCCCTTATATTCCCCTCTAGTGCTGGGATTAAGGGCATGGGATCCCAAGTGCTGAGAACACCTTTGGGTGAGGTCTGTTTCTCTTTTAGACTGGATCAATTTTGTGTAGGTCAGGGTGGCCTTGAATTAACAGAGATCTGGCTGCCTGTGTCTCCTAACTGCTAGGATTAAAGGTGTGTACCACTACCACCTGGCCTCTATGGCTGACTAGTGTGGCTAGTTAGCTTTGCATTCTGATCTGCAGGCAAGCTTTGTTAGAACATAAACAAAATATCGCCACAATAGATTACTAATTCAAAGATGCTTTGAAGTAACTACTGGTCTTCACTGGAGACTTCTATAAGTTGTGAATACTTCCTGGTTCCTTGAAAAAGAGAAAAAAAGCAACCCAGACTCCCATGAGTTTGACAATTGGAGGTAAAAATCTTCATCTGAAAAGGGAAGTTACACCTGTGTTCTATCTAATTACCTGAGAGACCCTTGTGCTTCACGTCTTATCAAAACCCAATAAATGAAGCAGGATGGAGGGTACGTTGAACAAGAAGGGAGTTACTCAGCCATGCTCCTTATTTCCCATAACATCTCAGCAAAGCTGCTCACCGGCGTTGCTGTAACGAACTTCTGCCTTTCTGTATCACTAGTTCACTTTCTAGATGGACAGTGGGCTGAGATAAGGCATGGGCCCGATATCTCTCTAGAGAGAAGTATTGGATTGCCTAAAGGGAGTTGTACAACTCAGAAATTCCAGTGGTAACAAGTGTGTGTTTATCACCTGGGGTAGATTCCCTGTACATGTCAGTATGAATGTGCAAATGTATATCAGTGTATGTACATCATGTGTGTGTGTGTGTGTGTGTGTGTGTGTGTGTGTGTGTGTGTGTGCCCGTGCGTGTACAGACCAGAGGTCAGTGTCTTTCTCAGTTATTTTCCATCTCAAACTTTGAGACAGGCCTCTCAGTGAGACCTGGAGCTGGACAATTTAGCTATGCTGGCTAGCCAGCAAGCCCCAGGAAGTCTCCTGGCTCTGCCACCCTTAGTGCTAAGTGTATAGATGTGGACCACCACCCCTGCCTCACAAGAGATGCTATCCATTCAAACTCAGATGCTCAGGCCATTTTCTGACTGAGACAGTGTCATCCGAGCCTCAGCCCAGGGTCTGCTGCTAACATGTCCTGTTAATCAAACATAATACTAATTTACACTTATTTGTAAAACAGTTTACCAATAATTTTATCTTAGAATATTATTCAAAGTCATTAAAAATTTCATTTAAGGAAAGTTCCACTGACTCGGTAATATAGCACCTACTTTGCAATATGCTGTTTTAAAACTTAAGCTCAAATTAAAAACTCCAAGTGGTCGTGTAATTGAAGTGCTTCAAGTTCTGCTTCTTAGTGGTGCTCTATCACCATTTAGTTCAAATCCACTTTTAAATTGCAGGGATGAGTTTGAAGACAGAAGGTGAGTCATAAGAGCATTTGCACAATTCAGAACCACCGTGTTCCCGTGTATATACAGTAAGGCCTCACATCTTCCCCCCTTCCTCTCGGCCGTCCTCTTCTCCTCTCCCTTCTCTCTCTTTCTTTCCTTTCTTTGTCTCTTCCCTCCCATGCCTTCCTTTTCTCCTCTCTACTTCTTCCCTCTTTACTTTGTAACGCAGGAGTCAGATGCAGTGTCTTAGCTCAAGCAATCAGTCATCTTGCTTCATCTTGTTGTGCAGCGGGGACAACAGGCACATGCCCTAAACCAGTGAAGGTGCGTTTTATAACTGGGAAATCTTTAAAGTAACTTTCATATAGAACAGTGAATTACAGGGTAAGCACGGAAAAAATGCTAATTACACATAACGTTTAAGAACTCAATAATAACACGGAAATGAATCAAAACCAGACAAACAAAAGCCTTGCCAGAGTGTGTTTTATTGCTGACATTATTTACAGCAGTCAGCACATAGTCATAATAAAAGAGCAGGCAGAGTGGAAATGGTTTTGTTATGACTGTTGGGTTCTCTGCAAAGTGTGTACCACATTGTAGGCTACATCTGAAGTTGACCTCCCTACTGGCAGCCTAAACAAACCACCCAAGCTCCTATGTAATAAACGGTCCTCTGTGCTTGAATCTCTTTTTCTCAGGATACGTTTAAATTGCTTTACAGCGTTCACTGTTTACAATTATATGTTTGTTCACGTATTTGTTTAATGTCTGTCTAGCCACACTGTGGTCACTGTGAATTAGTGCCTCTTGTGTCCCAGCACGCAACAGGATACTTGACAGTATTCTCATTATCATTGTTTAAGATTCGGTTGTGTGCATGTGGGAGAGACAGACTATGAATAGATGTTTCCCAGAAGACACCTTTCGGGACTCAGTCCCTTCCTTTTATTGTCAGATCTGAGGCTCAAACCCAGGTCATCCGGCACACAGCAGGCACCTTTCCCTGCCAAGCCATCTCTCTGGCCCCCAACTGTTTTTTGAATGAATGGATGGATGGATGAGAATGTTCAGTTAGCAAGAAAACAACTGTCAATTGTACAAAAATGGAGCTACAAAGATGCCCCCACCCATCAGACTACTCAGTCTAAATAAAACAATGAGAGGCCAAAGTTTAGGTAGCAGATGTCCAGTGAGGAGAACTTCAGCCCCACGACACACACACACACACACACACACACACACACACACACACACAACTTTTTGTAGTAATATAGGTAAGAAAGCTGATCAAGATTGCCTAGTGATTCCAGTATGGGGACCATGAAAGTAAAGTATGTGTCCCAGATGCTTAAAAACTTAGTTATTTAGGAAGATTCCTTAGTGGGGGGAAGGTAGAACAGGGCTCGTAAGAGCTAGCCTCATTTTGTTAAAGGGGATGCAAGAAGTATTTTATACAACCCATAGACCAAGATTGTTCTCCGTTTACTTTTCTTCTACTTTTCTTCTACTTTTGATGGATTAGGAGAGTTCCTCAACCAAAGTAGCTCACAGGCACGCCCAGAGTGGGAATCAGGATTCTGGTGCTGTGTTGGGAGGAGGGGAAATCACAACAGGAGCGACTGCTGAAGATGCTGGAGGATGTGCTGCCCTGTTAGTTTCCCAAGTGGTACCCAGTGATCTCAAGCCTTACCGTTAGACCACAAGATCCACCAATGGGCCCCAGCCAGCCAGGGATAAAGAGCAAGAGGAATGCAGCGACTAAGTGACAGGAACGCAGTTGCATGCACAGAAGGAGCATCTCCCCAGTTCCACACACAGGTTCAAGACACTACCCGTTCCCTGTTGGGTAGTGAATTTCCTAAGTTTAATGAGAGTACCCAAAGGAACATGTCCTGAACAGCATGACCAATTCATGACAAATTCTCGAGTGAAGAGCCCTAGCAACATTTTCAACTTCTGAGAGGCTTGGCTTCATCAAACCTGAAAGGAGATTTTAGGGCAGCAGGCATCCTCTACTGCACCATGACCTGAGACTACCAGAGAGTCCTTGCCTGAGATATCAGTTCCTCAGGGACTTAAGGACCTCTCTGCTTTGGGATATTCACCAACTAATAGACTCTTAAAGTGAAGAAAATCAGCAAGGCAATGACTGGTTAGAGTGCTATAGCTCATGATAATTCAAAGAAGAAATTGCTCAGAGGCCATAACCTATCTCCCCTCCCGGGATGGGGTGAGGGGACTGAGTGGTGTAGAAATCAATAGCTCTACGTACTCAGCCGGGATGAAAACAAAACGGCTTTACTACTCACAGCAACAATGCCACAAATCAGTCTTGAACCTGGGACTTACCTTAATTCATCTATGCCAGTATAACAAAGTGCCATGGTCTAGCTTGACTATAAAAAAAAAATAGAGATTTGTTTCTTATTATTTTGAAGATCAGGGATTCCAAGATGCTGGTGTTGGCACTAGAACCAGATGAGTTCTTTCTTGACACATCCTAAGATGATGGAAGGGTCAAAAGGGACAGAGGGATAAACCATGGCCTCGTATGACAGCAGAGTGGCAGGACAGGAGAGCAACCTCATGCTGATACTGTACCATAAAAGCAACATTCTATCCATGGGGACAAAGCCATAAGGACCTAATGGCTCTGTGTGCGTGCGTGCGTGCGTGCGTGCGTGTGTGTGTACAGGCAAATGCATGTGGAAGTCAAAGTCAACCTCAGGTCTTGCTCCTTGGTCGTGCTTTTTTTTAAGACAGGGTCTATCACTAGTACCTGAGTCTCACCTATTAGACTAGGCTGCCAGCGTAATGCTGAGGTTTCACAGGTGTGTGCCGTAATGCCCATCTTAAATTTTTTTTTTTTTTTTTTTTTAACTAGGAATCATACCAAGGCCTCCATGCTTGGGCAGCAAATAACTTATGAACTAAAATCCCTCCAGGCCCCAGTCACTTCTTGAAGACCCTATCTTTTATTGCTGCCACAACGAAGTTTGGAGGGAACACGTTTGAAACAAACCAGAAACAAATGCATTGTATTTTGACCTTTTGAGTCTAGACCTTTTCCCCTAAAAATTCTTCAGTGGACCTAGTAAAGTGTGGATTAGTCTACTAGCACAATGATTGACAGGATGTGTGGTCAGACAGAACTGGTCTAGAATCCTAGCCCTCACTTCCTTATTTGGGACAAGTGGGTTAGTGACCATCACCTCATAGATCACTAATGAGGAAAAAATAATACTTGTCTATTAAATTAGGTGGTTTTGGGGGGGTTACCAGTCCAACTGACAAGAATCATCTTGACTGCACCCTTCATGTTTTGGGTAGATGGATTTATACTGTCCATCTAAACTTAGGCTATTGATGGCTTTACTTTGTGTCCTTGCTCTATGTATCATCATTGACCCCTGATTTTTTATTTCCTCCTTCTTGAAGACAGGTTCTGTCACATGACCTATTTTGATAATAAACCTCGATTAGACCAAAGCTTGAAGAACTGTTGCATATCAGCACCTTCTCCCTTGGATCCCTGTCAGTGTTACGTAAACCACTCCAAGCCGCCATCGAGGTGAAAGTTGAAAAGACATGTGGATTCAGTCCAACTTGTTCCAGAAAACAGTTATGCTAAATTAGCCATCCCCATGTCAGCCTACCAACCAAAAGTAGGTGCACAAGTAGACCTGGCCAAATTCCTTCACATGTGGCCCAGATCAGTAGAACCGGATGATACATAAATCTGTGAGAAATGGTGATGGTGGTTGTTTTCCAACTGTGAGTCTCAGCATGCTTTGTCTTACAGCACTGTTGTGGCAGTAACTGAGTTAACAGTCATTGACGGAAGCAAGATGGGTGGTTGTTCTAAGTTTATAGCACTCAGTTCTTCTGACTTAGGGTTAGGGTTAACAGAGACATGTTCAAACTGGACTGGTATTTCGAGAACTATCTTCTGAGTATCTTTTGTTGTGTGAACTGTACAGAAAGAGAGATTAGCAAGTGAGATATGCGAGAAAGAGATCCTTCTGCCAATATCTTTGACACCCTTCCATTTTATAATCCCAACCTTTTAAGTTTTGGGAATTTCTGTTCATAACCCACATATCCATATAATAAATTCTTGCCCTTTTTAATGCTAAGTTTTAAGCTAGCTTAAAATGATTGCTAATTGTAAATGAAAGCCTTTTAGATGTAGATTTTTTAAATGTAGGAAATTGTCTTATTTTGATAGGTAATAAATAATGGTTCTCTGTTACGGCAGGTTCCCCCGCTGGCCTCCCAGTCCTGCCGCCACGTGGGCCCACAGCCGCGCCAGCCCCAAATAACACTCAGAGACTCTGTATTTGATACACTCCTGTTGGCCAGTTACCATTATTGTTAATGGGCTAGCTCTGCCTTAATTATTAACCCATTTCTACTTATCTAAGTATTTCCACGTGGTCGTCTTATCGGGGAGCCGCGGCTGGCAGGAGTCCTGCTTCTTCCCGGGCTACATCTTGACTCCCACTACTTCCTCTCTCCTCCTCCTGGTCTCCTAGCCCCGCCTATCTTGTTATCTCATTGGCCACAGTGCTTTATTAACCAGTATGAGAAACATATATACAGAATAACATCTCCCATCAGTTCTCAGATATGCTAATTCCACAAACATTAGGTAGATTTCTTTTCTCCATATTTAGCCTAAGAAAATTTTAGTCTTGACATATTTTGCATTCATTTTCTTTTTCATGCAGTGGTTCTCCTCAACTGTGAAATGCCAAGGTTAATTAGGCTTTTTGGAAGGAATAAACAACTCAGTAATATAGTCTGCATCTCAAGACCCAATCATAAAGAACATAGATTTACCTATGGTACTACAGAGTATTTTCTTATAATACTATAATACTAGTCAACGTTCAGGGTTTTCTCACATTAAAGCATTCCTCTGAGTTTAGCTGTGCACATCATTATCAAAAAACATGGGTTTTACGAGTCAGGCTCTCTCAGTGGCTTGGAGCTTCCCAAACAGGCCAGGCTGGCTGGCCACCAAGTCCCAGGTGTCCTCCTTTACTTTCCCTGAGCTGAGATTATAAGTGTGCACCAGCTCTCTGACGTGGGCTCTGGAGACAGAACTCGGATTCTATGTGAAGCTCTGCATTGACTGAGCCATCCTCCCTGTCCCTATATTTTGGAGTTTTAACACATTTTTATATCCACTTAAATTCACAGCATCCTAGGCTTTTGGTTTTATCTTCTGTCTAATTGAATTTCCAACCATGTCTGTCAATGGCACTTGGAAGCATTTTCAGATGATGAGTGCTAGATTTTGCATGAGCCAGTCATACCAATGCTCCCAGCCCTCTACACAATTGTATTGCTATTATTAACCCACTTCTTGTAGTCCAATCAGACCATGATTAAGAGGCATATTTCTACTATTGGCCTCATCACCCACATAAAAGCTTTTTTGTTTTAATTCTGCATTATATTGTGACCTTTTAAAAACCAATATAAGCAATAATTAGGAATACAGACTTTTACTAAAATTAAGCAACCAATTGTCCTGCTCATAAGGACAACTGTTAGAACAACTGCATGGGCTGAGGGTATCTAAGACACAGTGACAGCTACTGCTATGCAGATACTTGGACCGCTTCAAAGCTTACAACTTTCAACTAATATCAAACACCGAGAAAATAAAGTATAAAAAGAAAAGAAAAAATTTTAGAATAAAATAAATCCTCTTTGTTTATTTATTACTTATTGACATGTGTGTAGCCTTGCTGTTTCTTAGCCTGGTCTCAAGCTTTTATGGTCCAATTTCTTTTGTGTCAGTCTCCCAAGTAGCTAGTACTAAATTACTAAAAGTGTGCCATTATACCCGACTAAGTTTTGTGTTTTTAAAACAAACATCTAGGTTGAAAATCTAGGACACAAAGAGAACCACAGAACACTTGAAGTGCAGTCCATAATATTGCCTATTGTTTTTCTAATAATGGCAGTGGTATACAGATAGGATTCCCCATAGTGGTTTCAGCCATCTTCATGTGAGATCTTATTTTACTTGATTTTTTCATGTTTCTATGTAAGTCTACTATTTTTCTCTCCCATTGGATATGAATAGGAAATTACTGTAATGGATTTCTACTAAAGTACTTGGTTTCTTTTTTTTTGGCTATCCCATTTCCTAGATAAATATGATTAATTGTGATAATGTCTAACTATAATTGTATTGCCTTGAGGCAAATCTAACATGCATCTATTCTATTTAATGTCTCAGTTATATTCAAGACCAGGGTATAAATGTAAGTAGTATTTATTTGAAAACAATGGCGAATGGTCACAACCTTCTATTCCTACCTCATTCCCACACGAGAGACAAACAAACAATTATTGTGATTGTAATTCAGCTTCTAGCCTATAAAAAAGGAATCACTACAGAACCCACCAGCATTCTTTAAGGAATGAGATACCAGCAGCAAGTACGTTCCTTCCTCTGCAGGGTCTGACAATCCCTTCTGTAGCACAGATCAAGTGGCAGAGAGACAATTGTCTATATAACCTCACCTACATCTCCTGTTGGGACCATTTCCTCTTCAATTAACTCTACATACTGTGCCTCAGAGCTGAGCTTGGGGGGAAGAGAGGTGTGAACTCAAATTAAAGGCCATTAATGACTTGCGTGACTTTCTGAGACTTTCATTTACTGTCCAAGGTCACCTTCCTCAGGCAAAGCTGAAGGCAGGAGTGAGCACGCAGCTGTGGGGGAAAAGTAGAGGCCGCTTCGCTGCTCATCACAAAGGCCCTCTCTTCAGATCCGTCACTGTGTGTCCTTTTAAATCTTATGCCCTGTGTGTTCCTCTGCACTCTTTCTCTCTCTCCCTCCATTTCTTTCTCTCTCCTTCCCACTCTTCCTCAATATTTCTTAAGTGCCTAACGCACTCCATGACAGGGAATAACGCAATCAATAAGATGCGATTCCTGTTGTCCTGGACATCATGTACAGACCTCTACTGCCCAGAGCACCATTGTATTAAAAAGGTTGTTTTCTCTCCTTTTAAGCAACTCCATTCCACCCTGTGTTAAATGCTAAAGCTAGTTAGCATTTTAGTAAATAGCAATGAGAGATAATGATTCCTTCTAATTGTTGAAAATGATAGTGTTTCTAAGGAAGGCTTTCCAGCTGCTTTGTCTGAGTTAATCAAGAACTTTTAACCTCATTGTCTCAGGGTTTTCCTCCCTCTGCACTATGGTTCTCTGTATCTGGCAAAGGTGATGGAGATATTGGCTTAGGAGACCATCAGGAGTGTGTGCCTTGCACAATGCAGGTTGACTCAGAAAGGCTGGGTGATGAGTAGAAGCCCGTCATTTACATTTGGTCTCAGGAGTATTTCCAGTTACTTTGACTAACATGTGAGTAAGAAAATTGTTCTATAATTCAGAGGTCTATAGTCTCAACATAGAAAAGTGAAATCACCCACAGAAATGGCCTCATGTGGTATGGGATTTGTTCTTCAAGCCTTTCCAATGACAACTGATCTCAATCTTAGTTAAATCATAGACATGGAAACACCTGGGGAAATTAAAGCTTCCCGATCAACTCTTGGCCCAGGTTAAAAGAGGAAGGTTATTGATGTAAACATTCAGTTTGAAAAATGAATGGACAGAGAGAACATGAGATTGCATCATGATGACCTTTGGGGAAGACGCTTTCAGGAAAAGTAAATAGTCTCACACGTATTTCTTATAACTTGGAAACTTGTTCGCAGTTTCTCTGGAAGCACTGAGATGCACACTGATGAAATATGACTCATCCCAGGGCACATTTCAGAGCCTGGACCACACACTGGTCTAAACTTGGAGCAAGGCTATTTTGAGCAACTAGGGCTAAAAGCTAATGCCTTGATAGGACATAGACAATGACCTTTCCGATATTATTTTGATCTTTTAATTATTTTCTGAGAAGGAATGAGACACCGAGGGACAAAGGACTTCTATTTTTAGTGGCCTACATCCTGAAAGCATACCAGTAAATATAGAAAAGAAACGGTTCCCCTATTGAAGTACTAATGAATGTTTTTCTTGATTTGATGCTGTTTTGGAAGACTATAAATATAATAAAAAGGGCCTTATTATTAAGGGTTTATGTGCAGATTGCCTTTAGCAAATGTTTCAGGTCTTCTCGGCATAGAATTATAAAGGAAAGTGTGCTAAGCCCAAATTATTTAGCTTCTTCGCCCATTCACACATGCAGCTCTCTGTAGCTCTTCCGAGAACCTCCCCCTCCCAGTCATTTCTGGGACTTCCTGCTACCTCCAATGTGCCATAGAAGGCTAGGGGGCTTTGAAAGACACATTGAGGTATGGTCATAACAGGGAGCTTAAGATCAGCTTATGGCACTAGGTAGGTCTCTTTGAAATGATTCATACCATTATAAATACCAATGCTGTTTTGTGTGTGTGTGTGTTCACCCTTTATGCAAGCGTTACTGTATTATAAATAACAACGATCTTTATGCAAGTCATCTCTGTGTTTTTTCAGAGTAAGCCATGTTGCTGATATTCATATCATACATAACTGCACCACATTTTACAAGTGATGAACACTTGCGCTGACTGCACACCCCACTCTTCCCACCGATACAAGGAACCCGTAACCCTATGGACTCTTTTAAGAATTTTTTTTCTAGGGTATATGCCCAGGAAGGTGATTATTAGGTTAAGAGCATTCTTAATTACATGAACTACTCACAGGAGTATGGAAGGGTGAACAAAAGTTTCCTAGAATAAAGGGTGCAGGAAAAGCTATTGGTCGGGAAAACATTGACAAGAAACAACTAACAACTAACCCACCCTTGGGATGGTACTGCTGCATGGTGGGATCATGGTTTGTACTTTATCAGGGCCAGGAGAGAGACGAGCCTGGGATGTGGTGATGGGATACCAGGTCTTGAAAGTCTCCTACATTCCTGTACTAAGTGAAGGGAAGGGATTTGAGTGCTAGGCTGTAATGAGCTTTAAGCAAGGCAGAGGTATGATTAGATTTGCATATTAGACGCAATAGGTGTGCTCTGCCTGCTCAACGCCCTGACAAAAGCATGATCTCAAACTTCAGTGGCTCACACTCTAAGGGAATGCGTTGGACAAGTGCTGAGCAGGGCGAGGGAGGGTGGTGGTGGCGGTGGTGGGGACGGGCATGCCTAGGTCTCAAGTCCTCCTACTGAGACTGGGTTTCAGGAGAGGATCCATGGCTCAGTGGGGATGGGTGTGGGGAAAGGCATCTGCCAGAGGGAACTGGAAAGCAGTTCAGGAGAGGCTAGCCATTTGCTCTTAGTTCATGTACTCCAAGAAATGGTGATGGAGTCATTGCTTTCAGCAGTGGGCGAGTGAGGAGATGCCCAGCAGACAATGACCCAGAGGGTTTTCAAACCAAAAACACTGCTCCGTGGGATGTGGGCTACCCAAATCCTTTGTGTACTCACTAGGAAAAAGGTATGTAACCCCAAATGTTATGAGACACTCTCCTTCCCGTCTTTCAGCTGTCCTTGCTCAGAGTCCTTGGTTGATGATTTCAGGTCTGGCAACGATACAAAAACTAAGGGGACAAAAAGAAGGACATCATGGGCCAGAGTCTCAGGGCACTGGGTTTTGTATCATTTTTGGTAATGTAAGTAGAGATGTCTGCTTTTGGGAATATACTGCCTTCTAGGGCACAGTGTCCTCTCTCTCTCTCTCTCTCTCTCTCTCTCTCTCTCTCTCTCTCTCTCTCTCTCTCTCTCTCTCTCTCTCTTCTCTCTCCTTTCTCTCTCCATGTCATCCTTCTTTAGAGGACTCTCTCCAACGTACACACTCAGCATCCTCTGTCTCTGGGACGATGATTTCCGCGTGTTCCTTCCTGAGAACCTTACAATGGGAACTTTCAAGCTGGAGTTCCCAGCTGCCTGCAGCTCCTTTTACTTGGATGCCTCACTTGGTCCTTTCCTCACACTGCTCTAAAGCAGCATTCCTTTCCAAGTTCTCTACCGCTCTCCTGGAACCATGAGTTTCCTTGTTCCAACCTTGGAGTTACATAACTAACAGATGCCTCTCTACCGCTTCCAACACGGCAGCCAGTAAATCCCAGGATTCTTTTTCAGAATCAAGATCTGGCTCTTCCTTTTTGCACAGCCACTGACAACGCCAAGCATCTGAGAGTCCTTTCTGCACCAGTATTGATGCCTCCTAAATGGCTCGTTTTCACCAAGGTTTCTCTACCAGGCATCCACTCTACTCAGATCCCTGCTACCGATAATTAGATGCTATTTCTCTAATAAAGAGCATAGAGCAGTTTGTAAAATAATGAATCCTAAGCTTGACTGCAAAGTTGCTTATTAACTCTTTTTTTTAAAAATATTTACTGTATTTGTACTCTAGATAAATAGAACCATAATTTCATATCTATAGGGACTATGCTAGGATCGCCCTTGAATACAGAATTGCTCAGATTTCAAGTCCATTATGTAAGATGCCATTACATTTACATGTAACCTACACACATCCTCCCTTATACTTTAAATTATCTCTTGATTTCTTATAACACCCTGTACAATATAAATGCTAAGTGAACAGTTGTCATATTGTTTCCAAAAAATGAGGAATACACCTATTTGTGCCCATTACATATAAAGAAGGTTTATTTTTTGTCATATATATTTTCAAGTCAACATTGGTTAAGTTTGAGGATATGGAACCAGAAGAGACAACTGTAAGTTCTTATAGAATTATTGAATTAATATGCTCTAGCTCATGACTGTCTTTCAGGCAAGAATATAGGTGTTTATGGTGTACATTTGTATTCCTACTTACATATTTAAACAGATTTTTCCTATTTTTTTAAAACTATATAGTCCAGTGGTAGAAAATCATTGCTTCAACATTCAAGCATGGGCCACATCCTTGATGGTTTGTCCTTTCCCATCGGCAAGGGACACCTCTTACCTCATACACATGCTTCCCTTTCACCAGAGTCTATGACTCATTGTCAATTGCTTCTGCCGTCTCTGTATCCTTCAAGGTCTTTGGTAATTCAAATTCTGCTTTCTTCCAAGTTGACTCCAACAGTAATTGTCCTCAAGCCTTTCTGGTTACTTCATCTTTATCCCGAGACTTCACAATCTTATTTCTTAAGCAGAAAGTTGGCGCCACACTCCAGGGTATAGGTCTCCAACTGTAAGCCTATCTACACCATCTCATGTGGCACTCGGCACTTAGTAATGTGCTCATTTACGGAATCCTACGTCCCCGAACCACTTTGAGAACATAGTGTTAGATTTCCGGGCATTGCTTGTGTTTCTTCAGTGGGAGTGTGTGTGTGTGTGTGTGTGTGTGTGTGTGTGTGTGTGTGTGCAGCCTACAGTGTCGAACCAATGTCATGTGCACTGCCTACACTGCTGAACATCCTGGCTCGTTTTGGCTCCCGGGGTTGAGTCGATTTTGACTCCTAATAGACCAATCAAGTAGAATATTAATGACACCCAGCCAGCCAAGAGTTCAGAACACTCTGTAAAGGAGGAGACCAAGTCCCGAGGATGTGCTCGCTTTGAAAGCCATCAGAAGCCCCAGAGAGGAAAAAACTCTCAGCCCTCACCCCAGATAACCCTAGTGCTTCTCAGAGGCATCCCTAGTGCATCTCAAAGGCATTAGGCTTCCAGAGACTGCCAGACGGAAGCTCTACCCTCACAGTCCTAAGACGTCGCACCCGGAGCAGGCGCGAACCAGAGTGTGGCAGGAGTGAAGAGAAAAGGAAGCCCAGCGTTCACACACGCGGAGCCTGCCCGCCGCCCGCCGCCCGCCCTCACCCTGCAGGTGCGCGGGGCAGCGCTGGAGCCCAGCAGCCGCCGCTCGGGGGCGGGGCGGGGCGGGGCTCGGGCGGCTCGGGGGCGGGGCCTCCCAGTGGCGACGCGCTGACGTCACGGGCGTGGGCCGGCCCAGCGCGTCGTCGGTGGACGGGGCGCGGATCGCGGCCGGTGGTTCGTGCGGCCGCCGGGCGTCCGTTCGCACGGCCGCGCGCCCTCCGCCCCGACGAGGCGTCCGCGGCCGGGCTTCCGCAGTCATGCTGCGGGCGGCGCGCCTCGCGCGGCCCCTCTGAGTCCGGGAACGGCGGCGAGCGCGGCGGGCTCGGGTCGCCATGCCTACCCGTGAGTGTGGGGCCGGGAGGGCGGGGACGGCGAGCGCCTCCGGGGCTCCAGGAAGCGCCGGTCGGCCCCGAGTTAGTTCCGCTTCGCCGGGCTGGGGTGGCGGGGGAGCGGGGGCCTCACTGCACACTGGGGCGGGAGCGGTGCGGGAACCGACGGCGGTAACGGAGGTCGGGAACTGATCCCCCCCCCCCCGCGGCCCAGCGCGACTCGGAGCGCTGCGATCCTCCGCGGCCTGTGCCGCTTCCGCGGTCGGGAGGTCAGACGGACAGACCGGAGCCCTCCCTGGCGGACTGGGGTCCCCGAGTTCGGTGTCAGCCCGACTACCTAACCCGCGGCCGGCCCAAACTGCGGGTGACTCGCCCGCCTGGCGTGGCGACAGCCAGTGTGCCAGCCGTCCCCTAGGGACGGACGCCGGGTTTGCAGATGGCCGTGTACTACGAGGTGCTCTGCACAGTGCTGCCAGGGCCCCAGATGCTCGCAGCGAGACTTCAAAGCCCGGGGCCCACCCGGATTACGTGCAAACTGGGCGACTGGCTGGCTCATCCCGGACCTAGAAGGCAAAAGAAAAAAAAATCTTAATAATAGAATGGCTAATCTACTAATTGTGTCATAGGTCAGTTTATTATTTTTGAACTAAATGTTCTGTTATTCGAGTATTTGAAACTGGCACGGTGACGGTCGTTTTCAGGGAAAGCAGAAGGGAGAAGGATAGACGAGTGTCTCAGAAGATGAGACTTCATTGAGTTGTCTGGACAAAATGTCCATCAACAGTCTGTAAAATTATGAAGCTTTTGTTATGCGTTAACATTATCTGGTTTCCTAGAGAGGATGCAGAGGACTTGTATTTTTAGGATGCTTGATTTATTTACTCTGCCCATTGAGTTTTAAAAGAACTCGCGTGTCAGATTGCATCCGTGAGTGGAAGGTCATAGGAGATGTTTACGTTCCGTTCATATTTGGTGCTCTGCACTTCCTGCAATTGAGATACTGATGTGGACCGGGGGTGCAGATCTGAAATAGTAGCTCATTTTTCTTCTCCCCTGATGCGCAGGGCCCTCAAGATGTCTGTGATAGTGTGATGGGCAGGGGTGCTTCTTAGGCATCCTGTGTCTAGAGTAGACTGCTGACATACTGAGTTTATAAGCAGACTCTTCAACATGGACACTGTGTTATGAATGCTTTAAGGATAAAATATGTGTTACAATTTTTTTAGAGATGTTAGGTCAAGAGGCTTATTTGCATGCCCAGCCAAAATTTAATGCTTTTCTATAAAATTGAAGGGGTGAAGAGGAGTTGGTCTCTTGGGTTCTGGAATTCTGTAAGCAGCTCACAGAGCAGTAATTGTGTTGCTGTTTTTATTACTCACTTGGAGTTGAAATGGCACTGATAGGAGAAGCCAGCTTCACATGCTGGCCAAGCAAGTGCGTGTCTCATGAACGGTGCTCAGGCAGCCGAGGGCTCCTTGAGAAAGCAGCTGGAAGGATGCCTACACAGAACGGTTCTTGTTCTTGCCATTCTCTGTTTAGCCCTTAGCAGGCTGACTTCAGGCTTGGCATTGGGTGGTCTTTTCAAACCTAGATTTGATACACTGTTAAGCTTTTAATTTCAGGCGGTTTCATATTTTATGCCAGTATTTGAGTTGGAAGGAAAGTCAGGGTTTCTTAGTCCAATTATTTTGTTTATTGTTTTTTTTTTTTTTTTTTTTTTTTTTTTTAAGATCAGGAGACTGAGACAATTTTTCCCCCCTTTAAACCATTATTTTGTTTTTAGACAGAGGCTCATTATATGGCCTAGAACTTGTGGTTCTCTTACCACTGCTAAAGGGTTGTAGACATTTACCATTGAGTGTGGGTTTTAATGAGTTTTGATGGCTTCCCTGAGGTCATAAATGGAGTAGAACCAGTATTTGAACACAAATCTGGCACCTTTACCAGTATCTGCATTGAACACAGATGATGTCTATCTTTCCTTAGCAAACGCTGAATGAACTGTTTTGTTTGTTTGTTTGTTTGAGTTACATTAAGACAAAAATGGTAGCTTTACCAGAATTCTTTGAAACTTTGTGTAAGCTTCTAGAGAGCTCATGGTTTGCCTGGGTTTAACTCTTGCCACTGGAACCTGGGAAGGCAGCCATGGACTCTGCAGGTGTAGATGGTCTGCTATAAAGGCATAGATTTAAATTCTCTAGCAAACTGCTTATCATATGGAGGGGGCTTCTTAGTTTATCCACATCTCATGCATGAAAACAGGTCCAGTGAAATGTGCTCTTATATGTGAGAAATGGTTATGTATTAGCTGGCGGGATTCAAACACTGAACTGTTGTTTGCTTTCAGTGAATGACTAATGCTTTCTTTCCTCATGCAGACATCAGCATCGCTGCCTGGTCAGTTGTGTTAGACTGTGGTAATGTGGGTATCCCCCTATCCTCAGAAGAGGTCATTGTACTTAACTTTTTCCAGTGTCTTCCAGAAGTGTCAAGTGAACCCTGAAGGATAGGTGGTAGCTGAAGTATTTCTTTTTAGAAACACATTACATGCTGGGCATTGGTGGAGCAAGCCTTTAATGCCAGCATTTGGCAGGTAGAGTCAGGCGGATCTTTGTAAGTTGGAGCCCAGCCTGGTCTACAGAGCTAGTTCCAGGACAGGCTCCAAAACAATACAGAGAAACCTGTCTCACCCCCTTCCCCCCAAAAAAGAAACACATTACATGTTTTAACTTTTTATCACAGTGACAGGCCTGACAGAGAAAAAACAACTTGAGGGATGATTTAATCTGACTCTTGGCTCCAGAGGTGTGGGCCCAAAGTCCACAGAGTCCATTGTTTGTGGGCCTGTGGAAGGACAGAGACATGGTGGCCAAAAGGGTGGGAGAGGGAAGCTTCCCATGAAAGCTGTTTACCTCCTAACAGCCAGCAAACAGACAGAGGAAGCATCCAGGGATAAGATGTCCCCTTCAGAGGCCCGCCCCACAGCCACCTGCTTTGCTTCCCAGTAATTCATTCTGTTGTGTCTTCATCCGTGGATTACTTTTAGTCTTCAGTGCACTCATGCCACATTAACGCTTATCAGCCAACAGCCAAGCCTGTGGTTGGTGGTTCTAGAATCAGTGAGAGGACATGCCTTTGGTATTCGTGGGGGATTGAGATGTAAATACCAGTCCACTGTAGGTGGCATCAGTCATTCCTTGGGCAGGGGATCCTGGCTTGATAAAATGAAGGAAGATTTCTGAGCCCTGCACGCATTCATCACTCCCTGCTTTCTCATTGTGCATACAGTGTATCCGCCACTTCCGACTCCTGTTGCTTTGAGTTTTCTGTCCTGAGTGACTAATGTCGAACTCTGCCCTTACGTTGCTTTGTCAGACTGTGTCATCACAGCAAGAAGGAAAGAAGCTAAGAAAAAGACTTTTAACAAAGCTCAGTGATCATTTAACTCTGAACCCGTACACCATGAAAACTTAGGCTTTGGAGCGATTGTTTTCCTTTATATTTACTTACTCATACATACTGATATTTTACCTTTCTCTGCAGCCTTCTTCTCCACCCAGAGTAATAGCTGAAGCTTTGCATTGTTTTCTTTTTCCCTCTCACAGTGGCCCTTGTCTTGATATTTGATTGCTGCCTGGGAGACATTGTGTTCCTTTTCTTTTTTAAACAGAGTTTCTCTGTGTATCCCTGGCCAGCCTGGGCTCACTTTGTAGACTTGATGTATTCATACTCAGAGATCCCCCATCTCTGTCTCTCAAGTGCTGGGATTAAAGGCGTGCATCAGCAGCACACCACTGGAATTTGTCCCTCAGTTAGTCCCATTCATGAGTAAGTAGAGCTGCTGTAAAGATTATGTAAATGCTGTGATAAGACAGAAGGGAGGGAGCCAGAAATGGAATAGTCTCATGTGCCATTGTAATACAGAGAAGCAGTTAAGGACTGAAAATATGCTTGGGCTGTCACAACCTGTTACAGTGGCTATTTGTAGACACACTAGCAATTTCTAGCTTACTGGCTTCTTTAAAAAGACATGTCATCGTCAGATTTTTACCAGACCTTCCTGTACGCTTTTTGATGTGTAAGACAATTCAGATGCCTGCACTTTACATTGTACGTTTTTCAGCCTTGGCACCATTGATACCGTGGACCACCTATTTTGGTGGTGTGGGCTGAAGGAGGGGCCTGTCTGGCCTGTCCTATGTTTTGTAGAATGTGTGTAGTTGCATACTTGGCTTTTATCCACTAAAACCAGTAGTATCACCCACTCTTCCCCAGGAACCTCGAAATTCTAAGAACCAACATTTCTAGACATTGCCTTATATCCCCGGGGGACAGAATTAAAATTATACCTCATTAAGAACTGCTCTAGTTCTAAATATTTCAATGTTATAGCTCAGGCTGTGCCACAGCCTGTCCTGCTTTCACACCATTAGGACGCTCAGCCAGCCTGCTCCCCAGTGATGCCTTTGCAAGGAGCAGAGGCTCCAGCAGCCTCCAGGCCCAGTCTAGTCAGCAGTGCTCTGTTTGAACGTGACCCTGGAATTGACTGATCAGCATCCTTCAGGGATCAGGATGGTGAGCATTTCTGTCCCACGATTCACTCTTCTCACCAGAAGAATTTTGGGTATTTTATGCATCTTCCAAGCCATCTGAATCAATTGTTGGGCAGATGAGGCTGGTTTTCTGAGGGACCTCAGTTGGTTTCTACTTTATTTTAAATGGACAGTTAAAAGCAAACCCAGCTGAATCCAAGGTTCCCCTGGTTTTCTAGGGCAATAATGATACTTCATCATCATCATCTTTATTACGGCCAGTTGTCCCTTACCACCTACACACATAAAAGGAAAGAAAGCTGTTTGTGGCTGAGGCGACTGAGCCAGTTTTTTGTTCTTTCTTTTTTTATGTGTGTGTCTCTAACGAAGGGACACCATGGTTGAACTCTGGCATGGAAGGGCCAGTTGTCACCTAGTGTTTCTGTAGTAGCGTGCTGGGCCGCTGTGGGCAAACCTGAGTCTGTAGGGTTTCACAGTTTTCCTTAGTTCCGTTACTCTTCTTTCCCTCCAGGTACTAGATAGCAAATTTCTGGATTTCAGCAAAGCAGATGTCATTACTCATGTATGCCATTTCAGAGTATCTCTGAGTCACAGTGTTCTCTTCCGAATTGCATTTTGATTGCAGGCTCTACTTTGTCGTGTGTGTGTGTGTGTGTGTGTGTGTGTGTGTGTGTGTGTGTGTGTGTGTGTTAATTATCTTTCAAAGGATTTATTTTCTCATATTACATCCTGACCTCAGTTTTCCCTGCCTCTTCTCCTCCCAGGCCCTCTGCCACCACCTTCCGTGTCCCCTTCAGAAAAGGACGGGCCTCCCAGTGATACCATGGCATGTTAAGCTGCAATGAGCCTAGGCACCTCCCCTCATACTAAGGCTGGCCGAGGCAATCCAGTAGGAGGAAAAGGGTCCTCAAAGCAGGCGAAAGTCAGAAACAGCCTCTGTTCCTGCTACTAGGAGTCCCACAAGAAGACATTAAGGTTGTCTCCTGGGGCTTGAAAGAGTTACCCCATTATCCTGAGGTAGTAGGAGGATTTTTATTGGAAAGGTGTCTCAAACATTTTCAGAAGTAAAAGGCATGAAAAGGCCCAGGTGGACCACCAGCCACCTGAACAAAGATGAACAAGAAGATAACACAGCAGTTTATCCACGTTGAAGATCTTACATATTTTGCTAAATGAACCCTATTTGAGAACATAATCAAAGTCCAATGACTCTTACCCAGGAAAATGCAGACTCTTACCCCAGACTTTCCATATACTAGGGAGTGGTTGACAGACACAGCAGGACTGGCTAGAAAAATCGAATTAGATCACCATGGGAGTGAAGGGTGTTGGTACTTGACAGAAATATACAGCTCCAAGTATTCGGCTTTTGCTGTCTTTATGCTGATTTTTACATCTTTTACCTTTAGCTTTCTCTTTGCTTACCAAAAATCCTTTAGTTATGTAGATGAATCCTCAGCGTGCCTTGGTAAAATTAATGTACAAGAAGAATTCTAACTCAATCGTAGACTCCCCTAAGACAAAATGGAGGGTAGAATAAATAGATGAATTTTGAGCTGTGAAGATATTTTATCCAGTTGGCAAAGGGGCTGCTAAAACCAGGAAGTGTGTCCTTCAGCTGGTCGTGCTTTGGCCCTAGAACCCAGGCCATTGGAGTGTGCTCACCACATACATCATATTCTTCCACAAAAGAAAAAAGGGGTGAGGAAAGAAATACGGTCCAATCATGATAGAAATCAAGACAGCTTATTAAATTAAAAAATGACAGCATTATTTACACAACTGAAAGCAAAACACTACCAGCCTTATGTAGTTATTATAAAAGAGTGAAATGATTGATGAAGGTTTTGGGGAAATGAGGCTCCATTTCATTAATAAAGAATTGCAGAGTAAGCCAAAACCAATTTTGGTTTGGTAGGTTGTCAGAAGCCACTAATAATAACCTTTCAGTAGCCGTATTCAATACAAATGGCAGGAGCGCATATCTCTTTGGAAAGCAGATTAAAAATATATTATCAACTATCTAAGGTTTCTAGCCATTGGCCCAATAATTTCATTTCTAGGAATCTGTTCTTAAGAAATGATTAAAAGGAAGGGCATTAAGATATTTTTGCATCCAAATGTTTTGTCATGGTAGTATTTATGAAAATTGAAAAGCAGGAACTTATGTTGAGAAATAGAGGATTGGTACATATTTATAATAAAAGCCCTTTGAACAAAATGTCATACATTCATGAAAAATAGTAGGCATGAAGCCCGGATGTGGTGATCCCAGCTCTTGGGAGGCTGAGTTGGAGTGTGAGGTAACCCAGGCCACAAAGTGAGACCCTGCCTCTAGTAAACAAGCTAGACCAAAGGACACAGGAGCTCCATGGAGGCAAGCGCGCAGTGCACTAGAGCAAAGGACACAGGAGCTCCATGGAGACAAGCGTGCAGTGTGCTAGACCAAAGGACACAGGAGCTCCATGGAGACAAGCGCGCAGTGCGCTAGACCAAAGGACACAGGAGCTCCATGGAGACAAGCGCGCAGTGCGCTAGAGCAAAGGCCACAGGAGCTCCATGGAGACAAGCGCGCAGTGCGCTAGAGCAAAGGACACAGGAGCTCCATGGAGACAAGCGCGCAGTGCGCTAGACCAAAGGACACAGGAGCTCCATGGAGACAAGCGCGCAGTGCGCTAGACCAAAGGACACAGGAGCTCCATGGAGACAAGCGCGCAGTGCGCTAGACCAAAGGACACAGGAGCTCCATGGAGACAAGCACGCAGTGCGCTAGACCAAAGGACACAGGAGCTCCATGGAGACAAGCGCGCAGTGCGCTCGTCCGGTAGCACAGACTGCCTGAAACTAGCTGTCCCACTGCCTCAGCTTCCGGATGCTGGGGCACAGCTATGTACTGGTATGCCTGGAGAATTCATTTTTTTTTTTTTTTTTTTTAATTTGTGTTTTCCAGATTGCATATAGTTAACATTCTGTAATTTGAAAACAATAGATGCTGAAGGTTTCGGATTTAATACAACCTTTTTCAAAAACCAGAATGAAACAAGTCATTAAACTACTGAACAGGTTCTTCCTGTAGACCAAAGGCTGGAACTCTGAAAAACCACTCAGATGGTGTTAACTGTGCAGGAAAGTAGTGCCTGGCGTCGGTCTGATTGCTGTCAGACCTCAGAGATGTCAGCAGGGAGTGTCTTGCCTAGTGAGGTTAGTGCAGTGTGTGGGCACAGGAGTGGGGCACATTTATCACTCGTCTTGTCTGTTTGAGGTGCTGTGCTTCATTAAGTGTGGGTTTCAGCCTTG
Source organism: Cricetiscus sungorus (assembly GCA_030556225.1). Classification (NCBI taxonomy): domain Eukaryota; kingdom Metazoa; phylum Chordata; class Mammalia; order Rodentia; family Cricetidae; genus Cricetiscus; species Cricetiscus sungorus. The sequence goes on from JANBXA010000366.1 coordinate 41,158,762, forward strand.
AAATCCTGAGAAGGTGAGATGAGTCACTGTGGGCGTGTTTCCTGTACGGGAAGTCGGTAGGTGTTTGTAGCTTCTTTGGAGTGATTGACTTGTGTGGAGTGAATACAGTTTTAGGGAGGCAGGTGGGATCACAAAGTGAATGTTGGCAGTTCCTGCTGTGATTAATGTCAGCCTTGTCATAATTCTGTCATCACGTGTGCCAGGTTCACTCGGCTCACTAAGTGAGCCAGCTCTGAGGATGTTCTGATGCCAGCAGGAGCTAATCGTGTTTCCTTCTTTCCATGGAAGGCATCCTGTGCTGGCATTCTTGGTATCTTCATCTCGTCATCTCTAACTTCGGATGTTACTGGTCGGTATAATTCTAAGTTTTATTGAAAAAGGAACTACTGCTTTGGTTTTCCCCGTTGTACCTCTGAATAAAAATTGTCTATTCTAAAATTAGCTGGTAAACCTTTTGCTCCACGGCCTCCAAGAGGAGTTGTAACTGCCAGCATGCTCTCCCCTCACTCACTACCTTTTTGATGAGTTGTTCCGCGGCGCCTTTCTTTGTACCACCCGCACTCCGGTGGTTTCCTGGGTAATGCTGAGTGTTCTTCACACAGATGCTCTCTATTGGGCATTTCTGAACAGCTGTCTTGATAATTCACTACCGTGTTCTCCGTGCTGTGGTTGCAAGTTAACTTTAAATGGCTCTCGCTCCTGCTGAGCAGACAGGTGACGTACAAGGTACCATGTTTATCATTATGATTCCTGGGATCTCAGAAGATGCAAAACATGCCTGATTAGCAGACATCCTGGGGATTGGGGAGAGTGCTCCTGATTTTAGGAACTCAGGTCAAAGTATTTTTACTGGGTATCAGATTCAATAACTGACACTATCCCCTAGGAATTTGCAGATGCAATATTGTATTTATGTAGTTGCTTGGATGTAGATGTAGAAAGACTTATTATCATATTAGGACCAGCATGTTGGCAGAAAAAGACATGTCTTGCCTCGACGTGTACGTACAGAGTGGGAGTCTGGAGAGAGAGAACACTGAAGACAGACACACAGCTGTTGAGGAGTCTGGAGAGAGAGGACACTGAAGACAGACACACAGCTGTTGAGGAGTCTGGAGAGAGAGGACACTGAAGACAGACACACAGCTGTTGAGCTTCCAGGTCTGAGGCCATACAGTGGTGTAGATGGCCTGTGTACATTTCAGAAGTCCTTTCTCCAGTGTGCAGTACTGATGAAAAGCAGGTAGGAAACTTGTCCACTGTGTGTTATCTTCCCCTTTACTTCTTCCTAATATTTTACCTGCCCTTAAAGGGATGAAGTATACTTGGCACAGCCCGCACACTTATTAGCCTTGTTGTAACATACCATCTTCACAAAATGGAACAATTTAGATCCCAGAAAGAAATGACAGGAAGATGGACCAGTTGTGTTCTTAGCAATATTATTTACAAACAAAAGTTCATTCCCTTGGCCTGGCATAAGATGCTTATTGTTTTTAACCTTTATTGGAGCATATAGGAAGGAAAGCTTGAGATGCCTTTGGAACAAAGATTTTCAAAATGCCTTTCATGAATGTGTAATAAGGTTGTTGTCTGGTAAAGATGCAGAATAAACTAAGTAGGTGGCCCACTCAGCTTCCGTTGGAATAGCTTTGTTCTTATCTCATTTGTGCATTTAATTTTAGTAGGAAAGTGATATTGACTGCTTATAAAAAGTGGATAGAAAATATGAGAAAGCTCAGGGACTCTGAGACAAAACTCACAGCAATTTAGCTTATGATGACTCACCTTTTTGGATCAACAGTCTCTAGGACTGAATATATTATTATAGCTCTTCCTTATAGTTATTTCTGTCACAGACGATGTCAATATTCTATTGGACTCACAGATGTTCTCTTTCAATTTTGTTTTTCAGATAAATATGTTAGGGAACCATTTTACTTAGTATTTTAATCCCTACATTTGCAAGGTACTATCAACATGGGAAATGCAGAGTTGGATAAAGTGGTCCCTAATATCAAAAAGATTATATTATTTATTGAAAGAGGTATGCATATAGTTATAACAGAAAAATTTGTGTGTGTGTGTGTGTGTGTGTGTGTGTGTGTGTGTGTGTGTGTGTGTAGGTCAGAGGAAAGAAAGTGTCCATGATATTAATAGCAAGATGAATAGACAATACAATACTTTGAAAAGCCAGAGTGCCTTGAATGACATGACAGAAATAGAGAGCACAGCAAATAGACTGCTTCAGGGAAATGCTTAAAGTAAATCATGAATGGAAAAGGACAGTCAACTGAAGAAAGACCTCCTAGAAAATGTGAAACTTTAAAGTGTGTGCACGTGTGTGTAAATGTATACACACAGACACGTGGGGAGGGGCCTTAGTAGTTCTGGCTTTTGTTTCACACATTTTTATTCAAAGCCTACTATGTGTCACTTTTGTTAGACAAGATACAATGGTGGATGTCATCACAGCTGTTGTCTTTGCCCGTGAGGCTTAGTCTAATGTTGAAGAAAGGTGTTGAGCAGTTTTATACTGACAGGACAGAGGGTTAGATGAGGTCCTTTCCTCCACCAGTCAGGCCATCTGTTTATGAGAGCATCTGAGTAGATCAGAGTAGCAAGAAGTGAAGTGTTGGCATTCTTTTCCAGTCTCATTTGATGTTACAAAAAAGAAAATTTATATATGAAACACCAGGGAAGGTGTTTTAATACTGTTTGAACTTCAATCTGTTGCCATATTTCAGGTCCAGTACATAAAATCCTATACTTGGGCCCTTAACTCTCTTGTCACTGCTTTCTGTTTGAGAGAGGAGACTGTCAAATTATGGTCAGTAAGTGTATGCAAACTGGTGATTGTGCAGTTAGGGCCCCTCAGTACATGTGATCTAAAATGAGGACTGTAGAAGCAGACTTGCAGTAGCTTGTCCCTTTGCAGCCTCATTCGGTCTCATTGCAGTAGGTATTGGTGGGAGAATCGGGTAGTCTCCTGGCAGCAGGCGGTGGTTTGTGTATAGAAAGTTTGAGGACACGCTTATCTCAAAGATGGAAGTGAGGGCGTCAATCAGGTCTTGGTTTCCATTGAGGTCTTGTCTCTTACACTGCTAGTGCTGCTCTCCTCTCCTCCCTGTGTGCTTCCTGGTGTGCATCTGGCGCTGTCTGCTCTTTGCACCGTATAGAACTGTTGCTCTTTCTAGTGGGCCTTCCCTGGCAGGCGCAGCAGCATGTAGATGGAAGGTGGCAAGACCACAGTAGAGCTCTGTACTTGTTCCCAGGGCACCAGGGAGGGCTGAATGTAATGTGTGTAGCTGGGCTCCTGGGCCTTTCCAAGGGGCAGGTGATTGACCACTGACAGTTCTATCTAAACTTGCAGTGTGACTCAGGGTTTTAAGTGATTTCTTAATGTGTTTGCAGACATGAGGTAGTTTCTATTGATCCTTTCCATTTCTAAGAGAAAACCTATTAGTTATAGGTATGAAAGCTTCAAAAGTGTCACAAATAAATAGTCTTCTAGATTCTTTGTGTATAATGCCACAGAAAATAGGTTACTTTTTCTATATTCCACCCTTGATAATTTCATAATACATTGACATCTTTTTTTTGTTTGATAATTATTTTTAATTAGAATTTGAAACAAGCTTGTTTTACATGTCAGTCCCAGTTCCCCCACCCTCCCTTCCTCCCCTGTACCCCATACCAACCCTCATCCTACCCCCTTTCTGCTCCCCAGGGAGAGTGATGCCTTCTATGTGGAGTCTTCAAAGTCTGTCATATTGTTTGGAACAGGGCCTAGGCTGGGAGACTATCCCTCTATGTGGAATGGGCTCTCATTCGTATACTAGGGATGAATACTGATCCACTGCCAGAGGCCCCATAGACTGCCCAATCCTTCCAACTAAAATCACATTCAGGGAATCTGGGTCGGTTCTATGGTGGTTTCCCAGCTTCCTTTGCTCATCACTCCTCCCTTTCTGTACCTGGATTCCAGGAGTTCTGCTCAGTGTTAAGCTGTGGGTGTCTGCTTCTGCTTCCATCCTACTAGATGAAGGCTCTAGGATGGCATATAAGGTAGTCATCAATCTCATTATCTAGGAAGGGCATTTAAGGTAGCCTCTTCAGTATTGCTTAGATTGTTATTTGGGGTCATCCTTGTAGACCTCTGACACTTCCCTGGTGTCAGATCTCTCTTAAAACCTATAATGGCTCCCTCTGTTATAGTATCTTTTTTTTTCTTCCTCTCCTCTATTCTTTCCCTGACTCAATCTTCCTACTTCCTCATGCTCACCTCTCCCCTCCTCTTCCTCCTAACTCCTTCTCCCCTCCTCCGTGCTCCCAATTTTCTTGGGAGATCTTGTTCCTTTCCCCTTCTAAGGGGGACCATGTATGTCTCTTTTAGGGCCCTTCTTGTTTCCTAGCTTTTCTGGTGGTGTTGATTATAGGCTGGTAATTCTTTACTGTAGGTCTAAAATACAAGATTGCCATTTTTACTATATTGATCCTATCTATCCAGCAGCACAAAAGATCTTTCCATTTTCTGGTATCTTCTTTAATTTCTTTCTTTAAAGACGCAAAGTTCTTGCTATATAGGTCATTCACTTGTTTGCTTAGCCTTACCCCAAGATATTTTATGTTGTCTGTGGCTATTGTAAAGGGTGATGTTTCTCTGATTTCTTTCTCAGCTCCTTTATCATCTGTGTATAGTAGGGCTACTGATTATTTTGAGTTCTTGTATTCTGCCACATTGCTGAAGGTGTTTATCAGCTGTAGGAGTTCCCTGGTAAAGTTTTTCAGGCTACTTATTGTAGCATGTATGTTTCCGCCAGCCCGCCAACCCGCCAGTCTGGGCCCACAGCCGCGCCAGCCCCAAATAACATTCTGAGACTCTGTATTTGATACAATCCTGTTGGCCAGTTACCATTGCTGTTTGTGGGCTAGCTCTGTCTTAATTATTAACCCATTTGTACTTATCTAAGTATTTCCACGTGGTCGTCTTATCGGGGAGCCGCGCGGCAGGCTTCCTCCTTTCTCCCTGGGCTACATGTCGACTCCACCCTACTACTTCCTCTTTCCTCCTTCTGGGTGCCTAGCCCCGCCTATCTTGTTTCCTATGGGCCACAGGGCTTTATTAACCAGTATGAGAAACATATATACAGAATAACATCTCCCATCAGAAGGGGTTTAACCTTCCATACAACAGTTATCAAATAAGAATCACAGTTAACAATATTTAGTCCATTAACATTTTGTAAGACTTAAAGAAAATATCATCTATCCTATCTTTGTGAGTCTAAAGTCCTATATGTAACTTATCTTTAATCCTAACTAAGGGAAACTATAACTATAACTATCTGTCTTCAACTCCTTCAAAGACCACAGAAGGATAATATATAAACTCTAGAAATGACATAGACAACTCATTGCCTGGTCAGTCACCCGAAGTTCTTCTGTAATGTTCCATCTTCAGCCCATAGGCCATAGTGTGTGTCCAGACTCCTCAACAAGGCAGGAAACTTTAAACTGTCCACCTGTAATGGCAGTTTGTCAGTCATTTTTCTTTGTGTCCTGTAGACTGTCTGGCTGACTTTTCCATGAAGCAGGAATCCTGTAGCAATGTCCATCTTGCATCAGCAGTCACCTTTTTGAGGGTCCTGCATGTCTAGTTTCTACAGCATAAGGTCAAAGAGTCCAGACAAGAACAGTATCTTGTCCATATGGCTAGTCTTGCCATGATGGAAGAAAACTCCATAACTTCGATGTCCATCTTCCTTTTTGATGCAGGTGGTGTTACCAGGAGCAGTTGTGCCTCCCTGTCAAGAAAAACCCTAAACCATTTTAAATGCCATATTCTGTAGGCCTTTGAAAGGTTTGAAGAATGCCTATTCATCTCAAATACATCTCTGCATATCTAGAAATCCTAACTAACTTAACACCAAGTTTTAATTATAATAGGTAACTCTATAATCTGTATTAAATTATACATTACATTTTCCAATGAGCTATATAAACACAATACCTAAACAAGAGGAGAAATAGCCATATCACAAAATTGACCTTAAATTGTATCAATAAAAGAAAATCAATTCCAAAGCAAAGTATTCATATCTATACCATAATTCCCTTTTTACCTTTAAAAAGATTGCTTGTGTCATTAACCATTTATAATCAAGCCAATTTAAATGAAAACAAACATTTATAAACAATATTTGGGAATTTGGGTGTCGTTCTTTCCAAACTACTTCCTGCTGATAGGGGGTGCTGCCATGGGGATCCAAAGAAGATGCAGAAATCTTGGCTGTAGTGGTCTGTAAGGTTGCAATGTCCCATTGACATTGCTTCAGGGGGTCTTGCTTGATCAAACCACGTTAATCTGGAAGAAATCCACAGCTTTTCATTTTCTGTGGACACAAAAATAGAAATCCTTTTCCCCAGTAACTTGTCCTTAGGCTTAAATTTTGGAGTCAAAGCATTTTTAAAATATATAAATTGAATTAATCTAGCAGCATTTCTTTTATCAGTAGTTATTTTCTCAGCAGTCAAATAATTTAAAGACAACAGAAGCGCGTATAGTATCCAAAATCTCTCTGTGTTTTCCATCTTTATGTGGCTTTTTTATTACTCTATTTATTCTACTTCTATTTTTATATATTTTGAGACAGGGTTTCTCTGTGTAACTTTTATCTGACCTGGAATTCACTGCATACCAGGTTTACTTTGAAATCACAGAGATTTGTTTGCCTCTGTTTCCCAAGTGCTGGGATCAATGGCGTGCACCACCATAATCATCCATTTTACTTTCTTTTTGCTTTTTAAATCATTGTATCCTGTTTCCTTTTCTCTCCCAAGCCAGCATATTTTTTAAAACACAGTGTAAACCTTCATTGCAGCTCTTGTACACTCCAATGAATTGTTAGCAGAGCTCTTTAAAGCAAGGCAATTTTTGCCGCTTATGCTAATTTTGGGAACCTCCCTTAAAGGAGCCCTGCAACTCTCTGTCTACAGCAAAACAAATCCAACTGAGAAAATGCTGCTACTAAGAAGTCTTGCTAGTCTCTGTTCCTTTGTTTCTAAAACATTTCTTAAGCTCTTATTAGTTTTAAGTGAAAGTTCTTATGCCACGTTGGGCGCCATCTGTAGCGTGTATGTTTCCGCTAGCCCGCCAGTCTGGGCCCACAGCTGCGCCAGCCCCAAATAACATTCTGAGACTCTGTATTTGATACAATCCTGTTGGCCAGTTACCATTACTGTTTATGGGCTAGCTCTGTCTTAATGATTAACCCATTTCTACTTATCTAAGTATTTCCACGTGGTCGTCTTATCGGGGAGCCGCGCGGCAGGCTTCCTCCTTTCTCCCTGGGCTACATGTCGACTCCACCCTACTACTTCCTCTTTCCTCCTTCTGGGTGCCTAGCCCCGCCTATCTTGTTTCCTATGGGCCACAGGGCTTTATTAACCAGTATGAGAAACATATATACAGAATAACATCTCCCATCAACTTATTTAAACAATCATATCATCTGCAAATAGTGACAGTTTGACCTCTTCCTTTCCAATTTGCATCCCCTAGACCTTTTGTCGTCTCATTGCTCCAGCTAGAACTTCCAGGAACTTCCAGTCCTGGTCCTCTTGTTCACACAGCCTTTTCACTTCTCCCCCATGGCCTTCCTTGAGCCTTAAGTGCAGTGCTTATTTTGTAAATGCATTGGCCTGAGTACCCCACAGTCAGCTGATCTCTGCATTTTGACCACTTTGCCTTTCTGTAATGATTTCTGTCTGGTGCAAAAAGTTGCTTTTTTGAAGAGAGGAGGAAACTACCCTTTACAGTAGATATAAGGCTAGGCATTTATAATGCCTGGCACTGGGATTTTTATTAGATAACCTTTCTTTTTTTGGAGGGGATCATTAATTGGCATTAACTTCAGTTAAACTGCACCAATACCTCCCATACACAGACTTATATATAATATCTATAAAGTAGCCATATAGTTTCCATGGCTTTTCCAAACATGCTTAGTGTGATTTATTTTACTTCTGTTTTCCTGTGTGCTGCCATCCATCCCTTTTTCCTCCTTGGGCAAGTTTCCACATCTGTTCTTATACCCTCTTCCTACTTCAGAGCAAGTGTGTGCTGAACATAAAAGCAGTCATTAGTGTAGTCTGTTGACAGTGTGCTTGTGAGAGAGTATGTGCACATTTAGAGCTTGTGAATTTCTGACTAGCTTCTGACAGATCTCATATATGGTATTGTGGTTTGAAAGAAAATGGTCCCCAGAGGCTCTCAGGGAGTGGCACTGTTGTAGTGAGTGATGCTGTTGGAAGAAGTGTGGCCCTGGGGGAGGGCTTTGAGGTCTCAGATGCTCTAGCCAGGCCCAGTGGAGCAGTCTTTTCCTTGCTGCCTGTGGATCCAGAGGTAGAACTCTCAGTTTCTTCTCTGTCTGTCTGCATCCTGCTGTGCCTTCCCACCATGACAATAATGGACTAAGCCTCTGAAACTATAAGCCAGCCCCAATGAAATGTTTTCCTTCATAAGAGTTGCCACGGTAATGATGTGTATTCACAGCAGTAGAAACCCTAAGACAGAAGTTGGTGTCTGGGACCTGGTGCTGTCTGTGATTGGCCTGACCATGCTCTTGTTTTGAGGAATGTGGGATTTGGATTTGAAAAGCCACTGAAAACTGTCAGTGACATGTACTGGGCCACACTAATAGGAGCATGAAAGACAGTGGGGCTGAGGGTGGTTTGCACTGTGTGGGTCCACCTCAAGAGGTCTCAGAGGACAATACTAGTAAGTGGCCCGAGACCATTCTTGTAATATTTTGGCAAACTATATAGCTGCTTTCTGCCCTTGCCCAAAAAAATCTGCCCGGGCCTAAATTGAAGAGTTGTAGATTAACAGCTTTGGCAGACGAAGTTCTAGACAACCTAATATTGACTGTGTTGATTGGTTATTAGTGGCCAGGCTTATGCATGTTTATATCAAAAAGGAGGAAACTAAGCAAGTAAAAACACAAAATGTACGGATTGTGGAGAAATGGGGCGCCAGGAAGTGGAATGGAGCTAAATTTTGTGTTCGAGGAGATGAACCGATTAAAGAAAAGCCTGATGCTAAATAAAATTAAGGGAGTGGTAACTTCAGGCTAAGATCCTTCCTACTCAGCTAAGCAAGCAGCCTGTGAAAAGGAATTATAGGCCCAGGCATGGTGCTATACATCTTTATGAATCCCAGCACTCAGGAGTCAGAGGTTTACAGATACCTGAGTTTAAGGCCAGTTAGTCTACAAAGCTAGTTTCAGGATAGCCAAGCCCAGCAAGCAACAGAACTTGGCAGCCTCAGCCACATGGTTCTAGTGTTAGAGTTAAGGATTTAAGAGAGCAGTTATCTGATCTACTGTGACTAAGGAAAGCTGCTGAGGCCAGGAAAGAGTCAGGTGTGTCCCTGCAGGAAGGTCTAGAGAGACCATTGCATGAAGTTGTGAAGGCAAAGCCTGAGCTGCCTTGGAGACCCCAAGGTGTTGGAGATGCCAGACAGATGGCATACCTTCCGATCAAAGATGCCAGTAGGGAGTGGGGCCAGCCCTAGAGAGAGAAGTGTGTGGCAGTTAACAAGCCTGAATAGAATGGGAGATGTGAAGAGTGCTTTGACATCAGACATGGAGATGCAGAGTTTGGAGTTTGCCCTGCTGGTTTTTGATCTTATTTTCGTCTAATATTTCCTTACTGTGCTCCCTTTTGGAATTATAAAATATATCCTGTGCCATTATATGCTGGAAGTATGGGATCTGTGTTTTTTTTTTTTTTCTTTTGTTTTGTTTTTACAGGGATTACAGTTAAGAGATTGCATGAGTCACAGAAGAGACTTTGAACTTCAGGTTTTAAACAAGTTTGAGACGATTAATAGACTATAGGAGCTTTTGAAGTTGGACTAAATGTGTTTTATATTATGATATGGCTACAAGCCTGTGGGGAATGTGATGGTTGAATAAAAACGGCCCCGTAGTCCCATAGGGAGTGGCACTATCAGGAGATGTGGCCTTGTTGGAGTAGGGTTTGTCACTGGGGACTTTGAGCTCACAGATGATCAGGCCAGGCCATTTAGAGGCTCGCTGCCTTTTTCTGCTGCCTGTGGATCAAGCTGTAGAACTCCCAGCTCCTTCTCTAGTACCATGACTGCCACCACATGCCACCACACTTCCATGGACTAAATCTATGAACCGAAAGCCAGCCTTAATTAAAAGTTTTCCTTTATAAGTGTCACTGTGGTCATGGTGTCTCTTCACAGCAATAAAGCCCTTAAGTAAGGCAGCCTGGAAGACTTCAAAGACTCAAAGACTAGTGATGTAGTTCAGTGCTTGCTCTTGCCTGGCATGGACAAGGCCCTGGGTTCAGTCTTTAGCACCGAGAAACGGGGGAAGCGAGGTGGGAAGGATGATAATGTTGAGGTTTCTGTGTTTGAGTTCAAAGTGTGGCAGAATATATATCAAGCACTGAACTTTGAAAGTTGAAATTGTGTTTTTATTCAGTGTTTCTTATAGTTGCCTAACAAATCATACACTGTTTTTTCCTTTTCTAATTTAAATTTAAATAATAGAGACATTATGTAAAATGTATATTTTATTCAGATTCATACTTGGAACAATACAGTATAGTTAATGCTGACATTTTAATCATTTCAATTAAAAGGAAAATCTTTTAGCATATGGCAGAGATGCTGTGGGTGTTCTAGAAGAATCAGTGCTGTTGGTATATTAAATGTATTTCTTCTAAGAATAATTTTGGAATTTACAAACACTCCCACAGATTTAACACTTTTGTTACATTATGACTAACAAGGAAATAAAATGTTGAAATTTAAATAGTTAGGCAATTAGAAAACTGTTTTGAATTTTGCCCCAAATACTCAAATTTTACTTCTCAAATATTCAGAGGATGTATGATTTAAAATAACCTAGACCAGTCTCATCATTGTGGCTAGACTGAAGAGTCATCATGAGAAAGACTCTTGCCAGGAAGGATTACTTTCCCTCAGTTCAAGGGCCCCTTTCTCGGGGTATTCGTCTTTGGCTTGGTTAACTGGACACTCTCCTTGTTGTATTGATACTCATGAGAGACCTGCCCTTTCCTAAACAGAAACAGAGGGGAGTGGTTCGGGAAAGGGGCTGGGAGGGAGGAGGAAGAGGGAACTGAGGCTCTGATGTCTAATAAGTAAGTTTATTTTTTTAAAAAAGCGCCTCCCCATGTATTAAGGCTGAGCTAGACAACCCAGTATGAGGATAGGGTCCTAAAAGCCAGTAAAAGAACTGGGAGACAGCCTCTGTTCCTGCTGTTAGGAGTCCCACAAGAGGACCAAGCCACACCACTTTCACATATATGCAGAGTGCCCAGGCCAGTCCTATGATGGCTGCATGGTTGTTGGTTCAGCCTCTGTGAGCCCCTAAGAGCCCAGGTAAGTTGATTCTGTGAGTTTTCTTGTGATGTCCTTGACCCCTCTGGCTCCTACAATCTTTTCTCCTCCTCTGAAGGGTTCCCCAAGCTCTGCCTAATGTTTGACTGTGAGTCGCTGCATTTGTTTCCATCAGTTGCTAGATGGCACCTCTCTGCTGACAATTGGGCTAGGCACCAATCTACGAGTATAGCAGAATATCATTAGGCATCATTACAGTGACTCCACCCCCACCCCCAGTCATGTTTGGTTCTGCCCTAGGTCTCTGGGTCATCCAGCCTGTGGGTTCTGGTGCTCCAGGCCATGGAAAATCTTTATGTTAAAGAAATTCTTTAGGAATTACTTGGGAAACTTGCAGAGAGAAATTCCCAGATTTCCTATCCCTTCTCCTTAGGTTTCTGCTTCAGGGCCTCTTTTCCCAAGTGCATTAGGAAGCTTTCTACAACGAATGTTTCTGAGACTTCATATCTTCTACATGTCTTAATTCAATATATTTTTATATCTGGATTTAAAAAGTCATATAGTATGTTTTCTAACTTAAAACCTGGAATGTATCCATTATCAATTACTGTAATCGCAACTGACTTAATGTGTGGACAGAGAGAATAAATGGAGTCTGTGATCTTGTTTTAATAAACCCAAGGATTCCCACCCTATGAATAAAATGAGCTGTAAGCTTCGTTGGAGTTTGTGTAAAGATGGGTTTACTAACAGAACATTATGAAAGATTTGTAGAAATACATTATTTTTTTTTGTGTGTTAGTCTTGAGACATTCTTACTGTGCTCTGTGGGTGAATGGGAGAGCTTTAAGATACCCAAGATCCTAGATGGCAGTGGCCCTTTGGTGTTGCTGGGAAGTGATAGGGTTCTTTTCACCTTTTCCTGAGAGCTCCCTGTAACAAGGATGGTGGAGTTTGCTGCGGCTCCACTCTGACCCAGTACACTGAGTTATCTGAGTGACCTCCCGTGGGAGCAAAGGCTTCTCCTCGTGGTACCCTCCAGAGCTTGACAGTAATACCCTGTTGCTCAAGACACCGCATTCCTGAGTCATAAAACATGGTGATATTAAGCTGGTGCTGGCTTGGGAGCTACATCCTCACTGACTCGCTTTCACCGTGCTGGGTGGTGCTATGCATGCTACCCGGGAAGAAAGTAATCACCTACTCAGCCTTGAACCTGCCAGCTGCAGTAATAGCCATCCTGGGAAGAGATGCCATGGGTACAGTAGTGCCATGAGAGCCCTGTATCTTATATTGTGGTTGCAGTCTTATTGTGGCACAGTGATGCAAAGGGAATGCCATCCACGCAGTGCCAAATGCTGAGATTACATTTGAACCCATATACCTGCTGACTGCCAGGCTTTATTAGGGTTTGTAGCCATCAGTTTTCTCTTTCTGTGCATAGTGAGAGTTAGATATTAGTGTTATTATTTTGTTTGTAGCTGATTAAAAGTAAAAATACCATGTGTATTCAAGTCTAAGAAATCAATGAGAACTCCACTTTTCCAGGATTTTGGTTTTCTTTCAAAGACAGGAAAAATGTATAACAGCATAGTTGTTTCCAGATGTGTGTTTTTTCAAAATCTTTCACCCTGGAGCTTTAAAAAGCTGAACCTACCCTTAAGGACATCATTGAGCTCTGGAAAAAGCAGATCAATGCAGCCAATAGATGCTGGCAGTGTGGTAGAGCAAGTGGCCCCTGTCCAGCGTTGGGTGTAGATGAAGGGTTGCTTGAGAATAATGCTGGGCCAAGGCTGCATATGGCAGCTCTGGGCTGTGCTGTGGGAGTGGTCCGCTGATCACTTAGATATATATCTAAGAAATATACCAAAGTTTCCATCACCCAAACTTTAGAACCCTGGTGTTTCATACTCTTCATGGAAAATGCTGCGTGACGACAGTTGTGTGCTTTATGTCATGTGGTTTCAGGAACAGACACCAGAATCAATATGGCATTGACTGTAAGGTAGATGTCTGTCTTCTATACGTGATGGCTATGCTGTGGAGACTTGTCCTTCAGAACCTGAGTGGCCTGACTAGTGAGCCACTGGTTAGTTTTCAGGTTCCTGATGAGCTTATTGATTGACATATTGCAAACTTGCTTTTTATCTCTCTCCACTTAACGTGAATTAACTTATGTATTATTTTAGAAGACAGAACTAAAAGAGTGAGCATAAAAGAGATTAAGAATAATCTCACATGGAAAAACAACTAGGACAAGCACAAACCTAGAGTGATGAGGCAGGCCTGCAATGCCAGAGATAGGAGGGCTCATACGAAAGTCAGCCTGAGTTACAGAGTGAAGGCCCCAACCCCAAACCAAGCCAAGGCTTCAGGATGTGGTTAACTGTCCAGCATGTGCGGGGCAGCAGCCGGGTTCAGTCACCAACATCCCAAAGCCAGATGAAACAATTGTGAAATTACAAAGCCACACTTCTCATTCCTGGAGACTCAGCCTGTCTTGATCCTTCATCATGATTTCTCAAACATTATTTATAGTAGTTCTCTAATCACAGTTTAAAATTGTTGGGAGAAAAAATAAAATAAAAACTGGCAACTATATTTTTAAAGTATTTTATCTTTCTATGCAGTAAAGGAACTACTTGTAAATACACTATTTTCTGATAACTTACATGAACTAACTACTTCATAGTCTATTTTGATTTCTTTGACACATCATGAAATAGTTAAAATGTTCTTTGAATGTCTACCTAGAATTTAAACATGGAACTTATGTTAATGTGTGTACCTAGAACAAGACCAGCGCCCCAACTGGTCTTGTTGATTGTGTTGGAAGAATCCCTGAGTTTAAGGTTTGTTCAGCTCCGATGCTAGTAGAAGGGTAGGATTTCTGTAGACAGTATACATTTGTTTGTCCTCTTCAGACACTTAGTACAATTTTCTTTTTGCTGTGTTTCATTCTTATCAAATATTGTATCCTACATTCTCTCCAAACTATAAAACGCAGTGTTAGAAGTCTATTGTCTTGCTAAAACTGAGTAGAATAAGAGAGTATGCTTGTGAGCATCACTCTATGATCATTGTTGTTAATAAGTGATACTTGAATAAGTTGTGTGGTTATCACTCTATGTTCCTTATCATACATAGAGCCTCTAGCCAGAACAGTGAAGTGCAGTGGGGTATTCTGAAATTACCATTTTATTTATGGCAAAAATATTTAGACCATCTGGAAATTTAAGTAACATTACTGAAAAACCATGTTACTATATTTACTTAAATTTTTAGATGTTTTTAATTTCTTATACTTTTGTTTCATTGTTCCTGGAAATTATTTTTAGGAATCTACATCTTATGCTATGTAACTTCTGTAGAAAGTGCAGGATTTGTGACTGGACAGGTAACCCTAAATGCTTGTGCAGGCAGCCGATGGCTGGGTCGGTGCAAGTGCTTGCTGTGCAAAAGCGAAGACCCGAGTTCAGCCTCCACTAAAGCTTTCAGTAATGTCGCTCTGGGAATCCAGAGACGGGCAGATCCTGAGGGCTTAAAATGGGGAGGTTTCACAACAAAAATGAGAAGAGCAATAAAAGACAGCAGAAGACATCCACCTGCATGTACATGCAAGTATACCATATATATACAAAAAATTGAAACTGTGTTTTTCCTACTCAGAATTATTTCTGAGGGACATGTGAGTTTTAGGGTGTGGTGGTCCCATTCTTTCTCCAAGTCCAGAACAAATGTGAATACAGAAATAAGAATATATAAATATTGTCAGGTAGTGGTGGCACATGCCTTTAATCCAAGCACTTGGGAGGCACAGGCAGGTGGATCTCTATGATTTCAAGGCCAGCTTGGTCCACAGAGTGAGTTCCAGGACAGCCTCCAAAGCTGTAGTCAGTCTGGTGCAAACAAAAAATAGCACCAGCTTCCTTGCTAGTAAAGGTGTGTGGTGACCCCACTGTGACACTTTGCCAGTCATCAGGCCTTAATACCAACTTCCCTCCAAAGCCTGCCTGTTAGAACCTTACCCAAGGTTTCCAAGTTAGGCACACTCACTGAGACTTCTATAACCCAAAGTGGCCCATCACATGGAAGCTGCGGGAGCAAATTGCTGAGTGTGTATGTGAAAGACTCCTTTGGGCTCATGTATTTAATGGGTAAAATCGAGACTAACAGTGTGGGGACCATTAGGTACTGGTGCATGTCCTTGCAGAGGGTAACAAATGTTCTTTTAGGCAGGCCTACTTTTAGGCAGTCCATTAGACTCACAAGAAAACAAATGGTTTATCTCAAGCTATAGCAGAATCTCTTCTCGCAAACAGGAACAGGAATTTGCTGCAATGCTTTTCCAGCATTGCAGTGAATGAACCTAAGACAGTATTTGAAAGCACAGAGGAGCAGACCAGAGCAGTCTTAGGAAAGGGAGATTTTCAAAAGTTTGCTCAATTTTAAGAAGAAAAGTACACACAAAAAAAATTGTTCATAATACTGACCTTGAGATTTGAAAGACTGTTTTAATGATCTCATCCAATTTATTTCCAGTGAGCAACTGGCAGATGCCCATCAAGATACTCAGAAAAATCTGTTGGCAGGCAGGTCAGGTGGCAGCATCTGAAGGCAAAGGAGATTTTTGTAGAGGTCTGTCACCGTGCCTTAGGATATCGTTGCTGGCAGAGTTTTACCATGTGAGCCTCTTCTGTCAATTACTTTCCTGTTCCTGATAATAGTATTGCGCGCGCACATGTGCGCGCACACACTCACACACACACACACACACACACACACACACGCTCACACACACACACTCACTCACACATACGCACACACTCACACACACACTCACATGCACACACACACGCACACACTCACACACACACTCACACACACACACACTCACTCACACACACACATGCACACATGCCCCATTAGTTTTCAGCTCTGTGCTATCATCTTATCTCTTTTTTAAGACTTGTTTTTGTTTTAAAAAATAAAACAACACACAGTGAAGTTAACCACCCCCTTACCTCTTGACACAAATGGTGTATTTTCCTTGCCGTGCCTGCCACCCAAGCATATTTGAAGATGGTCTGGGACATTCAGGGTGCAGGGATATGCTCTCAGAATTAGGAGAGAGCCACAGTTCATGCACTGGGTGCCTCAGAGACTGGCGGCTTTTCTTTCCTGGCCACAGCTCTGGTTTCTGTATCGTTTACTGGATCCCTGCATATTTGTTTGCAGACAAAGGTAGCATTAGATAAAATGAGAAAGAAATTCTATCTTCTGATTTTAATACATCCGTAATTTTCCCAAATCAGCAAATGCTGAATTCTCACTGAATTCTCTCCATGTTTCCCTGGGGCCTGCTGCTCCAGGCCGTGACTCTGGACTGTGCATTCTGGTTTTCCCTAGGCACTCTCCATCGGCCTTGCTCATTTCCGTGCGCTGTCCCTTACTTCTCTCTGATCCACAGCTCGGTGCTGCTCGTTCTCCACTCAGCCCTTGAAGCGCAGCTCCTCGGTGATGCCTGCCTGGCTTGAGTCATTGTGTTTGCTTTCTGCTGTTTTGTGGCCCTCATGACTGCGTGGTCTACTTGACCCTGGGCACCTCTTGACCTCAAAAGTTGATGTTCACAGTGTCAGGTGCTTCCAAATGTTACTCTCAGTGCAGCATTGTCCTTCATCTGTGGCGTGTGCAGTCAGAACAAGTGCAGCTATGGAAGAAGAGAGCAGGACGTGTGCTGGAAAGGGCGTGACTCAATGATAGGGCTGTAAGATGGCTGTTCTTGATTGCATGAGGCAAACATCTTGCTCTGACGATAAGTTAATGACTAGCTTACAAAGTCTCTTCTAAAAGGTTTGGGTACCACAGAGCCAGGGATCTTAAGGTGGTGTAGATTTTAAAACTGCCAACGAAAGTTTGTCTCTTTTCACCTAGATTATTAATTTTATCATCAAAATCAGTTCACTAAGAGTCACTCGTTTATTAGAAACTTTATTGTTTAGCATTTATTTACTAGTACTTGGCGGGGAGAAGCTTTCTTTATCATTACTGATTTGATCTTAACAACTTAACAGGAGCAGATGTCAAATAACTTTTCAAAGTTAACTTTTTGTCCTTGTTCACTTGGTGAATAACGTTTTTGTCAATGCCTGCTCTATGCCAGAGTGTTTAACATGAGTGTGATGTTCTACTGGTACAGGTAGACATGCACAGAGGTATCATGATGGACATAGAACAGAGCATAATGGACAGATAAGTGATCATGGACCTTCCCACAGAAAAGTTTGAGTTGTAGGAGTGGCAGAAAAGTACTTGATGTCCTGAGACTTTTGTTTTTTACGAATCCATGTTATTTTGAGTTCTGTATGTGTCTGTGTGGGAATGTGTGCATAAGTGCAAGTGTCCAAGGAGGCCAGAGGCTTTGCATCCCATGCACTGAGTTAGAGACATTTATGAGCGCGAGGACTGAAGGTCAGGGGTTTTGGAAGAGCAGGCTATACTCTTAACCTCTAAGCCACCTCACCAGTCCTAAATTTGACCCAAGAATCGGTAAGAAAAAAACAACAGATGTGTTAAGCGTGTAATCTCAGTGGTAGGGAGTCAGAGACAGGAAGATCATAGGGGTTTCCTGGCCAGCTGTTGGAACCATCTTGGTGGCATCCAGGCCAGTGAGAAACCCTGAGTGGAAAGAAGGCAAGATGTCAAGGCAGACTGCTGCAGAGAGGCCTCCACATCCCACCGCCATGAGATACAACAGCCTTAAACACGCCCGTGAATTCCTCCCTGTAGGTTACATGTGAGGACTGAAAACACTTGATAGATAAAGGTTTCGATACTCGTTAAGAACATAACAACAAAAACAAGTGTTTTAATTTTATCATGCTAGAGATTGTGACCATGAGTAGTAGTTAGTTTTCCTGTCCACTCCTAAGTCTCAGATTGTCCCTAAATATGTCCACACACAACCAGAAGATGCTGCCTACCCTTTTTTGTTTTGTTTTTGTTGCTGCTGTTATTGTGTGTGTGTGTGTGTGTGTATGTGTGTGTGAGTATGTATATGAGTGAGTGTGAGTGTGTGTGTATGTATATGAGTGTGTGTGTGTATGTGTGTGAGTGAGTGTATGTATATGAGTGTGTGTGTATGTGTGTGAGTATGTGTATGAGAGTGTGTGTGTGTGTGTGTGTGTGTGTGTGTGTGTGTGTGTGTGTGTGTGTGTGTGTGTGTCCCCTTAAGTAGATTTTGGGAGAGTGAGCATGTTCATAGAGGACTAAAGAGGATATCTGGTGTCCTCTCTGTCATTCTGTGCCTATTCCTCTGAGATGGGATCTCTCCCTATCTCATGTTTTCTCAGGTGTCTGGAAGACAGACTCTCCTGTTGGAGCTGAGTTACAGGCAAGTGCAGGATACCCAGTTTATTATGTAGATGCTGGCATTTAAAACAGCCAGCACTGTTGATTGCTGAGCCATCTCTCCAGCCTTATGGTTCTGTTTTGATTTGTAATCTACTGTTTCTATCTAGTGTGCTTGAGTTTCATTTCCTGGTAGTATAGCTATTCCTCTTGAGCCTTCTAAACATACACTAAAGAAAATAATGGCTTTTAAAAAGTATTTTTGAGATAATATTACATATTCCCTCTTCCCTCCAAAACCTTTCATGCCTCTGCTCGCTCTTAATTCTTTATGTGCCAAATTGAGTTAATCAAAGAATACTTTGTAGGCTTCCATTTACTTGACATTTTTATTTTGTTGTGTTGTTAGTTGTTTATATGCTTATTCTCCTTGCCTTTACAGTTGTGCCCTGAAAAGTTAAAATAAGATGTTACTAGGGCTTGAGTGAGTTTGTTGGAAGGGATTAGAAGCTAGGATCAGTAAGAGGAAGGACTTTTAAGGAAAAGGAGTACATGTAGGCTTCATTTTCTTAAACTCTAGAAAGACATTTTTATTGGCATAGCAATATAAATATTTTAGGATCTTATTTAAGGCTAATTGGTCTAGTGGAATTTGGTGGGATATTCTTTCGTTCTGGATAGCTTTGTATTTAATGTCAACTAGAACTTAGGTAAGCCAGCACTCAGCCATCTGTTAATTAATTAGCAGTAAGGTGACCCAGGCTCCTCCTCAGCAGCAGGATCGGAGCAGGAGGATGGACTAAAATCAGTCTTGCAACATGAAGGACTATGTTCAGGTGCCTGCAGTTGAGCTGGAGAAACCTTATGAGTTTCCTTCGCCAGGGGAGTCATCCACATGTCTTTACCTGAGTAGGTCCAGTGAGTTCCTCTTACATGTTATAAATACAGTGTTCTCTTATTTGAATATTGAGAATAATTGCTTCTTTAATTTTTATTACTATACTCTTTTTTTCTAACAAAGATTGCCTTTTATGTAACTGAGTAAATTGAAATTTTGGAGCTAATTTTCTATATCTTCTCTGTGTATTTATATAAATAGTTGAAAAGTGTTTGTTTGTTTGGGGCTTTTCTGAGAAAGTCTCTGTGACCATCCCTTCCCTAAGGTGGCAATGCTTTTGTCACCTGTGAGATGTACATGTCACTACAGTAATGTGTAGAAAGCTGAAGCATTTTATGTTCCGATAGGCACTTGAGTCAGTATGGCAGCTTGTGTTTGAAGCCATGGGGTCTGAGCTGGGATGGCTGTGCCTTCCACCTGCACAGCTCTGCGGTTTGGTGCATATTGGCTGCTGTGGACACTCCTTGCAGGAGGCAGAGGATGAGTCTCGAGTGCAATGCTGCACAGGCCTTGTTCTGAACGTTCTTACTCTGAAAGTTGTTGTGAACCTTACATGGCGTACTGATGGCTAATTTACAGCAAAGGCATCACGCCGTTCTTAGTATTCCCTATAAGGCTGCCCGTCTCGTCCTGCTTGCCTCTATTGTGGAAGTACTTTCACTTAATCACTAATGCTCATTACCAGTTCCTTACCGAGAGCTTGGTGTGTAGCTTATTAATGACTGACTAACGTGGTCATGGAATGGTCAAGTCAGCCTTGTACAGGAGGGAACTCAGGTGTAGTTAGGTGCGTCCCCTGTGCCTCACTACTTGCTGTGTCTTGTACTTTGTCCTTTTCTCATACACAGTCACCGTAGGTCTGGGCTCCCTGAAGTCGAGGACCAGGATTATGGTTGGCAGCCCAGATTCAGGTCTTTTCAGGTTCTCTCAGCAGCAGTGTGTGCTGTCAGAAAGTGCTCTTGAAAGCGAAGTTAGCTCGCTGACAGTCTTCTCACGGGTAATTCCACCGTACGTAGGATAGTCAGGGCCTAGGACCTTGTGCCTCCACGGCTAGCCCTCTGCCATGATAAGTGAGTTCACTGCATTTGATTCCCATTAGTGCTGGCCAGGTGTGTGTCTCAGTCTCCTCACTAGATTGTTGTGTCATCACTGGCATGATACACTTTTGATTGTAATTTATTTATTAGAAATAGGATTTTTGCTTTGTGCTGATTTAGCTGTCTTTACTCCCCCACCCAGCACTCAGATAATTGTTTTGTTTTGGGGTCTAAGTATTATTCAAAATTTTTTTATGTTAATCTGAAAATTTAACTGTAATATTTGGATTATTTGAAATAGTTAAAACTTTCGAATAATGGATAACATTCACTATTCTCCAATATAACAAATAATGTGTATTGCAGAATTGTTGGCTGTTTTTGTGACAGTTTATAAATTCCTTAAAAGATACACTTCTTACATGTCTTGTGTCTGTGGTAGAGAAGAGCCTGGAGTTTTAATTTTAGATAGTGAATTCATCCAGCCATTACTCTTGACCAAGTTACTAATTTCTTTTACTACAGATTTTTTAACTTTAAACTTTGTGATGTTATTTTAAGTACATGTAAGTGTTGTCCTGCATGCGTACCTATGCCCTATTACATGCCCAGGACCTGTGGAGACCAGAAAAGGATGTTGGGTCCCCAGGTCTGCAGTTACAGATGGTTGTGAGCCACCATGTGGGTGCTGGGAATGGAACTCGTGTCCTCTGGAAGAGCAGCCAGTGCTCTTAACCACTAAGCCATCTCTCCAGCCCCACCCTTGCAGATTCTTGCTGCTGTGAATTAGTGAATGCTGAGTCGTGTGCACACAGTGCTTTCTTACTGGGAAGGGTAAGAGACAGATCATCTTTAGACGATCAACAACTCTTGACTTGTTTCATCATTGCTTTGATGGTCTCACTTTATTGCAAACCCCAGCTCAGCTTTGTATTATTATTTTGGCCTGTGCGGAACACTCAGTTGACCCTTGGTAAATAGCACAAACTTCATAAAGAATTTGGAATCTTCAGGAACTTGCCTCCTATTTAATGTTGGTACCATTGCAGAGGTTCTGCTTACTAAACAACTTTTCTCCTATTTCAGGTGTCCTCCTGTATGTTGTTTTGATTTCTAAACACATGTAAATGCAAGTGACAGACTTCCCACCTCACTTATAAGTGAGGGGAATCATTTTATATCTCTTGGCCACTATTGTTAGAAAGTTGTTAGTATTCAGGATAATATAGCTGATAGATCCATCTTATTCATAGTTCTTTCCAAGTAGCTGAAGTGCCTTACCTAAGACATGCACCCATTTATAGAAGAATTGGAGTGAAGTCTCCTAGGTCATTCATGCCTTTTTTCTTTTATTAGTCTAGGTCTACGAAAGGTTTATAAGATAGACATGGTATTTGCTGCAGACTCTCCAGTTTTTGTTTCATTTGCAATTTAATTTTAAAGCTCATTTATTTTTTACATGTTTTCACAGTTTAGAATATATCTGTTTAAAACTTAAGCTATTTTGGAATATGCTAGGTTTATGACTTATAAAGAATGGATAGTAACAGGAGGGTATAGGTTTGAAGGACACTGTAAAGTACTAGGACACTTTTATGTATCTAAGCAGTTATCAATGAGCTCCTGAGAGCATCAGTGTAATGGCCTTGCTGAAAGTGAGCTATCTGTACCTTTAGAAGAGGCTGAAAGTGAGCTATCCATACCTTCAGAAGAGGCTAGGAGCCAGCTGTGAGAAAGGTGTAGGTTGGATGTGACTTTTGAACTAGGTGACAGAAGTGGGAAGTACAGCAACAAAAGCGTTGTTGAGGTAGGAGACACATTCATTCACGTATCTCAGTGTGTCTTGGGTTTGCTTGGGATTGACCAGAGAGCAGAAGAATAATGTCTACCTTTCTTCAAGCTTGCATACTGGGAAGGGGGTGCTAACAATAACCAGTAAGACATTAGAAAAGTTATTTAGTATGTTGATTGATAAGTGCTTTTAGTGAAAGAAAGCAGAAGAGAGTGAGGGTAGCCAAAGATTTCAAGGAGAATTGAGATAGTTGGCCACCTTCTGGTCAGAGAAAGCAGGAGAGGTTCCTACTTACTGAATAGCAAGCAGGGCACTGTTACGGCTGCAGTGACGTGCAGCTGAGGTGTACAGGTGGAGATTGGAGGAGGAAGAAGGTTCAGGCAGATGTGGCCCATGTTTACTAACAGAGCAAATTTGATGTGAGGGTTTGTGTTTTTGTGTCCTAGCAACTGCTGGTTCTTTAGGAAGGGGGAGAAAAAGATTAACTTCCTTCATTTTGAATTTGCATATCTTTTGCCTTGCTACCAGTTTAAACCAACTTTAAATAGAAACATGAATTTCTGGGTCATTTTATGATGTTAATCTTTATACTCATCTTTTTTAAACAGGAGTGTGTTGCTGCTGCTCTGCTCTGCGTCCTCGATACAAACGCCTAGTGGACAACATATTCCCTGAAGATCCAAAAGTAATTTCTGTACATCTACTGGTCCTTCTCTTTGCTGACTCATTCTGCCCCCTGCTGGCCCCCTAAGGTTTTCCTCATTTCATTTCTCTCTTGTCCCCACATGTCTTCACAGCAACTACTGCACTTTTCACATGACCGACCCCTGCTTGCTTACCTTTGTCAGATGCTAGCTGCAATTCTTAAATAATAGATGCATGGTGTCGTTTTTCATTTAGATAGTTTAGTAACACTCACCAGACACAGGATCATGTGCCATATACTGTGTACTGACGATACAACTGCAATCAGAGAATGGCTGTGCATTCACTAGCCATACAGATAGAATGCTACCAATTCTGCATTCACTAGCCATACGATAGAATGCCACCAATTCTGCATTCACTAGCCATACAGACAGAATGCTGCCAATTCTGCATTCACTAGCCATACAGACAGAATGCCACCAATTCTGCATTCACTAGCCATACAGACAGAATGCCACCAGTTCTGCATTCACTAGCCATACAGATAGAATGCCACCAATTCTGCATTCACTATCCATACAGACAGAATGCCACCAATTCTGCATTCACTATCCATACAGACAGAATGCCACCAATTCTGCATTCAGTAGGCATATAGACAGAATGCCACCAATTTTAATGAACTAGAGGAAATGTGATAAAGAACTGAAGGATGCTGCTTGAGTAACAGAATGATAGCCAACATGGGATTAGAAGAAAGACAAAGGAAATGAAATCTGACCTAGATCCAAAGAGCAATTAGGAATAGGCTTTTTTCCTTTCCTTTCCTTTTCTTTTTTAAGAAGAGAATCGGGGTAATGAAAGACTATTATGAGAGAAACTGTTTCCCTTCTTCTTAAGTCTTGTTTAGCCAGCTATGCTGACTAGCTTTATGCCACCCTGATGTAAGCTAGAGTCACCTGGAAAGAGGGAACCTCGGTTAAGAAAATTCCCCTACCAGATTGGCTGTAAGATACAGTATTTGGGACATTTTTGTGACTGATGGCTGTGGGAATCCCAGGTCACTGTAGGCATGGCCACCATTGGCTGGTGGCCCTGCATGGTATGAGAAAGCACGCTGAGCAAGCCATGCAGAGGAAGCTAGAGGAACCACCCTCATGGTTCTGATTCTGTACTGCTTCTAGGATCCTGCCTGCCTTAAGTTCCTGCCCTGACTTTGCAGGACGGTGGACTACAAGCTATCAAATACCCTCTCCTCCCTAAATTGCTTTTGTTCCTTGCATTTTATTACAAAAACAGAAACCCTAACTAAGAACTAGACATGGTGGTGTGTTATTATATACTCACAGTTTCTGTGAGGCTAATGTCTGAGTTCTCATGAGCTCTCACTGAACGAATGCAGTTCTTTGTTGAGTATGACTTCTGTGATGTCTGTCATAGTGTCTGGTATGTAGTTGGAACTCAGTATTTGTTCAGTGAATGTGATAACAGAATGGAAAAGTGTAACAATATGGACATGAGCTAAAAGATGTTCCTCACAGCAGAAACATCGCAGCCCATCCCCAGAGAACTTGAGGAGGGTGGGTTGGGGAAGGCATAGGAAGGGTGTTTGGAGGAAGCTGAGAGCTCGAGAAAAGTGCCTCTGCTTCTCTGTGATAAGCTGAGCGAAAGAAGTCATGGCCAGCAGAATTGCAATCTGAATGCAGAGTAGACGTTTCAGCAAATAGAGAAGGTACCGAATATGCTTGTGTAGCTTCACTGAAGAGACAGCAGAGGCTAGCAGGGGGGCGGGTAAAGGTGACAACACAGATGTACAACTCCATCATCCAACATGCCATCCCCTCTCCCTTCTCACCCCATCCAACAGACATAAGCACTGTAGTTACATAGTCTATACCTGAGATGTTATTCTGTATATATGTTTCTCATACTGGTTAGTAAAGCACTGTGGCCAATAGAAAACTAGATAGGCGGGGCTAGGAGACTAGGAGGAAGAAAGAGGAAGTAGAAGGCGGAGCAAGATGTAGCCCGGGGAAGGAGCAGGACGCCTGCCGCGCTGCTCCCCGATAAGACGACCACGTGGAAATACTTAGATAAGTAGAAATGGGTTAATAATTAAGACAGAGCTAGCCCATAAACAGTAATGGTAATTGGCCAACAGGATTGTATCAAATATAGAGTCTCCTGCATGTTATTGGGGGCCGGCACGCCAGACCAGCGGCGGGCGGGCTGGCGGAAACTTACATGCTACATATACCTATCCCAGAAATGAGGTTGATGGTTGATTCATTCACCCTCGTTCAGATAGGGAGGATCATGGGGCTGGTATGGTGGTTTTCTCTTTAATCCCAGTACTGGAAGGCAGGGGCAGGCTGATCTCAGTAAGTTCAAGGCCAGCCTGCCTAGGTAGTGAGTAACAAAACACACAGGGCTATGTATAGAGACCCTGCCTCGAAAAACAAGAGACTCATTGGAATGATCTGTAGAAGATAAAGGTGACCTACGTTAGCCCATATTATTGGAATCTGTAGACAGTAAAGGTGACTTATATTAGCTCACATCAGAGGTATGTTGTTGATACTAATTAAACAGAGTTCTGAATATGTTTTAATGGATTAATTACAACAGTTTTTTATGATATCAGCAAATTCTGAATAATTAAAAAAGCCATATGAAGGCTTAGGATTTAGCTTCTTGGTTGACCAGTTACTAGGCAAGCTTTGGGTTCCATCCTCTGGAGATGGAGAAAAAACTATATGTATTTTCACTGTTGTAGATATAAAACAAAGTACAAACTACATATAACATTCAAGACATTTAAATTGAAGCAGTTTTTTGTTTGCTTGCCTTTTGTTTTTGTTTTTCCAAGACAGGGTTTCTCTGTAATATTTTGAAGCCTGTCCTGGGACTCGCTGTGTAGACCAGGCTGGCCTCCAACTCACCGAGATCCACCTGACTCTGCCTCCTGAATGCTGGATTAAAGGCGTGTGCCACCAACACCCGGCTGTTTGAAAATATTTTAATAAAATCTATTTCTTTGTCTACACACTGCTAGCTACTTCTCTATAAATGAAAGGTCTAGAGACGGCTATTGTTTGTGAAGGTCCTTTAAATGCTTTGCCTTATTGGAATATTTCTTTAACTTTTAAAATGTCCTGAGCATGTAGGATTTTTATGTTAGCACCAAAGAGTTTATACTCAAAAGCTTCAGCATAAATGTGCATAATTTACAGGCCTCGAGGGTGTGATGTAAGTCAGGCAACACTTTGGATGGACAAATGCATTGGAAGCTAGTGAATTGCATGTTTGTCGTTATTGACTTCAGGATGGCCTTGTTAAGGCTGATATGGAGAAACTGACATTTTATGCAGTGTCTGCACCAGAGAAGCTCGATCGAATCGGCGCCTATCTGGCAGAAAGGCTGAGCAGGGATGTTGTCAGGCATCGCTCTGGGTAAGAACACTGAGTGCTGCTCATAACCTCCTATCTTTGTAAAGTCATTTCTAAGCAAAGTTGTCTTGTAAATGTGTGTGCCAAGTAGTCAGGCAAAAACAGTACACAGAGGATAAAACCTTAAAACAGTGTGGGAAGTCTGAGACACTATGGTTGCTGCAGCTTCTTTTCCCTATGTCTCAGGTTTATGTGGGGTGCATGTTATGAACCATTGCTGTGAGTTTTATCATCAATTGGTTTTGTTGACTTCTATTGGAAAATAGTTTTGAAAGTGTGGTGCTGTTTAAAAGTCTATGTCTGAATTGAAAACAAACCCAGATCCTGTTGCCGGGTGTTTTGACCTGTCTTACCTTCAGAGGGGTGGACATGAGTCATGTCAGCATTCGTTTGTACCATTGTCTGTTGATAAAGAAATCCCATCTTCACCATCCTGTACTTGAAAAGTTACAGCTTTGCAGTTTGCATTGAAGATACTTCCTGTTGTGACATTTTAACCACCCTAGTTTCTTAGGGTACTCTGTTCTCTAAGCCATACATTGCCTTGTTTAATAGTTAACTAAAGTGGACTCTAAATTGTATTATATGAAATCTTTTAAACCTGTTGATTTATAAAGTTCATTTTATTGAGATATTCCTGTATATTGCTCTGTTGTTGCCAGCACTATTTTATCTATGAATATAATTTATATTTTATTTACAAATATAAATTATGTTGGAGACAGAAATGAATTGTAACTATTTAGAACGTATACAAATAAATATGATAAAAAAAAAACATGGAAGGTATTCATGGTGTCCAAGGCAAATTTCACAAAGGTAATGGCACAGTCGCTCTTAGCTTTCCAGGAAGAAATGCAGTAATGCAGCCTAGCTTTGGTGGATGAGGACTCGCATATATAAACTTAGGTGTTACTTAGTTTACTTTGCCGTACTATGTTCTGTGCATCTAAATAAGTCTAATTATTCCAGTGAAAAGCATTAGCAATTAAGAGTGCTTGAAATACTTTGATACTCTTTTCCCTTTAATTTAGGTATGTTCTAATTGCTATGGAGGCGTTGGACCAGCTTCTTATGGCCTGCCATTCTCAAAGCATCAAGCCATTTGTAGAAAGCTTCCTTCATATGGTAGCAAAGCTCCTGGAATCAGGGGAACCAAAGCTTCAAGTTCTTGGAACAAATTCTGTAAGCAAAGCTATTATTTTCTTACAAAGTTTAATGGGTGTATCTAGAATTAACCTCTTCTTAGAATGAGTCTGTCTGATGGAAGGCAGTTTCCCAGGCAGGGCATGTGGACAACCAGTAAGGCCGTGATTAACACTCCTGTCCCTAGCGTTGTTTCTCTTCATAGAACCCGTGGTCCTAACCTATCATCCCGGAACCCCTGCTTCCTCTAAGCGAGTCTGTTCCTGTCAGTTTTGTTTCTCTGACTTTGACTGTTACAGTGCTAACCTTGTACACTATTGTTTTATTTTACTACTTTTCCGAAAGCAAGAGCTTTATTGAGCTATATCTGGTTTATCATTAACAGTCACACAGTTTTCATAAGACTCAATGATTACACTGTTTAGCATATATCACCAGAGTGGAAAACCTATCTCTGTGCATAGACTTGTGGACCAATGTTCATAATAGCCAAACAGTGAACAAGGTCCTGATGTCCATGGTTAGATGAATAGATAAATTAGAGTGTGGAGTGCTGTTTCATTCCTGTTTTATCTTTCTGTTTCCACTAAAGCTTCTTCACATTATAGGCTTTAAATGTCTATCCAAATCCTTTTTCTAATATTAGATTGCGTTAAAAAAATCTTCATCTCTTCTTGATATTGTCTTTTATCAGATATATGTAACTTGCAGTATTTTTTCTAGTTTTGCAGTTATTAAGTTGCTGAATTTTTTTAATTTTGATAAAGACTTTTTTTTTAATTTTTTGGTGCTTTTAGTATGCTTTATAAGAAACAAATGCCTAATCTGTGGTCAGGGATTTACCCCTTGTATAGTTCAGTTCTGTTATCTACTTTGTGTTATTTTACATATAATTGCATATGAGTTAGGGGTTCTGCATTATCCATGTATTTATTCAGATATCCCATTATTATTTGTTGAATGTAGTCTTTTTTCCCCCCTAGTACTTAGCTATGAAACTAGTGTTTGCGTTTCTCTCCTTAGCCTATTTCTGAATTGTTTCTACTCATTACTTTGTTTTAAAACATAGTTTTTAAATGAAAGATGAAAGATAGCATGTGATGATGATGAAACTCAAGTAGTGAAGTTTTAGTCTTTCATTTCTGCTTATATTCTTATATTTTCTGTGTTTCTGGGGAAGCTTAAGTTATACAACCTATGTGAGTATTTTGTATCCCCACCCACAGTTTACTAAAAACTGCTAGAATCACGATTTGTTGTTGTTTAGACATTGTCTTAATTACTGCTCTATTGATGTGAAAAGACAGTGTGACTAAGGCAGCTTACAGAAGAAAACATTTAATTGGGAGCTTTCTACAGTTTCAGAGGGTTAGTCTGTGATCATCCTGGCAGGAAGCTGACAGGCATGCCATGGAGCAGTAGCTGAGACCTTTATATCCTGATCCACATGCAGCAGGCAGAGAGATTGACTGACCTGGCCCGGGCTTTTGAAACCTCAGAGCCCACTCCGAGTTACATGCCTCCTCCAACAAGGCCGCACCACCTAATCTTTCCCTAACAGTTCTTCTAACCAGGGACCGAGCATTCAGACATGGTCACCTGTGGGGACCATTCTCATTCAAACCATCACAGACAGTTTCAGGTACAGGAAGAGGTAATGTAGACCGTGACTCCCTCTGTGGAGCTGAGTCCAGTGGGCCTGGTTCGTGTTGCATGTGGACTTCTAGCCTTGCAGTTTAGGCAATTTAGCTAAGCTTTGCTCAGTTTCTCATCTGTGCCTGATTAGGGTTCTCTATGTGTGAAGCTCGCAGGGCATGGCACAGCATTACAGGAGCTAGAATATAGTAATTCAAACCCTGTCATGATTTTGTCCGTTTACCTCACAGGTAGAGTGGATATTTCCAGACGCAGTTAGGTGATGTGATGAGTTTGCTTTCAGGCATGAACTCCTAGAAGTTTCTCCTGTTGCCTTTACAATTAGATGAGGAAGTTTAGGGGCAATGACTTAACAGCTGGGTAGGCGGGGACCGTGTGCATTCCCGCACGTTTCTTTACTTAGCCAGCAATGCCGTTAGTATTACTTTAATGAGTCGTTGGGCAAAAGACAAAAACTCTCATAACCTACCTTGGTGAATATAGTAAATCAAATCCTGAGAGTCTAATTTTAATTTTGCAGTGGTGCTGAGTATATTATTGATATTATTATTATTGATTTACTATGTTAACATTTATTCATGGTCTTTGTATATTTTATTCTGATTTGTGCCATTTACTTCTTTATGATGATGGTTCAGTATGATAATAATAGACAGAATTTCCTTAGGTTGTTCTTTGTGTCAGAAAGTTATGCTAGGGAAAAAAAGACATGAAGTTGGGAGAAGGTATAGGGTACTAGGGATAGATCTGGAAGGAGTGGATGGTGAATATGATTAAAATATATCAAATTCATATAAAATCCT
This sequence comes from Cricetiscus sungorus, assembly GCA_030556225.1. Classification (NCBI taxonomy): domain Eukaryota; kingdom Metazoa; phylum Chordata; class Mammalia; order Rodentia; family Cricetidae; genus Cricetiscus; species Cricetiscus sungorus. Next base: position 41,188,940 of record JANBXA010000366.1, read on the forward strand.
CAAAGAATTAATGAAATATATTAAACACTTTAAATTTAAAAAGAAATTGTAACAGAAACTTATTCTTACTCCCTTTTTTCTTGTAAATAGCTTCAAAAATAAGTATACTAATTTCATTATACCCATATATACATTGATTCAAAAATGTTTAAGATATTCATAAAATAATTATAGTAGATACACTTGCATTCCTGATTAGAAATCAGAAATGCTCCAAAGGTCACGGTTTAGTTCAAACTTGGAAATGATATTCCTGTCTCATGTATGAGGAATCCCAGTTAAATAACTTGTCAATAGTCAAACAGGAGAATTCAGCAGCTCCATGTCTCGACCCAGAGCCTGTGTTCATAGACGGTGTACTGTAGAAATACTCCAGCAGCTTTATGTACTGCGACTCGGGGAAAGTACACATCACTTTGATGCTTTTACTTAGCTGACCCTCTGCACTATTGAGCCCCATCCCTAATCTTAGTGATGCTCTTTAAATACTGTTGAAAGCTACTGAGAGGGAGCAGTCAGTGAAATTAGTCATTACAGTAAAACATTGATCCTCTCCGAGGGAGGGGCACACACACCTCCACCCTGTCTGTCCCCTCACGCCCTCCCTGTGTGGCACATGTTGGAAGGCATCGTGGTTTGTTGTGCAGTGGAGACAGAAGTATGGGTGTAATCCAGAAGTGGGAATACTGCTCAGCATCCTGCAGCCTCTGGAGAAAAAGCTCATCCAGCCCCAATGTGAAACCCTACATCTAAAGGCTGCATGCTGTTACCATCGTTACGCATTTTGAAACTTTATTTTTCATTTTAGCTTTTTGTTTATTATATTGTGTGGTGTGTGTATGCCTGTGGTATGTGAATGTGTATAGAATGTATATGCATGTGGAGGACAGAGCTAGACGTAACTGCCTTTCTCTGTTGCTCTCCACCTTATTGAAGGGTAGCACTGCAGAGCTGGGACAGGGACCGCTTCTCTGCAGTGACCTCGCAGTTTAATTCAGCTCTGCATACTCAAGGGCAAGAGGAGCTGCCTGACATTACCTTTGTATTTGTAACAGTCAATAAGTAACAAAAGAATGAAGGTTTATCTTCTGGAACGTCTCCCTTACATTTAAGGAAGGACTGAATGTACATTTTAGTTTGGTTTCTACTTCTTTTTCTGTATTTTAAAAGTGATCTGTTCATTATAGCCAATTTTAAAAAAAAGTGTAAAGATAAATTTTTCAGGAAATTAACCAGTTTTTGAGGCTGTATTTATTTAGAAAGCTGTATTATCTGTTTTCTAAAGGTCCATTATTACAACATTGCTTCAGTACACATGCAGTGTGTGGTGTTCCATGTGTCATCGCGTATTTGGGTGTTGCTTGTTAGTATAATAGATAAGGAGGGTAAATGTGTTTACTCGCTTTTAAAAGGTGACATCTCTTGTTTGTGTTGTTGTTTTTGTTTTTTAGTTTGTCAAATTTGCAAATATTGAAGAAGATACACCATCCTATCATAGACGTTATGACTTCTTTGTATCTCGATTCAGTGCCATGTGTCATTCCTGTCACAGTGACCCAGAAATACGAACTGAGTATGTACCGTTTCCTGCATGACTTAAATAAGTGATTTTAGTGGAATTTCTTGGGTATTGTGTTTCTTCCATACTGGATATGACCAGCAAAGGCTGTGAGACATTCTCACACAACAGTTTTCCTTTGTTGTGAAAACACAGAGCATTCAAATCAAATTGCAAGATGAAAGTGGTTGAAATCCAAAGCCCGTGTCTGCCATCCCCCTGTCATCTTCTCCTACTTTTTTTTTCTAGCTCAGCCACATAGACCTCCTTGCTGTCTCTTGAACTCTCTAGGCATGCTACTCTTGGGCATTTGAAAAGATGGGCTTTCAATCGAGGACAATCCCGGGACTTCTGACTCACTTCAGGGTTGTCCTCACTTTACTCTTCCCATCCTACCTCCTACCTCTGCATCTCTTCATTTTCATTCCGAGTCTCTGCTTTTCTGTTATAGAGCCCCCATGTAATCCTGGTCAATCTGGAACTTGCTGTGTAAACCAAGCTAGCCACAAACTCAGAGATTCCAGTCTCCTCCTCCTGAGTGCTGGGATTAAGGTGTGCCCCACCATACCCAGTCCCACCCACCCACCCACCCACCACTTTCTTATTAGAGGGCAGTGCAGGAGGGCAAGGGTGTCACCAAGCACTTGACTAGTGTCCTGCCAGTAGCAGACTCTCAATATGTACTTGTACTTTTTGAGTGGATATTACTGAATCTTTGTCACTCCGAGGTTGTCCAGACAGCTGAGCCGCACATTTTAAAACATTTTTGTATAGCTTCAACTTGTAAAAATCTGGACTGTGATTGGAAATAATTTATAGGTCGTTTCTACATAGAAACAAAAGGATTTTCATTAAAAGTTAAAGTCAAAATGATGTTGATAAATGATAGCAGTTTGAGCATTACTGGTGACCTAACTCGGAGTTATTATGGGAAGTTGGTAATAGAGTCATTGTATTTCCTCTGAAGCAGGCATGCACAGATTGTAACCAGGAGTTTGCAGGCCCCCAGCCGGTGTCGACAGCTAAAGCAAGTGTGGGAGTTGTCTGTCCTTGGAGAAGGGAGGCTCAGGAGAGAAGTGGTTTGCTTCTGTCTGAACTCTTCCTCAGTGTAAGCCGGCCATTTGTGATGGGTGTCTAGACAGAAGGGCACTGTAATTGCCATGTACCTTCCTGGCCGCCCTGTCACTACTTACATTTCATTTCCTAAGAGACATTTTAAAATGAGAAAATTTGATTAGTTTTAATAATAATATAAGAAAATGTGTTTGAGTAATTCAAACATGAGATTATCCTGTTTTTAGGTATTTATTGCCCCCTAGTGGAAAACCTTGTCTTTCTTCAAATTTTTTATTTTTATTATCAATATAAAAAGTATGTACATAACAATGTTATTAAGTTAAATTTAAAACTTTATATATGTGTATTGTATTTAAAAAAATCCCCCTTTCTCTCCTCTCTCCAACCTTCCCTATCCTTTCTCAAATGTTTTGCCTCTCTTTTTTCTTTATCTTTCTTTTTGGTTTTTCGAGACAAGGTTTCTCTGTGTAGCTTTGTATCCTGCCTTGCAACTTGCTCTGTAGACCAGGCAGATCTCGTCCTCACAGATCACAGAGATCCTCCTGCCTCTGCCTCCCAAGTGCTGGCATTAAGGTGTGCATCAGCAAGGCCTCTTTTTCTTTAATTATGATTGTGTGCGTACATGCATGCCTCTGTGTGTGTGTGTGTGCGTGCGTGCCTGTGTGTGCGCGTGTGCGTACGTGCATGTGTGCGTGCCTGTGTGTGCATGTGTGTGTGCCTGTGTGTGCACGTGTGCGTACGTGCATGTGTGCGTGCCTGTGTGTGCGTGTGTGTGTGCCTGTGTGTGCACGTGTGCGTACGTGCACGTGTGCGTGCCTGTGTGTGCGTGTGTGTGCGTGTGTGTGCGTGTGTGTGCGTGTGTGCGCATGCGTATGTGTACGTGTACCTGTATAAATACTACCTGCTGAGTCTACTGAATGTTGCTCATCTTCCTTTCTCCGCGTGATTGACTGTAGCTCTTTGTCTGGTGGGGGGGGAGAGGGCTGTGCTCTTTCCTCATTCACACTGGCATTAACTGGTGCTCTGATTGCTTGGGTCTTCTGTAGGCAGCCATATTGTGATTTCAGAGGTACAGCATCCTAAATCCTCCACCTCATAGCATCTTTGTGCTCCTCTTCTGAGATGTTCCTTAAGCCCTGGTTATTGGGCTTTTGTCCTGGATGTATTGACAATTTTCATATGCAGACCAAAGTATTTGCATTACTTTTTCCTACTTCTGGATCTTTCGTGTGTGTGTGTGGGGGGGGGGTATCTGAAGTTCTAAATTGCCAACTTTTCATTTGAATCACTGAGAAACAAATGAGTAAATTAACATGCTTGAAGGTAGTAGAAATTGTACATTTTTTCCCATTGTCACTTTAATAAACATCTATTTAGTTTTCTTCATGTCGTTTCCTTTCAGGTTCCAACTTAGATTCCTATTTTTTATCCATTTATATTTTAATAAAACCCAAACATACAGAATTTTCAGACTTTGGCAGAAGGAGATGAGTCTTGAGCTATTATCTTTTCTCCCTCCTTAGCCATCCAACTTTAATTTCTTTAAAAAAAAAAAAAAAAAGGAAGAAGAAGAACCCCCCAACAAATACAACAAGACCCCATAAACAATGGAGATTGTAGTGTGGGCATAGGCCCTGGTGCAGGCCTGTGTGGGCCCTGTGCTTGCTGCTTCAGCCTGAGCTCGTATGAGCTTTCTTCAGTTGGTTGAGAGGGACTTGTCGTCTGGGCGTCCTCCATGTCCTCTGGCTCGTACACGCCCTGCACGTCTTCTGAGAGGTTCCCTGAGCTTTGAGGGAGAGATTTGTCTTTAGGGCTTTGTGTTCCAGGGCCTTTCTCTCTTTACATAGTGTCTGACTGTGGGCCTCTATTTGTTCCCATCTGCTGCTGCAGAACGGCTTCCCTAACGATAGCTGAACAAGGCGCTGACCCGAGGGTGTAGCAGAACACCACTAGTTGTCATTTTATCGTATTGGTTTTCTTTTTCAGAGCAGTATTACTTGCTTTTATCCTAGGTGCCTAAGCTGTGCAGTCTCAGGTCCGTCTCAAGGAGTGGGCCGCCAGTCAGATCCGTTATTGGTTGGCTACTCCCACAGCTTTGTGCACCATTGTCCTAGCATATCTTGCAAGTAGTGCACCATTCTGCATAAAGGGTTGGTGGCTGTTTTAAGCCTTCCTTGAAGTATTTCTTTACAGAAATGGTTGCCACTTGTAAATTTATATACCCTAATCTAATATAGTTTCCCCAACAAGCTTGAGCTATAATGGACACCCTTATCACATCATCCTAGTGACTGACATACCAACAGCTTGTGCAGACATGTCATAGGAGTTATCAACTGTTCACAGCACTCGTAAGCTCACATGGTACAAGTGTTCACATTGACTCTTGGGGAAAGTAAACGGTGTTGGAGACCAAGACTACGATGTCCCCCTCGGGACAGGTGAGGGCAGGGTTAGGTCTGGATGCGATGCCAGCTGTGTAGCTGAAGTGGCTGTTGGTGGTCTCTAGCCTGCACCCTGTGCCCTACACGCCATGAGCTGCTCCACAGAGGCTCCCGACCAACCTTTATGTACCTGTGCTCACCTTCCTCTCCCCGGGCCTAACATGGGGTGTGTATAGCATAGCAGGCCCCTCTGTAATGGTGTGAGGCTTGCCTACCTGTGATGTCCTGCATGAAATACCATGACCAAAAAGCAAGTTTGGGAGGAAATACTTTATTCAGCTTACACTTCCACACTGTTTATTACCGAAGAAGTCAGGACAGGCACTCAAGCAGAACAGGATCCTGGAGACAGGAGCTGATGCAGAGACCATGGAGGATGCTGCTTATTGGCTCACTTCACATGGCTTGCCCAGCCTGTTTTCTCATAGAACCCGGGACCACCAGCCCAGGGATGGCCCCACCCACTATGAGCTGGGCCTTTTATATTGATCACAAATTAAGAAAATGCCTTTTAGCTGGAGTTTATGGAGGCAACATCTCAGTTGAGGCTCCTTCCTCTCTGATGCCTCCAGCTTCTGTCAAGTTGACAGAAAACCAGCCAGTAAATGTGATCGGTTTTTATAAAGAAGCCTGCATAGACAGAGCTTTGCAATAGGCAGAATTTGTGTTTTAAGGCTTCCACTCACTTCCTGTTCAGTGTCTTATTCCTATCGTCTCCAGTGTTCCTGTCTGTTGTTTGAATGCCTTGTAATATCCCCATGGGTTTGTAAAGTACTGTCACCTCCTTCTCCACATGTTCCACTCTTTAAACACATCCATGCTTTCTGGAAGACAGTGTTAGGTGTGCTGAACAGATCTGCAATTGGCAATCATTTCAGGTGGTAAAAAGAAAGGGAAAAGTTAGAGACTAGGACAAGAGGCAATTTGAGTAGAAGAAATAAATGCCTTATAAGAGAAGTGAGACTATCCTTCTGCAGTCTATGCAGGTCCCTCCCTCCCTCCCTCCCTCTTTCCCTCCCTCCCTCCCTCTTTCCCTCCCTCCCTCCCCCAGTAGACCAGGCTGGCCTTGAGGCCTTGAACTCACAGAGATCGCCTGCCTCTGCCTCCTGAATGCTGGGATTAAAGCCGTGTGCCACCACTGCCCAGCTCACTTCTCTTTTTTGAAAAAGAAAAAGTTTTTCTTTTTCCCAAGGAGAGTGAGGAAGATGGGGAGGAAATTGGGGCGTATGGATTGTGATGTGTGCTTAGGGCGCCGCTGCTAAGTTACAGGTCTTGTGTGCATGTCTATAGACGTATCTTTTAAATGAAGGAGCGGTGGCAGAGTGCAGCCTCAGTGCAGTGAGCTCCTCTCTCAGCTCGGGGACCTCACAGTAGCTCACTGCCATCGTGTTAGAGGAAGCTACGCTTCTGATTGCTTTTTGTTAGCAATTAAGACACGCAGTAGGTATTTCTGTAGTTTTCAGCATTTCAAACTTAACTGACTTGTAGAGATGGTGTTTAAAGCTCGGGAATATATCTTTCAGTGTCCACCTTAGATTTTTGAGATCTTAGTTTCTTACACATATTTCATGTTACTTAAAAACATTTTATGCTTGCAAGAGCAATGTAGATAAACAGATTTTGTTTAAATAACTGTTTTCTCCCCCTTCCTTGTAGGATCCGCATTGCCGGAATAAGAGGTATTCAAGGCGTGGTTCGCAAAACGGTTAATGACGAACTTCGGGCTACCATTTGGGAGCCACAGCATATGGATAAGATTGTTCCCTCCCTTCTGTTTAACATGCAGAAGATAGAAGAAGTTGACAGGTATTGTACACAGATACTGAGGTTGGGAATGGAGAGGTGCTCAGCAGTTAAGAGGGCACACTGTTCTTGTAAATGACCTGAGTTCTGTTCTAAGCGCCCACTGTGGGCAGCTTACGGTCGCCTGTAACCTCAGCTGCCGGGGAGATCCATTGCTGGCGTCTGCATTCGTGTACATGGACCCATACACACACTGACATTTTCACATAATTAAAACTCTTTCAAGAAGATACTAAGGGCTGTGTTGCATCGTGTATATGCTTTCCTATAGGGAGCTAAAACTAACCAAAATAAAAATAAGAATGACTGCTATTCATTATATTTTCTTTTTTATTGAAAATATTTTTTATACAATATATTCTGCCCTCCCTTAATCCTCCCAGATCCTTCTCATTTCCCCACTAATATGAGCCCATGTGAGAAACACATGTACACATAGAGAGACACATGTGTAGATACACAAAGCCCATAAAAACAACATCAGAAACCATAATATATAAGCAAAGGCCGGTAAGGTAAAAAAAAAAAATGCCCAAACATCTGGACGGTGGTGGCACACAACTTTAATCCCAGTACTTAGGAGACAGAGGCAGTTGACTCTTTGTGAGTTTGAGGCCAGTCTGATCTCCAGAGTGAGTTCCAGGACAGCCAAGGCTACACAGAAAAACTCTGTCTTGAAAAACAAAACAAAAAGAACCAAACAAACATTATGAGACAAAATAAAAAAATCTTCAAAAATACTATTGAGTTTCTTTTGGGTTGGTCTTACACTGCGGGGAATGGGCCTGCCCTTAAGTGTGGTTTTAATGCCCAGGGAAACTCGATTGGAGAAATCCTTTGTGTGCTGCTGACGCTAGGGGAGGTAGCTTCTGGGTTAGGGGTGGGGGCTTAAGCCCACTTCCCCCATTCACCATGAGACCGCATCCAGCTTGATCTGCGTGTAGCCAAGGTCTCAGAGTTCGTGTGTCAGCCCTGTGGTGTGGTGTCCTCCCTGTCGTCATCTGCACTGCCTCCTCTTCATAGCTCTCCAGGCCCCGAGGGAGGGGTTTGATGAGGACTTGCGCTCAGGACTGAGTGTTCAAAGGTCTGTCACTGTCAGCACACTGTCCGGTCGTGGGTCTCTATTGACCCCTCTGCTTCACGAGGGAGCTTTCACGAGGGAGCTTCTCTTCCAGTGGCAAAGCCCCACGCTGATACTATTGGTTTTTTTTTTTTTTTTTTTTTTTTTTAATATCTCTAGGATACTTGGGAGGAAGTGCTGGCTTTGGGTAAATTCTGGTTTTCTTTTGACCCCCACAATGTTCATTCTGAATGTCATCTGGCTTTTCTGTGTGCAGGAACTTGTGCCCTCCACATTGTGTTAGTAATTCAGGGTGAGTGTGTACTCAGCTAATGCAGAATTATCCAGTTTGGGTCACTTCACCTTGGTTCTCACACTTAGAGAAGCCTGGGATAGATTTTAGAAGTATTTATCTTACAGTTACAGATGATAAAACTTGCTTATGACTAACTATCATGGTTTATGCACAGCATCAAAACTAATTTGGAAATGAGGTGCAGTTGCTAATTCTCTGCTAACACAGATGGAATGTGTATTCCAGTTGGTGCCAAGTGCAGGAAGGATTGATGCACAGGTCCCGGATGTGACTATCTCCAGCTTTGTAATCCTCCCTAGAAGTGCGAAATGATATATTTTAGAACCTCCTAAATTCTCTCTATTTTTAGTGCTGTAGCTAAGGCTTAAGATTTTCCTATCTGAAATGAGAGGATCTCTACCTAGTTGGGGACCTATTTTCCAATGAGACCCAGTGTTATCCCAAGTAAGATACTGGAAACCAATTGATAACCACTTGCAAATGAAAATTTAATTTCCTCCTAGGGAGTCTCATTGAGGAAACAAGCCACTATTAACAGTAGGCACCATTGCCCAGCAGTAGACAGGCGACAGACAATGAGATCAATGGCATCTTTAGAGGTTCCTTGTTCTATAATGCATGTCAAGGCACTTCCTCTTTTTTATTATTATTTTTTAAATTAATTGTTCTTATTTTTGCTTTGTTTTATTTTATATCACATATGTGTGTGTGTGTGTGTGTGTGTGTGTGTGTGTGTGTGTGTGTATGTATCTTTTCTCTTTTACCCTACAGATCCTTTGCGTATCATTATGGCTCCTGTGTAGTATTTTTATAGAATTCTTTAGTGTACAAACAAGTGGGTCTGCCTTCTCTTGGGCTCTTTTTTCCTTCTGTTTGTTTTGTCCAATTCCAGTGTGTTTGTCTTTGTTTTATCTTACTATATTTATTTATTATGCCATAGAAGCTTGTTTTCTAACGAGAGACAGAAAGGGGGGATTCAGGTGGAGGGAGGCAAGGAGGAGCTGGAAGGAGTTCAGGGAAGGGAAACTATATTCAGGATATAGCATATGAGAAAATAGCCCATTTTCAATAAAAGGGAAGGAAATACTGGAAACAGAGACTATAGATGCCAAATCATAAATTATATTTTTCTGATATAACCCAGTGCCACAGTGTGTATATGTGTGTCTGTGTGTGTGTGTGTGTGTATGTATGTATGTATGTATGTATGTATGTATGTATGTATGTGTGTATGTATATGTACGTTATTATTGCAATAAGCATGTTGCAAAAAAGCATAAGATAATATCTCAATGTGGATAAAACAAATACTTTTTACTGAAAATATCTATATGGAGCTATTCTAATTGGTTTAAGTTTTTGTTTTTTTGTTTTTTCACATGGGTTATGGCTTTTCTGTTCTTTTCATTTGTTATAGTTAGATAGGAGTGTTTGGCTAGAGGTGTTTTTTCTGGACCTGTGCTCACTAGGGTATGTGTGGCTATGAATGTTGAGACACTATGAAAGTGAGCTGTAGAACTTTGGTGTGGCTTTGTTTTTTGAGATAGGGTTTCACTTACTGTGTAGCTCTGGCTGCCCTGACACTCACTCTGTAGAGCAAGTTGGACTTGAACTCACAGAGATCACAGAGATCCCCCTGCTTCTGTGTGTGTGCTGGGATTAAAGTGGACACCACCACACCTAGCCTCAGAGTGTTCAAGTTACCAGCTGAATTTAGAGCACTCTATTTGAAAGATTATATGCTTAGCTCTTGTGTCACCAAGCCTATTAACATTAGAATTAAGCCTTAATGTTACTTGGGAATAAAGCAAAATGTCTTTTTAACAATGCTGAGAAGTAAAGTGTATTCTGTTTATCCTTTAGCACTAAAGTTAGAGTTGTGGTACTGACTTTGATTTCTCTTTCAGTCGCCTGGGCCCGCCTTCTTCCCCTTCTGCAGCTGACAAGGAGGAGAACCCTGCAGTGCTGGCCGAGAGCTGCTTCAGGGAGCTGCTGGGCCGAGCGACTTTTGGGAATATGAATAATGCTGTGAGGCCTGTTTTTGCGTGAGTACTTACGTTTTCCTAGTTATCTGTGACTTTGCTATGTATTAGTTGTATAATTTTCTTATGGAGGATAAATACTTTCTAATTAAGTTTTTTTTTAACTTTCTGTACAAAATAATGGCTTCACTACTTTTGTACTTATACAGGTAACATTGTAAAGGTAGTACTAGGCATTCTATTTTTATTTTTCCCTTTAAGTATGAAGTACCATATTAAACATAATACCGTATACATATGCAGTGAGAAATTGCCAGTGTCACCCTGTGTAACACATTGTTTCTCTCCTTTTCTTTCTTTCTTTCTTTCTTTCTTTCTTTCTTTCTTTCTTTCTTTCTTTCTTTCTTTCTTTCTTCTGTCTTTCTTTCTTTCTTTCTTTCATTCATTCATTTTTTTTTTCTTTTTCTCAGTTCTGGGAATTGAGCCTAGCACCCTCCCAGGAGCCATGTTCCTGCCCCCCCCTTTTATCTATGTATGTATGTATGTATGTATGTATGTATGTATGTATGTATGTATGTATGTGTCTGTCCTTCCTTCCTTCCTTCCTTCCTTCCTTCCTTCCTTCCTTTCTTTCTTTCTTGCTTTCTTTCTTGCTTTCTTTCTTTCTTTCACCTTGGCCAGGAGCTTGAGATTCTATTTACTTTTCTTAGTGAATCTCATCTTGTGCTCAGAGTCTAATCCAGTAAGAATATTGAAGACCCCACTGGCCCTTCCATGCTGTCTTCCAGGCTTCTGTGAGCAGTAAGTTCCTGATAACGTGTATCTTGTAGGCAGGGCAGTTAAGTCTCGTGCTCCTAAGGCCATCGTCAGACGATAGTTCAGTCTGCTGTAATAGCCTACATAGTTGCTGGGTATTAGTTATTGATCTTTCCTTTGTTAAAGTTCACCACCAGCATCTTTTCATACTCTGAACATAATAATGAGTGTAGCATGTGCAAAGAATTTTGCCTGTAACATCCATAATTCTTTACTTAGGGCAGGGGTTTTTACTTCAGGTTTTGAAGTTAACCTTTAAATACAAGAATCATTGAGTCACAAAACTATATTAAAAGTCAAGTGTATCACCAGCTCTTCAAAACAACTTGTGGTCCTCTGTATCACAGAGGCCTTCTGGAAATGCTTCTAAAATGTAACCAAATTATGTTAAATACATTAAAGGCAAATTACTTCTATTTATTTTTAAATATTTAGGCTTAATAGAATTTGAGCTAGCTAGCCTTGTATGGCAGACTTTACCACATTAACCATACTTTAGTTGAACAGTTTCAATTAGGCTTGTGTTCTCTCCATCTTTAAATTAAAAACTCTTTTATGTAACATAGTTTAAGCTGCTTTCCCCCCCCTCAACTCCTTCTAGATCTCTCTATATCCATGCCCACCCAACTTTATGTTTTTTGTCTTTCTTTCAATACAAAGCAAAATTTAAAAAAAAGAGAGAGAAAAGGAAAAGGAACAAAAAACTGCCATAAGAATCAAAACAAGCAAAAGATGAGTAATAAAAAAAATTAAAAAAGTGCTCAAGTAAAGCAAAATGAAGCTAAAAGTCTACAAAAATACCACTGTTTATTTTGTGCGGCCAACTACTGCTTGCATGAGTTCTGTCCTCCACTGTGGTTTGATATGCCCAGTGAGACTCAACTGGTGAGAACTAGGAAGAGCTTTTGGTTAAGCGGAGGACCCTGTCCACATCCCTCTCCCAGTGCTGGGACCCTGTCTGGCTTGAACATTTACAGGTCTGGTTCATGCTGCTGTCTTTGAGTTCATGTGTGCATCAACCCTGTTATATCTGGCAGACACGGTTTCCTTGAATTCCATCACTTGTAGCTCTCAACAGCCGTTCTGGCTCCTCTTCTTCATAGATCTCTGAGCCTTGCGGGCAGCAAGGCTGGATTTCTTAATAGCCTTTGTGCCTCCTCTTCTGCATAGATTCCCCAAGCCTTGAGGGGAGTAGTTTGATGAAGGCATCTCATTTAGGACTGGATGCTCTAAAATCCATCATTTTCTGCACATTTCCCAGTTTGTGTCTCTGTGTTCATTCCCATGTACTGTAGTGTGAAGTTTCTCTGATGTGGACTGAGTGAGGCACTGATGCATAAGTGTAGCAGCATGTCACTAATAGTCGTTTTACTATGTTTCTTTATGAGAATCATAGTAGTAGGGTTTTTTCCCTAGGCACATGAACTACCTAATTTCAGGTTCTTGGCTACCTTAGCAGCGTCAGGTATGGATTCCATCTCATAGACTGGGCCTGAAAGCCTGTCAAGATGTTTGCTTTCTTCTATACTGTTTATGCCTCTTTGCACCACTCTTTATTGTATGTCTCAGGGTTTTCTGCTGGGTAAAAATAACGATTGTCTTGTACCTTGAATGCTAGTCAATAGGGGCGAAGCTTCTAGCTAGACACCATGTTGACGTCTCCATGTTCCACAACTTAAGACAGTGTTGCCTTCATCAAAAGGGCCTTGCCCTTTGTAGTAGCTGTTTAATTAATTAACTGGATGCTATGACACATAAGGTACTGTGTAATTTGAGAATATATAAAGAATTATACCAGATAGATGAGAGATTACAGATTATGAGAAAAGGCCAAAAAGTTATCTGTCATTTAAGAACAGGAAATTCATAGCTAACTTGAGAATTTGAAAAGTGTTCCTTAAGCTAGATGTGGGTAAATACCAAAAAACAAAAACAAAAAAAAAAACTGCTTTGCTGACATTATTGTAAAGTGCATTGTATTCATCAGTAAGGTGGGCTTTTTATTCAGTTGTTACTTGATCTATAAAGCATCTGAGAGTCTTTCAGCAGCGAGTACAGGACGGCTGTGTGCCAGGTGGAGGGAGGGTAGTATGAATGAGAAGACAGAGACTGGGTTACACCAGAGAAATCCCAGCGGTTCGTCCGCAAGTCTTTAGTAATCATTGGAAAGCTGTAAAATGGCAAGAATTGCCATTTGAACATGTTCATGGACTAGAAGGTTTCACGCCTGAGCCATGAACACCATGGGATTGTGAAAATGGACACTTATAACTGAGTCTACTGTGTGAATCACCTTGTTTTGGATTGTTTGGGTTGACTTGCCCAGGAACCTCAGAGTGCCTTTTGTGGAGTTTGAACAGGGGGATTTTTCTTTCTTACTGCTTCATTTTTCTAGTATTTGTTAGTACTATAAGGCCAAGCTTAACAGTTAGAAATGTGTGCCACAGTTAGGAAAGTGGGACACTGGGTTTTCTTTTAGATAGTTGTCTGATTTTTGTATTGTTGAAGGTTTTAAAAGAAGGTGTGATTCCTAATCACACCAAGCGTTCCTAATTTCTAACTGTTATTTACAGGCATTTAGATCATCACAAGCTGTGGGATCCTAATGAGTTTGCAGTTCATTGCTTTAAGATTATAATGTATTCTATTCAGGTAAAGTATAATAAACTGTTTATTAAATAACTAATAATTATCCTGTATAGATGTACATATCACCAAACAGGTGGGAAAGTTGCATGCGAAGTGTGGTTTTTGTTTTGTTTTGTTTTGTTTGTTTTCTGAGACAGGGTACCACTCTGTAGCTCTGACTGTCCTAGGAATCACTGCATAGGTCAGGATGGCCTCACACTCAGAGATCAGCCTGCCTCTTAATCCCAAGTGCTGGGATTAAAGGCCTGCACCATAGCTGGCACATGGCATCTTCTTATTTGTATCTTTTGTCATTTACTGCTTGTTTTCTTACTTACCAAGATGAAATGTATCTAATAAGAGGACTAGATATTTTTACTGTGTCACTTTTAGTACAGCTGTTTAACTCTTGTATTGTGTGCTTCTTTTATACAGGTGAGCTGGTGTTGGTTTTTATTTGTTATAACTTCTATTCTTTATAAAATCTTGTGAGTGCTGTCTTCTACGAAGGACTGCCTTGGGTTTTTCCCTCCTCAAAATCTGAAAAGATTTGATTAGCTCTTAATTCAAATGTGATGTCCTGCCTTTAGTTTTAGTTCTTCCAGTATGCATTCTTTTAAATATATTATGCTATTTTTAGCTAATCACTTGTAACTAGAATGAACATGGGTTCTAGTTTGCCTAGGGTAGTCTTAATGTATGTAAGAATATCCTCACCCTCAATTACAGAAGTGTCCTGGTCAGACAGTAAATTAGATACTTTTAAACAAAGCAGACTTAGCTGTGTGAGCCTCATGAGGAGCATGCAGATTACAAGGCAAGAAATTCAATTTTAAATTATTGTTGGTAGTAATAGTAGTAGTAGTAGTGTGTTTGTGTATTTGTGTGTGTTGAACATGGGCACATGTGTGTCATGGCATGCACGTAGAGGTCAGAGAACAACTCTCAAGAATTCTCATCTTTGGTTCATTGAAACAGAATAGCTGTCTGTCTGTCTGCTCTCTTTTTTTCCCTCCGTTTTTTAAAATTATTTTTATTTTATGCATATGTGTATTTTACCTGAATGTATATATTTGCACCTCATGCATGCCCATTGTCCACAGAATACAGAGGTAGGCATTAGATCCATTACAAACAGTTGTGAGCTGCCAAGTGGGTACTGGGAGCCAAACTCTGGGTCCTCCAGAAGAGCAGCCAGTGCTGTTAATCCCGAGCCATATCTTAAGCCACCCCCAGCCGTCACCACACCAAGTTACATGCAGTATTTGGTAATTTGCTTTCTTTACTCAGGATGTCATAAATAGTTTCCAATATCGATAAAGGAATGGTGTTTTAGCATTTACACGTTATAAATACCAGTCATTTACAGTGGGCGCCATGTACATTTTCACTGTTGCAGATGTGCCATGTGCAGTTACTTGCTTACGCATCTTTGTGCTATTGTCTTCCTTTAGGCTCAGTATTCTCACCATGTGATCCAGGAAATTCTTGGACACCTTGATGCTAGGAAAAAGGATTCCCCACGGGTTCGAGCAGGTATCATTCAGGTTCTGTTAGAGGCTGTTGCTATTGCTGCTAAAGGTTCCATAGGTAAGTACCAATAAAACACAAAAAGAACACACCAGAAATACAAAATGCTTCCCCATAGTTGTCTGTGAAGTACCCTAAGATCTTTCCACATATTTTCAAATGTTCCAGAACCTGAATGCATGTGGTCAGGTCGTCGTCGTCTTCTTCTTCTTCTTCTTCTTCTTCTTCTTCTTCTTCTTCTTCTTCTTCTTCTTCTTCTTCTTCTTCTTCTTCTTCTTCTTCTTCTTCTTCTGTCGTCGTCGTCGTCCGTCGTCGTCGTCGTCGTCTCCTCCTCCTCCTCCTCCTCTTCCTCCTCCTTTGCTTCCTCCTCCTCCTCTTCCTCCTCCTTTTCTTCCTCCTCCTCCTCTTCTTCCTCCTCCTTCTCTTCCCCCTCCTTTTCCTCCTCCCCCCTCCCTCCCTCCTTCTTCCTTCTTCTTCTTTCTTCCTTCTTTTATTTCCTTTCTCTTGTACTTCTTTTAAAAAGGGTTTAAGAATATGATTTGTGTACAGAACATTGGATGAATACAGATTTTAAAAGGGAACAATTGAACTGTTTTTCTCTTTTCTTTCTTTTTAAATGTCACTAAGTATTCAGCTCAGGGCTGTGCACATCCTAGATAAGTGTTCTGCTACTGAGTCACATCCCAGCTGTTTTGATAGTTCTTGAGATGACATCTTAGTAAACATTCCACATGACCTTGAACTCACTGTGTTGCCTATGGAGGGCTTCAAGTTGAAACCCTTTTGCCTCAGGCTCCTGAGTAGCTGGGCTTTCAGACTCACACTACCACATCTGGTTCAGGCTCAAATTTCCTAGACCAATATTCCAACATCTGGAATTCTTCAGGGTTGGAATACTCTTAGTGCTGACAAGGTGCTTGAAAATGGACCCCCTTGTTTCAGTGCAGGAACTCTAAAAGCTCATGCTGCCTTTGTGTACAGGACGTAGGAAACACTAATGAATTTGGTGTTTGTATTTGGATGCTGTCTCTGAACTATGTATGCATATGTAGCTGTTACTAACACACAGGGAAATAGCAAACATTGGTGACCCCAGCCGTTTTGGTGAAGGGTTTCTCCCACGCTTAGGTCATTCTGCAGTTGACGGGAGCTTCAAAGACTGACTGGAGGTCTACTGCCCAGGGTGGGGCTGGGGAGGAAGAAGTGCTGTGCGTGTCTGGAGGGTGAGGGCAGCATGCCCGCGAAGCTGGCAGATTGTAGGGAAACAAAGGGAAGAGAGAAGTCAAAGAACTTGCTATTTCATGCATGTGTGAGTGGGAAATGAGTGGATATGGTAGAGATACAGGGGCCAGAGGGAGGGTCTGGCTATGGTTGTGTTCAAAATTGAAGTCTTAGCTAAAGAGATATTCTAATTTTCGTTCGGTGGTGAATAAGAGTGAACATTTTAGGATATGGACTTTTAATTCCAGCACTTAGGAGACAGACCAGGTTGATTTCTGTGAGGTCAAGGCCAGCCTGGTCTTCAGAGAGTGAAACACTGCCTCAACTTAAAAAAGAAAGGAAGAAGGGAAGTTATTGATTGGCAGTTTGGATTAAAATAGAAAATGAAACACGAGCGATCTATTTACTGGTGTCTGCTGTGTGTTCGCTGTGCTATGTAAATGGTGGTGGACTCCTTTCTGGACACATTTGTAATTGTATGTGGACAACAGCTATAGAACATATATAATATGTAATATGACTGAGGGACAAAAGCAAAGAAAAGTAAGATCACCAGAACCTAACAGACTGAAAAGTTTCTCAAAATTGGAAATTCTTCCATTTTTAATCTGAGAAGATACAAAATGATTTTTCTGTTATAGTGAACTGTATAAGTCTATGGATTCAGCCATCAGTCGAGTTAAATATTATCTCAGTAAACATTATTTTGGATAGACAAAATTAAGTAGTGAATGAAAGAAAAGAAACAAAAAGGGAAGAAAAGGACATGACTGCCCCTAGGTATAAGTAGAGGGTTTTTCTCCTGCCCTCCAGTTCCAGAATAAACACTCAGAGGCTGATTATTAATTATAAGTGTTTGACCAGTGGCTCAGGCAGATCACTGACTAGCTCTCCCAATTAAATTAGCCCATTTAGTTTATATTTTACCATGATGCTTGTGGCTTGTTACCTCACATCTTGCTTCTTCAGTGGCTACATGTCCTGACTCCGCCTTCTTTTTCTCCCTGTATCTCTGTTTGGATTTCCCACCTGGCTCTATTCTGCCTGACCATTAGCCAAAACAGCTTTGTTCATCAACCAATAAAAGCAATGCATATTTGCAACAGCTTAAGGAGGACATCCCACATCTCTTAAGTATGGTAGAGGGGAAAGTTTATTATGTGTGTGGGAGAGCATATCCAGAGGCAGGGACAGGGACATCTGAGCGAATCCAGAGTGCGGGAAGGAGGAGGTGAAGAGAGTGGACCAGATGCAGCAGCCGGGAGGCAAAGGTGCAAAAGAGATGGGTAACCCAAATGTCTGGACTATACGGGGGAGATCCTCGGGGGAGGGCAGCCCAGCCCCTGGGCAGAGAGTTCAGGGTAGAGGCTGGGGTGCGCCAGCCATACCCTGTAACAGGTAGGCACCGAGCGATGGTGGAAGGACCTGGCAAACAGGTCCACTTGGATATGCTACATAGGTACCTCAGCCACTTGTCCTGGGTTTGAAACTTAACAACAAGTAGAAAGATTGATAGTGTCATTATGCAGGTTGTATCAAAGCCAAACAGCAAGTTCCTCAGATACCAGAATGTGTGTGTCGTGTGACTGTGAGACTTTGTTGTTTGGTTATACAACTTAAAAGTGACCTGGAGAGCTCATAAATTACTGTGTCCTGTTGGCAGAAAAGAGAGTAACTGTGAAGTCTGTTGTGCAGTGTGAGAGTTGTTCTTGAGGACACAAGCTCACAAAGATGGTCTTTCACAGGGCCGACAGTCCTGGAAGTCTTCAACACCCTGTTGAAGCACCTTCGGCTCAGTGTGGAATTGGAGGCCAACGACTCCCAGCGGGGCTCTGTGGGCAGTGTCACCTTAAGTTCCAAAGACAACGATGAGAAGATTGTGCAGAATGCTATCATCCAGACCATAGGTTAGTGTGTCACTCTTCACGTCACTGTATGGTGATGTGTAAGACACTCTAGAATCCTCCATTGCATGTAGCTGTAACAGCTTTACTTTTATTTGTCTGGAAATCTCCATTATGGCATGGTCGTTTCTCAAGGATGAAGTCTCCCTCTATTTCTGTTGTGAGGTTTATTTGGTTTAGTCTGATGTTCCTCATTCTGCATCCATCTGCTTTAACCAATCTTTACCGTGATAGCACAGAGAGGTCACTTTGAAACTCCAGCACACATTCTTTGATTTGGCAGTTAGTGCTCGGGCCTTATTAACTATGATACTTGCAAACTATGATACTCACATAGTTTTTTCATCTCATTTCTCTGAGAAGAAACTGAAATAAGTACCAAGACTCAGAAGGTAATTGTGAAGTCCCATTCTTCAGGCATTGCCTGGAGTAATATACTGATGGGTATTACTCTGCACATGGAGTAACACAAAGGTTGTTAGATGCTGAGTGTATATGATTTGGGGAAATCAGTATTTCTGATATTTACCAGACAAAATGGGATAATTCCTGATTTAGCAGCACAGGGATTTAGGTCCACAGTCTGCAAATAAAAGTCTCCTAAAAACTGCCTGCAGAAGTTTACTTAAATATCTATATCATAGTCGATGTTGGATAGAGGAAATTATAATTTATTTAGTGTTACATGTAGCTTGAACAGTCACTGTTTTATTGTATTGAAAACACTGTTTAAAATTACAACACTGACCTAGTTGGTGGTGGCACATGCCTTTAATCCTTATATGCAGGGAAATCTCTGTGAGTTGGACGCCAGCCTGATCTACAAAGCAAGTTTCAAGACAGTCAAGACTGTTACACAGAGAAACCCTGTCTCAAAAACCAAAAAAGCAAAACAAAATAAAAATCTGAAAAATACCTCTTTATGACCTGAAGAAATGGCTCAGGTTAAGAACACTGACTTTTCAGAGAACCCAGGTTTAATTCCCGGCACCCACATGGAGGCTAACAACCATATGTAACTCCATGTGCCCTCCTCTGGTCTCCTTGGGTTCCCGCCGGCTGCCTGACCCACTCTTTGTTCCTCCCCGCCACCACGCGAGCCCCAAATAACACTCAGAGACTCTGTATTTGATACAATCCTGTTGGCCAGTTACTATTACTGTTTATGGGCTAGCTCTGTCCTAATTATTAACCCATTTCTACTTATCTAAGCATTTCCACGTGGTCGTCTTATCCAAGCGTGGCGGCTGGCATCTTGCTTCCTCTAGGCTCTACATGCTGACTCCTCCTTACTACTTCCTCTTTCCTCCTTGTCTCCTAGCCCCGCCTATCTTGCTTTCTTATTGGCCACAGTGCTTTAATCATTAACCAGTATGAGAAACATGTCTACAGAATGACATCTCCCATCAGGTACCCAAACATACATGTAAGCAAAATGCCTATACACAGAAAATAATTTTGAAAATGGTTTTGAGTTATATGGAGAAAATTCCACTTTTCAGTTTGTGAAATTTGTCTTTATATATTCACAGGGTTTTTTGGAAGTAACCTACCAGACTATCAGCGATCAGAGATTATGATGTTCATCATGGGAAAAGTGCCTGTGTTTGGAACATCCACTCATGCTTTGGATGTCAGCCAGCTAGGGTATGTTCTCAGGTGTAAATGAATTACCTGTTTTAACTCAAACTGTTAGTGTTTTAAAATTTCAGTAATAAAAAGCAACAGTGGTTTGGTTGTTGTTGTTGTTTTTGGTACTAGATCATTAGGCCATTGATGATAACATACCTTTTGGATCACTTAATTTTTTTAATTTACAAATTCTCTCTCTCTCTCCCTCTCTTTTTTTTTTTTACTCTTTTATTGTTGAAATGGAAGATTTATTTGGCCTGTGCATTTTGTGTCTGCACATATGTAGGATGAAATTGAAGCTTTCTAAAAGCTTTTAAAGCATTGTTAATGAATCAGGAATATGAACTTGGGGTGGTAATATTCCCTTTTTGTAGATTTGATTTGGAAATATGCTAAAACATTAGCTAATATGCTAAAATGATCTCATTATACCTTATAAATACAATATGAGTGTTGGGTGTTCATTAAAAAATGACTTTAAACTTCTCAGGAGATGGAAATACTATCGGATTGGATCACTGCATATTTATACATATATAGCATACCATAACCATCGTTCTCTATAGTCAGATAAGAGATAAAAAAGTCACTGTTGGCTGGAGAAAGTAGGGTAGGATTGTAAGTAGGTGAACAGCTTCCTTAACAGGAAGTGCTAACAGTGGTGGTTATCAGTCGCACAAAGAGTCAACTAAAGGATATTCTATTCTTACGATAGTTATTACAGTTCTATCTTTTTATGAGGAATAATATGATAATTTGATACATGTGTGCAAAGTATGATGAAAGTAGCATTTCCACCTCAAATGTAATCTCCCTAACTGTTGTGTATGTGGAGGATGGTTGGTGTCCCTGTGGCTAACTGTTGTGTATGGAGGATGGTTGGCGTCCCTGTGACTAACTGTTGTGTATGGAGGATGGTTGGTGTCCCTGTGACTAACTGTTGTGTGTATGGAGGATGGTTGGCGTCCCTGTGACTAACTGTTGTGTATGTGGAGGACGGTTGGCATCCCTATGACTAACTGTTGTGTATGTGGAGGACGGTTGGCGTCCCTGTGACTAACTGTTGTGTATGTGGAGGACGGTTGGCGTCCCTGTGACTAACTGTTGTGTGTATGGAGGACGGTTGGCGTCCCTGTGACTAACTGTAGTGTATGGAGGACGGTTGGCGTCCCTGTGACTAACTGTTGTGTATGGAGGATGGTTGGCGTCCCTGTGACTAACTGTTGTGTATGGAGGACGGTTGGCGTCCCTGTGACTAACTTTTGTGTATGGAGGACGGTTGGCGTCCCTGTGACTAACTGTTGTGTATGGAGGATGGTTGGCGTCCCTGTGACTAACTGTTGTGTATGTGGAGGACGGTTGGTGTCCCTGTGACTAACTGTTGTGTATGGAGGACGGTTGGCATCCCTGTGACTAACTTTTGTGTATGGAGGACGGTTGGCGTCCCTGTGACTAACTGTTGTGTATGGAGGATGGTTGGCGTCCCTGTGACTAACTGTTGTGTATGTGGAGGACGGTTGGTGTCCCTGTGACTAACTGTTGTGTGTATGGAGGACGGTTGGCATCCCTGTGACTAACTGTTGTGTGTATGGAGGACGGTTGGCATCCCTGTGACTAACTGTTGTGTATGTGGAGGATGGTTGGCGTCCCTGTGACTAACTGTTGTGTATGTGGAGGACGGTTGGTGTCCCTGTGACTTAACTGTTGTGTGTATGGAGGATGGTTGGCGTCCCTGTGACTAACTGTTGTGTGTATGGAGGACGGTTGGCATCCCTGTGACTAACTGTTGTGTATGTGGAGGATGGTTGGCGTCCCTGTGACTAACTGTTGTGTGTATGGAGGATGGTTGGCATCCCTGTGACTAACTGTTGTGTATGTGGAGGATGGTTGGCGTCCCTGTGACTAACTGTTGTGTATGTGGAGGACGGTTGGCATCCCTATGACTAACTGTTGTGTATGTGGAGGACGGTTGGCGTCCCTGTGACTAACTTTTGTGTATGGAGGACGGTTGGCGTTCCTGTGACTAACTGTTGTGTATGTGGAGGACGGTTGGCGTCCCTGTACTAACTGTTGTGTGTATGGAGGACGGTTGGCGTCTGTAATTGTTGTGTACGTGGAGGACAGATGGCATTTCTGCACTTTCTTGGGTGACTCTGTCCTGTACTTAAAGGATCATCACATGAGTTTATGTTCTTAAAGACCTGATAACTTCAATATTTTGATTAAATTTTTAACATTTAACTATTTTAATATGAAATGTATTTTAGTTTATAAAGTGAATTATGGCATAAGCAATTATAAAAATAAATAAAATCTATTTAGCCAGGAAGAATAAAGTTTTTAAATCAGAAAAGAGTATTTTAAATAGATGAAGTTAATATCAATGTAAATTAGTAATGCCATACTTTGTATGTTTCAGGGATTTGGGAACCAGGAGGATTCAGATAATGTTGCTGAGGTCTTTGCTTATGGTAAGGAGTTTAACAGAAGTGAGGAGACATCCCTTAACTTACTAAAGAGTGGTGTCACCTGAATCTCTCCCTTTATCTTCTCATCTGCCGATCTTCTCACTCTTCAGTGCTGGTCTGTCCTGCTTTTGTCTGATCTTCATTATGATCAAGCTTGCAGAAGGCAGAACCAACTTGCATTTGTAGGTAGAGACACGGACACTCAGGGAATTAGGCCGACAGAGTTGAAGAGGTCCAGGGTCACTGAGCTAGACGCTGGAACTCAGATATGAAAATCCATAGTACTGACTCATACTGTCCAGACAGTGGCTTCTGCTAAGAGTATTTATCATTTTACATTTAGAGTGGCAATAGATACCAGAAAAAACAAAAAAACCTAGAGGTCCTCTGGTTTACTGTATGCTAAATATACTCATTTTTCCCTTCTTAAATTTTAATTTAATTACAGTTTACCTCCTGTGTCCAAGCCCTCCTTTCCTCCTTGCTTTCAAATTCATGGACTCTTATTCTTTAATTATTATATATGTGTGCACATAAATGCGTAAATTGCTGACTCCATCTATTGTTGCTTGTATGCATATGTTTTAGGGTGACGATTTGGCGGCTCATCTCTGGGAATATTAATTCTCCCTTCCTCAGCAGTCTTTACTTCCCTGGAGCTCTTCCTCTAGGGCATGTGGCTTTGTGACATTCCCCCATCCATGTTGGTGTGTCAGCCGAGGTTGCCAGTGTTCAGGTGTTGATGAATGAAGGCCATTTTTGTTTACCTCCTGGCACTGTGTCAAGGACAGAGCAGGGACTGGTTCTTTGAAATGTGTCCTTTGGAGTTCATCTGAGAGACCTCTGTTATAAGTGTGTCTCTTACGTAGATACAGAAGAATCACTTTCAGTTTTAATTCCCTGCCTGGTGCTTACTAGATAGGATTTTAAATTCAGCTGCAGGGATATATATCAGTCCTTCCATCTTTTTATTTGTTGTGTCTTATTTAAAGACACCTTCATATTCCAGTGACATAAACACTATTGTTATGTTCCTGTTTCCCAGTGGTTTCCTTTAAACGACAGTTTGCAGGGTTAGATTTCTGCCTGCTCTCCCTGTGTCTGTCCCATGATCCTTGCGTGATTCACCCTGGCTTTCTCTATATAAGGGGGATTAGCTGCCTCACAGAGTGTGGTCATGACAGCTCACAGGCGTGCAGTATTTACGGTTGATCCTGCATATGGGAATACATACAAGATGTATGATGTTCATCCTGATCTCGTTTATATAATGCTCTTAAAACACTTGCATCTTCTCTACCTTAACAGGTTTCCTTTATGAATTTCTTCAGGCTTGTGCCCATAGCTTCTGATAACCTGAATTTATGATTAAAATAAATGTGAGAACTTTGTCTTAGAAGGACTCGGGAGAGATTGTTGCTTGTTGATTTTTTTTTCCCCCCTTGTAATCAGGTGACTTCTGGGTACAAAGCCAAGACAATTGTTACTGCTCTGCCCGGGTCCTTCCTTGATCCTCTGTTATCACCATCCCTCATGGAAGACTATGAGCTGAGACAGCTAGTCTTGGAAGTAATGCACAACCTCATGGATCGCCATGACAACAGAGCAAAGCTCCGCGGCATCAGGTGATTCTGGGCTTCATGAGGCAGTGTGTGTGTGTGTGCCTGTGTGTGCCTGTGTGTGTGTGTGTGTGTGTGTGTGTGTGCGCGCCTGTGTGTGTCTGTGTGTGTGTGTGTGTGTGTGTGCCTGTGTGTGTCTGTGTGTGTGTGTGTGTGTGTGTGTGCCTGTGTGTGCCTGTGTGTGCCTGTGTGTGCCTGTGTGTGTGTGTGTGCCTGTGTGCGCCTGTGTGTGTCTGTGCCTGTGTGCACCTTTGTGTGTCTGTGTGTGTCTGTGTGTGTGTGTGTGCCTGTGTGCGCCTGTGTGTGTCTGTGCCTGTGTGTGCCTGTGTGTGCCTGTGTGTGTGTGTGTGTGTGTGTGTGCGCGCCTGTGTGTGTCTGTGCCTGTGTGCGCCTGTGTGTGTCTGTGTGTGTGTGGGGGGGTCAGTGTGTTATAGTTTGTGTGTGTCTGTGTGTTATAGTCTGTGGGGGGGGTCAGTGTGTTATAGTCTCTGTGTGTGTGTGTGTGTGTCTGTGTGTGGGGGGATCAGTGTGTTACAGTCTGTGTTATAGTCTGTGTGGGTGTGGGGGGAGTCAGTGTGTTGTAATCTGTGTGTACATGGAGGTCAAAATGATTTACTAATGTTTTAAAATAATGTGTTGAAGTATCATTCAATGTGTACTGCAGAGTGCTAGTCTAGTAATTACTACTTATGTTGATGTTAAAAAAACTGTTTAAGTTTTAAGCTAAAGAATAGCACTATAAATGAAGATGACAAAATTCTTAGTTAAGCATGGTAATCCAGTAATATCACTTCATATAAACATTCAAAATGTAGAGGTGTCACTGTTCAAACTCCTGAGCTCAAATATAATCCTGCACAAAATACAAGGTATTATAGCCAAATGTACTAGTCATTAAAAATTATTGATTTATTGTTTCTAGAATAATACCAGACGTGGCTGACTTGAAGATAAAAAGAGAAAAAATTTGTAGACAAGATACAAGCTTCATGAAGAAGGTAGGGTCATTGTTTAATGAGTGTTTGAACTATAACTTAGAACCCTTGAAACTGCCAGATGGTTTTATATTGGTCTGTGAGCTTAACTGAAGCCATAGAATTGGGAGTGACAGATGCCTCACTGCCACCTTCAGCCTGCCTGCCTCATATGACCACAGTCCCACTGTGGTCCCTAGAGCCTGTGCTTAGATGTAGGGGCTAGTCCAGCATGTCTGCCCTTCATGTCTGCCCTGCCCTCCTTATAGCCAAATACGCATACTGGTGTACTCCAGCAGGTCTTGTTAGACGGTGAACAACTGTACTGCTGGTTGTGCTAGCTATGTGTTGTTCTGTAACACTGTTTGCAAAATGGCTTAGGCATGATGTCTGCCTTTACACACAGGTGAATTTAGGAAACTGTGATGACTTATCAATTAACCAAGCTTCTTGTCATCCAAAGCTTGAACAGGACATTTGGTTCTGTCACCATCTTTAATGTTGCTGTCTCTGTCATTATGTCAATGCTGTGCTTCAAATTAGCACTAATTAATCAATCAGATTCCTTCAATAAAGTTAATTCTTTTGAATTCATCTTTATTGACCTGGTAGGCCATTTTTAAAGTTACTTCCTGCATGAGTGCTATATTTATATCTTTCCCAGCACCCTTTTCCTGCCCCAGCTCCTGTTGTCTCCTCGTATTCAAGTTCATGTGCGCACACACAAGCACATAGACATACAGCCCACTGAGTTCTTTTAGTGTAAACCATTCTTATTGTATCTGAGAAACAATCTGTTCACAGTCTTCCTTTCTTGAAATTTATTTTGATGATTTGTCACACTTTTTTCATTTACCTTTCCATTTGTTTTGTTTGCCTTTCATGTGATGCCTTAACTGCAAATACACAGAGATTTCTGTAAAAATATAAACAACAAGCTGTTCTGCATCTATGCAGGAAAGAAGCAGTTTAATCAGCGTGGGCAGTGCTTACTGCCAGCATTGCATGTCAGGCTTTTGTGCCGCCCGGTGTCCCGTATCCCAGGAGCATCCCAGATACTGAGGCTGAGTTTCATTCCGGGACGCCTTGACCCTTATGTGAGAGGCATCTTTCTATCTCCCACTCTTCCACAACCCTCTATGAAATCAGCTACTGCCACTCAGTTCCCGCCACAGCCCAGCCCACTCTTCCTCACTGCAAAAGGGCTCATGTTAGTTTAGGAAAAAGTTGCTGTTTATTGTGGAATATAAATGCATGTGCATTGTAATTTTACTTATTTTAAAGTGAAAAGTAGTATAACCAAAAGCATCAATGTGTACTAGTTTTCCAAGTCCATACTCTTTTTTTTTTTTTTTTTTTTTAGAGGAACTCACTGGAATTGTTGTATTACTTTTTTTTGTATGCTGAATAAAAAGAGCCAAAAATTGTATATTCTTTTATATGTATATATTTTTCAATTCAGTGGTGAAATTCATCTTATCTGTATTGTGTTCTAAGATAATGCAGGTTATTTGTTAGCAGACATTTGGTCTCATTCCTGTTGGGATGCCGTAAATAGCGCTGCTGCAAACATGCTTGCCCGTCCATTATGCTGTGCAATGCTCATGTCACCATGGCAGCCCATGGCAGGGATTCCCGAATAATAGCTTTAAATGGTGCAAGCACGCTAGAGAACACCAGTTGACGTTGTACAGCCATTGCCCCTATTGTCACACCAAAGTACCCTTGTCTGTGTCTTTCAGAATGGGCAGCAGCTATATAGGCACATATACCTGGGCTGCAAAGAGGAAGACAATGTCCAGAAGAACTATGAGCTCCTTTATACATCTCTGGCTCTTATGACCATCGAACTGGCCAATGAAGAGGTGGTGATTGACCTCATTAGACTGGCCATTGCCTTACAGGTATGCTTTTAACACTTCCCACTGGAGGAAAAAAAATTCCCTTTAGTGAAGCAGATATCACTTACAGTTTGGTATGATTATCCAAGAGCATGAATCTTGATTCCTAATATTTGTGGTTATATTTGATTACAGTGAGCAGTGGTACTAGGTGCTAACAGTCACTCAAGACCTCTTAGCTCATGATGGAAAGAGGTCATTAAATAATTATATATGTGGCATTGTTTAGTTGGAGTTGAGTATTATATAATAGTGTCCTCAGTATATAGTGGGCACACACACACACAGCATGTTTTTGTCAGCTATCCAGACTATCTTCAGTTTTCCAGTGTAACCCATGGAGAGTATGCTGAGGGAATGTGAGGACTTGATCTCTCATGTGTTTGTCTTCTCCTGAAGGACAGTGCAATTATCAATGAAGATAACTTGCCAATGTTTCATCGCTGTGGAATCATGGCACTGGTCGCAGCATATCTCAACTTTGTGAGTCAGATGATAGCCGTTCCAGCGTTCTGCCAGCATGTTAGCAAGGTGAGAGACTCAGAACAGTTTTAAAACCTGGGTGTGTGTAAGACCAGCTGATTTCTGAGTAGTCACTTTTTTATAGCATGCATACATGTATGTATGTATATCAATCATATGTAATTAAGGTAATTTTATATGTATAATTAAGATAATTCTGCAAAATAAGATTAAGATAATTCTGCAAACATTTGAGGTTCTAAATCAAAAGTACAGTTAATATTGTCTGTTTGGTTGTTAAAAATTTTTATTTTATCATTATTTGTTTATTTGTTTAGTTTTGGTTTTTCAAGGCAAGGTTTCTCTGTGTAACAGTCCTGGCTGTCCTGGAACTCACTCTGTAGACCAGGCTGGCTTTGAACCCACCTGTCTCTGCCTCCCAAGTGCTGGGATTAAAGGCATTCACCACCACCACCTGGATGTTGTTACTTCTCTTCTTCCCACTGAGCCTTTGTGAATCTTGTTATTTTAAGCTTTCTTCAGTTAAGAAAGTTTGTTTGTACAGTCTCAGGCAGAACCAGAGTTGAATCACTAATGCACATTTTTTTTTTTAATTTTTATCATCTTTCAACAATGTTTAACTTTCTTCAGTGGCCATCCCAGTTACTGATATGATTTCATATATATTTCAAAGTCCTTAATGTGCCACATTTGAAAGCCTTTGTCCGAGAACCTCACTTTTATGAGAACTGGAAACACGTCTTGATAAAACGTAGGGTTTTGGTGCTTCCTTAAGAGCAGGATTCATCCATTCATTTAAACCTTACTGATACATTTGAGGCATGTGTATTGCCACAGTGGAGCAGACCCTTTAGATGGTCCCCTCCCCAAGGCACTGAGCTCCTGAGCACAGTGGGGAGAGTAGCTTGTGAGGCGATTTCTAAATAGGTCTGTGTTGTTTTGCTGTTTTGAAAAATATGGCTCTGTTCTTTCATAATATGTCTTAGCAAATGTAACACAGTTTTTTTTTTTTACTTCCTTTGTATATTTTATTGTGATTTTTAATAGCTGTTGAATCTTTATTATCACAAGGAAACAAAAGGAGTTTAGTTTGAATTCTAAGATAGACTCGTGGTGTTTCATGTAAAGTGCTTTGAGGTTTCTGGAGAAGGTTGTCCGTAGTTATTTTGTAAATGTTTACTGCAAGGTCCTAAGAAACTAGATTTTTAATTTCAATGTTGTTTTGTGTTTGCTTGATTTCAGGTTATTGAAACTCGAACTATGGAAGCCCCTTATTTTCTACCAGAGCATATTTTCAGAGATAAGTGCATGTATGTGGATTCTTTATATTTGAAGGAAAGGTTGACTAGATAGAGAGTGGTTGATAAGTATTAGAAAGGAATAACTATTGTTTCAGGTTTATTGTTATCATAATTGTGCTATCTCTGTCATTAATTCATGAACCCTTTTCCCTTCCATAATAAAGTGCTTTCACTCTGTAGTTGTAGACATGCACACAGTCCTGAGAATGTAAAGTTTATTCTACTTTTTAAAATGTGACAGTATATTAATTAATTATGGCATTGGTTTGCTGTATGTTCTCATAAATGAGCTCCCCTGTAACAGTATAATTTTTTTGTTGAAGATTTTCGATAATATAACAACACATAAATTATGGGGCAGAAACAAAAGAAGATCTATATGTTGTACCTCTTCCTGGTCCACAGGAACAAATGCTGATAACACGGGATTCATACTTTGGGCCCTAAGGACAGGTGGCTCAGTACTGAAAGCGCCAGCACAGGATAACCGCAACGGGAAGAGAGCAGGGCGCCCTTGTGACTGGACATGGGGCGTCCTGTCACCATGCTGGCCCTGTCCTTTATAGCTGCTCTCAGCTGTGTTTCTCTCTGCTTACATTTCACTTAGAGCTGGGCGTCATTGGCGCACGCCTTTAATCCCAGCACTCGGGAGGTAGAGGCAGGCGGATCTCTATGAATCTGAAGCCAGCCTGGTCTACAGTGCGAGTTCCAGGACAGGTTCCAAAACAATACAGAGGAAACCCTGCCTGGAAAAACCAATAAATAAATAAATAAAAATAAAACATTTCACTTAGTGTGAAAAATAAAAACTGAGTCTAGTTTTCTTCATCCTGTCATGTTCAGTAGTGTTCAGACATTAGCAGAGTGACAAGGCTAGGTTTACTAGTGAAGTGTGACAGGGCAGGGCTCTGACACCAGGGACTCGGCCACTTAAATCACATGAACTTTTCTATCATCCCCAGGTAACCTGTACTTCTGTCTGAAACACTGAGACCTTTACTGTAGGAGTCCATGCTGTTTTACTTATTTCTGCTCAGGAATCAATATTTTTGCTCAGGAATGATTATTGTTTTCATCCACTTGGCAGGCTTCCGAAGTCGTTAGAGAAGCATGACAAAAGTTTATATTTTCTGACCAACAAGATTGCAGAGTCCCTGGGTGGCAGCGGGTACAGTGTGGAGAGGCTCTCAGTTCCTTATGTGCCACAGGTGACAGGTATGTATGCTCTGTAAACGTCTGCCGTGCAATGGGGAGGGAAGGTTAGTTTTGTAGGTACACTACCATACCATGGGTTACCTTTTACGGCTTGCTTTTTTTTTTAATGTGTGTAAGTGTTTTGCCTGCATAAGGGCCATGTTTGTACAGTGCTCGTGCTGGCCAGAAAAAGGCTTTGGAACCTCTGGAACCATTGGAACTGGAGTTACATATGGGTGCAGGAACTGAGCTGAGGTCATCTGCAGTCATCTATGGGTGCAGAAACTGGCTGAGGTCATCTGCAGTCATCTATGGGTGCAGGAACTGAGCTGAGGTCATCTGCAGTCATCTATGGGTGCAGGAACTGAGCTGAGGTCATCTGCAGTCATCTATGGGTACAGGAACTGGCTGAGGTCATCTGCAGTCATCTATGGGTGCAGGAACTGAGCTGAGGTCATCTGCAGCCATCTATGGGTGCAGGAACTGAGCTGAGGTCATCTGCAGTCATCTATGGGTGCAGGAACTGAGCTGAGGTCATCTGCAGTCATCTATGGGTGCAGGAACTGGCTGAGGTCATCTGCAGTCATCTATGGGTGCAGGAACTGAGCTGAGGTCATCTGCAGTCATCTATGGGTGCAGGAACTGAGCTGAGGTCATCTGCAGTCATCTATGGGTGCAGGAACTGGCTGAAGTCATCTGCAGTCATCTATGGGTGCAGGAACTGAGCTGAGGTCATCTGCAGTCATCTATGGGTGCAGGAACTGGCTGAGGTCATCTGCAGTCATCTATGGGTGCAGGAACTGGCTGAGGTCATCTGCAGTCATCTATGGGTGCAGGAACTGAGCTGAGGTCATCTGCAGTCATCTATGGGTGCAGGAACTGAGCTGAGGTCATCTGCAGTCATCTATGGGTGCAGGAACTGAGCTGAGGTCATCTGCAGTCATCTATGGGTGCAGGAACTGAGCTGAGGTCATCTGCAGTCATCTATGGGTGCAGGAACTGGCTGAGGTCATCTGCAGTCATCTATGGGTGCAGGAACTGAGCTGAGGTCATCTGCAGTCATCTATGGGTGCAGGAACTGGCTGAGGTCATCTGCAGCCATCTATGGGTGCAGGAACTGAGCTGAGGTCATCTGCAGTCATCTATGGGTGCAGGAACTGAGCTGAGGTCATCTGCAGTCATCTATGGGTACAGGAACTGAGCTGAGGTCATCTGCAGTCATCTATGGGTACAGGAACTGAGCTGAGGTCATCTGCAGTCATCTATGGGTGCAGGAACTGAGCTGAGGTCATCTGCAGTCATCTATGCGTACAGGAACTGAGCTGAGGTCATCTGCAGCCATCTATGGGTGCAGGAACTGAGCTGAGGTCATCTGCAGTCATCTATGGGTGCAGGAACTGAGCTGACGTCATCTGCAGTCATCTATGGGTACAAGAACTGAGCTGAGGTCATCTGCAGCCATCTATGGGTGCAGGAACTGAGCTGAGGTCATCTGCAGTCATCTATGGGTGCAGGAACTGGCTGAGGTCATCTGCAGTCATCTATGGGTGCAGGAACTGAGCTGAGGTCATCTGCAGTCATCTATGGGTGCAGGAACTGAGCTGAGGTCATCTGCAGTCATCTATGGGTGCAGGAACTGGCTGAAGTCATCTGCAGTCATCTATGGGTGCAGGAACTGAGCTGAGGTCATCTGCAGTCATCTATGGGTGCAGGAACTGGCTGAGGTCATCTGCAGTCATCTATGGGTGCAGGAACTGGCTGAGGTCATCTGCAGTCATCTATGGGTGCAGGAACTGAGCTGAGGTCATCTGCAGTCATCTATGGGTGCAGGAACTGAGCTGAGGTCATCTGCAGTCATCTATGGGTGCAGGAACTGAGCTGAGGTCATCTGCAGTCATCTATGGGTGCAGGAACTGAGCTGAGGTCATCTGCAGTCATCTATGGGTGCAGGAACTGGCTGAGGTCATCTGCAGTCATCTATGGGTGCAGGAACTGAGCTGAGGTCATCTGCAGTCATCTATGGGTGCAGGAACTGGCTGAGGTCATCTGCAGCCATCTATGGGTGCAGGAACTGAGCTGAGGTCATCTGCAGTCATCTATGGGTGCAGGAACTGAGCTGAGGTCATCTGCAGTCATCTATGGGTACAGGAACTGAGCTGAGGTCATCTGCAGTCATCTATGGGTACAGGAACTGAGCTGAGGTCATCTGCAGTCATCTATGGGTGCAGGAACTGAGCTGAGGTCATCTGCAGTCATCTATGGGTACAGGAACTGAGCTGAGGTCATCTGCAGCCATCTATGGGTGCAGGAACTGAGCTGAGGTCATCTGCAGTCATCTATGGGTGCAGGAACTGAGCTGAGGTCATCTGCAGTCATCTATGGGTACAAGAACTGAGCTGAGGTCATCTGCAGCCATCTATGGGTGCAGGAACTGAGCTGAGGTCATCTGCAGTCATCTATGGGTGCAGGAACTGGCTGAGGTCATCTGCAGTCATCTATGGGTGCAGGAACTGAGCTGAGGTCATCTGCAGTCATCTATGGGTGCAGGAACTGAGCTGAGGTCATCTGCAGTCATCTATGGGTGCAGGAACTGGCTGAAGTCATCTGCAGTCATCTATGGGTGCAGGAACTGAGCTGAGGTCATCTGCAGTCATCTATGGGTGCAGGAACTGGCTGAGGTCATCTGCAGTCATCTATGGGTGCAGGAACTGGCTGAGGTCATCTGCAGTCATCTATGGGTGCAGGAACTGAGCTGAGGTCATCTGCAGTCATCTATGGGTGCAGGAACTGAGCTGAGGTCATCTGCAGTCATCTATGGGTGCAGGAACTGAGCTGAGGTCATCTGCAGTCATCTATGGGTGCAGGAACTGAGCTGAGGTCATCTGCAGTCATCTATGGGTGCAGGAACTGGCTGAGGTCATCTGCAGTCATCTATGGGTGCAGGAACTGAGCTGAGGTCATCTGCAGTCATCTATGGGTGCAGGAACTGGCTGAGGTCATCTGCAGCCATCTATGGGTGCAGGAACTGAGCTGAGGTCATCTGCAGTCATCTATGGGTGCAGGAACTGAGCTGAGGTCATCTGCAGTCATCTATGGGTGCAGGAACTGAGCTGAGGTCATCTGCAGCCATCTATGGGTGCAGGAACTGAGCTGAGGTCATCTGCAGCCATCTATGGGTGCAGGAACTGAGCTGAGGTCATCTGCAGTCATCTATGGGTGCAGGAACTGAGCTGAGGTCATCTGCAGTCATCTATGGGTGCAGGAACTGAGCTGAGGTCATCTGCAGCCATCTATGGGTGCAGGAACTGGCTGAGGTCATCTGCAGCCATCTATGGGTGCAGGAACTGGCTGAGGTCATCTGCAGCCATCTATGGGTGCAGGAACTGGCTGAGGTCATCTGCAGTCATCTATGGGTGCAGGAACTGGCTGAGGTCATCTGCAGTCATCTATGGGTACAGGAACTGAGCTGAGGTCATCTGCAGTCATCTATGGGTGCAGGAACTGAGCTGAGGTCATCTGCAGCCATCTATGGGTGCAGGAACTGGCTGAGGTCATCTGCAGCCATCTATGGGTGCAGGAACTGGCTGAGGTCATCTGCAGCCATCTATGGGTGCAGGAACTGAGCTGAGGTCATCTGCAGTCATCTATGGGTGCAGGAACTGAGCTGAGGTCATCTGCAGTCATCTATGGGTGCAGGAACTGGCTGAGGTCATCTGCAGCCATCTATGGGTGCAGGAACTGAGCTGAGGTCATCTGCAGCCATCTATGGGTGCAGGAACTGAGCTGAGGTCATCTGCAGTCATCTATGGGTGCAGGAACTGAGCTGAGGTCATCTGCAGCCATCTATGGGTGCAGGAACTGAGCTGAGGTCATCTGCAGCCATCTATGGGTGCAGGAACTGAGCTGAGGTCATCTGCAGCCATCTATGGGTGCAGGAACTGAGCTGAGGTCATCTGCAGTCATCTATGGGTGCAGGAACTGAGCTGAGGTCATCTGCAGCCATCTATGGGTGCAGGAACTGAGCTGAGGTCATCTGCAGTCATCTATGGGTGCAGGAACTGAGCTGAGGTCATCTGTAGCCATCTTTCCAGCTGCTCCTTGTTTGTTTTGTCTTTATTTGTTCTTTCCTTTTTAAAACTATTTTAAATGTTTTCTATTTTTAAATACTACTTTATAAACTTTCTCTAAAGATGGAAATAGGAAATAGGAATTACTGATAGGAATTTATCATAGGGCAATGAAGTGGTTGGGTTTACTATTATTTTTAATCTACTATTCACCCATATGTTCTATGAAATTTTTTATCATTAAACAATATTGTTGTACATTTGTCATTTGAAAAACTGCAGACCATTTCTGAAAAGAAACCTGCCAACTTTTTATATGTATTTTATCTGTTCTTTAAAATGATGCCACTGTATTTGAACACAAATTACATAATCTTGCATTTAATTTTTGTTGTAAAAATTAAAATTAGTTTATTTTACTCTCATATTCAGTTAATATATAACTGAATGTTACATTGGTGGAAGAACTAGTTCTTTTTAACACAGATATCTCTGTTATATGAAGGAACTATTTGATTCCAGTCAGATGATTTTATGTGTTAATTACCAAAAGTAGTATAGGTTATATATAGCTGTCCCCAGTCTGAAGCGATTGTGAGCTACACAGCGAGTTTTAGCCTGTCTAGGCTACGTGCATAGAGAGCAAGCAATAAAACAAAGACAAAACCATCTTAGGACTCTATCGTCATTTAAGTTTGTTTGTTTTGGGTGGTGTTAAGCATTGCAAATATTAAACAATTTTACTTTGGATTTAGCTGTCTTTCCTTCAGACCCAAAGCCTCATAAACCCAGGCAGAAATACAAAGGTAACTGCCCCAAGCCTGCCTTCCCTGTAGGAAAACCACTCCCCCAGAGCGTTGTTAGAAAGTAGCACTGCTGGCTGTCGCTGTATGTGCCTGTTATTAGCTGCAATTTTGCTCTGTGTCCTTATCCCATATGGACTTTATTCCTCTCTCCTTCTCCCTGTTGCCTTAACTGTAGTGTCCAGCAAGAATTCTGGTACATATCTCCACCTGTGACTTTCCTCTCTTTACTTCCTTCTCACTCAGACAAGCTACATTCTCTTTCTCAGGGCCTCTTGTCGCAAGCTAAGAGACTTCTAAATATTTCCATGCATAATTAATTATATTTCCTTGATAGAAATTCATAAAAACAAATAGACTTTTTTGACTTATTAAGACTGGGGCTTTTATATTAGTCTAGTGTATGGACCTTCTTACATGCAGGAGTCCTAAGAGAGATGTTTAATGGAATACTCAGTTATACTCAGTCATTCTTTTTTTCTGTGTAGTAGCTGTGTACTGTTGGTTTTGGAAGTTATGGGCAGTTAAAAACAATAAAACAAAAGTAAAAGCAAAATACACATTTGTATTTTATATTCCCATTGTAATATTGGCTCCCTTTATCTATTTTATGCCTGGCATGGAGAAGAGTACTGTATTCATATCTCTACTTAGTCCTTACACTCAGCGAAGAATGCAGCATGAGGACAGTGAGGTTGATAATAATTTGTTTAATTGGCACACTAAATTTAGCTGCCTCTGTGCTCTTTCAGATGCTTAATAATTCATTTGATTTCACAATTGTTAATGAGAGTGGAGATTTTGCATACATTCAGAAGGATCCATCCATATCAGCAATGGGCAGTAATCACCATCTTTCATTTGCGTCTCACGACTGTGAGACCAACCCATGAAGCCCTGGAAGGCCTGACAGCCAGGGATATAGCTCATTTTTGTTGCTCATTTCTCGGGAGAATGGAAGTACAAAGACATGAGCAGGAGGCCAGGTGTGACGGCATAAATCAGCAACTCAGCACCCAGAAGGCTGAGGCAGGAGGATGGCTAGTTTGGAGTGCTTCTTAATTGATGAGGCCTACTATGTGATAGACATTGAGGGAGGTGATGATGGGAAGATGTTAAGGTGTGGTCACTGTCTTTAAGGATTACTATCTCATAGTGAAGCCAGTGAATGAATCAGTGTGCAGTTAGCGCGTCAGTGTGCAGTTAGCGCATCAGTGTGTGGTTAGTGTGTCAATGCGCAGTTAGTGTGCCGTTAGTGTGCAGTTAGTGTGCGGTTAGCGCGTCAGTGTGCAGTTAGCGCATCAGTGTGTGGTTAGCGCATCAGTGTGTGGTTAGTGTGTCAATGTGCAGTTAGTGTGCAGTTAGCGCGTCAGTGTGCAGTTAGAAGTCACTGTCCCATGAAGTAATTAGCGAATTAGTGAGTGGCTCTAGTATTCCAGCTCTGTGCAAACAGAAGCCAAAGTATGCAAGGTAGGAAGGAGTTCTGTTTTTTTTATAAAGCTAAGTTTCACTTTCCCTTCTCCTGAACCACAAAGCACAGGTACTTGAACGACTTTTCTGTTATTCTAGCTGTATAGGACAGACGTTTGACTGATTGTATAATTTAGTTCTAACAGGACAACCAGTGGGGCAATTGAAGTATTTCTAAAGGGATCACTAGGAAGTGGGATGCGGTCACAGTAGATGCTGAGAGAATCCCAGAGGGAACGTTGTTAAGTTCTGAAGTAACTGTGCTTACTGGTACTCTAAACAAAGGCTTCCCTAGTGGTACTGCTTCTAAAGGTGTATGTTGGCATTGCTCTCGTAGGCTAATTAGGCAGTCAACATGGTGTGTGCAGCCTCTTCCATTCTCTCTCTTATACATACATCACAATTTATGTATGTGAGTGACAGAAGTCTTGGGGAGCTGGTCATTAATCAGTAGGCTGTACAGCTGTTTGTAAGTTATAACTAGGAAGGAAAGTTATTGACGTCAGAGACAACTCCATTAGCTGGGAAGAGGAGAGGTGCATTAGGAAGAAACACTAGAAGGTTGTCCCTGCTAAGAGTCTAGAAAGATGAGGATTTCCATAACATGAGTCAGAAGCTGGCCAGCCTCACTGGTATCTGTAGAGCACTTCCCAGGGCACTATAGCCCAGAGTGTTATTGGCCAAGTAGATCCTTACAGGGATGAGAGAAGGACAGGACCCAATTGGTTATTGTTACCACTTGTAAATGGTCGCCTCCACCACAGAGGAAACACTGTGAGCTGTGCCTTCCAGACCCTCTCCCTCGTGTGGTCTGAGTGAGGGAAGGCAATGACAACTACCTCCCCATGGTTCTGAGACTCCGGAAGAGGGTCTGTGTCCTTCAGGACTGAGGCATACAGGTGTGTAGGCAGCTGTTTCATAGCGGGTTTTTGAGAGT
The DNA here is from genome assembly GCA_030556225.1 of Cricetiscus sungorus. NCBI lineage: Eukaryota > Metazoa > Chordata > Mammalia > Rodentia > Cricetidae > Cricetiscus > Cricetiscus sungorus. The sequence continues at coordinate 41,226,128 of JANBXA010000366.1, forward strand.
GAGCACTTCCAGAAAGCTACAGTGTGACAGTGCCCAGCAGCTGTCCTGACCCAGCCCAGCAAGGGTTGAAAATGGTCTGATTGAGTGAAATGGGGCACACAGTGCTCTTCCGTTTTTCCTTATATAACTGTATTAGCTGTTCTCACATTCTGAACTTAACTACCAGTGCTTGAAAGAAACATATAGAAGGCCTGTGGTTATGTGAAAACCTTTCAACCTTATATTTATAACATAATAAAGAAGTAACACCAGAACAAGACTCTAACTTACCCTCTTAGGTTTGCTGCTGCCGCTAAAGTGAAGGAAGACAAGAGTCAGGAGTGCCCAGAAAGGAAGGGGCCTTACACTGATGGCTCGCGTACTTTGGGAGACTGAGTGTACAGCAACTTCTGTTAACACAACTGAGACTTTATGCATGTTGCTGAAGTGACTGCCGTATGCTCCCTCAGTCTGAGCACACCCTGAGTAATTATGTCAGGGTTTGAGACGCGTTCATACTCACAGAGGCCAACGTACAGAAACCTCTGCGATACCATCCACCAGCACTGATGTTCAGAATAGCACTGCAGTGCTATTGTGAAAAAACAGGCAGTTTTCCCATCTGTATCAACATGGGTGAATCTAGAGGAGGTTGGGGGGCATGACAAGAAACTTACGACAACCTCCAGTCACACAGGAAGACTTAAATTCTGCTGTTTCACTGCACAACACGGTGGCCTTTGTTAGTCATTGTGTATATTTCAAATTGGCTGAAAGAGAGCTTAAGGCTGGCAAGATGGCTTAGCAGATAATTGCACATGGTAGAAGGGCAGAGCTGGTTCCTCTCAGTTGTCTCTGACCTCTGTATGTGCACCAGAGTACATGAGCTGGCACTCAGGCACACACTTGAGTGCGCACGCGCGCGCAGGCACACACACACACACACACACACACACACACACACACACACACACAATTTTAAAATGAACTGGAGAATTCTAAATGTTCTTACTACACAGATGGTTTGTGTTTAGGTGGATGTGCAGATCAACCTTTGATTGTTCCACACTGAATGCAGGGCCAACATTATGCTGCATCCGAGCAATGGATTCAGAGTTGAGAACATGCTGCTTAGATGTTTAGAAAAAGCATAAACCCCAAACTCAGCTTTCTATATTTCGTTGCATTTGAAAATAGTTATGTGACTAAAATGCAACATAACATTTCTGACTAACAAATAATAGGAAACAATTTTAATTTCAGATGAAGATCGTCTTTCTAGGAGAAAAAGTATTGTGGATACTGTATCTATTCAGGTGGACATTTTATCCAACAGTGTGCCTTCTGAAGATGTGGTAAGTTACTGCAAGTTTGTGATGGAAAACTGTTGTAACTGTGGTCATTATTTAACAGAAACATTTTCCTCCAACCCATAAATGGGAAAACTACAAATCTAGAATTTCCCCAAGTCAACTAAATTGTTAGTAGAAATTAATGAAATTTAATTTTTGTGAACTCATTTCAACATCTGTCGAGATGCATAAGACTAATAAATATATTATTAGATTTTTGCATTGGGATTCTGATGACAGAAAGAGCTAAAGCAGAAGCAAAGTTGATTTGTTTTAAGTATAATATATTATGCATGACTTTCTGAGTTCTCTAAGTCCCATTTTTTTAAAAGAATTATGAAGTATAAAGTATAGAAGCAGATGGATCTGAACACCTCCACAAGGCCAAATCCTCACCTCAAAAGTTGCTGTGTAAGGAAAACTTGATTATCATTTTGTATATTAGCTGTTATGTTATGAATATGGCCTGAGCCACCTCAGTCTACTGCTCAAGGGCTGTGCATTGCCATGCCTGACGCTTTCCTCCTGCCGGGAGAGGACTCTGCCTAGTGCCAGGGAGAAAGAGCAGCCAGTACTCTGAGCACTTGGCTCACTCAGAGACTTTCTAAGCCGACTAAAAGTGACAAGTGCTAGCCAGCCGGCTCAGCTTCCTCGTCATGACTTACGTGTTTTCCCCATTGATACAATGTAGCTAATTAAATATACAAACAAGAAAGTAGGAAACTGAGTTGCCTGAATCCATGCTTTCTCTCTCCCTTAGCTTCTAACCAATACAATTAGGGAACAAACAAATTAGATCTTTGCTATTTGGCTCTCCATTATCCAGAATTCTTTTGTCTTGATCTCTTGTTAGTGGAGCTCACGAACTTGCAGTGGGCTTCAGAGATAGCTTAGTTGGTAAAGTATGAATGCAGGCAGGAAGACATATTTTTCTGGACCCTCAGCCAGGTGCTGAGATGTGGACATCCTGGAGGCTCACTGACCAGCCTCAGGACAAAATTCAAATTCAGAGAGGAGACCTTGTCTCAGACAACAAAGTGGGACACAGGAGATGGCTGAGTGAATAAGATCTTGCCAGGTATGCATGATGACCAGAGTTAGTTCTCTGGTACCTCATGAAGGCAGTAGACATGGCATCTACCTGTGATCCCAGTGTTCAGAAGGCAGACACAGAATCTCTAGGGCAAGCTAGTTAACTGGAAGTGATGAAATTAGAGTTCACCAAGAGACCCCATCTCAGTATATGGTGTGGAAAGTGATCAAGATATCTGACATCAACTTTGGGCTTCCACACCTGCACACAAGTGGCCCTTATACACATAAGGGATTCTGCATACACGCGCACACAGAAATATGCAGGAAGACAAGTAGTGCTGTTCTGATGGGAACCTGGCTGGGACAGTGAGGAAATGAAGAAAGGGTGGGTGGTGTTCAGAGAAAAGCTGGGATTGGGTGGGCTCTGTTCTCACTGTTGGAGCAGTACCGGTACCAATTAGGCAACAACCCAGAACCTCAGCCCTTAGCTAGGGAATCATTTCAGGTTGTGGTCATCTAGAAGGAAGAAGCTGCAGTTGCTGGGTTTTGTATATACTGCCAGTTTCCTGAGCCTGACCCACGAAAGGCCGATTCCCAGGGCTCTGAGCATGGGTCCTTGCTGGTAGTGCACATTCCCTTGGGGCCTCACCTGTTCTTTACACAGTCACTCACGACTTGCTCTGCTCCCACACTGAAGGTGGGAAGACATCCCAGCACCAACCTTTACCCTCAGCATGCTTGTGCTCTCCACCCCTGTGCACACAAACGCATGCACACGGAGTACTTAAAGAAGTTAAAACTACCTTCCCCAAATCCACCTCATTCGTGAAAGCCACATTAGTATATATATATACACTTTTATGTGTAATGAGTATTTTGCTAACTCTTTCAATGAGTGTGAATTTACTCTTGTTACCCTTTCAGTAAAGAAAATTGCTTAGAGCCTTGGCTTCTAGGCTTAATTTTAATCAGGAATACAGTGTGTTTTAATGGTTGTGTTTTTATATCTTTTTGCTTATTTTTTTGTTTTAAACTTAATGTGCTTGACATTTAAGACTGTATTAAAGGCAGTCTGTTATGATAAACTGAAAAAATATTTACATGAAGACACTATAGGAGGAAGAGTCTCTGAATTTTACATTAAAAGTTCATTAATGCATTAGATTTTCAAAGACAGTGTGACTGTCCTCGGTCGCATACATAACATACTAGGTATTTGATAAGTACAATTTAGTGTCATATTGACTTGAGCACATTTGAGTTTCAAAGTCACTGGAAAATGCTTATACGTTAGTTGTTCAAATGCCAAAAGACAGAACAGAATTGCCTTATAGGCAAAACTAAGTGGTTTGTAGCAAGAGAAGGAGAAATCCGTGTAAGTTAGCTATTTTCCAATTACTGGTAAATACTTATTTCCGCATTAGTCAGTAGAAGTTAATATAACAAGAATACCGGCGTTAGTTTTAATGTTCCCCATGTCCTTTGCCCTGTACTGTGTATAGTTTGTGGTTGTCTAGCCCAGTCTTAACCGTGAGTTTTGTTTAGTTCATTAAAATGCTAGTGCTAGATTGCTCATGGTACAGTGACTAGCCAGAGTCTAATCTTGTGTATCTGCTCCACATATCCAGACTGCAGCTGAAGATTCCAAAGTTTAATCTGACTTCAACTAGAAATGTGACCCTCGATAGCAAAGCTGAGGTAGCGGAACTCTTGCTGCTTGACTTCCAGCTAAAGCCTTTGTTAAGACAGAGACGCTAAGGTGCAGAGCACAGTCTTGCTTTCGGTAGTCTTGCTGACTTAGACTTAGCAAAAGACGCTCATGAGCTAAAATTAGGGATGACCGAAGTGCCAGGCAAGTACTCATGTGTCATATCATTGCTTAACTTTTGTTCAGAGATGCTATAGTAACCGTTTATTACTCTTTGTGAAAATGTTTTGGTACCTCATAAAGTACCACTGCCCATTTATCACAAAATACTAACATTTAAAATCATAAACATAATTTTATAGCTTTGTACATATTTCAAAGCAAGAGATCTGAGAGCTAAAGATAAAGGGTATTTGTAGGAAATAAGAAAACTGGTGGTTGACCTTAGAAAATCTAGAATATGCTTGTTTTTAGGGCGAATGCTTTTCAATATAGTATCTCCTTGAAAGCTTCATTTATTTTTTTGTATGTGAATTTTTTTTTTTTTTTTTTTTTTTTTTGCCTGCACTTATGCCTGGTACCAGAGGAGGCCAGAGAGGGTATTGGGTCCCCTGGAACAACAATTAAGTAGAGATGTGAGCCGCCATGTGGGTGCTGGGGTCCTAACCCTGCAAGAGCAGCAAGTGCCCTTAACCACCAGCCATCTCTGCAGCCCGTTCTTTTAACCACTATAAATCTTAGGTTATTTCATGCGTGATTTGTGCACTATCTGTAGTACTAAAATGATAAAGGCTCTTTGGTGGTTTGTTCTTACTGACCGCATAGCTAAGCAATACAATGTAATTACAATTTGAATCTCAGCCTTGAGTGCTTCAGAGTGCCTTCCCCTTACTGGGTGTGGTGTGGCCCATCAGACCGTGGAGGATGTGACTCATCAAAGGGTGTGGAAGTGCTGCCTGCTCTGCCAGGCTAACACCCACCTACGCCAGGCAGGAAGCCACTGCAGGAGGCCATCGAACCGGGAAGGAGAGAAGTGCAGAGCATCTGCTGTTTGAGTATAATCTCAGATCAAGCGAGTCAAAAGAAGGAAAAAAAATAGTTGTGAAAATGTTTGGGTGACTTGTGCATTAGTAAGAATATTAATTATAGTCATATTTCTTGTCTCTTTGTTCTCCTTAAACTCCCTTTAGGTTAGCAACACTGAAGAGATCACCTTTGAAGCCCTGAAGAAAGCAATTGGTGAGCTGCGCAGCATTTTTTAGAGCCCTAAAATCTCCCCTCTGCCTCGGTGCTCTTAGATGACAGAGTAATCACATGCAACATGGAAAGGGAAAATACTGTAGGTCGCTGTATAAATGGGCCATTTATATATATAAATCCATTGTTTAAACTTTTTACATTGTCTGACATGTGTGCATACATCAGCACAAACAAAGTAGATATTGCTTTTTACTAACAGACTGTGAAGACCGTCATGGCCCTAAGAAAAAAGCTTCCCTTTATGTTGTAAGACTCAGACAAATTGGCTCGAAACAACCAAACTGTATTTTAGTTTTCTATTTATTGGGATCAAGATGTACTTTAACAAATACTTAGCACCTCTGTGTGTACAAGGGCAACATAGTTAGAAATAAAAGGATTACTCAGAAAAGCCCTGGGAGTCCTTTGATTTAAAAATCAAGGTACTGTCTCTCCTGAATTCGTGTGTGTTTGTATGCTTGTGTGTGTGTGTATCTTCATCTATGTGTGCTTGTTGTGTGTGTGAGCATATGTATTTAGTAAGAGACAGGAAATCTTTGAAAGGCATTGTGTTGTGGAGCTTTGACTCTTAGATTTAATTTTTTTTTTTTTTTTTTTTTGCAAATATTTCTGTATTCTAGTATTAAGGGAAACATTCAAGGAATGCTAATGTAGTTTGGCTTTTTCACTATAAAAGTATCCCTTGAATCTCTGGTGTTGGGGTTTATAGCTCATTGGCGCCCATGGTCTTCGACACAGGACTTTATGACACTCTGTTTTTAACCGGTTCTTACATAGACACCAATGGGATGGAGGAACAGGAAAAGGAAAAGAGACGCCTTGTGATCGAGAAGTTCCAGAAAGCACCTTTTGAAGAAATAGCCGCACAGTGTGAATCCAAAGTGAGTGGGTCAATGGACGGTGGGTGGGGAATGTGTCTTTGGGTGTTGCAGTCTCCGAAGGCAGAGCTATCAAACCTAAAGAGTTTCTTTATGTGATATTGATGGAAATGGTAGATCCTAAGATGAGTGGATGACAGTTGTTGCATTGGGGTTCTGTTCTGTTTTGTTTCCAGTGGTTTTTGGTGATTTTGCTGTGGGTCTGTGTGTGTGTGTGTGTGTGTGTGTGTGTGTGTGTGTGTGTACACGTGTGTACGTGTGTTTCAACTTGTGGCTATAGGTGGGTGTGGGGAGAAGGCCTACATTAAAGCCTAGTAGACCCATCCCACATAGAGGGAAACCTTCTCAGCCTACACACCTGGGGAGGGCCTGGGCCCTGCCCCAAATGATGTGACAGACTTTGAAGACTCCCCATGGAAGGCCTCACCCTCCCTGGGGAGCAGGAAAGGGATGGGATGGGGTTTGGTGGGGGTGATAGGGGAGGAGGGGTGGGTGTGGGAACTGGGATTCACATGAAAAACAAGCTTTTTTTAAATGTAAATAAAATAAATAAAGTTCAGTAGATACTGCAGATTAGAGCATTAAAACAATCTGAATGTCAGCCTCAGGCTCATAGTTACACTTGTGCTTTGTATTCTGGATGGCGGGAAAACAAATCTTTAAAATCCCTTTTTCTCCTTTGCAGGCAAATTTGCTTCATGATAGACTTGCTCAAATATTGGAGCTCACCATACGGTAAGGGTCTTGTTTGCAGAGCAGTAATACAGAAACCAGTAGAAGCTGTGTGTGGCTGTGCTTGTGGGCTGCTTTGCACTGAGCATAAACAAGGTCTGTCTGGCAACCCTGTCTCCATTCTCAGTCTGTTTACAGGGGGTCCGAGCATGTTCTTGTGCAGTTGTCTCCTGACATTTCTAGCTTTCCCTTGGACTATCTTCTTCATGATGGTCTCTACTAACATCTGAATGATTTGGAGTTCTAGTGTTGTGCTTAACTAGGAAATCATTCATATTTACCCATTTATCACGCATTCCATCTGTATTTTAATATGCTTCAATTCAGAGCAGTAATGCTGCTACCAGAATGGATGGGTGATTTGATCATGGAGTTTTCCCATCTCCTATCACGTTATTATGAGATTTACACTCCAAGGTATACAGTACCTCAGTGCTGTTGGTCATTCTGAGTCTGTCTCTCCTTAAGTAATTCAGTCTGAGCAGAAGGAAAGGCTGGCTCTCTCTAGGCTCTCTGCACAGGCTCTCACATTGCCATCATTGTGAAAATGGCCCAGTAGGGGACACACACAGAGCCTTGCTTCTGGCATTTTGTTTTCTACATCAGATAAATCCTTTATCTTTTAATGTGGCTGGTTCTCTCTGTTCCGTCAAGTCTGCATCTTAGTATTAGAAGAGCCTGGTAAACATTCTGGTCCACTTGACCTGTTTCCATTCTGATTTGTCTTCTGCTCTCATATGTAAGACACTTTTCTACCAGTTTCTCTTTCTTATTACTCTGCACATTTGCTCACCACTTTATTGTGGTTAAGAATAGAAGTATTCATTTATAAAAGTTTAGGAAGGAATTGAACTAAAATAAAATATGTACTACAGACTTTCTTTTCAGAGAAAATTACCAAGTACAGAGCAGCATTTAACTCTGTTAATTACAATTCCAGACACTTACTGTGTACTTGGACTTAGGCTGTATACCTTGTGTCAGTTATTTCTCCTCTCCGCCGGGCAAAGTAAATATGTGCTATCTCTTTAAGTTTCCAGGTGAAGACGCCAGAGCCTAGAGAAGTGATGTAACTTGCCGAAGGTCTTGTACCAAGAGACAGACAATTAAAAACATATAGCACCTTTTCTCACGTAGAGTTGCTAGGGATCACTGTGTTTCTTTGGGTCACATCAGCATATTTGTATGGATTTAAAATATTCAGAACAGTGTTTTAGCTTTATCTTCCTGATACCATGACTTATCTGGTATTAGCTTCATCTGGCTTTGAGCAAACACTAGGTGATAGTTAATATTAGCAACAGTTGGAGTGTCTCAGACATTGTGCTGAGTGCACTATGTCAATAGTAATCCATCTGTGGCTTCCTCTTTGAGACACTTTGTGATACAGAGGGGCTAAAGGCATGGTGCACTGTAGGTTTTCAGATCTGTCTATACATTTCTCCTGTTTACCTGGTCAGCCAGAGAAGAGCTTTTGTGCTTTACAAAAGTGAAGTCAAATCATCTTACACCTCAGTCCCTGCTCTTGTATTCACCAGGGCTTGGTTAAGAAGAGAAAAAAGGAGAAATGCAAAGCGGCTGTAATGAGCGCAGCTGTAGAAATGGCCAGTTACTGCACTCTCTAAACAGGATGTCAGAGATTACTGGAGAGTGTGTGTGTTAGAGACATATACCACACCACCATAAAACTAATATGCATAAAAATGCACAATAGAATGGCATTATAAATAGCCTGTGTGCACACACACATACATACACACAAGCAAGGTCTATTTTCTACTGAAAACAGCCAGAATCCCTCTTGCCCATACAGTGTCAGAGAAGGCCAGCACCCTACTGCACTGAGCCCTTTAATTAAGTAGCCTTACTTTGCTGCTTCCAGGCACTGGTTGAATGCCATAAATGTACCTGCTGATAGCACCATGTTCTTCTTTTACAGCCCTCCTCCCAGTCCATCCGGAACACTGACCATTACTTCTGGGCATGCCCAGTACCAGTCTGTCCCAGTCTATGAGATGAAGTTTCCAGACCTGTGTGTATATTGACTGGCTCATGAATACTATAGCATCTAAAAGAAACTCAAAGCCTGAAAAACAAGGCCAAGATGAGTTTTCAGGATTTGCATAACGCTTCCTGACCTGTCCTGAAATGTGTGATGGGATTTATCTCTGACCAAACACTTGTCATGCTGTGTTACAAGTTCACAAACTCTGGTTTAGCGTTATTTCTGAAGGTAGACTTATGCCATGTTAATTTGTTTTGAGGTTCCTGTTAGCTTTTAAGATTGAACATGTATTGCTTTCACATTATGCTGTTGTTAATAGTATATTTTAAACTTTGCACAAACACGATTTAAAAAAAAAAGATTGAAAATGTATTAAGTGTCTGCTGATTTCTTAAGCGTCTCCACAACTGCTTAGAAATGAATTGCTTTTTTGTTTTCTTCAAAACTAAATCTATTCCTAACCCTAGGGTTGCAAATTCTTTCATGCTTTCTAAATCCATGCTTCAGGTGGACGGTGTAGACCTCATTCCTCAGTAGTAGCACATAGCAGGCATTCCTGTGGTATCAACAATAGAAAAATCTACTGGATAGTATTCCCACCTATCTTCCCGTCTGGAAACTGGCCAGGCCTTACTGGTCTTGTGATACTGTGTTTTCTGCTTCAAGCTGAGCCCTTGAGCCCCTTAGAGCTCATTCTTGGAGCACCAAAAGGTGCAGTGTTTTCCACATATGATGTGTTAGTTTACAGACTGTGCTTTGAAACTATAGTTGTATTTTGCTGTGACTCCATTAATTAAATGAAATATATATTTACTATAGAAAAGAAAGAATTAAAATAGCTATATACATGTTCACCTGTGCAGAGCCTATACATTTCAGTTTATTTTAAATGAATGAATTTTCATTTTTATATTGTACATTGTTTTTAGGTCTTCATAATAAAATAAATTCCCCAGAGAATCTTTTAATCTGTAAGAGTTGAACCAAAACTTGTGTGAATCTCTATTGAAAGATTAGTTACGTACATTCAGAATGGTACATATGTTCTTACTAGGGTCTGTGAGTGTGGGCTGCAAGGCGTGCAAGGCAGCCAGGGCAGCACCACCACCTGGTGAGAATAAGGGAGTTAGAAAACTCCCTCAGCACAGTTTGGTGAGCTCACCTCAGATAACTACGCTTTCAAATTCAATTTCTTTTTACATAAAACAGTATTATAGCTCAAAAATAATTTGTTTTTTTTTTTAATGAAAATTGGATGCTTTAAATATGTATTTATGGTTATTTGGGCACCATTCATACAAAAAAGAAAAAAGAAGGAAAGGAAATGAACATAGAATAGTTATGCCAGTTTTTTTAATATAGCCGGCAGAGTAAAACATCTTGGAGAGGGGTCTATTTGCTAAAACCTCTGACAGGACAGCCAGGCTGCTGATCAGCACAGACCTGCCAGATCCTGTCTTCAGAAGGCCATGCAGCTGCCACTGAAAGACCAGTGGCCTGCCCCAGCTGTCTGCCACTGTTGCTTCCCCTCATGCAGGGGAACGTGTCACCAGTTAATGTTAAGCTTCGTGCATTTTTGCTTCCCTTTGTTCTTCTGCATTTTAAAAGAAGGCTATTGTATTTTGACTACGTTTAAAATCTAAACAGGGGGACATGCAAAAACAATCATCATCCACTTGGATGTCATTTTATAAATTAACACTGTGTGCTTTTGTATGGAAAATATATAATTTAATAGTATAAGAAGAGATAAATATATATTCACTTGCATTCATGAAAAACAAGCTTTGCTGTACAAGATTTTGCTTAGTGGTCTAAAAGGGCATGCTTTGCATGTAAAGGAATACCATTGTAACTAGTTTTTTGTTTGGGTTTGGTTTTTTGTCATACCTTTCTCTTGGTTTTGTCAACTGTTGGTTTGAGTGCTGTTACTCTTCAACCACAGTACACTTCTGGGTACATTTGGTCCAGTAGACTGAGCTGGTCTTGTTGACCCAAGGAGTGGCAGTTTCTGTCTCACTCCTCCACATTTGTGGGGATTGCCCTCGGGCAGGTGTGCAAGCTGTGCTGTAGCCAGCTCAGGTACTGACTCTTTAGGACTTGGTATATTTTAGCAGGTACGTGACGCTCGAAATAAATTGTTTCTCATTTCTACTTGGTTATATTCTTTCATGTAACACTCAACAGTTCATTTACGTGTTCCTCCTACACTTGTGACATCTGTGGCTGCTTATATAGTTTCACTAAACTTTACCTGATCTTTCACAATCTTTCTCATGTTCTCTTCCCTCCTCCTTCTGCTCTACCTTCCCTCCACCCTCTTCTTGAACTCACTATCCTTCAGAGGAATACCACCCTCAAGAGCAATTTAATTCACCACCCTCTCAAACGGAATTCATTTGTCTCACTAATGCTGATACATGTATTGATGTGATAAAGTAAGTTTTTTAAATGTAAAATTTCATTGTGCAATCAAATGTAAGCAATAAAACAAAAATTGCATCTGCTGTGTTTAAGTATGTTTTTATTGTAGTGTTACATATATGGGATTAAGCTTCTTCAACATTGGACTTAGTGAAAGTCAAGTTGCTGGGTAGATTCTCCTCCACATATATGAGAATCATCAGAACCATAGCCTATGAGCATGAAGAGCCTTGGTTAAGCCAATCGGGTGCTTCACGCACCTGCCATCCCTGCGTTAGCCTTGGTGACCCCTCTCCACGATTCCTCCTTGCTCTCTAGGCCACACAAAGCCTCTCTTAACAAATGTAGCTGTTCTGCAGTACCGTGTGCCAGCCTGGGCTTGGTCTACACCAGCAGAGCTATGTGCCATAGCCAGCCATAGTTCATGGGCCTCTTGGATTAGCAACTATGATGACAGTGTCTAGGAGCTTGGGTTCTGGTTCAAATCTACCCCAAGCTCCAGGCTAAGCAGTCCTAGATAAGTGATTGATGACTCATCTGCGGAATGAAAATAGTATGCTCTACCCTCAGAGCACAGCTGAGAGGGTAACTGAACCACTGTGACAACCCTGAATTATAGAATAAGCCTCTGGTAAATATTAATGGCACTCAGCCTTGGAGTCTAGTGTTCCCTGAAACCACTTAGTGCCTTCAGAGAAGTTCTGTCACAGGCTCCACCTTGGGGAAGCCTAGACACTACCTTCCTAATGAAGCACTAGATTGCCACTGTCTCAGCTGTGTAGTCTTAGGACAGTACACATCTCTGACCCTGTTCCCGCTGATACACTGACAGTTGGGTACAAATGCTGCCCCAGCCTTGCGCTATGACCGAGATCCTACCTTATGTCATTTCACATGAACTGGTGAAAAGCAAGGTGAGGGTATGGGGATAACCTTTGTTGGGTTGTATTAGCCGTTAGCTTACAGCTGAGCTAGAGGCAGTGCATGTCTAGGCTTCCCTGTGATGTCCTTCCTGTGCCAAGGCTTATGTACAGGTGTTACTTTGGGAGGTGACTGCAGAGCACCCAGCAAGGGGATGGGCAGTGGCACGGAAGGACAAAGCTGAGTCCCTTTATAAGTTGGCCATCACTGGTGCCTGGGGAGATCTACCCTTGGCCTCCTAGTCTCGATCTCAGAGCTCCCTCCTTACAACATGAAAACGGGGAAAGCATTTACCCTGGGACGTTTGTCGTCTTAGCATCCGCCAACACCTAGGTACCATGTGTTGCTGATGAAAAGTCATGTGGATCTCAGGAACCACAGGAAGCAGGCACTCAGGCTCCCTTTCCGTGGTTGCTCCACCGAAGGAAGGATAAGGAGGGGTTAGAGGACATGAAGTCAGGCAAGGGACTTAGTCATCTTAAGGCCTGGGCCTAAGGGTAGCAATGGGTGGTTTCTCTTGGTGGCGATGCTGTATGGCTGCTCTCCTAACAATGGTAGCAAATGCATCTGACCTGTACAGGAGCACGTGTCATTAGTCATTGGCAGTCATAGGCAGCTGTACTCTCACTTTTTAATACAAGAGAAAGGTAGCTTTGGGGTCTTAGAAATAGAGCCCTTTCCTGTATTGCTCCTGTTAGCTCACCTTGGCGAGCTACTCACCCATATGCCTACAGAGCCAGTTCTTAAACATGACACGGGCCATGTGGCATGGAGAATTTATTGAGCTTCTGCGGGGAACTAGAGGAAGAAGAGAAACGCTGTCGTCAGCATGCATTCTCGGGTCACATTTGCTTGAGTGTCGGGAAGCACAGGTGTCAGAAGCTCCCTGGGGCCTCTGCTAAGGCTCCAGTGCATAGAGGACTGAGGGTCAAAGAGCTCACGCAGCTCAGAACCGCCTGCATGCAGCCTCTTATCTTCCACCGAGTGGCCTTGTCCCCAAGGGACCCGGTGGCTTCTCCAGGAATCTGCGTAGACGCTCCATCTGGGGTGCAGCCTCCTCATTGTTCTCCTCGGAACTGGAGGCCGCAGAAGAGGCCAGGTTTCCCCCAAGCATGCCATCCTCACAGGACACAGGTTTGCCCTGGCACTCTCGTGGGTCTGGGAACTTAAGGCTCTGATTAAAGGAGGTGGAGGCCATGCACTCGGCTGCCATCTGGTCACAGGCACACAGGAGCTTCTCACATAGGCTCTGCCCCACACCTTAGCGAGAGCAGAGGGACAGATGTGAGGTATCAGGTAAGGCACTTAAAGGCACTTGCCCAACCCCCAGCCGTTCCCTTTGCCCACCCCTATCTTGCACAGCCAGTCTGGCATGCACTGTCCTAATGGTCTGCCCTGCTTTTCCTGTGGTGTCTGGCATGCACTGTCCTAATGGTCTGCCTGCTTTTCCTGTGGTGTCTGGCATGCACTGTCCTAATGGTCTGCCCTGTATTTCCTGTTAGAAATTAGCCCTTTGTGATTCTCATTTGAGGTCAGTCTCCAAATTCACCTGGCACCCCAGTCATACTATTTTTTCAGCTCCTTGGTACTCCATAATAACAGAACACCCATGCCATCTCAAAACCGGAGATAGCCTCTTATCAATCTCACCTCACCACCTAGCCTGACACCACCCCTCTCCCCCCACCCCCAATTCTCTGGTCTTCATTGCAGTCTCTAGAGTAAATATCCTTAACAATGCTATTTTCCAGCCTAGAACCCAACTCCCCCGCTTCCCTCTGCCTGCCTGACTGTGAACAGCATTTGCTCCTTCAGTGAAATAGAAAAGGTAATGGCGCGGCCTCCTAGGACGGGTGTGAGCACTCAGTGTGCCTTTCAGGGCTTCAAACAGCCACAGCGTGGGCTCAGTAAGCCCAGGTTGTGGAAGTCATTAATCAGCTGTGATGCTCAAGGTAGCTAGCTCCGGCCCTTGAGCGCCAGCCCCTCGTCTGTGGAAAGGGATGTGAAGGCATGCCTTGAAGTGAAGAACATGAGATCGTACAGATGAAGCTATGCTAGGGGCAGTATCTAGAGCCCGGATGTAGCCAGCATGCAGACAGGAAAGCAGAACTCTAGGCAGCCTCCACACTTACACTTGGGTGTGTGGTCCTCACACGCCACAGATGACCGAGAACGATTCCTATGCAGGCAGCCCAGTGGTCTCACCTGCTCCAGACAGCAGTGATGAGACAAACAGCACCTAAGACCAAGGAAACCTTTTATTTCCCAGAGTTCCACCATCAAACCAGGGCTCTCCATGCCTCCTTTCTCCATGCTGCAGGGGGTACTAAGATTCCCAAGGGCTGCCTCCCAAAATGAGGGTGGCTACCACACATGTCAAAGACCTGTTCGGGTTACATACAGTGCCAATAGGATGCCTCCAACATCCCCACTGTGTCAACCTAGATTTCTACATTTTCTTTTATTTTTATTATGACTCTTGATGGCAAATACGCTCATCACTGTCCCTTTCCAGTGGATGGGAGTGAAGGCTTTATCAGGTGGGTGCTTCTTTAGCTTACACAAATGTTCTGTGTCGGTACAGTGACTCCATGTAATCTTCTATTAACAGAGTACTTGGCTTCATACCCGTAAGTCACCCGTGTAGCCCTCAACCTGAAAGAGTATGGAAGCCATGAAGCCCTGTGTGCAGCACAGGGCCTAGCATAGGGCAGGACTCCAGCAAACACAAGCGAATGAGTCAGTCTCCTATACTCGGATCCACCTACCTGCCTGACAAACAGGATCTCCTTGGCCAGATGAGATCCACTTGTGAAGGTGACAGTAGAGATCCACAAGGATACCCTAGTGCTCCATTTTCCGCTGTCCACAGACTTTAAAATGAATT
Organism: Cricetiscus sungorus; assembly: GCA_030556225.1. Classification (NCBI taxonomy): domain Eukaryota; kingdom Metazoa; phylum Chordata; class Mammalia; order Rodentia; family Cricetidae; genus Cricetiscus; species Cricetiscus sungorus. The sequence continues at coordinate 41,241,249 of JANBXA010000366.1, forward strand.
GGATAGCTATCTGGAAGTTCCAGGTCTAAGACAACTGTCCCACTTCCCTCCACCTTTCCGACTGTGGGTATAGCTTGGTTCTCTGTGAAGTAGGAGCAATGGAGGTGCCTCCTAGGATTGGTGAGAAGATCAACTGCGCCCTCGAGCTCTCCCTCCTGGAGACCATAGCCCATCCAAGGGTGATTGTACTTGTAATTGGTCTTTACTCACACAGCAGCTTTACCAATTTTGTGGCCAGGCCAGAAGACCAACCCTACCTCACACACTCACATTGCCCAGTAGCTGAGGTCAATGTCTGCCCCAGTTTCAGCTATCACTCCAAGGGTGCTGTGCTACCTTACATGTATATTTCTCATGGTTTCCGGTGGGGGGGGCAGTGAAAAATGAGCACAATAGTTGCAATTTAAAGTCGGTGTCATTGAGAATCATAAGTGAATGTGATAATCACCTGTCCATGGCTTACAGAGTACATGGTAGTGAAATTATGTTCTTGCAGAATGTGACACCAATGGCACCGCCACTCAGAGTTTCCATCTATAGCTCTGAGTTGTAATTTCTTCCTACAGATGATGGAAACCTATACCTACTCACTTTCCTAACCACTCACATTTCATATTTTGATATGATCAGGAGGGACCTTCAAAATTGCCTCCATTTCCCCCCATGAGAATTAATGGGACACAGAGGCTGTCGTTGGTTATGTGGAGGTCTTCATTATCTCAATGAAGAGTTCTGTGTACTCTGGAATCTTAATGCTTTCCAAGCTCTCTCGTTGATGGAGGGCAGGAGGCAGGTATTGGAGCCTCATTATATAAACATACCTTGGATCTCACCGCAGCTTTAACTGCTACAACTAAAATTTCAGCAGGGTCATCTGGTGGGGCATTGGCCTTGAGTTCCTCCACTGACAGCCTGAATGACTGGCTGTTTATAGAAAAAGAGTAAAGCACTAAGGAGGGGGTGATTGTATAGATGGGGGGATGGCTGGATGGCTGGATAGGGAAACAATATAATAATCAGTCTTCAAGATTCTATCAACCACGCTCCTAGAATATTCTTTCAATGCATCCCATGCAATTGCCTATTTTGTCTTTGCACTTTTGCCTAATTACCTATCTCTTTCATTGTGCAATCTACTATTCCTCTTTTGTTTAGTTATAATCATGTTTGTTTCTCTACTACCTTGTTTGATGCCGGGCATACAGCAAAGCCCCCAGAGATGTGGGCTGAACGGATGTATACATGAAAACAAGGAAATTTCCCAAAGAGTGGTGATTATCAAATTTAGCAAAAACAATGAAAAGTTGTTAAGATGACAGCTTTAAATTTTGCCTTCTTCTGAGTTAACCAAATGCAGATCCCTACTCTCTATGTGGGCTATTGCACAAGAGGTCAATCTAGAGTCATTTCATGTGTGTTAGTCAGCCAGACCTTCTAGGATGAAGGGTAGTCTGTGGTTGCAGTGAAACATCAGGAGATCTAATTCAGAGAGGTCAAGGGCGCCACAAGAAAACCTACAGAATCAACTAACCTGGGCTCACAAGTACTCACAGAGACTGAACCAACTTCCAGGGAGCCTGCATGGGACTGACAGAGACCCTGTGCACATATGTTACAGCTGTGTAGCTTGGTCTTCTTGTTGGTCTCCTGATAGTGGGAGCAGGGGCTGTCTCTGACTCTTCTACTGGTGTTCGGGACTCTACACCTCATACTGGGTCACCTGGCTCAGACTTAGTACACAGGGAGGAGCTTAGTCTTACTGCAACTTGATACAGCATGCTTTGTTGATACCCATAGGAGATCTGCCCTTTCCGAAACAGCAATGAAGGGGTGGATTGGGGAGTGGGAACATAGGAGGATTGGGGAGAGGGACTGGAAGGAGAGGACTGAGAGGAAAATGTGACTGGGATGTAATGTAACAAATAAATAAATGAAGTCTATTAAAGAATGGAGGGAAAGAGAAATCTAGCTCAGCTTGACATGTCCTTTTCCTAAATGATGGCTAAACTTCGGGGGCTCATCAGGAAAGAGAGTCTGTCATTTTATCATGTCACTCTCAGTGAAAACCCATGCCCAGAACCAGCTCTTCAGCAACCATAAGGGAAAGCCCCAAGTGGATGAGGGCCCCTTCGGATGCTTGCAACCTCATTGCCACTTGCGGACCATCCTTCCCCATCCATACCTGTCCAGGGCATCCCTCGGCTCTCCTCTTCCTTCTCTTCCACAGTAACAGCCATAAGACTCAAATTGCTCTGGGCAGTGGGATGTTAGACAGAAGAGCATCTCTCCGAGCTGCGGCAGGGCCTGTGTGCTGTCCCCATCGCCCAGACGCAGGAAGGCCAGTCTTTCACAGGCTAGTTAAGAAGACAAACTTTCAGGAGAGCTGGGACAGAGTTCCAGCTGGGCAGTGTTCCCACCATCTGAGAACTACTTTGGGAGGACCCTGCACCGCCATTCTTCCGGGCCTTGTTCTCTTAGTTTCAGAGAACAAGTCTTCTTCAGTCTGGCTTCTGTTGCTCTACTGAATTCTTTATTAAACCCTCATAAAGAAAGGGAATTGTCAGGACCAAAGATACTCTGTGGGCCACACCCTAGTGTTTAGAAAAGCCTAGAAGCCTGGAGGGTCTGAGCTGTATTCTTGGGTTTTCGGGACAATTCACATTAGCATACATGGTGGCCTTGCCTTCCTGGCTTTCATCACTCTGTTCTTGTCTCTCTGCCTCTCCTCATATCCTTCTTCATCTGCCTACAACTTCCCCTACTGCTGTCCACTGGACACCACAGGTTTGCCCAGATGAGTCCTACTGCCCAGGTGGAGGTCCTTTGGGATGGCATCCAAAGGAGGAGAGAAAGGATAATTAGTACCCAAGTGCTCCATCTTTCTATTAGCCACCCACAGCACAATGTGAATTGCAGCCAAGCTCCTGGCTTCTACGCCATTAGAAGCAGAGCGATGCCAGGACAGAGCCAGGTGGAAGAAACCCCTGGTTCCTGCCCAGACTCAGCTTAATAGCAGCTGAGGGACAAAGGTAAGTTTTGAAGCTTTGAGCTGCAGAGACCTTGTCTAGTAAGGGGGGTGGGGTGTGGATGTCTTCTAGTGGCACCTACAGGAAAGGTCACAACCTTTCAGGTACCCCAGAAGGCTTGAAGATCACAATCTCTAAGTTTTGTTAACGGCTAGATTTTAAGGGCAGAGAGGTCAGATCCTCCTGGATGCTGGCTCTCGCCTACCTTTTCCAGTTGTCTCCTGAGAGCCATTGTCAACAGATGATACTTCCAACCTCAATGTTTTAATGCCAGCAGGGACATGAGTTGCACCTTCAGCTCTATCAACAATCTCTGCAGACCCTGAAAGTATGCAACCTGATGGTTCAGACTTAAAGAGTCAGCCGGAGACATTTGCAGATACACATGTGGTCAAGGATGCATGTTCAAATGCAAGTGCAGACTGGGAACACAGACATGTAAGGAGAGTGCATCTCACACGGTACTCGCAGACAAAGGCGGGCTCTTAGAGACTTGTGTGTTCTACATAAACGTCTCTGAGTTTCCAGACTGAACACTTCCAGGAACCTGGACTACACCACCTCCATGTCTGGTAATCTTTCAGGCCTGAGATTGTATTACGTTTACAATTGCACAGCTGCCACAGGCTCCCTCTAGATGCTCACAGTGAGTAAAGAGGCGAAGAGAAAGGAGAAAAAGTAGGGCTCCACATGGCAAGCAGAACTCCCACTTAAGTTCTTCATCTTCTTGTCCAAATACTGCAGCTGCTTCTCACCATATTCAAGATTATGTCAAGGTCTTTCCTGCAACTTTCCAGGCTGCCTGACTGCATCCTTTGCCCAGGAAAGCTGCTTGGGGCAAAGCATGGTAGTTTGAAGGAGAATGGTCCCCACAGGCTCTTGTTTCAACACTTGGAAGGATTTGCAGAAGGATTAGAAGGTGTGGCCTTTAAGAGGAGATGTGTCCCTGGTGGCAGGCTTTGATGTACCAGCACACTAGTACCATTTGCAGTTAGCTCTGTTTCCTGCTTGCTGTTTGCCATGGAGCTGTCAGCTGTTGCTCAGCCATCTACCACCTTCTACCCTCTCTGCCATCATGGACGCTAAGCCCTCTGAAATAGTAAGCCCCAAATAAACTCTTCCTCCGATACATTTTCTTGTGTATGGTGTTTTATCACAGCAATAGAAAAGTAACTCATACATGAGGCTACTAGAAAATACCTTAAATATCCAAAGTATCTGTTTTTACATAATGGAACAATAAGTAATTTAAAATGAGGAACTAAATGTAATTTCATAACTACAGCTTTAGCTGAGAACTTCTCATGTCTTCCTGATACTGAGTCTTTTAATTCTACGTGTGTACTTACTTTGTGGAGGGATACAGAGACATGCTATGTTCAATTCCTCTGTCAGGGCTGGGTCTGAGGCTCATTCAGCACACATCGGTTTCACGTTCTTACATACGCAACGGGTAGGGAGAGCCAAGTGTGCTTACCTGGACTTGATGTGGTCCTAGCAGCTTCCACACCTTGAAGAGCTTGGACAGACGCTGCGCCTAAGAGAAGACAAAGAGAATGAGTGACATCCCCAGCCTGTGTGCCTTGGTCTCCAGAGGCGTGGCATGAGGCCCAGACTGAACAGGCCCTGCTCACTCTGAGATTTCCCAGGACAGCTGATGCTGGGGTCACCAGGGGACCAAAGTGAGCCTCCAGACATGCTTGTTGGCAAAGGCAGCAGCAGTTTGCAAGGCAGGGGGGAAACGCAGAAAGGCCACTGGTGAGACTGGATTCTGCAGAATTTGGAGGGAAAAGGTGCCACACCAGCCCCAGTGGAAACAGTGTAGCAATGCTGAGAGAAATCTCAATGGCTACCTGTCCAGAGGTTCGCACCACACGTGGTTACCCCTCCTGGGGAAAAGTGGTTCAGGTCCCTGCAGGTGCTTGCTTGGCTGGCTGCTTGGAATGGGTGCTAGATGTGTTTTGTGCTATAACAATAATGCTTTTTAATTATGGGCATTTTAGCCTGTAGCTCCACTGTTAATTCAGAGAAGCCTAGAAAACACTTAGATATAGTTTCAGGAACTGAAAGAGATACAGACCAACATTCAGGGGATGGATGTTGACCTCTGTGCCCCCGATCATAAAACCCACAGTGCCAGATGTCAGCCCAAGGCCTAATAAACAATTAGGGCTAAAGCTGTAAGGAAGCAGCCCACAATGTGACCTTGCCTGTAATCAGCAGCTAGGCTACTGTGGGAGTTACTACAAAATTCTAACTTGGTATCTTAGGGTCCTTGAATCATTGCTATTAAAAGTTTAGTGTTCAAAGACAATTCTTCTCTTTACTCAGTAAATCAAATCTCTGATATGCTGACTACAAGCAGGCCAAAATAGACAGAGGCTCTCAGTTATGCACTTGCTTAGATGAATTTACTATCTCATACTTCAAAAGGAATTGCTGACATTTTTATAGAATGTTTGTTTATCTTTAAACTGTGGCCAAGATCAGTTCTTTCTGCATAAAAACCTGATATTCTGAAGTAAACTTTGCAGCAGTTCGCAAACCTCCTCAAGTGTGTTTGTGTCTGTCTGTCAAGCCGAAGCCACTCCTGACCTGGTCATCCGAGTCTTGGTCTCCACACAGACCTGCAACCCACTGAGCAGTCTGTGGCAGAAAGGTACTGAAAGGAAAACTAATCGTGTGTTTTAAACAGTGGCAAGCAGTCTGGAGGAATGCAATTGCATGCTGCGGTTGGCTCTAGGAGAGCAGTAGGCTGTGGGGTTTGTGAGCCAAGTCCTTCTTAACTCTTACAAAGCTCCTACTGTGTTCCAGGTGATATGACACAACTCTTACAAAGCTCCTACTGTGCTCCAGGTGATATGACACAACTCTTACAAGGCTCCTACTGTGTTCCAGGTGATATGACACAACTCTTACAAAGCTCCTACTGTGTTCCAGGTGATATGACACAACTCTTACAAGGCTCCTACTGTGCTCCAGGTGATATGACACAACTCTTACAAAGCTCCTACTGTGTTCCAGGTGATATGACACAACTCTTACAAAGCTCCTACTGTGCTCCAGGTGATATGACACAACTCTTACAAAGCTCCTACTGTGTTCCAGGTGATATGACACAACTCTTACAAAGCTCCTACTGTGTTCCAGGTGATATGACACAACTCTTACAAGGCTCCTACTGTGCTCCAGGTGATATGACACAACTCTTACAAAGCTCCTACTGTGTTCCAGGTGATATGACACAACTCTTACAAAGCTCCTACTGTGCTCCAGGTGATATGACACAACTCTTACAAGGCTCCTACTGTGCTCCAGGTGATATGACACAACTCTTACAAGGCTCCTACTGTGCTCCAGGTGATATGACACAACTCTTACAAGGCTCCTACTGTGTTCCAGGTGATATGACACAACTCTTACAAAGCTCCTACTGTGCTCCAGGTGATATGACACAACTCTTACAAAGCTCCTACTGTGTTCCAGGTGATATGACACAACTCTTACAAGGCTCCTACTGTGCTCCAGGTGATATGACACAACTCTTACAAAGCTCCTACTGTGTTCCAGGTGATATGACACAACTCTTACAAAGCTCCTACTGTGCTCCAGGTGATATGACACAACTCTTTTAAAGCTCCTACTGTGTTCCAAGTGATATGACAATAAGGGCTTTGTTCTTCTGACTCACTTAATGGCAGCTCACAAGTAGGCTTGTCCTGCTTACCCTCTTGAAGAGAGGATGAGAGAGACAGACAGGAGAGTTAAGACACTCCTCAAAAGTCACTAAGTTAGATAGGGGTAGGATGCAAAGCCAGGCCAGGGTGGGACTAGGGCAGTGTGCTAAGTTGGCATTTCACTTCCCACTGCACCATAAAGAAGACAGACGGTGGCTAAAGGAAAGGGGAGGTCTGACTTCAAGTTAACGTACCCGTGGGCCAGGACAATGACAGTGTTGTCTAAAGCTTAGGCTTCGAGGCTGACTGCTGTGAACATCTGGCCTAGCCTCTGCTCTGGCTGCCCGGTCTTTGCAAAGCAACAGCTACCAGCTCAGACCCAAGGAGTTCTGAACTGACACATCCCGGGTGGGTGACCCCACCCACCCTCAGAGTGTCTCTGTCATGGGATAATAACAGGACCCCTGGGGCAGGGGAGGATTTAGAGTGGGTGCCTAATGCCTGCACACTGGAGACCTTCCATGATGCACTGCCCATCAATCAGGATCCACTTACTTAACCTCTTAGTAACTAGCAAACAATTGCTGTCGGCTACTTACACTCATTAATAAGGAAACTGATGCCGATCACCATGACCATGTCTGGTTAAGCCAGATTCACCAACTAAAATTTGACCTAGATATTTTTAGGTTTGGTGGACATGCTGCTGGCATTGAATTTAGAGCTCAGGCCAGGTCACCAAGCTTTTCTGGCTGAGTGACAGGAAATTTAAGATTCCTGTGCCCCAGTGCCCTACATACTCTGGGAATGAGCACCGCACTCCTTCCCCTGGGGCCCCATCTGTAGTAGCCACGGGACAAGAACAGTTGTATTTAGGCAGCATCTCCACTCTGCCAAGCGCTGCCCTCTTGGGTGTTTCTTCTGCTTACCTGTCCTGGATACTGTTGTCAGTCTGTCTGCTCTCATCTCATCAGCTACTGTGGAAAGGAGGCAACACTGTATCATGAATCAGGCTAAGCACCCGAGCTAATCCTATGGTCAGGGAAACAGACTAGGACTAAGGACTCTGAGGAAGGGGGAAATAGTGGGTGCTTGGAAGGAGGGCTCTGTAGAGAGGGGCTGCACTGAGAGAAAAGTATATATTTAGTATGCCTACTAAATTTGGATTTCAGATGAACAACATGTAAATTTCTGGCATATGTGGATCCCAAGCAAGATTTAGAGGGCTCACTTGATGGGAGATGTTATTCTGTAAATATGTTTCTCATACTGGTTAATGAATAGAGCACTGTTGGCCAATGGGAAATCAAGATAGGAGGGACTAGGAGACTAGGAGGAAAGAGGAAGTGGTTGGGAGGAGTCAGCATGGAGAGACTGGAGAGAACAGCACGCTGGCCGGCTCTCCGGTAAGATGACCACGTGGAAATATTTAGATTAGTAGAAATGGGGTAAACATTAAGACAGAGCTAGCCAATAAGAAACTAGTAACTTGCCAACAGCCTTATATCAAATACAGAGTCTCTGCGTGTTATTTGGGGCTGGTGCGGTGGTGGGACCAGACCTGGGGCGGGGGAAACATACTTGTTATAGTCACTGAAATATTTGTGTCATTCATCTGGACAAGCTACAGTTATGCATCTAAATAATCCTGCAGCATGGTGCTTCCAGTCTCCCAGAGGTGAAGACAGGGGGGTAAGAGAAAGCTGAGAGAGCAGAAACAGGTGCCTGGCTTAGGAAGGACCAGCTCAGTAGTTCCAGTATTATGGAACTACTCAGCTCCATAATAAAGTGGACAGGGACATCTGTGGGAGCGGATGCCATCTAACCAGTGTGGCACAGATGAGACAAGGGTGGTTGGGTCACATGTTCCTTTACACTTCTCCTGAGAGGGCTAGCTGATGGGTGTCTGTGGGCTGTTCAGGAACCCTGGGGAAAGAGAGCCTCCAACAGCAATGGCAGCTCAACACGCTGTGAAAATAAAAACCCCCAGGGGGGGGCGTCTAAGATGAGCAGTCTGAGTTCCACGGGGTCAAGGAAGGAAGGATCTATGAAAGGTGTCACCAGGAAGAGCTGTCTGTTCTAGCAGAGGTCTCCTTGGATATCTCACTCATCCAGGGGCATAGGCTGCTCAGCATTGCCCAACTCAGGAAGAAACATGGCCACTGCTGGATTCTGCCAGAGGAAGAGGGCTGCCTGGGACACAAAGTGAAGGCAGCAAGGGCGGGTATGGATCCTGAAGGTGCCCCAAAGTAAAAAAAATATATCCTTGCCCAGAAGGCAACGCTGAAAGAACAGAAACACTAAGAGTACTGAGTGTAGAAGATGCACAGAGATACATGTATGCACACACATCCTTATACACACACCCCTACACTCATACATTCACCCACCTACCCATGCATACACTTACACTCACACCTATTCATGCACCGTCTATGACACACATATGGTATCTTCCCACATATACCCACACACATACACACTAACATACACCACACACATACACACCCACACTTCAGCTTCCTCCTTAACAAAATTACACAGTTGACTCTGGGGAAGAGACCTAAGCCCCAAGGAAAGGAAAGATGAGATAACCTAAGTGACTTGGGCTCCATCCCACATGCCTAAAGGTATAGCAAAGAGGCAGCATAGAAACTCTAAAATTTGGGAATGGCAGCAGTAAACCTGACTTATTTTTTCCCCAAATTTTAGAGTAAGAATTATAAGTTATTAAGAGTCCCCCCAAGAGGATAAACAACCTCTCCTCCTAAAAGAGTCACCTCAGCCAGGCTGTGCCTTCTGCTCAGGCTCTGGGGGTGGGGGGCAAGGAGAAGCATGGTCCATACCAGGGAGGCTTCAGCAGCCAGGAACACATGGAGTGGGAACCCTATTCATCTGAGCTTGAGATGCTGCCTGAGTTCCATTGTGCACCAGACCTCTGACTATATATACAGAGAGAAAGAACCTGGGATATATAACCTCATTCGATTAAATTCACATCCACCCACCAGCAGGGGGAGAGTTGGCACTGGAACCTTTTGATTCTGGTTATTGGTATTGGTCTCCTAGCAAATGGAGGCAGTGTCGATGTCAACAGTGGCTTCAGCCTCTGTGAGCCAGCCCATTGGAGGAGCCAGTTGCTAGCTACCACAATAGTCCCTCCATAGTCCAGAAAAGAACTTTACCTCTAGGTAGCAGTGTCGCTGGGGCTTTGGCGCTGGTTGTCTCTGCAAGGAAACACGTGGGGAGGCACACAGAGCAGTTAACAGGGCTGTAACTGGCATATGAAGACACCCAGCCATGCTGGGTTCCACTGCAGACCCTGCCCACTGCTCAGTCCCATTGTGGGGTTCAAGCATGGTTGTCCCACCTGGAGTTTGAGCCAGGCAGAAGGAAGCATCCAGAAAATTCAGGGAAGAGTTGATGCCAGACTGAACCAAGCACTCAACAGCAACCTTGTCACAGGTACACAGTAGGCGTTCACAAGGATCCTTGGACTCTGCATACAACAAGGGCAGAGCAAGGTACAAAGATCAAACCTGGAATCCCAGCAGGCAACGGTGGCCCCAACACAGGGCTCTTGATTTGTCCTGTCTAAAGTTGCCCACACCCTGTAATTTTCTAACAATGGTTTAGTGAAAGTATCTTGTGAGTCCTACTCACTATGTATCTTGCATGCCCAACCCACCAAGCTGTTGTCCTGGCTCTACCTGCATCCACTTTGGGAGCTGCCCACATCCCTGCACACTCTCTATCACCACTTCCTGCCCATTCATGCCACTGCACCCCCCATATTAGTCTTCCCATTTCTGTCAGGAAGGATCCAGAATAGGTCAATGGCTAGGATGGGATGAGGATAGTGTCTCAGTGGTAGAGAGCACCTATCTAGCACACAAGAGGCCCTGGGTTCCATCCTTAGGGATACAACATATAAAGATAAAACACTTTAATTGAAGCATGTCTGTTGGTTCAGAATGTCTCCCTGGCTTCTCAGGGTCACCTCGGAAGTGTTATGTGATTGTCCCTGCCCACCACCCCCATTTCTCCTTGGATGCCATCTTTTCCCACACTTCTTACTGCTCCTTTCTGTTCCCCACTCCACACAGGACAGCTCAAGTCTGTTCACGTTACTCTTCTCCCACACAGCCATTAGGACTGTTAACTTCTACTTTTACACAAAGAAGTATCTAATGCTCTTCCTGTTTAAACAGAGTACCACCCAGCCCACCCTGCCACCTTCTTCCTGACTGTGTTTCCTCCATAAGTCCTGCCAGCATCTAAAATATTTGCCATGTTGGACTACCATGGTTTGACTGTGAAGAGAATCCCACAAGCTCATGTGCTTCATCACTTGGTCCTCGGATGATGGCATCATTTGGGGAGGCTGTGCTACATTTAGAATGTGGAGCCTTGCTAGAGGAAGGGGAACACTTGTTGGAAGGTTATTGGGGGTTTGCTTGGGCCACTGTCCTCTAGGTGTGAGATGGATGTTTCCATATTGAAATTAGAGCAACTGTGATATCCACACCAGACCTTCATAAGATTAGGCTCATCAAATGCTCCCAGACAGAGAGAAGGGAGGGCTCATGAAGCTATGAATGAGTTGCTCACAAGGTTGATGGGAGATGTTATTCTGTAAATATGTTTCTCATACTGGTTAACGAATAAAGCACTGTGGCCAATGGGAAAGCAAGATAGGCAGGGCTAGGAGACAAGGAGGAAAAAGGAAGTAGTTAGGAGGCATCATCATGTAGAGCATGGAGAAAGCAAGATGCTGCCCCCCCCACGCTCGGTTAAGATGACCATGTGGAAATACTTAGATAAGTAGAAATGGTTTAATCATTAAGACAGAGCTAGTCCATAAACATTGATAGTAACTGGCCAACAAGATTGTATCAAATACAGAGTATCTGCGTGTTATTGGGGCTTACAGCTGGCGGGGAGGAACAAAGAGTGAGACCAGACCTGCGGCGGGGGGCCGGGGGGGGGAGGGAGAAACATGCACGTAACACAGAGCATTCAAGAGAGACTTGGGAAGGCCAGCTGCTACAGGACACTCTGTCTCGGCCCACAAGGATACAGAAGCAGTCAAGAGTTTCTGGAAGAAGAAGGCAGTCAACTTGGGCAGAGTACCTGTTACCTCACCATGTACCTGCAAAACCCCAGTTAAATTCACTGGTTTACCAACTAGGCTTAAATGGAATTGTTCTTGGGTCTGTTGTTAGTGCCTTACAGGGGTGAGCAGATGTTTTTCCCCTCCCCACCCCAATTAATGCAATAAAGAAATAGGCTGGCCCTGCTTGTAGCCCGAGTGCTCTGCCTTCAGGCTGATGTCATATAACTAACTGCTATGCTCTCCTGATGCCCGGCAAACATCTTCCACAACTGTGTCTCCCCCACCACTGTGGACTCTATAGTCTGACCCAGGAACCAACTTAAACCGTTCTCAGTTGCTCCTGTCAGATACTCTATCAAGGGTATGAGAAAAGTAACTAATGCATTGACCATCCAGAGACATGTCCAGAAGGTCAGGAGACACTCCTACTCCCCACATGGGGAGATTTTAAGTAGCAGGATGCATGGATGAATGGCCTTTTCCACGTCCACTGGCTTCACACAGGCTGCTTCCTCAGTGCCTCCCTCTACCTTCTGTTACTGTTCCAGTCTCTACCAGGCTTAGTCCCTGGACTTGGGATTTGCTGGGGGCTTGGTTCAAAGCCTGGCTCTGCAGCTGAGCACCTCTGTGATTTTAGCTAGACTGTTTAATTTCTCAGAACTTTCCTACTCTTGTTTGAAAACTGAGAACAGTGGAGCTCATCTAACAGATTGTTGGGACAGAAGGTCAGAGTTGCTGCACATGAAGATCAGGGTCGACAGCAGGAGACTGGCTGAGTCTAGCAGCTCACCGCGCTGTATGCTCTCACCCCTCCATGCCTTTGTCTATCCAGATGTTTCTAGGGATGCTCAGACATGTGAATAATATTCCTAGGATCACATGGTAAACAAGGTGCGTACACAGGAACTATTCACCTCTCTTATAAAGAGCAGCCACCCCCAGCTTGACCACTCACCACTACTCCTATATCCACACATGACAATGAGTTCTTACTACACACCAGTCACTGTGGTAACCATTTCTCAAACAGGCTTAATTTAATTTCCATAACCTCTCTTTAAAAGGAGGCATTGTCTTCCTTGTGATTCCGTTGTGATTAAGAAGTTGAGGAATTATTCCATTGTTATGTGCTTAAATAGCAAACTCATTGTCACTTGCAAACTTCTATAGTCACGGCAAGTATAAATAAATCATGAATCAGATGAACCATTGCTTCCATCACACAAAAGCATCCGTTGCCCATTAACTACATGTGAACCGCAAATGCATCAATCAACTAAGTACCAATCGTGACACCGATAATGATGGTGTTGACAGTGTTGGTGGATCCCACATGGGCCACACAATGGTCCCTTCATGCTCTGCTCAAGGAGGCCTGAAAATGCTCACCACATGTGATCTGTTTGTTGACGCAATCCACATCTGCACTGAGCTTGGCAGGGTCCTGGAGACAGTCCATCTCAACAGCCTCCTCATAGCACCTACGATGCTGGAAGCAGCAGCTGAGGCAGGACAGGCAGGATCAGGGGAGACAATGGTAGACAATGGTTATGGCAGGAAGGAAGAGACAGGCAGGAAGCCTGGGATCATCCTGAAGTCTTGATGGTACCTGGTAGTGATCTGTTTACACACACACACACACACACACACACACACACCATACCACCTGCTATCTTACATGCTTCAGATAGAAGTGTGCATCACCCCTGTCCCACATGTAGGCTTCTGTGGCCAACCGCATGGCCCAGGATCTCAGGTAGAGAACATGGTGTGAAAATGGCTCAGGGAAGGTAAAGATGAGCTTATTCTGGCCCTTGTTTTTGAATGTTACTTTTGTTGTCATCATTGCATTCTGCATCTATCTGAGCAGCAGTTAGTTGTCTCTCTCCTTCTGCCTGGATCATTCTGTTTGGCCCCACACAGGAGCTCATTTCTCTAATAAAACTGAATTTGCAAGAGGGGTCAGGGGGCAACTCTGTTACTTGCTGAAAATAAGCAGTGACAACAAAGCCAAGGCCACTTTGTCAGGTCATTCATATTCCTAAATAAAGACACCAACACTGGAAGTCAGGTATGGGTGCGCCTGCACTGGAGAGGTAGGAAGATCACAAGTTCAAGACTTGGCTGCATAAGAAACCCCGGCACAAGGAAGAGGAAGAGGATAAAAAAGAAGTATATGAGGAAGAGAAGAGGAAAGGAAGGCTATATTGATGAGGAGGAGGGGACGGCAGTGGAATAACCTTCAAATGATCAGGATTAAGGTGAGAGGGATCCCAGCAGCTATTCAGAAACAGAATGAGGCAGGTTAACAGTAAGTGAGCCCAAGAGCCTTCCACTTCGTTTGTGTGTGGGTCTCTGTGTGAGATGCACAAGCTCTGCTACAGCACAGGTGGTTTCTAAATCACCAGGTGACACTGTCACTAGAAGGCTCTCACAATGCAAATGGAGTCAATGGAGAACAATGCAAGAAAGAAAACAAGGAGAAGGAAGATGACCTTGCATATATTTTTTTCCTCATCCTGCCTGAGGCAGATTCTTTGGATAAAAAAAAACAAAACAAAACAAAACATCTATTTCAATAAACAACAGCAGATGTTTTGGGACGCTAGTGTGCGAGTCCAATGGAGAAACAATCTGTCTTCCAGCGTATTTGGAAACACCCATTCCACTGACCAAAACATGCAAAGTAAGCGAAATTAGATTCAGTTCACCATCCCACCAGTGTGTGGACACGGGTCCATTGCTAATTCCTTCTGGGTAGGAGACAGTGATGAATAACTTCTTTATTTGATTTCTAGGTTTCTTGGGTGTTCAAAGAATTAAAGGAAAAGGCACAAGGGATTTGACAGGAAAATGTCTTCCCAGGAATGACCCTGGCCTCACATGGTCTGAAGAACCAGCCCTTTCCTGTCTCTATGTCGACTATCTGATGCTGGGTTCCAAGATGGAAAACTAGCTCTGTTGTTCAAAGGTAACTTGTATCTTCTCCTGAGGGTTTGACAAGGTGGGGATAATTTGTTGCTTAAATGTAAATGTATTATTGTTTGTCAACCAAGAATGTGTCCTTTTCAATTCATCTATTTTTAATCTCTGGAAAGCTGTTAGAGGTTATCACCTCCTCAGTCACTGTAGGGTCACTAATTATGGGAGCACAAAATAAGGGTATTCATTCTCTCCTTAGGAGACAATGAGTGGAGTCCAGAGACAGACCCATGCTCAGACTTGTCTGTGTAGCAAGTGCAAGAAAGAGAAGCTCAGAGGTTTTGAAAGCAACAAAGAAAGACAACCAAAGAGGATGTCCTTAAAGGAGAAATGCCAGGGCAGGTATGAGCTGCCTAATATGGGAATTCCATAGAGATTCCTTCCTACCATCTCTGAGCCCACATAGACAAAAGAATGCACATGTCTCATGGCCTTGGGTTTGGGGCAACAGGATAAAGCCCATGGGATAGGATATTATTCTTGGAGTAGAGTTGAGATCTGTCTAGTCACTTTCTGCTGCTGATGCTGTTGCTATAGTTACAGCCACTGTTACTACTGTAATAGCCCTGTTCTGCCTGTTATGGCTGATGCTATTGCTTCTATTACTCTGATATTATAACTGTCAGTTTTGATGCTACTGCAGCTACTTTGCTACAGCCATTGCTACTACCATCCCTACTGTCACTGCTTCTATGAGTCCAGTCTTGTTTCCATGGTTACTGATACTCTTGAGCTTCATAACCTGGTACATAACGCCTTCATCTTATATTCAGTCATTTAATCTGAAATAGTGACTCCGAAGTAGGCTGAGCAATTACCTCCAATTTTAAGGTAAAGAAAATGGAGTACAGACAAGGTAAGTAAAGTCGATAAGGAGCAGAGAACAGGAACTGCTGAGTCATAGGTAACGGTCCTTGAATTTGAACACACAGCAACAGATTTCCCAAATCATTCAATGGCTCAGCGGGCCCTTCTATTCCCATACCTCTTGACCACCCCTTGATTAAGCTTCCTTAATGTTTTTAGCTTTTAAATGTCATTGCCAATCTTGGTACTTCATTTCAGTGTGTGCTTTCCTTGTCCATGGGGATGGAATACATCTTCAGTGACCATGTACATTTCTTGTGTTTCACACTAAGCAGGAGTGGTGTTATGGTTATCTCAAGCACAACTCCGATGGGTTGTTACTGTTTATGCTTATTGAAGATTGAATAACAACCTCTGTGATTGCTTTTCATCTAGTAGGCAGAAATGCACTGGATAAGGCTGGGGACTACCTACATGTATGCTGATTTGATAGGATAGGTTGGGCCCCAGGAATCTGCACTACAACACGGATCTTAGTGGTTTTAATGCAGGAACCCCATCTTGAAGTAAGCCTGCAGTATAATTTTGCCATGACAGAGCATCTTGGTAAGCACCTACAGCAACACCCCTACTTTCACTGCACTGTGGAGAGATGGGTACTAGTTACCATGCAGTGGGTAACAGAATTAGATCTCTCCTGAGTCTCCTCTTCCAGGCCACTGTCTTTATTTGTTCCACCCAAGGTGTCACTAGGCTGCAGTGAGCCCACCTGTAGCATCTACTCACCTGTCAGACTCATCCACAGGCAGCCCTTCCATTTCAAACCTGCAGGCACAGCCATAGTCTTCGAAGTCCCTGGGACAGAGGCCAGCCACACACCTCATACTGTTCACAAACTGAAGCATCAGAGGAAAGTTGGTGAAGACAGCCTGCAACCAGGTGAAGTGGGAGCCCAGACACTCTGTGGGTGGGGAAGCAGGTGCGGGTGGGCACTGGGAACTGAAGGGCAGGAGGAGCTCTGTGCCCTGGCCGTCCTGCACCGCTGGCTGATGGAATGGCATGAGCACAGTCGCCTCCTGCTGTGCAAAGTTCTCAGGAAGGTCAGCCCGGGTCTTAAGTTTCTGAAGGAATGTCACAACTGTTCTCAGCTGGTGACTATAAGCCTGCATGTATGTTCATGCCAGTGACTGGGGTGAGGCTGAAAAACACTCAAGAGGAAGTCTGTCAAAGACTCCTAGAAGATATTTGTTTCCTAATGCTGAAGTAAGCACATTGGAAGGCCCATTTGGGACTGAGCCAATAGCCCAGCTTTTTGAACCCTCAGAGTCCACATGGATGTCAGGCAGGTGTGGCGGCTCCCAGTAATCCCAGCCTCAGAAGGCAGGGCCCATAGGTTCTTAGAGCAAACTGACTAGCAGGGGTGGCCCTATTGGTGAGCTCTGGGTTAAGTGAGATTTTCTGAGTCAAAGAACAAGACAGGGAGCCATCAAAGGAGAAGTCATACATGGGCACTGGGCCTCCACAGACACGCACACATGAAGAAAAGAAGAGAAACTCCTTTTGAGCTATACTTTTCTCCCTCCTGGAATGTGGATATGCTGGCCAGAACCACAGCGGCTACATTGCAACCATGAGGCCCACCTCCAAAGCTGAAAATCCAGTATGTCCACGGAGGCCGGCAATGGAGCAGAACAGAGCACACCTACAGTGCCCTGCTGCTTGTACACAGCCACCACAGCCGGCCGGTACCCTCAGGCTACCCGCTGTGTGAGATAAATATGTATAGAACACACCTCTGTGATGTGTGAGTTATGAGTTTGCTGATTGGATCTCCAGTGACGTGGTGATGCCACTATAAATTAAAAGTCAGTATAGAAAAGAAAGGCACGTAGACTCACAGCAGTTCAGCATCTAGTCTACACCGGAAACTGCGCTGGACATTTCCAATAGACTGAGAAACTGCCAATACAGATGGACATTTCCAATAGACTGAGAAACTGCCAATACAGATGGACAGTTTAAAGTTTCCTGCTTCGCTAAAGAGTCTGCCAGACACACTATGGCCTAAGGGCTAAAAATAGAACTTGACAAAAAACTTCGGATGACTAACCAGACAAGATGTCTATGTCATTTCTAGAGTTTATATATTATCCTTCTGTGGTCTTTGAAGAAGTTGAAGACAGATAGTTATGGTTATAGTTTTCCTTAGTTAGGATTAAAGATAAGTTACAGATAAGATTTTAGATTCACAAATATAGGATAGATTATAGAATATTTTATTTAAGTCTTACTAAATGTTAATGTACTAAATATTGTTAACTGTGATTCTTATTTGATAACTGTTGTGTGATATGTTTTGCTATGCTAAGGTTAAAACCCTTTTAATTTAGACATAAAAACGGAGATGATGGGGGATGTTATTCTGTAAATATGTTTCTCATACTGGTTAATGAATAAAGCACTGTTGGCCAATGGTAAAGCAAGATAGGTGGGACTAGGAGACAAGGAGGATTCGAGGAAGTAGTTGGGAGGAGTCAGCATGTAGAGACCAGAGACAACAGAGGTCTGGGCTCTCTCTCTGGTAAGATGAGACAACGTGGAAATACTTAGATTAATAGAAATGGGTTAATATTTAAGGCAGAGCTAGCCGATAAGGAATTAGTAACTGGCCAACAGCATTATATCAAATACAGAGTCTCAATGTGTTAATTGGAGCTGGCTGATGCAGCTGTGGGTCCAGGCAGGCTGGCGGAAAACAACTCTTTACACAATAGCACAATAGTTCAGGTTGGTCATGTGTGTGGTACATTACAAAGATTTTGTCTTTAATTCCATAAACTTCACAGAAACCCTGCCAGCCAGGCACTGTTCTGTTGCCTCTGCTTCACAGGCAAAGACACCAGTGGTCAGACGCATGACCAAGGCAGCATTTGACGTCTATCCTCAAGCATACAGCGTGTAAAGGGTAAGAAAAACACTGCTTGCTTCTACTCTAGACCTCAAGCTTTGCCTCCCATTCTCTGCTCTTTTGGTCTGGTCCGTGCTGAGGGAGGTGACAGTCACTCAGATGAGATAGAGGTGTGGTCTGTGAGCACCACGCCCACTTGCCTCTTCTGGTTTCTTCTTACCTCTTTCACACTTCTCTTCCTTTCTCAAGTTTTGTTTTCAGGAAGTCTCGCCAGTAAGTGAAGAATGATTCAATGTTGTTGGAAAACCTTTCTAAAATTTGTGTGTACATGTATGTGTACATAGATGTGAATCTTCATTCAAAGACCTCTAGAATAGCCATACTGAGTCATAGGCACCATGGCCAGCCTCTCCTAACCAAATAACATTCTCCAGCGACTTCACCTGGGCCACCAACAGTATAGAGTTGTTTGATTTGGTACTGTTCATATTTGTATAAGATTCACATGTACTTGCTAGTAAAACCAAACCACACTGGTATAAGAGCTTATGGTCTAGGTGTGAAGGATGTTTCTCTTCTAGCTTTGAAGCCTGAGCAGCCCACTTTAACTCTGACAGTCTCACCATTTCACCTATATAACAGCAGCACACCACTCTCTTTCCAGAAATTCTGTAGTTTGGCATGAAATTGAGGGAAATGAAGGCATATAATGACTCTCTGATGCACCTTAATTGGAATCACCTGCCTTTTAGGAGCCCAGCTGTATGCTGGCAGTTGGCTAAGGAGGCCAGGGAGGTCAGAGATAGAGAACAAGAATCTAGTGATTTCTTCCAGCTTCCCACACCCACTCCATTCTGACATTCAGTGGATAAAAGCAATTTGCTGTTGTGGAATATTTGTTTAATTGTGCAAAGGTGTGTTGCATTTGTTTAATTATGTAAAGATGTGTTGCTGTGTTACCTTGCCTGCCTAAGGCACCTGATTGGTCTAATAAAAAGCTGCATGGCCAGCAGTGAAGAAGAAGGTATAGGTAGGATTTCCAGGCAAGTAGAGTAAGTGGAAGGAAGAATTTAGGCTCAGGGAAGAAAAAAAAGAGACATCATGGAGACACTAGGAACCAGCCGAGGAACAAGAAAGAAGAACACACAGAGTGAAAGAAAGGTGGAGCGCCCCAGGGAAATGAAATGTAGACGAATAGAAGCTGGTTAAATGAAGTTCAAAGAGCCAGTGGGACAAGCCTAAGTCAGGGCCAAGCATTCATAACCAGCAGTGAGTCTCTGTGTCTTCATTCGGGAGCTGGTTGGAGGCGCAAAGAAAAATCCAACTACAATTTCAGGTTTCACTTACCAAAAATTTCAGCCACACTTTCCACATTTCTAAACACCCCATTGAAGAGTGTGGTATCTAGGTGGAAGGAAGACAAAGATGACTTAAACAATCTTGCAATAGCCTCTCTTTCTCTTCCTATCCAGAGATGTCAAACCTTTTATCTTTTTCTGAGAACAAATTTGACCTTAAGCTGACTGTTTTGTAACATGTGTTTCCATGGAAACAAATACAGATGAAATTTGAGCAATATTCCTAGGCAACATTGTTCAGTTATTAAAAACAAAAGCAGTGGCTTCTGGGTGGTATAGCATGTTTAACCTGAGAGAAGCCCTTTGGAGGATAAATGATTGGTACCACACAATTGCCTATGGACATACTATTTAGGGTATCCTCTAAGGAAATGTACAGTTATGAGAGTTATCACAATGATAGGGGCCTAATGTTCCCTTCCTCACAGAACAGCCATTGGATCAGAATTCTGCAGCGTATCATCCATTTCTTTCTTACCAGGAATCCGAGAGCACATTTTAAAATTATTTTTCTTCTTTGAGGTAATTACATAATTGCTCTCTTCCCTCTCCTCCTTCCTTGTTCTCTTTCAAATTCAATGCCACTTTTTTCATTAATTGTCACATGCAAGAATTGTGTTTTAGCACGAAGACATAGCCCCCACATTAGCCCTCAACATCAGTGCATTTTATTTTCTATCCTGGTTCCCGATTTCCACTGAAATCCGGCACTAAGACGTGCATGAGTCAGCAGAGGAAAGGCTGGAAAGATGCTTTGAATACCTCTGAGTCACTACCTGTAGACTCCAAGGCTGTTAGGATCCTAGTATATGTTCAGAACAGGCTGCTGCCTCTGCCAATAACCTAGGCAACATTTCACTAGTTTCTGAGTGAAGGTCAAAGCATTCTTACTGATAGCTTTTGAGAGTCCTGGAGGCAATTCCTGTGGATTGGGGGTGTCGAGAGCATGGCCACCTGGGAGTAAGTCAGAGACAAAGAGAGTGAAGTTAGCACAAACATTCTACTACCTCTCCCTAAGCTAAGGCTGAGCAGCGTAAAAGCAGGAAGACAGTAAAGATACCATCCCCATTCAAACCCACACAGGGTTCTATAAAAACAGGCAGTGTGCTCAGTTCAGTCTAGGTGGATCTCAGGAAATAAGGAGGTGTCATGGATACCCTGGGGATTCTTAGTGGTTGACCTTAGTGGTGGCATTCTGACTGGGGAGGAAGGGACCTGGAAGCTGGTTGAGTGTCCTTACCTGAGAGGCTGCAGTGTTATTAAACTGACAGTTGTTTGCAGGCTTCTTGAGATAAAGCACTAGCAGAAAAAAGCAGGTGCATGGAAGAGACCGGAAGAGACCTCAGCTCCCAAGGAACTCATAACTGGGACAAGACCGCCCCCAACGATTAGTATCTGAACTTATTTAATACCGAGTCAGCAAACAGTTTTGATCACACAATCTGATGTAGAACTGGCCCAATTTTCACAAATTCTTCAGGTGACTTTGAAGTCAGTCACCTAGAGGCCTTGCCTTGAGCCATGCTCCCTAGAGGAGCATAACAGAATAGAGTAGGCACCATCTTACCCATTCCAACATGGAAGAAACATGGGAGAACCTGGGCCAGCCATATGGAATAGGATTGGCCACAGACCATCCTCTGAATTCTCAAAGACAGGAAGCTTATGAGCTCTCTGATACTATCATGAGACTAGAAGGTGTGTGTGTGTCCACAGCATCAGACGTGTGTGTGTGTGTGTGTGTGTGTGTGTGTGTGTGTGTGTGTGCAAAACCCAGAGGCATCAGACGCCCTGGAGCTGGAGTTACAGTCAATGCTGAACCAAAAGTCGTAGGTATTGAGAACACAACTCAGGTCTCTGCAGAAACAGTCTGCTCCCCTTCTCTCCATTTCCATATTTACTATTCTTTGAAGATTCCACACACGTTTAACTGCTGAGCCATCTCTTTAGCCCCTGTCACAACATCTTGGCTTTTGTTCATCGTGTTGACAGGGAGGCAGTCAGGCTTGCCAGTTTGTCACTGTTTGGAAACCTCATTCATCCAAAAGCTGTAAGGATCTGCCCTCAAGAGAAGCACTCGGATTTGTTCTGTTCAGGAAGATGCCCTGGCTGGTCCTCTGCTATGGCGATATGTTGTTTATGACTTATTAAAGCCACTGGAGATCAAAATAGCAAAGCAGCCACACTAGTAAACTATAGACGCTAGGAGGTGGTGGCACACACCTTTAATCCCCGGACTCAGGATTAAGAAGTAGATGGATCTCTGTGAGTTCAAGGCCACACTGACTACAGGAAATTGATCCAGTCCTAAAAGACATAGCTCACACATAGATGATCTCAGCACCTGGTATCAC
This sequence comes from Cricetiscus sungorus, assembly GCA_030556225.1. Taxonomy (NCBI): domain Eukaryota; kingdom Metazoa; phylum Chordata; class Mammalia; order Rodentia; family Cricetidae; genus Cricetiscus; species Cricetiscus sungorus. The sequence goes on from JANBXA010000366.1 coordinate 41,263,477, forward strand.
ACGCCTTTAATCCCAGCACTAGGGAAGTGGAGACAGGAGGCAGAGAAAGGAGGAGGAGACAGGATCCGAGAGCCTTTTGTCATGAGGACAGGATTGCCATTTCAGCTGGGTAGAGTTAAGCGCTACTGGCTTGGCTGCTTTGCTTCTCTGATCTTTAACTTGAAGCTTGAACCCCCATATCAGTCTCTGGGTCTTTTACTTTTCATGATACACTTTGTTTCATTCTTGTTTAGGCCCTGCTTGGCTCAGAAGAGTCTTCCCAACCTCACAAGATTGACACCGGGGACTGGGGAGTGTTCAGGCAGAGAGGGGATGCAGGATGTTTAACCTTATCCCATTGAATGACAGAAGTAGCAGTAGTAATAGTAGTAATGTGTGTAAAAATACTACCAGCAGAAAAGAGAAAGGCTCTGTCATTTCTCTCTCTCTCTCTCTCTCTCTCTCTCTCTCTCTCTCTCTCTCTCTCTCTCTCTGGCAGTATTGGGGATCAAACCCAAGGGCTCACACAGCTGGGAAAGCTCAGCACCCCTGAGCTACATCCCTAGTCCTGACCTGTTCACTGCGGTTATCACCTAGGCTGCATTGTGCTTACAAAGCCTCCACCTCAGCCTCCTCCACCTCAGCCTCCTCAGCTCTCAGCCTCCTCCACCTCAGCCTCCTCAGTCTCAGCCTCCTCCACCTCAGCCTCCTCCACCTCAGCCTCCTCAGTCTCAGCCTCCTCCACCTCAGCCTCCTCCACCTCAGCCTCCTCCACCTCAGCCTCCTCCGTCTGAGGCTCCTGCACAGCTTCGATTGCAGATGTGAGCCTCCACGTCCACGTCATCACCTGAAATCCTTCTTCTCCTGATCACCTCTCACCTAAGGTTTGAGGACTGCTGCTTCCAATGTCTTCTCATTTAGAAAAAGCCTGAGTCAGGGAGAGACTAGTTATTGTCCCCAGTCAGCTGCCCTGTGGCTTTGAGCGCACTTAGGCTCCCTAGCCTGCCTGTTTTTCACCTCTAAGGATAGAACACGGACTTTTCCAGACCAGAGGTCATTGCCCTCGGTTTCCTGCCTGTTCCATTGACGACACCTGCTGATGGCAAGAGGAAGCCAGTGGGTGTGGCTAACAGATAAGCAGCCCTGAGTCCACAGGGCCTCTCTGGAGAGGACCAGGAACAGCAAAGAAAGAGATGAAAGGGAATGAGTTAAGTTATAAATAAGTGCTGCATCAGGGGTACCACAGCAGGCTGGTAGAAGTGGGACTCTGTTCCTCTGGGCCTCTCTACCCCATCTGCAGGATCTCTGTCCGTTCTTCCCACAATGTCCGGATCGTTGCATGATGTGTGGTCTCTGGCGGACATCCCTGACTTGTCTCAGTCTGCTGCTCATCGCACAAGGCACAGTTCAAAGAGCACCATGCAAAGGACTCCCCTCGTTCTGCCCAGGGGTCTCTGCGTCCTTTGCCCAGTGTCTGCTCTTCTGGCCTCCCAGCCCTTAATGTTGGCAGCCGTAGTCTCTCCATGGCAATCCTCGAGGCTTCTTTCTGCATGTGTCTTTACAATGCTACTTACTGCGGGTCTCCTTAGGACAGGACCCTCCTCATAGCTGCTGTCCCATGGCCTAGTGCTCCCTGAACACACTTACATTCTACTCGTGTTTTCCTGTGGGTGAGAGGAGACTGTGAAAGTTGGCTTGGAAGGGGATGAGTTAGGAGGCCCAGAAACCAGTCTGCCTGGGGGGTGGCTGTATTCATCCTAGACAGCAAAGTTGCAGACCCTCGCTACTGCCCAAGGATTAAACACGTCTCTGCAGGCCTAGACAAAGAAGGAAGTAAGAGGAGTCAGCTTGAGGCTGGCCATTAGGAAAAGATCAGTGCAGAGTGCAGGACAAGGGACATCTGGGTCACAGTGAGAGATGTGACTCTGAGAAATGAGTCCGCCCCTCCCCCGACTGGAGTCTTTTAAAATGTTGCCGTGAATCTGAATTCTTTACCTATGAGAACATTCCAGTTTTAGACTACTGGTTCAAATGTAAAATAATTATGTTTTGGCAGCTCCAGAAAAAAGCTTGTAGAATGTCATTCGTTTAGGGAGTGGAGGAAAGGTGCTTTGCTGAGAGCATGGGCAGATCTCTGGGGCTGTCAGTAGGCTGCATGCCCGGGAGCTGTGGGTACCATCTGAACATCTGTCTTTAGGCCGTATGAGTGGTTTCCATGGAGAGCAGATTTCTTCCTGTCTGGGGCTGGTAGCCTTTGGGGGTTGGCAGTGTCCTGCAAAGCATAATCTTGTGGGGCAGGAGAGATGCTCAGGGCTTCCTTTCCATTTACATCCTTGTCTTGGACCCTGAGCAAATTCCTAGGCACAAAAGCATTTGGCACCATCGCCAAACCTGCTGCTTCCTCCTGCAGAGACTGTGGGATGCTGACGCCAATAGATGACATCTTTCCTGTGTCTTCTCACGCACATAGAGTTCTTTCCTCTCTGGGGAGCAGGAAATAGCTTACTGCCCAGACAGATTAGTAAGGTATGAAATCCTCCTCCAACCCACCCACGATGCTTGGGGGAGCTTGACACCCACACAATCGTGCTAGCAACTTGAAAAACCCTCCTAGATTTTATATGATTTGTCCTAGACACTAGTTTAGATCATGAAGGAGGTGCAGCCAGAGGTGGGGCAGGCATGGGGATAGGAGGAAGGACAAAGCTAGAAGATCAGAGGCAGAACAAGATGCCAATTCAGGTGGACTGGCCAGGAGAGGTACTAGCAGGAACAGAGACGGTGCTGTAGTTTATATTGTCTTGCCCAGTTTCCCCAGGGTTGCAAGCTACGTGTCGTCATTACCACTCTACCTATAGACGATGCATACGAAATTCCACCATGAGGCAACAGTGTGGTGATATATTATTCATGATTTATTAAAGCTTGCATGAGGATTGAGAAAGCAAAGTCAGCCACAAGCCTTAGAAGCCAGCCACACACCTTTAATCCCAGCAGCCAGAGGCTAGGAGGTGGTGGCACACATCCTTAATCCTGGGACTCAAGATTAAGAGGTAGATGGAGCTCTGTGAGTTCAAGGCCACCCAGATCTACATGAGATTGATCCAGTCCTAAAGAGAAACAGCTCACACAAAGATGATCTCGGCACCTGGGATCACACAAGTTTAATGATCCAGCACGCAAAGTTCATCTCGACCTGGCCCCTGTCTCATTTCCAGAATATAAGCTTGTGAAGTGTCATTACTTTAGGGAATGAAAAAAGAATATGTATACAATATATGTATACCTTTTTAAGGAAGTTCTCTACTTCCTAATAGATATCAAATATATATCTAAATACATAAACATCTCCATATAAACATACTTTTCCTTCCCCTAACTCCTCCCCACATCCCTACCCACCAACTGCAAGCTCTCTTTCTGTCAAAAAAAGAGCATAAAGCAAAACACGGGGTAAAAATCATGCAAAAAGACCCAATGGGTCAAAAATATGAAAAGCAAACAAAACAAAATGTACACACAAGAGCATGTAGCTTGGTTTCTACTGGCTGGCTACTCATGGGTGTGGGTCCTGCCCTTAAATGACACTAAATTGGAGAAAACTGATTTTTTCTTTCTCAGCAAAAATCAATTGCAAACGGCTTCTAGGTTATGGGTGGAGCTTAGTGTCCAGTCTCCCTCCTCTGTGCTGGGAATTTATGAGCAGGGTTTTTAATTGTTAATATTAATTCTGTAACTTAATATAGATGTCTAAGTCGCATCGTCATTTATTAGGTAAAAGAAAGAAGAACTAATGTGCAAGTCAGCTGGATGCTGGAAAAGCTTCCATGAATCTCTGTGACGTTATCAAATGGAAATACTGCACCAATAATGCTACTCACCGACACAGGGGACCATCAGCACAGCTGCCAGGAACAGCGCGATCATTGTGGGAGAGCAGAGCACAGGGTGTGGACATACGCTAGGGCAGCTGCCTGGGAGAGAGGGCCAGCAGAGCATGACAACAGTGCTGTCAGAGACACCGCCCAAAAACCACCAGAAGCGTCTTTGCCCCCTTGGTGCCAAAGACCCAAGTTCTGAAAGTGCGTTCCTATCCCAGCTTCAACGCTAACTAGCACTTTGACAAGATGAGATGATGTTCCCTCACGGGAACTGAGCTTATCCAACTGTAAAATGGGAAGATAGTTGTGTTCTCCTTGAAGACATAGCAGTGTCTTGTTTCTTTACTCATGTATCCTGCAAGCGTTTACGGCAGACGTAGCGAGAAGGAGTTGGGTTTGAATCCTGCCAGCACCACTCCAGATATGAATAAATCAGGCGACCACATGGTGGCGCTGTCTGCCAAGGGATGGCCCTCCTGCAGCCTTTCTTCCTTGGTTTTTGAACCCTTGAATTGCCTGGTTGCGATCCTAAGATGTCAATAGACATCCTGGGGGTGGGGGTGGGGGTGGGGGACTGGGGGGTTGCTCTAGGGACAAGGGAACAGGGTGGGGACAAAAGTCCTGGAACCCATCACACTTTCATTATAGCTTCCTTGTGTTCGGACCACCAGATACTTGACTCCAGGAGGCACTCTAAGCCCAACAAGTGTATCGTTAACAGGAGAAAGGGTATCAGAGGGATTTTGAAATACTGTTCTCCATAGTTATACTTCCCTAAGGAGTGGAAAAGGATTAGTTGGCTTGTGCATACTCTGTTTTAGATCATGATTTTAGGACACTGTATAAATGGCAACACAGCACAATCCAGGCCTTCCCAGTAGCTCACACGGGACCGCTGGATAGGGTGGTAGATACTGTGTGCTGCACAAGGGTGCTTGGTCAAGAGGGCATACAGAAGCCCCCGAACAACTGGGCTAGCGTCTCAAGTGTGCCTTCTGCTAGGGCCACATCAACCTAGGGAGGGGGCATTTCCTATGGTGAATTCTTCTAGAGGCAAAGGCAGTGCTCCACCCATTAGGGGTTGCCATGCCATGAACTCAGCTTACTATGGCGCGTCCGAGTGAGAAGATCTTGTGGGCCATAAGATCACTGTTCTGTGAACCTGTCTCTTGCTGGACCCTGGTGGCTGCAACATGGATGTATTTTGAATGAAAGGGAATTCTGATCAGACTAAAGCATCCTTTAGTAATCGGCTGCTGTTTGGTTTTCCTTCAGCATCATAATGTAACCATCTCCTAGAACAGACATGCGCTCAGCCTCAGACACGCCCTACCAGTGCTTTGTAGACTGGGGTCTGATTGTTTTGTTTTCAGACTGAAGCCAGATTGAATCAAGCGGTGAGACAGACAAGCCTCCCAAAGGATTGTGCTAAGGTCTAGGACCTCAACTACTGTGCAGCAGATGCCTTTTGTGGTGGCCTGAGGTGTGGGCGTTTTAAGTTAAACTCACAACAAGATGGAGACCTCCAGACTGGGCAATCCCATCACCACGTAGCCCTTACAGTATCTGATGGCTACTGATACCATTACCCAGAAGAGAAGACCGTAACATAGGAGCTTAGAAGGGTCATGTGAGGACACCATGTAGTCTAATTGCAAGTTTCAAGATGAAGCCGCTGAAGTTTGGAGGCTGAGGAATCATGGCGCAGAGGTCCCACTTCCGCATGCACGTGACTCCCAGCCAGCACAGTGGTAGAGCCTGCCTGGTAGCTCTTGCAGGGCCCACGTGAGTTAACCTTCTACCCCCAGACTGAAACCGAAGCTCCGTGGCACCAGGAATTGTAATTGCACAGCAGCTGAAGGCTCACGCTGTTCCCTGCCTCTTATTCGCGTGGAAGCCCCTCTTTGGGAAACCAAGTAGGAGATCCAGTTACAGATCTGGGCCACCTTTGACGAGGCAGGTCTCAGGAGTGCATGCCCCTGCCTCCTCGTGCCCCCTCACCCCTTCTTCTTCCTCCTCTCTCTCCCCCTTTGCACCATTGCAGGAAGTAAGTACCTACCGTGAAGTGAAGCTTCACTCAAAGGCCATTGAACGATCCAATGATGCTTGGCTTTGAGCAAATGGGAACCGTCTTTTATATCCCAGGCAAAGCCCCCCGGTCATGTGAGCACATTCCCCCACTCACTCTGGCAGGTGCGCTGCATCGGAGGGAGGATGTATCAGAATGCTATCTATATCTTGGCACAGGTGAAGGATCCATGCTAGGCAGTTCCATCTTGAGCCCCACGGGGAGACCCAAGCTCTAATTAAAGAACAATGCCTGCCCTGTTCCACACACTGCACCCCACAACAATGTCTCAGAGGCTCTCTAATTATGTCTAAGGGTCACAAGGGAACAACGCTAGAGGATGAAAGATGTTGAAAGTCACAGGCTCCCTTGCTAGGAAAAAGGCAGGCTTTGTCTTGCCTAAATATTGCAACAGAGGGTATCATGGGTGACTATTTAGAGGTCCGTATTTAGGTGACTATGTAGACACGGGGAATTGATTTATCTTTTCTTTATGGTTGTCTGCCCAAACTGCTGGATAACGTCAAGTGAGCTTTTAAAATCAAGCATCCTAAGTTCTACCAGCCCTGTTTAACGCCATCCTGGTTTCCATGTCTGCTGCATGGAGGTCATTCTATGGGTTTGGGGCTCTGCAGAGTCTTCTCTCCATAACACTTTGTAAAGTGTTTTCCTTCCCAATAGTGTGTCATCAGTGGTTGACAGGACTCTGTCTTCGCCCCTACAGTCACCACACCAGGCTGCTTGTGTAATCTTAGGAGAGAGGACCGAGAAACCAGCGTTTATAGAGGTATCTGTCCCTGCTCATATGTGCCATCCTTTCAGGCACAGATCAAGTCAGTCTGGCCTGAGCATCCTGTTCCAACTTTGCCTCTTGAAGGAACAGAACCAGTCGGTGATTACATCAGGGGTCAGCTGAGCCTTCCCAGGATCCACCGGAGTGCTTGTCCACAGAAAGCTGCCCTTGTGTGCTGGACTTCCTGCCTGGAATTGTCATTAGGGCACCCTGGTGCACTGAGGGCCTGAGATACATTGGCTTTGGACTTTTTCACAAGCACAGAAGAGCCACCGGCTCGAAAGCTGCCAAGTCAATGGAGCCACGTGTCTCAATACAGCCAAACCCATGCCCTCGGCATCTGGAGAGCATAGCTATGGCATGATGCTAAGGCATTAGCAACCCTCAGGAGTGTAGTCTAGACATTTGTAGCAAATTGGAGGATTTTTTTTTTTTTTTTTTTTACCACAGCCTATAACAGGATATTGTGGTTTAAGCCTGAACTGCTCTTCACCATAGTCTGAGCATTTGGTCCCCAATAAGTGGCGCTATGGTCAAAGATTTTGCAAACTTTTGGAGGTGGAATCTAGCTGGAGGAAGTAGATTAGGAGATTACCAAGAGACAGATCTTGTTCCTGGCTTTTCTCTGTCTGTCTGTCTGTCGGTCTGTCTGTCTGTCTGTCTGTCTGAATGTCTTTCTCTGTGTCTGTCTCTGTCACTCTCCTTCCCTTCCTACCTCTCTTTCTCTCTTACTCTGATTATAGCCTGCATTTGGGCAAAAACCTCTTTTGCCACGTGTTCACAATCTGTCAATCACCTTGGGCCAAGCAAAGTCTAAATCCTCTGAAACCATGGGCTGAAACAAATTGTTCCTCCTTGAGATTTTATATCAGGCCATTTTCCCGTAAGGGGTGGGTAAAAAATATCTAACACAAGGAATGCATCTTAGCATCTGTTATTGATACTCTTGGGCACATCATTCTTTCCTGTGGACAATTGGAAGATGTCCCATGCACCCACTGGATGCCTGTAGCAACCCCCACCACACCCTCTAAACACTGTAGAACATTGCCAAAGTGCCAGATATTCTCCAGAGCCACAACTTTCTTCCTTTGGCTCTCTTTCTTCCTTTGGATCATTGGCTGCATTGGTCCACAAGGGTGGAGGGAGCAGCAGCATCGGGGACCATTGTGAGTCCGGCATTTCCATCCCTCTGGGAGACAGACTGGTGAATCAGTTCAGTGTTGTTTCAGAGTATAAGGAATATATAGGATTGGGGAGACTGGGGACAGGCACCGATTTCATTAGGTGGCAAGCTCCTATCAAAAGTCTTCATGTTGGCAGTAGGGTCCTACACAAGAGTTCCTGCCACAACTGTGCCAGAGTTCACGCTAACGTCACTTAGAGGCAGCTTTCAGATAAAGTCAGTTCTGCAGGCCTAGGGACATTCCCGGAAAAAGGCAGTAGAGACCCGAAATTCCACTGGGGACGGAGGGAGTTTCTACATTGCCTAGCTTTTGGAAAAGCTGGCAGGCCATGAGAGACTGCAACCTTGACTAGCCAGCAGTACCTTCCAACAGGCAGAATAAAGTAAAGTGAAGGCTCCCCAGGCACACAGACAGAAGAGGACAAAACTGTTCTCAGTAAGAATTTAATGACAGATTTCACTCTGAGAGCCCCTGACTTTGTTACTCACCCAGGCCCAGAAGTACACTTTGAGGACAGGAAAACATGCATGCACAAGATCCAGCGACAGACCCTGGGACTGTGATGCACACATGCTTTTCCCTCTCCCTTCTCCTATATTCTTTCCCTCCTCACCCCTCTCCCTTTTCTTTCTTCCACCCTTTCTCTTGCCAACCTAGCTTGTCTATGGGTCATGGGGCATATAGAAACCCTCTTCCATTTCCTTCTAGGAAGAAAGCAGTTTAATAAAGCTACTTGTGAAACCATGCAATTTGTTTGGTCATCTGGGGGCATGCAAACATCCTATCTCCTTCACTGAACCAGTTGCGCACTGATAGCCACGTAGCCATGAATTAAATCCCAGTTCTGTGTCATCCCCTGAGGTTTGCTACTATCCGCAGCCGCCACACAAGCCAAGATAAACTTCAGTCTCCCTTAGGCTCTGGGTAACCGGGGTCTCCGTCACGGGGCAGGCAGTTTGCAAGTGGACTTTGTTTCCTTCCCACCATCACTGCTCTGACACAGGAAGTATGACTGTAGAGAGCTGGTTCATATGGTGCTCTAAGCTTTTGTCCTCAGTAATACACCCTGGACAGACCTCAGAGGTGTCCAACATTTGAAGCTTTGCAAGGTATAGTCATGGTTGGTCATTATTCCCAATGAATGGAGTAGTTGAGTCCACCTGGGCTCTCCTCAAGAAAACAGCTTTGTAGCCAGGTGGTGGTGGTGCATGCCTTTAATCTCAGCTCTTGGGAGGAAGAGGCAGTCAGATCTCTGAGTTCAAGGTCAGCCTGATCTACAGAGTGAGTTCCAGGACAGTCATAGATACACAGAGAAACCCTATCTGGAGAAAATAAAAAACAAACAAACAAACAAAAACCCCCCCAAAGAAAAAAGCAAACAGCTTTATATATAGGTATGTAGGAATGAGCCACCAGCCCATCCTAGGTGGTAAATTGCTTTCTGGAGAAGGCCATCTTTTTGTTGTGAGATAATTTAACCAGAGAACAAACAGACACTCTTAAAGAACAGGAAGTCTGTGTTGCTTGGCATCTGGCGATGGCATGAGGAACTTCTCCAAATCATGCAGCCCTGAGCCTCACCATTCTTTGCCTTTTCTGCATAAAAATCATGACTTTGTAGGCAAAAACAGTCAGAGGAGAAAGTAAAGAGGTCAAAAAGGAAGGTTGGTACATTTAGGGGCTTCCCTGGATCCTGAAACTATAGCCTAGGTCTTTGATGGATTAGATCTTTGTTCCTGCTTGACAAGTGTTGGTGCCTACATGCTGGGTTTCAAGGTCAGAATGGTGCCTCTAACATGGATCAGTTGTGCTAAGGCCTGCTACACTTTCCAGCCAAACATGGCCCATAAGAAAGGCCCCAGCCAGATTAGCTTACACATAATAAAAGGAACATCTCGACTCCTATCAAGTTGCTCCTAGAGAATTTACTCCATCTTCAAAAACTCAAAAGACATTCTCCAGCCCTCCCCCAAATCAAGATAACAGGGACTAATGAATTTGACAAGTGAGTAATTTGAAAGGTCTCTCAAGTGTTCAGACAAAACAAAAAAAAAACCTTTCTGTGTATCTGGATGGGAGAGCCATTGCTGCCTCTTGGACCAAGTCCAAGTTCTATACCCCTGAGCACCTTCTTGTTCATAGGCAGTATCAGGGCATTCAGCTCTCTTCTGGGACGGGGGACTGTTTGTGTTTGGATTATCAAAGTAAGCAATGCTTTAGACAGAGTCCTAAGGTGACAGAGTATAGTAGAGACACTCTGCACACCAGAAGGAAAAGCAATCCTTGGTAAAGGAGGAAAGAAGGGCTGTTGGAGAAAGCCAAGCTGCTTAGTCATGCCTTTTACAGAGCTGTGAATTCACGGGGATATTTGAAGACTGGGGATCGTGAAAAGAGACCTGATATAATTAAGGGGCTCCTCAGTATGTGGGTGTGCAGAAAAGTCCTATTTAACAAGTATCAGGCATTCAAAGGAAGTTCTGGCTCTCAGCTCCTACTCCTAAAGCCTTGGAATAAGTCAAAAGGAACATATTCACCCAATAAACTCTGGGTCACATGTGTAGTTTGTGCAAACATGTGACTTCGGTTGAGGGCCTTGAGCCATGCATGCAGTGTTGACTTAATTTTTGAGACCAAGGAGTCCGGAACAGCCCTTCAGTCACCCCTTCTTAAATGACCAGACACCAATGCACATGAGCTTCCGTGTTGACAACGCTCCACATATATCCTCCCATGGCTTTCTTGCAGTGTAACGACTGTATGTGCAACCAAACGGTGAGGAGAACAAGAAGCTCAGGGCTGAGCTGTCCTGGAAAGCTTTCCTACTTGCCTTTATGCTATGCAGTGTGACTGAGTCAGTATATCTGAGCTCTGCAGCCTGGCTCCTGAGTGAATGAGCCCAAGGTTCTTCTAGAGAGCCGCCAAATACAGCAGGGCATGCAGGGGGACCTCCACAGGCCCAGCAAAGGTTCCATCACCTGCTACTTAGGAACTTGGGAGAGAGTCTTGATGCTGTAGCATGGCAAGTCTGCTTAGTTGTGTACAGCCAACTGCACAGCATCATACAGAGAACTCTCAGCAGAGTCTGGTCTTTGCAATTTATCCTCTTGTTGTCATCCAAAAGTCCCACATTTGAGTCACCTGCAGTATTTTCTTCAGTCTCTATGCTGTGTCCACACTAATATGAATCCCCTCCCCCAGTCCTGCTGACATCAGGATTGCTGCAGGCATAATGGTAGGTTCTTGAAACTAAATCACAGGTGTCCCTTACTCTGAAGGAGGCAGAGAATCCCCGTGTCACTCCACTGGTCATGAAAACCTTTGCCTTCAATGCCTTACACAGATTGACAGGAGAGAAAAACTCGATGCTTCCAAAGAGACCCTCTGCAGACAACCTGGGTGGGACATGCCTGGATTCTGAAAATACAGCCAAGCTGGGACAAAGCCAGGGTGAAGGCTTGGTATCAGAAGTCAATGCTAGGTGCTCACACAGACTTGCAGACATTCTCAAGGCATTTGTGCTTCAAGGCTGAAAGAGCAAGAAGGGAATCAGGGCACTGAGATTGGAATGACAGAGACATAAAATTGAATAGTACCAGGGACAGTTTAGGTTCTACTTGATAACAAGTGTAGAGCAAGTCCATTCTAAGGGACTCCCATGGAACACTATGCCTGTCAGCAGCACAGTGGAAGAAGGAACAGCCATGGCTTTTATTGTTGTTTGTTTTGTCCACTTTCTGCCCAGATGGTGCTTTCCCGGTACCCAACTGTCTCTAACTCATCTCTCCAGGTTGCATTATTGTCATTTAAACTCATTAATATGTTGACCAGTAAACATAGCTTGCTGTGTGTTTAGATATTGCATCAGGGTAGGAAGGAAAGACAAGATATTGATATTGGATGATGTAGCGATAAGCTGTCCTATTCTGTGCCCACATACACCAAGGCAAGGGACTCCTGCCCTTGACTCTGGAACCCTCACCCCAATGTCTGGCTTTTACAATGTAGAATGAAGGTGGTGGTAGAAATATGAAACAAGACAATGAGATGATGGTTGACATAGGAAGCAAAGAAACCCATGCCTGAGGTAGAAGAGCTGGAGAAAAACAAGGGGAATCAGTAAAGGGCACCCATGGAAGCAGGGCTGTGTGAGGACTTGATTTTTATGAGAGGCTCTGACTGAAACATTGGAAACAAAGGGTAGGGAAGGAGAAGAGGCAGACATCTGAGAAGTGAGAGATGGTTGAGGGTTAAAAGAAGAGAGGACGTTTCTACAAAATGTTGGCACTCATCCCATGGAGCTCATTAGCCCATAAGGAAAGGTTTGGTGGCTAGATGGTTTGTTAAAGGTAACACATTACAAGACTGGCCCACATCAGAAGGGTCATATCAGAAGGGTTTTTCCAAAGAGGTAATATAATGCCATGGTTTTCAGAAGGCCAGAAGTTCTTGACCAGAGAGTCCATGTCAGTGATATGGTGTCATGGCTCAGTGTTGGTGCTGGGACAGACCAGTCTAGCCGAGCTAAAGGTGATGTTGGGCATTTCTGTGCACAATTAGGATTTGAAAGTATCAGGACAAGGATGGAGGTACATAGACCCACATCTAGGACTTCATGTCCTCTGTGCATTAAATTATTTGCATATGCTTTGGATGATCATTTCTGGGTTGGTGTGTTTTGCTTTTGTTTGTCTTTTTAGCTTGCATGGGAATGCAGAGGCTAAGGGACTTGCTTGGGTTCACACAGAGGCAGTAGTGTGTGTCAGTTGACCCCACGGCTTTCTATATTCTTTGTAACCACTAAGGGGTTGACCAAATGCTAGGTTGTCTTCACTTAACGTTGACTCCACGAGCTACAACAGTCTTCTGGACCTGGCTAAAGTGAGGCAGCCTATCAGAATCACAGAACCTCCCATCAAATGCACTCACTGCTGAGTATCAATGACATCAGCAAGCTGGGTACTTACTGCGAGAGTGAGACACCCTCTTCACCCTCTGACAGATCAGGGTCGCATTCTTCAGAAACCAGGAATAGTATTCCAGACAATGCCTAAAGGTTCAAGCAGAGTTGAGAATAGTCACTCTCCTGTGCTGACCGTGGGAAGATGGACAGGATCAAAAACAGTAATTACGCAAATATGAACAGGGCCCCATTATTTACATCAAGGGGCCCTCTATCAAGGGGCAGAGAAGAACACTTATTACAAAAGAGATCAGACTTTGGGGCCAATGAGATTTATTTTAAATCCTAGATCTCTACAGTTTATAAGAATGTGTGAGGTTAGGTTGAGTACTTAATTCTCTGGGGCTTAGTTTCTTAATATGTAAATAAAAGGCAATAATATCGGATTAAGGAAAATAGTATGTATGGAGTTCCTGAACTATACCAATGTTCCATTAAAAAAGATCTGGGCTCTGTGAGGAACTCAACAACATACCACCTTCTCACCACAGAAGCCACAGAGAGGTCAGCAATTGTCATCCATTAGAACTGAAAGGGACTTAGCTTCTGTCATCTCTGTTGGGAAAGTCTCAACAGAGGACTACACTGGGGGAGAGTTTAGGGAAGAAAGGGAGATTAGGAAACTAGAGTTTTAGAGCTGACAGAATGAACAACTGAGTGTCAGTGGTTTTCTATGTTCTATTCTTCTAAATGAGGGTTAAACACTTGAAACTCTGAGCAAGACTTGAGGGGAATTGATTAATAAGTGATAATGTGGGTCATAAATAGGAATAAAGACCAGGTCTGTTGCAGCAGACATGTCTAGTATCCTAATCCCAGAAGTTCTAAAACACTTAGGATGCCTTCTACTCCATCTTTCCACATTCTCTTCATTGTTTGCTGGAGTGACAGCTCAAATTTCCCACATTCACAACTTCTGTTCCTCCATCGAACCCTTAAAAGCCCCCTTCTGCTGAGATCCTATAGCATTTGTCCTAGATTGCTTATAGAATTTGTCCTATTGATTAGAAGTCTCTCTCTCTCTCTCTCCATAATACCAACTTCTTCACTAAATAGATCTCAAATCTCAGAAGTACTATCATTCAAAAAGCAGCATATCAAGAAGCATACCAAGTTACATCCTCCCACACTGGTACTCTTGTACTATATTTAATATTTTATAGGAGTTCATGGAAAAATATATCGACAGGGTAAAAGGCCAGGTGAGCAACTGCTTTATGCCTATAAATTAATCTAGAAGTTTTTAGGGATGTGTGTGTGTGTGTGTGTGTGTGTGTGTGTCTGTGTGAGTGTGTATGTGTCTATGTGTGTGTGTCTGTGTCTGCGTGAGTGTGTGTCTATGTGTGTGTGTATATGTGTGTCTGTGTGTGTGAGTGTGTGTGTGTGTATGTCTGTGTGTGTCTATGTTTGTGTGTGAGTATGTGTGTGTGTGTCTATGTGTGTGTGTGTATGTGGTGTGGTGTGTGTGTGAGTGTGTGTGTGTGTCTGTGTCTGCATGAATGTGTCTATGTGTGTGTGTATGAGTGTCTGTGTGTGTGAGTGTGTGTGTGTGTGTGTGTGTGTATGTGGTGTGGTGTGTGTGTGTGGTGTGTATGTCTATGTGTGTGTGTCTGTATGAGTGTGTATGTGTCTATGTGTGTGTGTGAGTGTATGTGTGTGTATGTCTGTGTGTGTGTCTATGTGTGTGTGTGTCTTTGTGTGTGTGTGTCTGTGTGTATGTGTGTGTATGTGTGTGTGTGTGTGTGTGTGTGTGTGTGTGTGTGTGTGAGTGTGTGTTGTGTGGTGTGTGTGTGTGAGTGTGTGTGTGTGTACATGCTGAGGCCAAGGTGCTGGGTTCCGAACTCAGGTCCTGCAGAAGAGCATTAAGGCGCTTACCTGCTGAACCATCTCTCTCGTCCCATATGGGCGTTTTCAGTGCTGATACTAGTTGAAGGGCTGACTAATGTATCCTTGCTTGGGTAGATGACTTAGTCCTATCACTTCAATTTTATTTTAACTTATGCTTTACAACTATTACACCCCCTAAGCATAACCCAGTTTCTGGATGTATTTGTGATTCATCTTCACAACACTCGACTTAATATAATGCTTGACTGACAAGCAGTAGAAATTCAACACAGTGGGTTAGAGAGAGAAGGATCTACTGAAGTGGGCTGACTCTGGCATTGTTTTGTAGATTTTTCTTTTCCTCGCTGTGAAAAAATACCCTTTCTTTGCTTATTCACACTACTGGGTCTGTGGACTTGCTTATTACCCTCTCCAGGTGAATAAAACACCCAAGCCTATAGAGACTTGTAGATCAAATCTAAAAATAGATGATGGGGAAGAGTGCAAAACTGGGCTTGACTCACAGAGTGGATAGTGGAGACTTTAGAAAGTGAAGGACATTGGCAATCAGGGGGCAGAGGCAGGTGGATCTCAGAGTTTGAGGCCAGCCTGGTCTATAGAGCTAGTTGCAGGACAGGTTCCAAAACAATACAGAGAAACCCTGTCCCAAGAAACCATAATGATGATGA
Source organism: Cricetiscus sungorus (assembly GCA_030556225.1). NCBI lineage: Eukaryota > Metazoa > Chordata > Mammalia > Rodentia > Cricetidae > Cricetiscus > Cricetiscus sungorus. Next base: position 41,278,861 of record JANBXA010000366.1, read on the forward strand.
TGATGATGATGAAGGACGTGTTAGTAAGCTTTTAAGATTGCATTAAAGACTTGAGAAATTAGTCTTAACTTACTGGGAAACTATATACATTTCTAGGTTGGCTCTGGATTTAACAACTAAGAATAAATCCCAGAACCATCTTCTATGGAAGGGCAGGAGCACATCAATGTCCACATCATCTTAGTGAAAGACAATGGACCTTCTGACCATATGTTTACAACCATCTCATCTGATGGACAACAACTGGTGGGAATTAAAAAAGGATCTAATTTAGATAGGCAAATGCTTTGTTTACAATTTCTTAGAAAATTTAAACAAGTTGAGGATGGACACTGGTATTCAAAGTCCTCAGTAGAAATTCTACCAGATATAGTGTGGCTCATCTCTGCTTAACCAAACTCAACTCAGCTCACCTCACTCAAACTCAACTTACCTCATCATCTCATTTAAACTTATCCAACGTAGCCCATCTAAGCATAACTCATGTCTACTTTGCTGAACTTTCTTTATCCAAAAATCACTCCTCCCCAACGTAGCTCAGTTCAACCCAATCAGTTATTCTCAACTCCTCTCAATTCATCTCAGATAAAATTAGCTCATTGCAGATCAGCTCAACTATATTTATGGAGGCAGGGTGTACAAAGCCCCATCATAGATCTCAAGAATGGAACAGTCGAATAGAGGCCACACTGTAGAGTTCACTCCTTTAGGTCACCTATCACTTGGCTGGGAATTATTTAATGCCTGGCTATCTGATAATTTCCAGGGACCACATGCAATAAGAAGACTATAACTACAGGGTGTACAAAGGAATCATCGTCTCAGGTTACCTCATGGATTCTGAACTGAGATCTTGCTTTCGGCTTACACAGAGGCATTGCTGGAAGAATTGACAGAGTTCCATCAGGCATGGGTTGAGTTTCTTCATAGCCAGGGACAGAGGAGCATCTTTAATGGCCTCCTCTTTGAGGAGTGGCTGGGGGCACCCTGAAACATGCAACCTCAGACATGTGAAATCAGTAAGAGCTCAGCTAGCATCTTCCCTGGGCTAAGGCCAGTGGTAGGCAAGCACAGTCTATCAAGGTAGCTTGGAAACAGACATTACAGAGCATGGCTTCATTGTCGCTTAGGGAAACCACTGTGGAAACTTCAACAGACAGGTAGGGAATGGTGAGAGTTGGGTTTCTCAAGGAGAGCAGGCATGGTTTCTCCAAGGAGCATGTTTCTGAGAGGCATCTCAAGTGTGCAAAAGAGATGCACCTGGAGGAGGGCGTCTCTGGTACCGAGATTAGCTTACTATCACACGAGGGGATAGCTGACTGCGGGATAGAGAGTGCTTTAAATACAGAGGGTATTCTTGGGGTCAGCGTGTGTGTGTGTGTGTGTGTGTGTGTGTGTGTGTGTGTGTGTGTGGTGTGTGGTGTGTATACACATGCATACACATGTACACACCATGTGTAAGGAAGCCAGGAGGTTTGCTGCTGAGTATTGTCACCTTGAGTGACAATCACCTAGACTGGGTTGAGATAGGATGGCCCATCTTAAGCGTGGATGGCACCATTCCATGGTATGAAGCCCCGAACCGAATAAAAAGCTCACAGTAAGCTAAGCACCAGGGTTCATCTCCCCTGTTTCCTAGCTGTCAGCACATCTGACCACCTGCTCCAGGCTCCACTGCCCTGGCTCCCCTGCTATGATGGGCTGTGCATCATATTTTAAACTGTGGGTCAAAATAAACCTATTTTCTTAAGTTACCAATGTCAGGGATTTTGTCACAACAAGAAATAATACAGAAGGTAACAGTAGGTTCAAATGTGAATCTGGTAAACCAGGACCCTGGAAACCAGTGCCAAGGCCTCCTCCTTGAGGACTAGCCTGATTCTGTCTGACATAGCCAGCTTTTCATTATTGTTTACTTTGTGGCTTCTAGGAGAAGAATACAAACGTTAAGCAAAGAATGAAATACAATTGTTAAAGATGTCATCCTATAGGGTCTCCCAAAATGGAATCAATTTCCTGAGCCTGCACCCAGGCTCCCTTACAAGATGAATGAGGAGACCCAGACCCAGCATGCAGAGGAGGACTCAGTAGACTGTCTATGTAAAGCACACGGCAATGTTACTGCCATGGGACGGGCACAAATAATAGCTATCATTGTCGAGTCTTTTGAGAGTCTACTATGTGCTGGGCACTGACAGACTAGCAGTGCACCAATGGCCAAGGAGAAGGGTCCTTCTCTTCCAGGGCTTGTCATCTAGTACTGAGCTATGGTAGGATGTTAACAGTTACACCGGAGGGACCACTCATCACCGGCAGGCAAAATGACCAAATGTCTAGATATGAGCACACAGGGATAGTGGCTTCCCTTTATGGTACTTCTGATTATATAGGTTACATAGGGGGGTGAAGATGAAACCTTTGGCTTGGTGTTTTGATTTGTTTATTTTAGAGACAGGGTTTGTTGTTGTAGTTTTGTTTTGTTTTGTTTTTAACAGAGTCTCTGGAGCTCAGGCTGGCCTGAGACTTGCTGTATAGATGAGATAATTTAGAATTCCTGATCGTTCTGCCTCAACCCCCGGACTTGTTGGATTACAGGCGTACATACATCACCATGCACAATGTATGCGGTACTGGATATTGGACCCTGGGATTCGTGCATGGTAGACAAGCGCTCTGCTAACTGAGCCACACCAACAGCCCAGGAAGGGGTGGACATCCTACTGAGCAATACCGTTACAGCTCTATAGTGGTGTAAGTTAACGAATACTCATACATACCCGAGAGCGCTGAAGATAACGTCTGCTCTTAGCGTATACGTGACTGTTTCTGCCATGTGTACTGTTGATGTTTGCCCCATTTAAAAAAGAAGAATTACTAATATAGGTTATCGACTGGCAAGCTCATGTGAAATTACTTCCCTGTATTGACTTGTAGGTCTCTACTCAGTTTCCCCATTGGTAGACTTTTAAGACACTTTTGGTTTCCTCATCAATTACTGAGTTGAACAACATCTTTAATGTACTGACATAGTTACATTATAATTTTTATGAGACTTTCAAAGACTTATTGTGGTTCTAAGGATGGAACCCAGGTCTCCAGGCATGCTAGGCCAGTGACCTATAATGGAGTCTAACCTCAGCCTGAGAATTTTTAAACTTTAATTTATCAGCAATATTTAACAAGTAGAGAAAGGGTTCATAAAGCTAAGGACTTTTAAAATATAAATATAGAAACAAAATATGTTTTCCATGATTCTACACTGCCCCCACACCATGTAGCCACCATCATTCATGAGTCACTGCACCCTCTGTTCAGGCCTCTGCATTTTCCACTCTGAGTCAGGGATATTATTGCATGATGCACATCTGGCCATGTAGCTTTCCCTTACCTCAGACTCGTTGGCATTGTGGCAAGTTGCTGATGATCTCACTGTCTCTGTCCTGTCTGTCCTCAGTCCCTATGACTCTTACCATCAGCACAAGACCATGTTCAGTCCCCAGGAGTGTCAGTCTTTCTGGCTCCTGTGCTTTTGCTTATGCCAAGGCTCTGCAGGACCATACACTCAGCAGCATTTTGTCAGAAGGTAGCTGCTCATTTGGGTCTCTGCATGGCTTCTCCAGCTGCAAACATTACTGTTTATGGAACCTACCAGGACATTTCAATGAAGATGGCATCATATATCTTTCAGAATTATTGGATAGATAAATTAAGAAGGTCCTAACACTACCCTTTAACAATGTAGTATTACCTATCTTCTACAATTATTGAACAGAAAAATTGAGATTATTCTAACACTAGCCTTGTACACGGTAAAAGCTCAATATGTGTTCACTGAAGGGATGAATACATGATTAGTAAAATCTTTGTGGCATGCATTTTAAAGCCATCTTTTTGGGTGGGCAAAATAATTTACTCAAAGATGTCAGAGCCTCTGCATTTTATGCAGGGAATGCTTCATGGGATAGATGATAGAAAAATGGAGATGGCACATAATAGATAGGTAGGCAGATAGCAGTCCATTAGACAGGTGTTAATCAGGAGAAATGACTAGGGATATATAGACAGAGGATATATGATAGACAGGTGGATAGGTAGAAGGAAGGATGGACAGAGACAGCTATATAGATATAGTTATAAATATACATATGGATGTAGATATAGTTAACTTGTATTCTAGAACACAGCCTGACTATTGTTGGCACCACCTTTGGATCTCCTAGGAGACAGGGACACAGATGCTTGGTAACACAATTGGGTCTTTGTGTTTGAAAGGCCCATTCAGCACTCACTGGATGCTGAAGTAGGTCTGAGGATATATGAAACAGGAGACTGTGCACGCTCCAGGGATTTAATAATGCCTTGTTGACATACGACCAACCAGCCTTGCAACATTCAGGAAGCGTGTGTAGAAACATATTCAGGCGTAGATGGGGCCCGAGAACCTGACCAACTTTGAGGGACTTTCTCTCAATTTCATTCATAGGGAGCTTACAGCACAGAAAAGAGGAGAGTGTAACAGCCAAAAGCTGAAAAAAGAAAATTCAAGTCTTGGGAGTTCTGGAAATGCCAGCCTAGGAAGTCACTGCTTCTATAACCCATGGCACGTTCAGGGATATGGCCAGCAGGGCGGCCTTTAAAACACAGCCACTGTGGTCCACATGTATCAAATGGGGCTTGGATTTTGGAGTCATCACTTCTGCCTTCTTCCCCTCTGCTCAGCCAACAACCAGACAGCCAGCTCATCACAAGAGCAGCTTCCATTCACAAAGCAAGAGGTCGGTACACATTTCCCTGGATGTTCACTCAATGAACATTGAGTTAAATAACACAGAGTGTTAAAAACCCAAGTCAATTCAGTCCACATTGTCTTAACACAAACCAAGGAGAAAGGGACTAAGTTGTTTCTAGTGCTCTCCATTACTGCAGTTGTTCTTGCTTTCATTTGAGGGGATTACCCCTGGATGCCACACCTCGCAAAAGCAGATGAGCTGAGGTTTGCATCTGACCAGTCTACATTTATCCAACAGACATCCTTATTAGACTGTACAACCCCCTGCAATAAAACATACATTTAAGCAACGAGTGGGTATTCCTACTTACTTGAAACTCGGTGGGCTGCTGGGACCAGGGCTGGCTCTGCCGCAGGGGTGAATGGCCCCTTTGCGGGACCAGCATCTGCAAGTAGCAAGAGGAACATTCTCCAACACTAATATGAGATTATCTTGGGCTATTTACACACACAAGCAGAGAATCCTAACACCTCAAAGATAAAGGTTCTTAAAATCCACGAGGAAATGACAGGCAAAGGGTTTAGCCATGATCACACAATGTGCAGTGCAGTGAACACAATGAAACCACGTTTCCTGGCTCTTTTCCTCTAATAAAGTAGAGTGACAGCGTATTTACAGAAGCTCTTGTCTCACTGTGCCCCTGCTCCCAGGCTACACTTTGCTTCAAGGTATGGAGTTTCATGGTTTGGCCATGCAGTTTCACCTGGCTGTGGGTCTCTAGGAGCTGGCGCTTTGGTTGGACTTGGAGTCTGTGTGCCAGCGGTCGGTGCTCCTGTAAGGGAAGGAGAGAGGTAAGCACGCATCGTTTCAAGGGGAGTCCAATCGGAAGGAGATGCTCATGTCTCATCAGTGCTGATGACTAGGCCAGAAGTCAATCGGGATGTTGAAGGTGCAGGAATGAATAGGAAATGTAGTGACAGTCAAGTACTTCCCAGAGTATGTAAGAGGATGGATGAGTCCCACCAATAACCCATAAAAGGTGACAGGGCCATTGGGAACTTGCCAGTATCAGTAAGATTTGGTGACGCTGCATGGGATAGTGATGGTGGTACTGAACAGGGAACTAATGGCATAGATGTATATGTATGAGTAATTAACATTCATGTCATGTGGCATCAAACATTAATGCTGTATCTGTAATCAATGTAGTGTCATTAATACTGTTCAACAAAGGCAGTTAGCCTGTCCAAAGGAAGGCTTGACTTCGTGTGGCCAATGGCTACTTGCTTTAGAGGCAGTGATACCAGACAAAGGAAAACCAGGAAGTGAGTTTACAGGAAGCTAACAGGGGAAATGGTAGGGATGTAGAAAGAGAACAGGAAAGGGGAGAGGAAGTGGGAATAATGAAGAGTGGTAGAAGAGTGAATGTGGTCAAAACATGTTCTACGTGCATATGTCAGTGCCATAGCAAAACCCCTTACTCTGTACAATTAACATGGAAAAGGAAAGGGGGCAGGTGGGAGAGTCCTGTGAATGGGGCAGGCACTCATTTATTTATTCATAAAAGAGACTAAAGGGTTGGGATTAAAAATAAGGAGAGTTGGTTTTACTATCATTTATTAAATCACTTATTTATTTTTCCTACTTTCAGCATGCATTTTAGATTTCAAAACCTTAGAAAGACATTCAAAACATGTTCAAGTGTAATTGAAAAAGGACATGAGTGTTGTCTCTCACCTGAGGCTATGCTGGGCTGTGCTAGTCTGCTGGGTGTGGTCAGTAGCTCAGAAGGATACACCAGGCTTCCTGTGCTCCTGGGCTGCTGGGCATCTGCAGAGGAGGCTGATGTGGAGGGAAGGCTTGCCCAGGGTGGTCCTTTAGATGTTATATCATCCATGGTCTGGGACTTAGACACAGATACTGTAGGAGCCCATGTCTGTCTGCTTGACACCCATGGTGTTCTGGCCATGTTCCCCGTAGCTGTGTGTTGAAAGTGACAATTATTGGCATTGTGGTTCTTGATGTCCTTGACCACGCATAAACTGCAGACATATGAAATGCTTTCAAAGGGCAATTGCAAATGTGTACACATAACACAAATAATTCAGTCTCTTACATTTTACTGTGGACTGGGATAAGTAGATTAAACTGAATTTTTGTTTTCTTTGGCAGCAAAGGAGAATCTCCCACCCTTGATTGACCTTTCTGAACACTGTTTACACTAAGGTCATGGGAAGAGTTTGATGTAGGCATTTCTTTTATTTATGTGAGATTAGAGGAAACCGAAGGGATGTGAGATTAGAGGAAACCGAAGGGAGACACAGCGGAGGATAGGGAAAACTGAGAAAGCATCTTACCCGAGGTTGGTTGTGTGGCCATGGTTGCAACAGGAAGCTCTAGAATCATCTCTTTGTTTTCTGTCACCTCTTTCTGGGATGCAGTACTTGTCTTTGTCCAGGGAAAGGTCTTCAGGGCAGACATCCACTGTGCAGGATCTGGTCTTAGAAGTGACTGCTGGCTTTGGGTTGTGAACCTCGGAGTCCTGGCTGTTCCCCTGGTAGGTGCAACTCAAAGGAAATAGCCAATGGTAGTTTAACCGAAGGACAACAAGGGCATTGATTTCAAATGGAATATAGCAGGGGAGTAATGGGAAAATAACAAATACACGAAGAAAGAGTGTTCTCTCTGATGGTTTTGGAGCCTCTACTGCTGAACACAACATGTTCTATTATGTAAGGAACATAACCCAACTTTTAACTGAGATCTATTGCTCTTGTGGATATGGTTGGATAATTCAAAGGAATGTAAGAATGTGACAAAATACACTACACTCAGTCATGGGCTGTTCTAGTAGATGATGAGGACTTGAAAATGGCACACACATCAGGTGGACTCACAGGTGTAGCCCGATTGCAGATACTGAGTATGGAAAGAAAGAGAAACCAGTGGGTTCCAAACATCATCCTGATGGATGATACAGAAGACAGAAAGATAGTTGTTTAAAGAGTATTAATGGGAAGGGCCTGGGAATTACAGGGAGGCAATGACTCTTGTATAGAATCAAAATTCTAATAGCTTTAAGAGCCCAATTGTTAACAATGGAAATAATATGTAATGCAATAGGGTGCAGAGAGGATTGTGGGAGTAAAGAGACAGGTGTCACTCATAGGGGAGAAAAGAGAGAGCAGCTACTCATCCCCAGCTGTTTGTGGTCACAGAGATGAAGATTCAGGGTGAACAATATTTTCCCACAGATACTCCAGAAATCCACTTTTTAAATCAAAGAGAAAAATCCTCTGATTTTAGTACCATCTAAATGAGTAAAATTCCTAAAGGTAACATCTCTCCTCTAGTGATCTGAGGCAAGGTGAGGGGTGGGAGCTATGATGGAATATTATTTTAAGGTGTGTGATCTTTGTTTATGCTGCATTTGTTTAACTCTGTGAAGCTGTGTTTCTATGCCTGTCTAAAACATCTGATGGTCTAATAAAGAACTAAACACAATCAATAGCAAGGTAGGAGCAAGGACAGGTGGGGCTGGCGGGCAAAGAGTTTAAACAGAAGGAGAAACGAGGGCATGAGAAGAGCAAGAGAACAAGAGAGGAAGGAGGAGGACATCAGAGGCCAGCCACCCAGCCATCCAGCCACCCAGCCACCCAGAAACCCAGCCTCCCAGTCACCCAGCCACCCAGCCATCCAGCCACCCAGCCACCCAGCCACCCAGCCTCCCAGTCACCCAGCCACCCAGCCACCCAGTCACCCAGCCACCCAGTCACCCAGCCACCCAGACACCCAGCCTCCCAGTCACCCAGCCACCCAGCCACCCAGCCACCCAGACACCCAGCCATCCAGCCACCCAGCCACCCAGAAACCCAGCCTCCCAGTCACCCAGCCACCCAGCCATCCAGCCACCCAGCCACCCAGCCACCCAGCAACCCAGCAACCCAGCCTCCCAGTCACCCAGCCACCCAGCCACCCAGTCACCCAGCCACCCAGTCACCCAGCCACCCAGACACCCAGCCACCCAGCCATCCAGCCACCCAGCCACCCAGAAACCCAGCCTCCCAGTCACCCAGCCACCCAGCCACCCAGTCACCCAGACACCCAGACACCCAGCCACCCAAACAGCCATGGACAAAGGAGGAAAGTAGGATACACAGAAGTAAGAAAGATAAAAGCCCAGAGGGAAAAGATGAACGGGATAATTTAAGACAAGAAAAGCTGGCTAGAAGCAAGCCAAGCTAAGGTTGGGCATCCATAAGTAATAATAAGACTCCGTGTGTGATTTATCTGGGAGCTGAGAAGTGGGCCCCTCAAATAACTAAAAGAGAAGACGAGTAAGGCAACACACAACATTAGGGGGCACTGTGGCCTTTATAGTAGTTTATATTTACCCAAAGCATTGGAAACACCGCTGGTAAAGGTATAGTTGATAACAGGGGATTTCTCCACCATCTCCCAGAAGTCAGAAAGAGTCCTTACTGAAAAAAATTACACCATGGAGAAGGAAGCTTAGGTTTGTCTGTTGGAGTATGTGAAGTTCAGTGTTCGGCCAGATAGCCTCTGGATCACCGCTGCTCACCTGACTTCCCCGCCATCACACAGATGAAGACACAATCGGATTCATTGGTCTGACTCACTGTAAGACAGACAGACACACAATGCTGTTTCTGTCTGCCTGCTCCTCCGCTCAGCATACCACACGTACTGTCTCACTGAGCCCTCATCAGCATCCACTACGGAAGATGTAAGCACACGTCTGCAGGCCTTTAAAAAAGCATCCCCAGAGCCAAGTGTGTTTAGGAATTCAGAAGTTTTAGATTTTTTAATTGTCTCATGGAATGTCTGTATCATACTGACAGAAGACACGCCCCACCCATCTCCAGCAGTAACCAGGGAAGCCTGCAGCAATAATATCTATCTAAGCCACTATTCCACTCAGCAAAATGTTTGACCCTTTGCACTTTATAGAAAACAGTCACCTCCCCTGAATTAGTCTTCAAAGGGGGATGGGGAGGTACAGCCACTGCTACAGCCTTCTGATAGCCTCCTGATGTTGATTGTTGTATTTGTTCTTCAAGCTTTGGGACCCTGGAAGAACCCTATTTGGATGACGGAGCTATCAAGGACTGACATTAGAAACCACACCACACCTAAAACCTAAATAAGGTTTACCTGAAGGTTCCTGGCAGCCTGACCTATGCTAGGGCTTGGGATGTAGAAACCAATCAGATTTGGCTATATTATTTGAGGCACCTGCAAGACACGCACCAGAGAGGATGGAGGCTGACTTAAATATCTCAGTGACGTAGCTTGTAGAATTTCCAACGATGTCCACCAGCAAAGCTGTAAAATCTGCAAGACAAACTAGAAAAGCTCCCTGAATTCTGATGCAGAGACTAAAGGGCAAAGAGACTGCATTTGGGTTTTTTCTTTTTTTCCAGAATAGATTTACAAGTATAATTTATCTGCTAAAGACTATTGATATTCACACAGAGAAAAATACTAATTCAAAAAATAGTAATGGTAAATTCAAGCAAAGAACTTTAGGATCCACCTTTATGATCTAACTCTTTCTCTATTAATACCCAAAGAGCTACCAAAGTCCCAATTGCTTCATCTAACTTTGTTAAACTATCAACCTTCCTCAAGAGGAATCAGGGCCGTAGACATGGAAGGTCAACTTACATAAAGTTGGAATTTGAAAATGCAGTCAAATTTAATGTTGAGTTGTTAACTACAGACATCAAAACACACAAGGGCTTTACAAAACATCAGCAGGAAAGTCTCCATTTTCCCCACTTTATTTAGAGCACGGGAGGAAGTCTAGGAGACTTTTATAACACTTTAGCTTGAAGAACAATTAATCACTTTCTCTCCAAGCAAGATTAGATTAGAACAGGGTATACAGCACGGTGAGTACCATGGTTTTTCTAGACCTAGGGCTAGGTCTAGAAACAGGTTCCCATCTGTTAACTCAGGGCTCTCCAGGACCCTGGGGTTTGGGGGTTCTCTGTCAAGGGGCACATAGTTGATCAAACTTCCGTGATTTGTAAACAGGAAGCTCCTGGAGCCTGCTGGATGATTTCCCATCATGCCTCATTCAGATGATGCTTTTACTCAGTCACAGGATTGTGGGTTGCTTGCAAGAATAACCAGACTTGAAAACACATACACTGTAGATGTAGACTGATAGATAGCCTATGATAATCAGTAGTTGGTGGAGCAGACCAATGCTAGCAGGAAGCTTGAGCCTGAGCTACAGTGTGACTTTACATGTTTGTGTGCTCACATGGTTACCCTGCATGGGAAGCTGCCATGCTGTACATGTGTTGACAACTCTCAGTGCAGAAGGCTGGTGACCACGTGCCTCTTCCTTTCTGTACTATATTATAGAGCCTAATGATGTGTAATACGTAGTTATACATCTATCAATTTTCCTTCTCCTCAAAATTCTCCATTAATTTACTTATCTAATACATACCCAAAGTGTCTACAGTATGCCAGACACCTGCTAGGTACTAGGATTTCTGTAACATATACAGAAGTTAAAGGGGACTCAGTTACATGGGTCAGCATGTAAAGGCATTTGTCACCAATCCTGCTGACTTGTGTTTGGTGTCCCACATGGTGGAAGAAGAGAACCCTTTCCTGAAAGTTGTCTTCTGTCCTCCACATGTGCACTATGGCACACTACTGTTGCATGTGCACGTTACCCCTCCAATAAGCAAAGTTAAATGTATACTTTTAAATTAATGAGAAAGAAAGGCTCACAAGCTGACTGACAAAAAGGAAAGTTGGAATCAATATTTTCATTGTACAGAAGCTATGAGCAGTGTTCAGGATCCAGATGCCAAGGAAAGGTCCTAGTTCTGCCCAAGACTTACAGAATAATGTACTAATGTACCTGCCTTGCGTCCTATAGAATATTATAGACCTTGGATTAGAGCTGAGATTTGCCTTAAGCCAAAATTCCTTTCAAGCCCAAGACTCTTATCACCCACCACTCATGCAACCTGTTACTTAGGGGCTTCTGTTCACTTCCTCTTTGCAACTATCTTTACAACTTTTTCATTGGGCTTGGAAGAAATTCAGTTATCATTCCCTTTAAGATATTCTTTGTTTCCATAAAAATTTAACTTACCAATTTACTATCAGTGCTCAGAGAGGAATCATGTCTAAGTTCCTTTATATGTAAATAAAAGACAGGAAATTTTTTTTGTCTACCCCATTAGTGACGACTTAAGACTTTCTTTTACTATCCAGGGTGAACAAGGCTGTGGCACAAACAGCCCTCTGAGTATTGCTACAGAGAGAGTAACTGCCTGTAAGATTTCCAGAAGTTTTAGCAAATTGAATCACAACAAGCTTTGCTTCCTTGTCAGTCAACAATTCCATTTAAAGAGCATTAGTCTGGAGAAATAATTAAGCTAGTGTTTCAAGTGATTCTGCATGGGTGTTCATCACAGCACTGTTTGTAACAGTAAAGTTGGTCAGGAGTAGGAGACACATAAATAAACCGTCACCCTGTCTTTCAGTGAACATCGTGCATCCATCTGAAGGACTGGGCATATTTCTACATACTGTGACAGAGTAGATTTTAAGACTCATATTGCAAAAAAAAAAAAAAACCAAATGAACAAACAAACAAAAATCCTTACCAACTGTACATCTGATGGAGAATCAGAACACCATTACACCCTCGAAGAAGCTGCTTATTGCAGTAGAGGAAATTAGCACAGAGACTAGACAATGTGCAGAGAGAGCAAGAGGCTTTGGACTGCTCAGCCCGGAATAGGATGGCTTCATTAGACCTCTCCTTTCAAGACTCAGGAATCATTTTGAAGAGGAGGCATATAGATTGCAAGAGCCAGAGGCTAGGCCATGCCAAGGGGACAATGTTTTCTGAATGAAGCAGGGCCAAGGCAGGCGAACTCTCAGAGACTGTGACGTGACCTGCATAGAGTCAAACTAGACGAGGTCCACCCACTGAGAAGGGCAAGGGAGCACAAAGTCCTATTCCGAGGCAAGAAGCTATTTACAGCTGATAGCTTTGCAAAAGGGAAAGGCAGCTTTCTCCAATAGAGCATCACTGGGTTTATCAACCATACTCCAGGGCAGGCCCCATGCTCGGAATTCACTGGCCAACAACAACAATAACAACAATACCAAAAATCTATGCCTGTTTGTTTTTTTGTGCTTTTTATTTTGTTTTGGTGGATTTTTTTCTTTTATTTTTTTTTCTCTTTCTAGTTTGTTGATTTGATTTTCTTTCTCTCTCTTTTTTTTTTGAAAGTGTGAGAGGAAAAAACATGATGTTAGATGGGTAGGGGAATGGGGGGGTTCCGGGAGGAGTTGATGGGCTGGAGAACATAATCAAAATATACTGTATGAAAAAAAAATAACAAAAACTGAATAGAGTTAGAAAGTAAGTTTAAAAAATACACATTCCAAAAACTTTAATGAATGTTAAAGTTTAGCTAGGATGAGTTTGTTTGTTTTTTTGTTTCTGTTTTGTTGTTGTTTTGTTTTGTTTTGTTTTTTTAAACACAGCTGCATCATCAAGCCTTCTTTGTAGGGCTGTGGCCATGACATTAAATTCTGCACAATGGAATGTGAATTGTTTCTACACTGTAAGTGAACAATTCAAAACTGGAAACAAGGGTATGGCAGGTTCCACTTACCTGACAAGTCATTGGTCCTATTGCTCAAACAGTAGCAGTACCTGGTCAGAAATTTGGCTGGGTCAACTTTCTTTGGGTTGGAAACTGTGAAGAGAAAATATTTTCTCAATATCATGACACTTTGACTGGCCCTGGGCCCCTCACCCACCACATCAACAGAGGAGAACTGTTACCACTTACTGTTGTAGACGGCCACGGAAACCTTGTGAAAGGCAAATGAACTATAAGAAGTGATGCTAAGCACGGAGAAGAATGGCTTGCTGTCTGTTGAGGAGAGGAAGAAGCAGAAATGCTTGCTGACAAAACCTTAAATAAATCAATACTAGCAATGTTGTGGTCTGTTCTGGGAGGCTGAGGGAGGAGGATTCTGCATTTGTAAGCCAATCAGAGCTATATAATAAGACTTTGTTAGGAAAAAAAAGCAAAAAGGTGTATTAAAGTATGGTAAATATGAACAAGGTACAGGATGTATTTATGCAAAAATGTCATAAATAGACACCTAGACCAGGTAGCAGGTTTGCACTGGACAGGTTGAAGGGAGAAAAAGGATGGGGGCAACAATATAATGTAATTATATTTTAATTTCAAAAAATAAGTTAAAAATAAAAATGATAAAATTAAATCATACAAACCCTACTGTAATAGTAGTTGCCACTGGTCTATCTGGTCTACCTGGAAACTCCAACAGTCTCTAAATGAGCATCTTGGATGTAGTAATTTCTCCAGGTTGTTGAAACAAATTCTCACACACTTAGAAACATAAGAATAAGGGAAGTTGATAACCTCATGGTTGTAGAGACCTGGGAATGTGGTATCCAGAATTCTGAGTTGCTTTATTAAGTGCTCCAAGTTATCTTTACTTGTACATATTGTGTAGCCCTGAGGAATGCTATTCACTTTCATCATTGAATTGGCACTGTCTAGTCCTGACTCTGCATAGTTCTTATTGCCTATGAATTCTCATTATTACTTAAGAATTCTGTTTATTGCATTATTTTTTTCTCTCTCTCCACCAGAATAAGGGTGCTCAGGACAAGGGATTTTATCTGGTTTGTTCCTTGTTGTACATCCAAAATCTACATAATGGCCATCTTGTCTGTGATAAGTGGTCCATAAACATTTACCAAGTAAGAGTAAATCAGAATATAAATAATAAAGGAAATAAGAATGCTAGAGATTCTTCATGCTCTGTTGTTACTTAAAAGAATATTTTAGACATCTATCCTTTGATTCTTGTTATAATAGATTCATAGATTTCTGATCATTAAATACCTGCTGCCTATATGTTATTTTATGAGACGCTAAAAGAAAATAAAAAGAAGGCTGATTAGAGCAATAATGTAAGCCTCAGAACTCTTTTTGTTTGTAAATAAAATATATTAGTTTATATAACTTAATGAATAGTTTTGTTCTTAGAGTGATACATTTGTGATTGCAAATGACAGCCATGGACATGCACCATGCTGGCCATACAGTTTGATTCCAGAATGCTCTCAGACCTCCTGCTGTGTGTTGATGTTTTCATTGTCATCACAGGTTCATCATGTCACCAAATAGGACAGCGTGCTCTCCATTTTGAACACAGAGATACTGAGATTCAGTTGTGAGCTGTGACCTGCCAAGTCATAGGCAGACTAGAACATAAGCCAGTATAAGAGAAGTTCTGGCCCAGATGGTATTGAAATGAATGTTTACCTTTTAAAGCTCTAAGGAGCATGCCATTCACAAGCTCTGTCAGGTTGAGTGCAGATAGATCAACTGACCTCGCTGGGAGTTCTGAAAGAGATTCAAAAACACCTCTGTTGGGGTTTTCCTCCACAACAGAAACAGTCTCTTGTAGTAGGATATGCACTTTGTCTGCTTCTGTGGCACTGACCACACCCATTGTGGTGTGGAGCCAGGGGCAGAAGTGATCC
Organism: Cricetiscus sungorus; assembly: GCA_030556225.1. NCBI lineage: Eukaryota > Metazoa > Chordata > Mammalia > Rodentia > Cricetidae > Cricetiscus > Cricetiscus sungorus. The sequence continues at coordinate 41,294,191 of JANBXA010000366.1, forward strand.
ATGGAACTAGGTCTGAGGAGGAGCCAGGGAATGATCTCTTACTGGCTGAACAAGGAGAGGAGAGCATCCGGTTCAACCTGCTGGTGTTCATCTGTCTATGTTGTGAGTTATTTCTCCCTGAATAAACACCTATTTGGCCTATTTGTTTATTATGATCCTTATTAAACTGCAATAGTCTCTCATTTCCAAAACTGGATTAGAATTACTTCTTTTTCAAGCACATGCATGCGGAATGTGGACCAAGTGCCAGGCACACGGGTTCAGAGGCAAGCAAGCAGCAATTCACGCCAGGAGACCAGTAGGTGACAGTCAGTGACAAGTAATGTGACTGTTTTATCTCCGTGTTTGGAAAGAGCCGGAATTGACATACTAACTCTCATCCACATTTAGAGGTCCCAGACCATTGTGAGTGTTCTCAGAACCTCTGAATTTGGAAATTGGTGCACAGATTCATATGTGGGCCCAAGCTTGGCTGGCAGGGCACTGGCATCTATTAAAATATTATTGTATTTTAAAGTTCCATAATGCCACTGTATGCATTTCCTACCCAGAAATGCAGATTTGATAGAAGTTGGATATGACCCAGACATCAGTGTAGAATAACAAAGTCCCCTAGGTATTGTGTGTATGGCCATATGGAAAGAGGCCGCCTGTTAAAACATTCCCTTCTCCCAGTTGTTACTTGAGGACATGGATTTAAATATTAGTTGACCAAGCTGACAGAGTGAGTGATTGATGGTCCTCTTTATAGTATTAAAAGCACTGTGTCCAATTTTTACCTTAGATGGTGTTACCTTTGCTATGTTGATGGGGAATTCTTTTAGCAAAGTGGGAAAAAAAAATGCTTAGCAGTCTAGATTCCTATAGCATGGCGGGGGTGAATGGAAGTCTCACCTGCAGTTGCCAGAACCTCTACCCCCTTCATCATCTTCTCTTCTCCTTTGAAGACAGACGCTGGGAGAAGAAAAGGTTCCATGACACAGTGTAAGTCTTTATTCCCAGCCCCAGAAATATGGGAAGGCTTGGGTGACTCAGTCTCAACAGAGTAAGATCAATGGGAGACCCCGAGGAAGGAAGAGCGTTGGTCTTCCTGTGTTTGCTCCTCTCATTCAGCTTTACTTCTAAGCTACTGACTGGCTATGGTCTAGGGACCCATATGCTCATAAATAAAATACCTATATTGCAGAGTGTCTAATCTGCTAACTCATTAACGGGGCCAGGAGAGTGCGCTTCAGAGAAGAGAGCAATTGGCCTGACTTTGCACAACTTAGCTGTGGGGTGATGGGCTAACTCACTTCCTAGAACTGCAGTGCAATGGAACTCCATAACCATCAGGCCATCTGCCTATGAGTTTCTGGCTTCACGAACTTCTTGACTGTGACTGTGGAAGAAGAAGACTCGTGAGCAGTGGCAGTCAGTGTTGTGAGCACCTCTAACAGGTGCTAACCTGGCCAGAGGGGAGGAAAAGACTCTTTGAGGCAGGGCTGACCTGGAGGATTTTTCACTTTGGATTAGAGGATGGATAATCTCACCACACTTGTTGCTATCATGGTTGCAGAGATGACTTTTCATGTAAATTAAGATGGGAAATGCAGAAGAATAAAGCTATAGAGTCAGAGAAACGTGCCCACAGTTGCTGAGTAAGTCAGGGCTAGGGATGCCCTCCCTACCTGCTGAGGACAGGATGGGTCCATACTTCTCCTTCTTGAGGCTTTTGTTTCCAGACTCTGAAACACAAGTTTCTGTTAGTGACATAGTGTGCTAGAGCACCTTCTCACACAGTATGTGGCATCCTTAGAGATCATCTTGTCCATCTCTGCTTTTGAAGGATGGAGAGGCACAGACCCTGAAAATTTAAGGTTTAGACCCGCATCCCACACAGAAAGAACCCAACATAAAAGGAAAACACAAGCACATGCGATCTTCAGTAGACCAACTTGGTGATGATTTTTCACGTGGTTTGATTATTCATGATAGTAAGGTGCTGTAGTATGAGGTCAGTTACTTTGCAGTATTTTAAAAACGTATCCTTTGACAGTTTTATACATGTACATAATGCATCCCGGTCATACTTGTATTTTCTCTTCCCCTCCTCCCACTCCTTCTCCTTATGCTAGCTGTCAGTCTTTCATGTGTTTCCATTTTGTTTTGCCATCCACTGGGTTTAACTAAAGCCACCTAGTAGAGGATTGCACGTGGGCAACTTCTCCATCACTGAAGAGAATGGCTTCCTCTCTTCCAGCAGGACTCAACTGCCTTAGCTATGAGATGACCCCTGTGAGACAGTTATTAATAAACATGCTGATGGGTAAGTCAATCAAGTTTTTAGTCCTTTTATTAACACCCAGACTTGTGTTTCTGAAAAGTCTCTTGGTACCCAAGCTCAGGCACAGGATATTAAAAGACAATTATGTAATTGATTACGTCAGTGATCAAAGGGAGGATTGCATTAGTGAGGAATTTGGGGCAGCCTGATGACATCTTCTTTCTTTGCAAAGCTCAGCAGTTTTCCAGACACTATATACTATGTTTGGACCATGGATGAGATCATGGACAGTGCCAGAAAGGTTGCCAAGGTGAATGTGGCTCTTGGAGTAGAAGGATGAGAAGTGACCAGGCAGGCACAAAAGAAAGTTAAGATGGGAGGGTGTTCCCTTGTCATTTCAGCTGCCCTGGTCAGGACCCCTGAGCCCCTCCCAGGGCTATGACTGAAGGTTTCTTGGCTTAGTCTGGTGTGGGCCCTCTGAAGGCAACTGTGACAGCTGTGAGTTCATGAGTGCACAGCCACGTCATAACCATAAATCAGCACTTCATGGCCAGCCTCCTCGTTGCCAAGCTCTCACATTCTTTCTGCCCCATCTTCCACGATGCTCCCAAAGCCTCCTATACACAAATTTTTGCTTGAGGAAAGAAATCTCTGACCAAATATCATCCATCCTTCCTTTCTTTCTTCCTTCCTTCCTTTCTTCCTTCCTTCCTTCCTTCCTTCCTTCCTTCCTTCCTCCATCCCTCTCTTCTTTCTTCCCTCCCTCCCTCCCTCCTTTCTTCTTTCTTTTTTTGACGTTGTGCTGCTTGATTGTTAAAATATAACAGTTTTATTAGTTCTCTGAGAATTTCATACATGCATACAATGTATGTTCTCACACACACCCTTCTCCTGACTACTTCTGGATCCATCTCCCACTCCTCTGTTAGGCTGCAGTCTCCTCCTAGATTAAAGCGTTATGTCCTGTAGACAAGTTCCTTAAGACAGGAAGTAAGCAACTCAAAATAGCTTTGGGAAGTCACTGAGCAGATTCATTAGGTTCCTCCATCTCCAAGAGCAGATAAACATTCAAGATTATGGAGAGGCATTTTCACACAAGTCCATCTCGCTGGTAGAAGCAGAGACCAGCGGAATTGCCTGGAAGAAATAAAGACCAGGCAACACCTAGTATTTTATCACCCTTTATTCTTTCCGATTTCCTTTGGTGTTGGAATCATTCTCAATCAAAAGGGAGAAAGTTGCAGGCTCAAACAGAGTGTTTGTGAAAAATTGTCATGCTCATACACACTGATACAGCTGTTGGCTTTGGAGAAAGGGGAGGGGCTTCTTGTAGAAGCATTCTAACTGAGTGTGCATGTTGGACCATTTGCCTTTTGAAGCATTGGCTTCTCTCCTTAAAAGCAAAATTCAGAAAATAAAGAGAAACTTCCATCCTCCACAAAAGCCCAAACAAAGATTGAAGAAGTTATCCTGCTTATTTCTTAAATTCAGAACGGATGTGCATCTCTGGCTGCTCTGTGGTGGGGCGTTATACAAGGTAAGTTTCATAGCTAAGCCAATTTCATACCGCGAAAGCCAGGAAACGTAAAGATGAGTGACTAATTCAAAGGCGATGACGGCCAACAACAATGCTTCCATTGTGGCATCTCATCCTCTGAGAATTTAGTAGGATCCTCAGAAAGACAGAGAACTCCGGGATTCTGCTAGAGTCGAGTGAGCTGGGGAGGCACAATTACTCATTTACCTGTTGTAGGTAGCAGGGCCATTCCCTTGTCTTTCTTTCCTTCTCCTTTGAGGCCAGACACTAAAAAAGGAAAAAAAAATAGGTTTCATTAGAGAAGTAGCAACACAGACTCAACATCAGGTAGGATTTAGTCTCAGTTACCTGTTTTTACATTTAAGGGAACGGCCGTCTAGAATTGTGGTATGATTTGTTTAAAGTTTTGTTGATGCAATCATTAGTCATCACATATTTACTGATGACAAATTTGATCCAGACTGCCAGCATCAGAGTTTGTTGGCTATTGTGTGTGTGTTGGGGAATTCAACAGGGTAAAGGGCAATGATAACAAACATTGCTTAGATGAGGCTGTGAATGTGGGCGACAAGGAGCCTGATCACATCTCAGCAACATGGAAGTCTTTCCTGGGAGGGCGTGGTGAGCTGAGACCTGAGGATGAACAGTATCTGGGTAGGACCTAAGTGGCTGATGGCTGCTCTACATACAGAGAAGAGCGTGTGTGCCCCGGTCCTGTATTACCTGTGCGCATCTCTCTAAAGAGCTGCTGACAGTCAACGTGATGGTGTCTAAAGGAAGGAGGTGGGCATTTATGGGAGCTGGTGAAGAGGAACTGGGCATGGTCATATGGGGCATAGAAAGAGCTTGGAATGCTATCCAAACAGAAAGGAGACTACATTTAATCCTTTGTGGTGAACAGGGATAGGAGTCAAGGAGGAATGCGATCGAGCGATATCGTCATCTACATACAGTTATCACATCATCATCTACATACAGTTATCGCATGGGCTGGCAAGTGGAGAATGGAACAATAGGAGAATGTTTGCTTGAATGCAAGAATGCAAGCGAGTTCAGAATGCTTTGTTGATGGGAGAGCAAACATGGATGGTGACATGAACAGGGCGGTAGAGGGGCAGAGCCTTCTGTGAGCGCAAGAAGCCAGGGGAGAAATACACGGCATGATTGACACTTAAGGTGCTGTTTTGAGATGTTGCTGCTGGGATTCTTAAAGCACAGTAACACCCTCCTATAACCTGCAGAGCAGACACTAGGAAGTGAACAGCCCACCTGCATTCCAGAGAGACAGGACACAGGCCAGGCCCACGCACAGCCGCACTGGAAGATCATGTAGCAGAGAGCTCGGCATGCTGGGAAGTTTTGTCCACCTGGTAGCAAAACATCAAACACTTAGAGGAAGGCGGGCTTGTTTGTTACACTCTGATGTGGGATCTGCTCTGTAGGCAGTGTTGGGGAAGTCACTGATACACAATCCCATCAGGAAATGTTTAGGTTGTGCTGAGATTACAAGTGGGCACCGAGATTTCTGTGGCTTAATTTAAAAACAAAGTTTCTTCCTTTCTTTCTTTTCTTTTCTTTTCTTTTTTCTTTTTTTTTTTTTGTCAATTTCCACATTTGTTTAATTTGTTTATGAAATGTTGGAACGGTAGCTTGGGTCAAAAAAGTTACTGAAGAACCTGAATCAATGGACTTTCTCCCACCTTGTAGCTTTCTTCCTGGTAACCTGTTAGTGGTGGACTCCTTAGCTGTTGGAGTAATGGGAGGAGTAGCCAGTGGTTAGGCACTACCCTTTATGTGCTTAGGCAGAAAGGGATACATTTCTTTTTAGTTAAGAATCTGCCTCGGAATCATGAGCCTATTGTGTGACTGCAAGGCATCCGGTAATGTGGGGAAGGTTTGCATGCACATTCTAGGGGCATTCGTGAGATGAGATGAGATGAGAACTAGATTTAAAAAAAAAAAGACATTACTGTTAATGTTACTATTAATATATTGAATGCTGTAATTAGGAATGTAGGTGACTGTTACAACTTGCCCGGCTCTGTGGCACCTGTGCTAGCCATCTATGTTAGTTTATTCTGGAGCATGACAGCTAATGTAGCGAATGATAGACTAATGATAATGATACAAAAAAATTATTGAGCACTTTGTGTGTGCCATATGCCACACAGATTATTGATGTACATTTTCTCTCAGTGAAGCCAGACCTGAGCTTCACTGAGCATCTCTCCAGCTGCTTATGAGGATGACGGGGAGGGGATGAAAATATGGTAAACTGAGGATTCTCTCCTCCAGGACCTATGTGGCAACATTACTGTGCCCCACTGACCTTGCATATAAAATGGACAGTTGAGAGTTTATTCTGAAGATTACACAGGATCAAGAAATCTAGCACCTCGAGCGATTATGGTCTAGAATGGGCGCCTAAGGATCTTAACGGTTTCTCACCCCATTACTGCTGCCCTCTCCTCTTCCTCTCCTGCACTGGCACAACTGCAGAACTACAAGGATGATGAGAAATACAAGCTCACATCAGGACAAGCCACTGTCTCCAGCCCTATAATAGTTGAACTATTTTGTTGATAACCAATCATCATGCCAACATCCTTTTTACTAAAATAAATGTGTTAAGCTTTATTACATTAGGGCCACGATTTCTGCTGATTTTGTTCATGGAGGAAATGTTAATTTTCCTTCTGTTTAGGCTTCCATTAATCTCCACTGCTGAATCAACAGTATGTTAGGAGGAAGGCAGGCGAGAAGAATTAGCAAATGAAATAGAGAAAGTACAGTTGAGTTTGAGACAAACAATGAATGCCATTCTAGTGCTTCTCATTCAGTAACCTCGAGACAAGCCTGGGTTGGAGAGGCAGAAGGTTCTTGAAAGAATTTCACAGTTTACACTGTAGATGGGCTGGACTTGAATTCATGGTAGCACCGATCCCTTCTGCCCTCTCTAATCTTCCTTTTGCACACGGTGGGACAGTTTAGGGTATCGATAAGGACCATGTGTCTAAGTCAGATGCATTCTATTTGACTCCCAAGCTGACCTACGGAACCGGAGCCTAACTGGACCTCCCCTCAACCAAAGAAACTAATGAGACTTATGGCACACTTATTTGAAAGAGTGAAGTCTAGAGTTGGACTTCTTGAACTTATTCCCAGACTCTGCCATTTTATGTTTGTTTGTTTGTTTGTTTAGCTGCCTAGGTCATTGAAACTATTTGTACCTCAGTTTCTCCCTTCAGATGATGAACATCAAAACACGTTCTCTGTGTATAATGCAATAGACAATATCTAGTAGACCTAGGGCTACCTGTTTGTTTAACCAGACAAAGGTGTGATGCTCAGGAACATTAGTACTCCAATAAGCAAACAAGTACTTTTCTTGCAGTGGCAGGCTTATAGTTTTCAAGGCTATATCTTATAAAATCTGTATCAGCTGGCAAATATTTTGCTCTAAAACTGGTATCAATATCCACCCCACTCCCCGTGGCTATCATTATAATAGTTACAAACCACATCTGTTGCAGTGAGAAGTGCAAAGCAGCAAATCAGTGCTGTTAATGACGGCAGTACAGCCCTGAGGGATTAAGCCACGTGATAACATGTCACTTGGGCATATGGATTATTTTGATCTGAAAGCTATTGAGAATTGACAGGTGCAGGAAGCGACCTTTTCAGAGATCCCTTTATCTGAAAGATGCGCCCCTTTCCGACAAATGAATTCTGCCATAAATTCCATGTCTAGGAGGACTTTTTTTTTTTTTTTTTTTTTAAATCTGAGGATGTTTATTTGACCTTATTTTTTTTTAATCAAATAAATCACTTCCAGGAAGGTGTACTTTTATTGTACCATAGGAAAGAGATTCAGTGTGTTTTATATACATATATATATATACATATATATATATATATATGTGTGTGTGCAATGGAATTCTAGGCTGAAGAGGGGGGATTCCAGGATATATTTCCACAGCAGTGAACAGACCAACTAGAGCAGCAAGTGTATTTACAGGTATGGAGTTATATGTGTCTAAAAGGGGAAATAAACTCGTGTTTATTTTTATGTGCTTCAGAAAACTCTCCAGGATACTTAACAATATTTAGGAGTAGGAAAAAAAAAGAGGGATATTTATTTTGTATATATTATAATTCTTATTTTATGAATGAGAAAACATTACCTATTTGAAATTCAATGCAGTAATATTTGACATAACTTTTATTTTCTTTTAACAAATTTACTCATGTAATGAATGCATTCTTTAATATATGTCTTAGGAAGACTTTCATAGCCATGAAAATGGGCAGTGAGTTGAGCCTGTGCAAGCAGCCCTTCTGAACCATAGCCTTGCCTTCTCTTTGTTTCCCCAAGCACTTACCTTCCACTCTGCCCCACCTCTGGAAGGGCCAATGACCTTTCCTTTGAATATGTTAATGACCTCTCCACCACTTTCCTAGCCTCTCACTGAAACAGCATGGGGGTGTCTCTGGATCCAGTTGTCTCTTTGGGATTTTTACTTCATTCCTGTGAGCATACAGGACACTCCATTTCATTTAATGTAAATTTTGTTTGCCCAGTGTGCAGGGCCCCAGGCATTGATACTAAGAGGTAGAGGCAATAAGACATTTTTATTGTTTGGTAGGCTGTCCTTCACATACTAATCCTACATGTGTGGACACAATATCTGTATATTATTGTATATGCTTATCATACTAGACAGAGAACACATTTTATATACTATAAAGACCAAGAGATCAGAGGCAGAACCCTTAGCTCATGGCAACATGGCTTCTAAAAGGAGAGCCAGATGTGATGGCTCAATTCTGTAAACTCAACCTTCAGCTGGTTGACGTGGGAGGGTCATTATAAGTTCAGAATCAACCTAGGCTACAAAGCAAGTTCCAGACCAGCCTGCAATACAGTGTGAGACCCTGTTTCAAATAAATAAACAATGGAAAACAAAATCAAGCGCCGAACGAATCACACTCAACTCAACAAAACACAAGGCTAAACAAGAGAGGTAGAAATTCATTCCTACCTCCAAAATATCTCCCTAGAAAGTCATGAAAAAGATCTGATGCTGAAAGCAAAGTTTATGATTTCCAAGCATTTTAATGGATAGAAGGGTTAGAAACCCAGCAACTCCCCGGGAGACATATCAAAAAGGCTATTAAGGCAGATGAAAAGGTCATTAAGACAGATGAAAAATGTTATTGAGTCAAGATCTTCCCGAGAGTCTCATAATGTTAACTCCCAAAACATCCATATTTTATCAACAACAGTCCTGGTATTGGTGGCGAGCAGTGAGAACTAGACTTCAAGAGTCTCAGCAATCAATGTTTTACTTCCAGTTAACAAGGATCACAAATCACCAATGTTTAGTTTGAACTGCCAAGCAAGTCTACCTTTCCCACTCCACAGTGATGAGGTGAAGATGCTGAAATCACAGGGAGCCATAGAGAAGAATAACTCACACAGACATGAACAGCCACAATGACTGTGAGCTATTTAACTCTCCATCCATTTTCATGGCCATTAACTCACCTGATTTATACCTCAGCACCAGATCCCTCTTGGAGAGGAAGTAGGGGCTGAGTAAATAATTGCTCGAGACCATTAAGATGGTAATAACAGGCCTGGATTTTAATCTCAAGACAGCCACCTCTACAGCCTAAGAGTAACTCAAACAGGTGAGGGGCTGTCTTTTTAAAATATGTAATGAAGAGCAAGAGGTGAACAGCCTCCTGCCACAACTGTCATAGATGATAATCCACTTGTTCTCAAGGCCACCCTCCCTGGATATTATCCTTATTCTGGAGTTTGAGAAAACCGAAGCTTAGACAGTAGCCATTTCAAGGCATGCAGACCAGAAAGCCAGGAGTTCAGGAGTTGTATTTGCTGTCCAAATCCATGATGGATTTGGGTTTGACTTGAAAAGGGACGTCAAACTCAGCAGCAGCTATCATGCTATTAAAAACATCTGGGAGCATTCTTCCCTCATACTTTAAATTTCTTGGATGGAAGACCACTGTTTTCTTATCTCAGGAGCGAGGACAGTCTACACCCTCACTGGCTCAAGAGTGCTCTAAGATCCTAATCAATACTGTAAAGGAAATGGGAAGCAACAGATTGTGATCAAAGAACAGGGTCTTCGCTCAACACGGTGGAGATATGGCAGAAAGGGCTCTCCTATTGCTCACCCTCCAGGAGCCAGAACACAGGAATTACAGCATTCCTTAGCTGGCCTCAAGCTTTTGTGGTGAGGAGACCAAAGGCAGCTTAAAGTATCTATAGTATCCGACTCACCAGTCTCCTAAGCACGATGAATGACTTCAAAGAACTTAGACAGCCAAGAAGATTAGCAGTTAGGTCAGAGCGATGAGATTTATATGAGTTCTTAGTGAAAGATACAGGGGATGGGGAAAGGCTTCATAACTCTGCTTTAAATCCTCTGGGGGAAATAAAAGGAATAATAATCCTCCCCAAAACCCTGGGCAGCGAAAGAGGATCATCTCCATCAGAAAAAAATGCCTGTGTGATAAGCGGAATAGAATCCGTGAGCTGGATGACAAAGCCGCGATTCAGCCAGGGATGGGAAAACTTTCCTGATAGCAATTACTGCGGGGTGTGGGGGAAGAAGGAGACTATCACAAAAGGAAGCAGGTGATGAGTCCCTCTTCCTGTCCTGGAAGTCTTTGGGCCCAACATCTCCTGGCACACAGCCAGCTGGAGTCTTAGGAAGACATGGCCAGGCTGAGGTCAAGGTTGTCAGGCACCTACAGTAAGAGAGTCAAGCTAGCCCAAGTGCACAAGACTTTTGAAGTCAGGGAAAATGTCAAGTTTTAAAGGGTTGGGGGGGAAATATCAAAAGAGAGCATTTTGTTGACATAAAAACTACATAGACAAATTTCAGGACTGATGGCTGCTGTGTAGGATAAAACCACTAAATGGAGTGAAGTTGATATCCCTAAACCCAGAACTGGCCCAGTAAGCAAGCGAGGGTCCAGGTCTGCAAACTCGCATATTTCTGTTTGGGGAGATTGCTGGTTCCATTAGAGTCACTTGGTTGATCTACAGAATAGAGATGGAAATAGTGTCTGCTGTTTAGGATTGCTGTATGGACAAATTCTCACTGTGGCAAGATTTTATTAGAAATTACCCACTGTCAGCTAAGGAACCCTGCATTTCTGATCTTTTGGTTGTTTCCTATAATATAAGTCCCAGGCTGGGCAGCAAGAAAAGAAGTCATAGCCCGGGTCCCACTTCTGTGTTTCCATAGCTGTGTGACTTTGTGTAGGCCACTTAACCCATAAGTCCCATTCTCTCTATACTGAAAATGGGTTGGTGACTCCCCCAGGTAATTTAACGCTCTCACCTTGAATGCATTTTCATTGATGACTGGCACCCCAGTTTTACTGAACTTGAAGCCACTTGTGAACGAACTCCAGGATGAATTGATACTAGGCCAGTGCTTCTCAACCCCATGGGTCATGACCCCTTTGGGACTCACATGTGAAATATCCTGCATATCGGAGATTTACATTATGATTCATAGCAGTGGCATTGGAATACTTTTATGGTTGGGGGTCACCACAACATGAGGAACTGTGCCAAAGGGCAGCAGCATTAGGAAGGTTGAGAACCGCTGCTCTAGGCTGGCTGGTGGTGGTCTGTTTGTCTCACTCAGCATGAGTCAGACTGTCTTGCTCAAAAGTATCACATGGGGTCAGGAAGGGCTGACCTGGGGCTTGTTGCTGAACATTTAGGTACAGAGGCTCTAAGGTGCCCCTAAATTCTGAAGTAAAATAGGAATTAGCAAAGGAGAGTGGATTTATTTACACTTTGGCCAAACCAGGGAAAGGGAAAAGGCTATCTTCATCTCCATGATGTCCATGAATATCTCATAAGGTATAGAACACCAGGAAGCAGAGGTCAGATGTGTAAATTTAGCTGGGACAGTTTGATTCTTGCCTGTGGGGAGGTAAGGTTTCAGGCCTGGAAGAATTCTTATTTCCTAAGTCCATTCCTTTAATTATTAAAGTATAACAAGTAAAGGGTAGAAGGCTTTGTGTGTTTCTCTCTTGAGGACAGCTAGCTCAAGTTCCACCTCCCGCATACCTCTTATTTATTTATTTATTATTTTTAAAAATTTTTACATATTGATCCCAGTTCCCTCCTCTCTCCCATCCTATTTCCCACCCACTTCACAGGGAGGGTGATACCTTCCTTGAGGGATCATCAAAATCTGTCAAGTCATTTGGAGTAGGGTCTAGGCCTTCCCTCCTGTCTCTAGGCTAAGGGAGTATCCCTCCATGGGGAATGTGCTCCAAAAGTCTTGATTCCACTCTCAGAGAGGTTCCTTAGTCTGCCCAGGCCTTCTAACTGAGACCCATGTTCAGGGGGTCTGAGTCAGTCCAATGCTGGTTTCCCGGCTATCAGTCTGGGGGTCCATGAGCTCCCCCTTGTTCAGGTCAGCTGTCTCTGTGGGTTTCTGTAGCCTGGTCTTGCCCCCTTTGCTCATCAATCCTCCCTCTCTACAATTGGATTACAGGAGTTCAGCTCAGTGTTTAGCTGTGGGTGTCTGCTTCTGTTTCCATCAGCTACTAGATGAGGGCTCTGTGATGGTGCATATAAGTTAGTTATCAATCTCATTATCAGGGAAGGGCATTTAAGGTAGCCTCTCCACTATTGCTCAGATTATTAGTTGGAGTCATCTTTGTAGGTATTTGGACATTTCTCTGGAGTAAGTTTTCTCTTCAAACCTATAATGGCTCCCTCTATTATGGTATCTCTTTTTTTGCGCTCATCTATTTATCCCCGGACTCAATCTTCTGGTCTCACATGCTCTCTTCTCCCCCCTCCCCCTTCTCTTTTCCCTAACTCCCTCTCTACTCACTGCCCCTATCCAATCCCAATATTCTCAGGAGATCTTGTTCCTTTCCCTTCTGTGAGAGACCTTGTATGAATCTCTTAGTTTCCTCCTTGTATCCTAGTTTCTCTGGTGGTGTGAATTATAGGCTGGTGATCCTTTGCTCTACATCTAAAATCCATATATGAGTGAGTACATATCATGTTCCTCTTTTTGTGACTGAGTTACTGTTATGAGCAGTTTTCCCACCATCCTGATCTCACAGCCATGTCAGCCCCAAATAATACACAGAGATGCTGCATTACATATAAAGCTGTTGGTCTGTTACTAGCGTTTCTTATTGTCTATCTATGTCTTAAATATTAACCCATTTCTATTAATCGAAGTGTTTCCACATGGTCTTATCTTACCATAGAGAGGGTCCAGACCTCTGCTCTCTTGGTTCTACATACTGACTTTCCTCCTACCTCTCCTCAAATCCTTTTGGTCTCCTAGTCCCACCTATCTTACTTTCATATTGGCCAACAGGGCTTTATTCATTAACCAATAAGATAAACATATTTACAGAATGACATCTTCTATCAGGTTAGCTCACTCAGGATAGTTTCTTCAAGTTCCATCCATTTTCCTGCAAATTTCAAGATTCCATTGCTTTTTTTTCTCGCTGAGTAGTATTACATTGTGTAAATGTACCACATCTTCTTTATCCATTCTTTAGTTGAGGGGCATCTAGGTTGCTTCCATGTTCTTGCTATTACAAATAATGATGCTATGAACATAGTTGAGCACATGTTTTTGTTGCATGGATGTGGATCATTTGGGTATGTGTCTAAGAATAGAATTACTGGGTTCTGTGGTAGACTAACTCCCATTTTCCTGAGGAGCCGCTACACTGATCTCCAAAATGGCTGTATGAGTTTGCACTCCCACCAGCAATGGAGGAGTGTTCCCCTTTCTCCACATCCTCTCCAGCATAAGCTGTCATTGGTGTTTCTGATTTTAGCCATTGTGACAGGAGTGAGATGGTATCTCAGAGTTGTTTTGATTTACATTTTCCTGATGGCTAAGAATACCTCTTAAACGGGTAAAATAAAGTATGATCGATGAGGTGAGGGCGGAAGTGTCTCTAGGATTCTGCTTTTCATAGGGGCTTCAGGAGGGGGTCACAGTGGCTGCGGTTGAACACCCCAGATGACAGCTAAGTGCAGCATCTCATGCTTGCTGTTGTACAGACAAACAAACCCAACAAATAGAGAAGAACTGATAAACAGAAATATATTTATTTACAATTTTGGTGAGAACCAGGGAGAAAAAAAATTCTCAGGTTCTGCCTACTTTTCTCATATCAAGCAAGGCTGCAGTTTATAGAAAAGATGAAACAGAAGCCAGGAGATGGACATACATAGATTCTGAGACAAGTTACCAGAATCTCTTCTTATGCCAGTTCCTACTTGGCTGGCACAACTTCAGGTTGTGGTCATCCAACATGGTATTTCCTAGAGAGAAAGTTTCATTGCATGTGTGTGCGTGTGTGTGTGTGTGTGTGTGTGTGTGTGAGTGCATGTGTGTGTGAGTGTGTGTGTGTGAGTGCATGTGTGTGTGTGAGTGCATGTGTGTGTGTGTGAGTGCGTGTGTGAGTGCGTGTGTGAGTGCGTGTGTGTAAGTGCGTGTGTGTGTGTGTGTGTGTGTGTGTGTGTGTGTAGAACAAGTTTAACTGTGTCTTTACCTATCATTCTCCACTTTGTTTTGAGATGCAGTCTGTCACTGAACCAGGAGTTCATTCACAGTTTCTGGGAGCCCCAATAACCCACCTGTTTCTCCACCCAGATCTAGGGGTACAGATATGTGTGGCCATGCCTAGATTTTATGTGGGTTCTGGGGATCTGATGTCAAAATCCTCATTCTTTCTCAGTAAGCACTTTACTCACTGAGCCATGTTTCCAGCCCAATGTTTATATATATATATATATTATATATATATACATATATATATATGATATATATATGTTATATATATAATATATATACTTGTGTATATAAATATATGTTTAATATATTATGCATTAATAATATATAATAATTAATAAATAAATTCAAATGCTATTTCCCCTCCTCCCTGTCTTCCTAGTCCCTCCTGAAGCTCCCCCTTTCCCCTCCCCCCGGCATCCATTCCTCCTCCATGTGTATTCAAAGGAGGGCAGGGCTCTTGTGAATATCTGCCAAATGTGTCATATACAGTTGAAAGGATAGAGGGCACTCAAAATCCATCAAAAGAGTCAGAGACAGCCCCTGCTCCCATTGTTAGGAGTTCCACAAGAAGACCAAGGTACACAACTGTAGCATATATGCACAGGGCCTAGGTCAGTCCCATGCAGGCTCCTTGGTTTCTGGTTCTGTCTCTGTGAGCCCCTATGAGCCCAGGTTAGTTGATTCTGTAGGTTTTCTTGTGTCCTTGGCCCCTCTAGTGCCTCTTCTGCAGGATTTTCTGAGGTCTGTCTAATATTTGGCTCTGGGTTTCTGCATCTGTTTCTACCGGTTGTTGGATGAAGCATCTTTGATGACAACTGGGCTAGGTACCAATCTATGAGCATAGGAGAATGTCATCAGGAATCATCTCATTTTTTTCCCCAGTTGTGTTTAGTTCTATCCTAGGTCTTTGGGCTATCTAGTCCCTGGGTCTTGGCCCTCCTGGCAGTGTAAGGGGTGGGCTCCATCTCAGGGCATGGAGGTCAAGCTGGACCAATCATTGGTTGGCCATTGCCAAATTTTCTGCACCATCATCACCCTGGTTCATTTTGTAAGCAGGACAAATTGTGGGTTTAAGGTTCTGTGGCTGGTTTGGTGTTCCAATCCCTTCATTGGAAATCTTGCCTCATTACAGGAAATGACCAGTTCATGTTCTGTATTCCTCATTGCTAGGAGTCTTATCTTGGGTCACCTTCATAGATCCCTGGGGATTTCCATTGCACTGGGTTCCTAGCTCATCCTCAAGATGCCCCCTCCATTCCTGTTCTTTTTCCCAGTATTCTTTCTCTCCATATTCCTGCCACCTGTCCCGTCCCCTTGTTCCAGAACTCCCACCCCCTCCTCCACCTGCAATGCTTATTCTATTTCTCCTATCCAGAGGATCCTTGTTACTTAGCTTCTCGGGTTCATGGATTGTAGCATGGTCATCCTATAATTTACAACTAATACCTACTTATAAGTGTGTACATATCATGTTTGTCTTTCTGGGTCTGGATTACCTTACTCAGGATGATGTTTTTTTTTTCTAGTTCCATCCATTTAACTGCAAATTTCATAATGTCATTGTTTTTAATAGCTGTGTAATACTCTGTTGTGTAAATGTAACACTTTTTTTTTTTTTTTTTAATTCATTCTTTGGGTGAGAGACATCTAGAGTGTTTCCAGTTTCTGGTTATGAATAAAGCTGCTATGAGCATAGTTGACCAGAGGTGTCACTGGTTCACAGAGAGAGATCTGAGGAGGCGTGGTGACCTTTATCTTCCCACAGCAGGTCCAAATGCTGCTGTTTCCTCCTCCCCCTCACTCCGGCAACTGTGCTACTGATCACGCTAGAGGGTATCCAATTGGAACTATCTGAACTGTCCTGAAAATTATGTCATGACAACAGGGGTCCTGTGTTTGCTTCCCCTCCCACATTCTTTATTTCTAGAATCACTCCCTGGCCCATTTTGTGAGACCTCAGCCATTAGGACTTTGCTGATTGTGGGAGGGCTGATTTCTCTCCTCAAAAACCAATCCCTATTTTGTCGGGAGCACACTTGGCATTCCCCTAACAATCTCTGATCTCCTTCGTAGGGCTCTTACACTCAGCCACGATCCTCCTGGTCTACTCTCCCTTTAGGCTAGGTTACATAAGAGCCCGTTGAAATGATTCATTGGACCTTTAATACACTCTCCATGTTTTGCCAGTTCCTTCCTAAGAAAACCCTAATAAGCATTCTCGGCTGTCTTCCTCCTGTTTCCTCTGCTCCTGCCTTCCTGGATGTACCACACGTGCCTTCCTGCACACCGTGCCATGCTCCTGCTCTTATGACACCTTAAGTAACTTCTTCCTTCATGACTGTGACAGTTGTCTTCCTTGTCCATGAGACTGGAAAGACAGTGATCTTGAAACAGCTGCCCTTCCGATCCGTGAGTCAACCATCTTCTCCTCCCTGTAAGTGCACCCTCATAAACCTGCAAACATGCTGTTTTTTGTTGAATGAAACAAGTGTCTCCATGTGTGCTCACATCCCTTACAGCCCTCCATCTCTTCCTTTTCATGTATGGTGATGTCTCTCCGATATGTTCCCTCTACTGAGTGCCTCCATCCTAACTCAAGTCACAACAACCAGGAATGACAACAGCGCTGGACCCAGGACTTCTTAGTGCCTGGCTTTCTTCTCATACATTTCATCAGCACTCAGTACCACTAGCTGTCATCTTTCCTTGGGTTGTCCTGATTCTGATTTCCTCAACACCTCAGTCCCTGGTTTTCTTTATTAAGTGTTCAAACTCAGTCTAGTCTGCGAGTTCCTCCTCTTCTTCTCACCCTCAATCCTTAGATGGCTTCTTTTTTCTCCATGCTTGGTTGCTAGGTGACACTAACGTGTCTTATGGTTTTAAATGCTTCTCATGAGAACTTGGAAAATTATATACATATATAGATAAGCACTGTTATATCTTTGGCCCTGGGCAGTCTTCTTAACTTTGCATTCTTTGTGTGAATTTAAACACACATGTGCCCTGATATGCACAAGGACGTCAGAGACATCTCAGGCATCTGCCCTTGCCTTCCCCCTTGTTTGAAACATGGTCTCTTGTTTCCTGCCCGCCCCCCCCCCCCCCACTAAGCATGCTAACCTAGGTGATGCCATATGCTTCTGTGGATACTCCTGTCCCTACCTTCCATTTCCCTAGTGAAATGCTGGCAGTACAGATGTGTGGTGCTATGTTTAGCTTCACGTGGGTTCTGGAGTTTCTAACTCAACGACTCTAACTTGATGGTTTCTTGTAAGTGTTGAACCCATTAAGCCATTTCCCTGGTCCTCATAGTCCTCTGCTGGTGAAAGCACTCATGATTCTCATTTGAATTGTTGCCAACACGATACTGTTCTATTTTGTTCTCTTCAGGCGTTTTCAGTAGAGTTGCTGTAGGATCCACTTTCTTTTTCTTTCTTCTTCTTACTTTTATTTTACATGTCAGTCCCAGTTCCCTCTCCCTCCCTCCCCCTCCCTCCCTCCCTCCCTCTTACTCTCTCTCTCCCCTCACATGCACCCTGAGCACCCTTCCCTCCCACCCCCCCACTCCACATGTAGGGCTATGCCACATAGGATCCACTTTCAATATAAGTAACATCTTGCCATCCTCTACTCAAAGTCTTGCACTGATTCCCCCCAACTCAGAATAGAAGCAGTTGCTAGCCTATCAGCCCTCTATGCCCTCTTTGACTTGACCTGTTACTTCAGTCCCCTCTCATTGTCCTCCTGCCTCTGCTAATCCTTTAGCCTTGAACTCACATGAGGCTTATCTGGCCAGAATTAGACCACTTGCCATGAATGTTTTCCAAACTGATGTGGGGCCAGGGTCCAGGACAATAATACTTTTCTAACGGAAGATACCTTACACGTCCCCAGTGTAGGGAAGCTATTCAGAGGTGGGTCAACTGGATGCTTGTGCTCATTGTAAGAACACAGTCTTGGAAACAATAGCAGATTCCCAGGAGCATCCGGGATGTGAGGCTATGAATGGGCTATTTCTCCTTTCTGTAGACGAAAAGGGATTTTCTCAGGGATATAATTTTCCAAGTCTATCTCTCATGCACTTGATACTCATGAGGCTGAGAGTTTTGTTGGGTGAGGAGCACATGGCTGCAAGGCACGCGATGTTCCCATCAACACAAGCCTATAGGTCCTTCTCTTGCAACTAGTCTCTGACCTTCTAGCTGAAGAGCACTGGTGATGGCCCTTGTTCCAAGAGGCTCCAGGAAGTAGGTGACCTTCTGTTAAGAATGGTAGTAAGCTTGCCTAGAGCGTTCCTACGCTGCCCTTTGACTCTGAGTGGTTCTGTCTTTGGAGGATTTGAAATTGCACTTGTGTGCCACTGATACCGCTTGTCCCAGATCCCTTCTGCCTTCCTTCTGGCAGTGAGGTGTAATTCTCTGTACAGACATCTCTCCCTCTTCAATGACAGTGTCTTCCTCACTTCTCCACCTGAGGGTCGCAGCGCCTTGGAGCTCATTCAGTTGTAGCCGGAGGAACCTGGGAGGGACCCTTAACATCCAAGGGCAGCCTTCAGCCAGCAAAGAGTAGATTCCCGCAGGCTCCTGTGCGCAACTGCAACAATTCTGTGGCCCAATTCATATAACTTCTCAGAAGGCTCCCTGTGAGCTAAGCCCAGTAGATTGCAAAGATTAGCTCCTTCGGGCCTTCGAGGGTAGGCGTGCTAAGGTTCATGTTAAAAGTTCTGTACTGTTAAAGGTTCTACTGCTGGGGAATTCCATTGCTCCATGGTAAAATCCTGGCCTAATGCTTATACATGATCTGCTCATTAACATCTTAACTTCCAAAGAGTTAGGCACAGGAGTGCATTGTGCAATTGAGGGCAGGACACACTGGCTAGCCAATCTATGCAGATTTTTGTCCCTGGGTGGGCTTTTTCCACCCCTCTGCCTTTCCCAAGAGAACAGAAGCAGCCGTCTCAGGAAGCGTCTCTGACTTCTCTGCCTGTCTAGCGTCTCTGACTTCTCTGCCTGTCTATAATTCCCCAACATGTGTCAGCTGCAGAAAGGGTCCTCAGCACCAACGTCCCCTTTCCTGGTTTATATTGACAGTGTGAAACCCCTGTTGCCTTGGAGAAGTTCAGTTACCTAATATAACTTCTATCCCGAGGCAACTCCTAGGCCAGTTATGGAGGTGGTGGGGAGAAGGTGGGTACTGCAGCACCCAGAACATTGTAAAACAGATGCTATGGCACATGTCTGGGCAGGACACTCAAGGCAAAACATAAAGTGTTGTTTGGAGGATGAGAGTTCCTCAAGGACTTCCCCAAGGTACTAATGTCCTATCAAAGTCTTGGAAATGGGTATTTCCTTGGCAATAGGAACTTCTGTCTAGACAAAACATTTTCAATTAACATGCTGATGTATCAGGGCAACCGTCAGCTTTTATGAAGTAGGAACCATATATAGGGTATGCTTATGTAGATGGATGGTAATATGGCAGAACACTGGAAGGTAAGGTAGGAGTGGGGCATGGTTACCTATCAATCATAACTGTTTTTAAAGAAAAAAAAATAAAATAATTTAAGCTATTGATTTGCAGTCTTCCTAATACTGTGACCCTTTAATACAGTTCCACATGTTTTGGTGGCCCCCAACCCTAAAATTGTTTTGCTGCTATTTCGTAACAACTTTCTCTACTGTTATGATTTGTAATGTAAATATCTGAAATGCAGGATATATGATATGCAACTTCCAAAGGGGTCATGACCCACAAGCTGAGAACCACTAATAAGATACAGGTGCTATACATGATTAATGACATAGTGTGGCTGGATTTCTGTTTCTCATAAGAGCACTGTGCCACAAAGGATGTAAAGGATGGGCAGGAGATTAGATTCAGAATGATTAGAAGAGCAGTGGGACAGGTGGCAAGAAGAGCATCACAATGAACAACAAAGTAGACACCACAGCCTACACATGGTGCCTTGAGAAGTCAAGGTCAACTCTGACTTAGAACCTGGATGGGACAGTGGGTAGGGAACAGGACTGTGCGGGGCTACAGGTGGAGAGTATGGGACAGAGCCCCGCGATGACGGCATTTGTTATTGAGAAGAATAGAGCACATTGCTCTTTCTGTCAATGATAGGAATGAAGAACACAAGGCTATGGGAATCTCATTGGTTTTTAAGGGGGGGGTCTCTTGGAAAGGGAAAGTCTGAAAATATAGTCCGAGGATGCTGTTAGGGGCAGAGCTCAGAAGACAGGGTGAGGTTTCAGACCTTGGATATAGGCAGAACTTTTCTCCAAGGCAGAAGAAGTGACGTTTTCTCCCTGCCCTGTGTCTTTTTGACTTAAAGATACCGATTTCCAAGACTGTTTGTTACTGTGCCTCAAAGGCTTTGCTTCCTGGACTCATCTCCTCCCTAAGGCTGCATTTCAAGCACACCATCTCCCTCATGCTTGGAATGTTCCCACTTTCCCCAAGAGTATACACATCGCTGCAGTGCTTACCACAGGAAAGGATGCCATCATAAAGGACCTTGATTCAGTAGAGGTCACCTTCTCATATTTCTCAGTTCATACAACCCTCTTCCCTTGTGGCTTTGCGGAATCTCCCTTGCATATTCCACCGAGGACTCGTTTTCTCTGAGAAGCACTCCTACAATTGTACTATGGACCAGCGCCTTTCTTAGTAGGACCACATACTCTTGATAGTCTCCATCACTACACGACTCACTGAACAGAAATGATCTCAGTGCCTATGTAGTCCTGGCGAAATAGTGTGCCTCCACTGCTTGCCACACAGTAGACCTCCAATGAATGTCTCTTAAGTAATAAACCAGCAGTTTTTGAACAGAACTTAATGGAGTTTGTACATTAAAAAAAAAAAAAAAAAAGGCAAGGATGTTACGCAGCAAGGATTATAACTATCCAAATGTTTAAGGACACAGAGTTGGAAAACTGGCCCATAGCCTTGTGTACTCACCCATATCCCAATTCACAATTGAGAATTAACATATTCTAGTTTGATTATTTTTTATATGTGCATCATTAATAAGAAGACAACTCTTGCCAAATTCTGCAAAATCATTTTTGTCATGTACAGATTTGTAACTTTAGTTGTTTCCAGGGCAAGTTTTATAGCTTTAACACCAGTTCCTCATGCTGAGCTCCTTGATGACTTCAAGTTCCAATGTTCCTTGCAGGCTTGCCAATACAATGTGACAAAGTCTGGCCAATGATAACGTTTCTAGAAAGGACTAGTCATGGAACCCCAGGCAGTTAGCTGGTGGTTGGAATGATCCTGGCTTATTCCATGCTATAAGAAGTATATTGCATGCTGGAAGTGCCATAAATCTCTGAATCACTCTTAAGCATTGAGACACTCTACAGTGGACCTTCATTTGGACAGGAAATAAATCTTAGTTGAATTGGGCCATGAATATTTGTAGGGTTTTTCTGTGTCATCAGCCAGTGCCTTTGACCCTTAATAATGTAACCCTTGAGAGCAATTCCAAAACATTTCTCACAGAATCATTGAGACATCTACTTATTAATAAGTGGTGCAATCTTTATTGATTTTGAGATAGAACATAAAAAAATCAGGTAAGAATTGTTTGCATAATATATATGGAAATCAACCTATTAAAGTTGTCAAATATTGGACAGAGCCAGAATATAAATTACACATACAGTTTAAAAATTACAGGAAACCATATTATAAAGAGCACTAAAGGGCACTTGTGGAATAGTTGTGTTCCCGTGTAAGCCAGAATGTGGAGAGCCTACTCATAGCACGAAGACAAAATCCAGGGAGCAAGGCACCAGGATTCTACGCCATAAAAAGGGTGAAAGAAAATCCATCTTAAATCAAAGACAGTGGTTCATATCATTGGGAACGTCAATTTGCCTTCCCACAGTCACTGTTTTCTGTCACTGCTACATTAGGGAAAAGGAGGGATAGTGTCCACGGCCTGTCTGAAGCGGGAGAAAGATTTTTTTTCTTTTTGAAACAGGAAGGACTGGCAAATCTGATCACCTGCATCCATACTAAATTGGCTTTTCAGAATCTGACACAGGTTGTCCCTCTAATAGCTTACACCTGCTATTTGACTGAAGGGCTGTCCAAATCCTCTGCTTAGCCCTCAGGGAGGGCGGTAGGGTGGAGCTGATCTCCCATTCCCTGGGATTCAGAAGGGCAAAGAATGGCCCAGTTAGGGGACCCATTCGATGTCAATGCAGATTCCTGTTCTCTTAATATCGAGAAATGGAGACATAATTGATCTGCTCTTTTGATCTCTCAGGGAACACGTTTTACAGGTTCGTTTGTGTCTGCACAATATTTCAAAACCCCAAAATAAAGATGCAGAAGAGAGTCGGCTGAGGCTTGGGGCACTTTTGGACTCATTCAGATAAACACAGTGACAGAGGATCTGTAGGGACGGGACAGAGAACAAAGGGTGTTTGTGGGAATATCTGTGGCCACTAAACTCCAAGGGCTAATGGACTCCAATGTGAACCCTGTGAATAATTTATGTGGCATCACTTTCTGCCTCCAACAGCTAGTTTGTGAAAACACTCAGAGGACCTGCTGAAGAACAGGGGGCAGCTGACCCAGTCATCCTTCTCCCTGGAGCTGACTGGAGAGCAGTCCTACTGCCTGAGAGAACTGGTGTAGGGGCAGGGATAGGAGGTCCATGACTTTGTGTAAAATCCAATCTCTTTCCTTTGAAATATGCGACATCTAGTCAGCTGTCTTTCTCTCAGCTTCAACTTCTGTGCAGCCAGTGACAGCCCTCAAGGGCCACAGGATGTAGCATGCAGTTCCTAAGAAGGACTTAGGGGGAGCTGTTCTCAGAGTTGTCAAACAGCATTTTCATAACTCTCAGGTTTCCAGTTTTAGTCTGTATACCCTTAAGCACTAGGCTAGGTGTGGCTAACTAGCTTAAGCAATTCTTGGGTTACAAAGGTTTTTTTTTTAATATTATGTTAAAAATTCTTATTCTTTACTGGCACTTATTTCATTCTCAAAGGAGAGCTGTTCAAAGGAAAAAAAAAAAAAGCTCAAGCAGAATGACAATCTTTAAAATAAGTTAGTCAACGAAAGTCATCCCATAAAGTGTCACTAATCAGCCAAGCCAGGGTCACTAACCTATCCTATCTTACCAATGGGTTTCATACAGATCTGGGGGGGACACTGTCAAATTCTAGCAAATGTAAGCCCAGCCAGAATGGAAACTCTGGAGATCAGCACACGAGTCCTGAAGGCCAGATTATTCCCTAAAGTGTCATCACAGTTACACAGACGTGATATGTCTTAAGCAGAACTGATTCTAGGCAGCTTTTGGCAAAGACCCAAAGAGTATTTGTCTATGAAATGGCAAGCATGGGGATCGATCCCCTGGGGATAAAGACATGGTCAGATGAGACCTAGATATTCCAGTACACAGAGTCAACTTTGATTGAACTGGAAGTCTTTGAGAGGTCAGGTTCCCAAAGAAATCAGGTCCTACTTAGGTCCCATCAATAGAGAAGGCTCATTCAGTGGACCTGAATCTGAAGAGACAACCCAAGGTATGAGTGTAGCTGAATGAGTCAAATGGATGGACCAGACAGGTGAACCTGTCCAATCTTGGCACAATAAGTAGTCATGAAAAGGTTCTTCTGTCTTGCCCTAACTGTACTCATTAACAGGAGGGGTTCCTGGGCTCCTGGATGGTGACACATTCAGGAGAAGGGGCATCTTTGAGACTTGGGGGTATCAGTCTTTTTCTAGAGATAGGGTGAGGTCCTCAAAACACATTACTGGTTCTGCTGTTTCTCAAGGGAGGCAGGCAGTTTTCCTTTATCCCCCAGGGTTAACGTCTAGACCAGGCTCAGGAGACCTGAGATCTAGGTTCACTCTCCATACAATCTTTATTTTAGTCCATCTGAGACCTGATTAAAGCCTCTATTCTCGAGCATGGATGTTCTGCTGTAAAGTATGTGCACAACCAAGGTCTTGCCCTAAACACTTCAGAATCTGTAAAACTGTATCTATGCGATTCTGTTGAACTATACCTGATCCTAGACACTGACGTTGAGGCTGCTGAAGGCTGAGATCACATCCAAAGGGAGAATCTGAACACGTTTTGGCCCTCTTCCTAATCCCATTCAGGGAAAGGGTGCTGCTGGTAGCCATCACTCCTCAGTTGACTTTCCTTTCATATTTCATCGTTTCTCTTTGTCTGTATCTCCTGTAAGTCATCTAAGAGAACATGGCTATACCTAGCACTCTGTTCAATAGAACTTAGCCACCACCTAGCCACCAAGAACCAGCATTCTCAACGCTCCTTCCAATATTTCTTATCTTCCACATTGTGATGGGGGAAAAATAAAACAATCATGCTGCAGACAGGTATGTGGTTAAAGCGTAACTGAAAAAATACCTACTTTTAATCATGCAATAATTTTGGACTATATCTCCACCAGCTTTTTTTTTTTTTTTTTTTCCTAAAAAAATACTTTCTGGTGTAAACTTAAGAGACATAGGTAATATCATTAATCAATGTTACAGAGCTTACATATACTAGAAAAACAGACATTAAATAATAATTAGCAATTTTGGTATGGACCAGTCACTGTACTGAGGGTTTTATACATAGTTGATTGTCTCACTTGAAATTTAAAATAGGATGAAATAGGTTCAAACGTTCTAAAACTCAAATTTTTACACATGACATCTCAATATCCCTTTCATTTGTTTGACTCTATCATCACTCCATGGTTTCAAAAACTATGAAAACTACACAAGTACTCTGGTCCTTAGCCTTCCTAAAGCTGGGAACTATTGAGCTACTACCTGATGCACTGTTTAAGGGTATAGATTGCTCAGTTTTGAACTGGTAAAAGCAGCAGGAGAATTGATTTTTTTTTTTTTGATGCAGAATGCATATGTAGGTTAAAGTTCATGCTGGAAATAGCATGCTTTTGAAGACAAATAAAGATAAATTCTGAAGGATATCCCCAAACCCCAAAGCAAAGAAAATCTATGTGGTCCTGGATGCCTTGGGGACATAGTCATGAGAACCAAAGATGTCTGTTCTCTGCACCATCATCTGGAGTAGCAATGGATTGTGGGAGTCTGGGTCTATCTGGCAGCCTTGTCAAAAGTATAGATGACTTCTGAGATCATTTCTTCTCTTTCCTCCGAAGTCTCTGATCTGCAGTCTTCCGTGGGCAGAATGACTTCCTTCTTGTCAAGTAGATGTTATGCTGCAGTTTATACCAGGCCCTTTTTTGGTCAATATGGTGAAATAGATGCCTCAGCTGCTTCAGGCCTTCATGATGGTGAGGATATGGAGGAGAAAGCTAATCCCTCCAGGACCCTTCCTTGCAGCATTTATTTGATGCTATGGAGCTCAGAATGATGAACCCAAAAGTAAAGTCTCTGCTCAATGATCTTTGCCTTCCCTGAGGCGACAGGATTACCGTCACTGTCACGTTTGTTTTCACTTTCTTTTGTGTTGATCTCCAATCCCCTGCCCCCTGCAGGAAGCATTCCCATTGGAGGACAGTTGTCAGGAAGGAAGAGTCTCAAAGGATCACTGACAGTTACAGTCACCAGATTTCTTACAGCAGAAAGCACACTCTGGCCTCTGACTTTCTGCTGCACAACCCTTGGTATTCAGTGATACCTGGCAAATTTTGCTAAAGGAACAACCAGATGAGGGCTTCTTTATTACACTCTCAGAGCGGCATAAAAATTATGAGAACGATTTCTTGGCAAAATTTAAGTAGGCTTTGTTATACTATGTTTTCTAAGGGTACTTCCTCTTCAGCTACAATGTGTAGAACTGCTTTGTCCAGAAATAGCATAAGATCCATAACTGTTGGTTAATTAGTTTGGTGTTACCTACACACTTTGGTGTTTACTATTTACTTCTTCATAAAGATAAGATTTTAAAACTTCAGTGTCATATGTAATAAGTCTGAATTCTAAGTTTTAAAGATAGTTAATGAAGAGAGCTTTTTCAATTCAATGTTTTTTTTTCTCTTTTCCACAATTCCAGTTTTTGCCTATATGATAATATTTAATAATCAAAACATACATTTTAACTCACTTTTATCAGCCCAAATAGAAACATTTTAATTAGCATTTATAAAATGGATTCTTTTCATTCATTTTTATCCTGCTAAAATATGTCTCCCTAATGTGTGTGTGTGTGTGTGTGTGTGTGTGTGTGTGTGTGTGTGTGTATGTTTTGTGATGTTGGAAATCAAAAACTTTCTATATGGTAGGCAAGTACTCTACCACTGACTTACACCTCCAGGCTTAACCTCTTTAAAAAATTTAATGTATTATATTTTAAATGTGTGTGTGTGTGTGTGTGTGTGTGTGTGTGTGTGTGTGTGTGTGTGTTAAAGTCCTCCTTTTGTCTGAGAAAACTATTCCCAGTTTGGGGGATGGAATTATTAAACTCGGTATTTCTGAGTTTATGCCCAAAGTGCTGTGACTTCCTCAGCAAGCTGCAGAGTTACTGATGTGGTTTCTGGAACATGTTATCCAATTCTTGTAGATTATTCTGTCCTTAGATTCATCTATCTTGGATTATGAAAGATCTTTATGAGACACACACTGTCATATCAAGCCCTGGGTTAGAACTTCTGTATCCTCAGTGCTGGCCATGGTGACCATGTAGTGTATCAACAGGTTCTGATGAGTAGGTTAGGTTTGCTGATCCAGAATTCTTTAAAAGGATGTTACAGTTGAGGGGCTCCAGACCATCTTTCTCCTGATTGTTTTCTTAGACAGGAAAGATCAGTTATTAAAGCTCTTCGTGTATACCCTTTCCACAGTATGTGGACAACTGACTAGACATCTACTCAGTTGATAGTGAACACAAACCTAATTCCTGCCCCTCTGATTTTGAACCATCAGGAAAATAAGACTGCTCACTTATAGCTTGCTTGGAGAGCAATGCAAGCTCCAGTTCAAAGAACGGCATTGAACTCCAGAAGAAATGCATTCCTATGTAACGCACTGATTGATGCTAGGAAGTTCTGAAAGAATGTTAACATGTTAGGAAAACCTTCATGGTACATATATTCTCTGATTTCCACTCCCGACGACTCATGTACATAAAGCATGGTAGCATATGTTAGGTGCTAGATAGTACAGCTATTTCTGATAAAAAAACAATTCTAGGAAAGTCAGATTCAAGATCCAAGTCCCTAGGAGGAGGTGTAAGTTTTCTCATAACCCCAATGGCACCACTGAGGTCATACCGAAAGAGGACAGGCCACAGCCTTTGTTTTTCAGATTGTCAGAAAGTCAATTTGAAAACCACATCCGGTGTGTGTGGCTGTATTAGTACATTGCCTGCCTTGGTCTTGAAGGTCAGCAACCATGTATCTATTCATGACATCATCATGACATCATCCATGAGGGCTATCCCTCTACCATTAAAGCGCTCGCCATCACCCATGGAGTTTCGGGCTCTGGATTTAAGTAACTATACTCTCGGGACAAGCTTTCCTCATTTCTTATTCTCAGCTCTTTGTGCAGGACTAATCAGCATGTGGGTTGAAAGAGAAACCAGTTTCTGAGGAATCTCTACCCAACACAGGGCAAAACACGAGTATAAGGGATTTTAGAAACCATCAACAAAATGTCTGCCATGATATCTATGGATCTTGACAACACAGCAACAGCAATGGCAGAAGTTGCATATAAACAACTTATTTAGGGTATTTCTTTCTTTCTTTCTTTCTTTTTTTAAAAATCAACTTGATGGTCACCATGGCAATCATTTAAAACCTGTGTTTAGATACATAAAGAGACCGAGACACTAATGCTGTGACGTAATGGTGATCTAGCAAGAGGAGCCGAAGCCCACCCTTTTTCATCAGGGGTTTTCAGCAAGTAGTAATTTCTCCCAAGAGGCCACAGGGTGGCTTGTGCTTAACATGAACCCTTCTGCAGCAGGGGCAGCGATTGCAAGCTGCTGGCTGACACTTCAGCAGCTCCCATGAGCTTTCTTGTGGTTCTAGTATTTTCATTGAGAAAATCTGGGTGAGTAAAAGTGGGTGGTTCTGGGAATTCTTCCTATTTGTACATTAATAACTAGTTTGTATTCCCTACCCTGGATCCCACTTGCAAAGCATCAAGTGGGCATGCTTCGCAGCCAAGCAGACATCCTCCTCACTCTGAATAAAGAGTGGAGGTTGCATTCCACGAATGGAGGGTGCTGGTGTCTTGGCATTATTTCTGTATCCCAGTGTGCGATGGGGATAGTGTGTGGAGAGGCTCAGGCAAGGAGTGTGTCGTCAGGTGGAGGCTTCAAGACCCCGCTCTCCACGTGACAACCCAGTGTCCTCCAGGAATGTCACCCGACTTATGCCCAAACTTCCCACTTTTAAAGAGATGACTTGGAAAGACAATTGATCTGGGTTCTAACTCCCACTCTGGATTCAAGTGCAGGCAGAGGAGTCTCAGAATCTTATTTTGAAGACACCAGACACAGCTCCTGCCTAGAGGGGCACCCCACTTCTGGTAAATTTCATTATCTTTGGTAACATAAATTGGGAACTATTTTTCTGTTTGTGGTAGGTGTGTAAGATTTCTCCTCACCAATCCATAACACATGTAATGTTATAGTTTGGTTCACCAACATCTTAACAGGTGAGGAACTGAGGCACAGCACTGACCAAGTCCCCTTGGGAGCTTTTTAAATAATTTGCCAGCCTTCCTTTAGTGAAATGGTTTTTTGTTTAAAAAAAAAAAAATCTTGGCTTTGGAGACTGATTATCTTGTTCCTGCCCTCTGTTTTTGCTCAGTAGACAGCCTCATTGGAACGCAATATGTTTTGATTGAGAAAACTATTTCCTTGCTTTAGAAAACAGTTGATTAACTGGAGCATGTTACACAAAGGGGGAGTGAGCCTGGACATAACTTAAATTATGCTCTCAGTTTATCCGAATCAAAACCCAAAACCAGCCAACCAAACGAATAGCACATCTCATCAATAAGTCTCCCTGCATTTGTTCGATCACGATTAGAAGTAAGAGGGGCAGATAAATGTGTACCTAGAAGAGACTAACAGTGCCGTTTATATAGTGTCAAGTCATGCAAACCATGCTGAGAAGGAGGCGACTTTGCTGCGGCGACACGGGGAGGAAGAAGGCTGTGAGAAGCCCCTGCCTGTAGGGGGAGGGGCCACTGCGTACATGCATGCGCTTGACACAGCCACCTAACACCTTTGTAAGCGTTAGGTTTGAGAGTGAGTGAGCTGTACAAAGCCTGTCTACAGTACCAGGAGTCAGCCAGTGACCCCTTCTAGCTGGGCTTGTTGGAAGGGGTCCATACGGAATCCGAAATGCCATCCCCAGTGGACGACATAGGCATGGAACCACTCGGCGTGAAGGGGTCTGTGTCTGTGTCCGTCTCCCCCTCAGCCAGGTACCTCTTCTCCCTCATCCAGCTCGATCCCCCACTGGGGCCAAACATGTAGTCATCTCTGTCCTGGGAGATGCTGAAGCCACTTGGAGACCGCTCCAGCTCCTCGTGGTTGACAGACATGAGGGACAGAGGTGTGTCGCTGTCCCTAGTGATGCTGCGTCTCTGGTGGGGTGAGATGTGGTCTGAGTAGGGGCCGTGCAGTTCTGTCTGGGGGTGGTAGCTCACACAGGAGTCCAGCAGAGTCAAGATGGGCAGAACTGTGGGCCTCTCTGCGTATGTACTTCCCGAGGAGGGGAGGGTGGCCTGAGCCTTTGTACAACTGGGTCCCCCTCGGGTCAGGTTCACAGGGTCATGTGAAAAAAACCCATAGGGGCCGACTCTTTCGATGGGCACCTGGTGGAAGTTGTAGGGAGGGTCTGGGGGACCTGTCTCTGAGTAGTTGCAGATGATGGTCCTCAGATCAGAGTACCTGCTGTCCTCTTTCTTCTCCCCTTCTGCGGGGGAGGAGGCCCCCTTGGTCGGGTAGAACTCTGTGACGTGAACCTGCAGGCGCTCCAAATGCTGCATGTGCATGTCCACCAGGAAGTCCAGCTTCTTCCCCATGTCATGAACCTGGAAAACACGAGCACCTGGGACCACTGCTCCTCCGGGTGGGTGTGTGCGGGCATGCGCGTGTGCGTGCATGTGCGTGCGCTTTGCATACGTGTGTGCGTGCGTGTGTGTGCACTGTGCACGTGTGAGTGTGTGCGCATGCATGTGTGAGTGTGTGTGCGTGCGTATATGTGTGCGTGCGTGCGTGTGAGTGTGTGTGCTCATGCATGTGTGCATGTGTGTGCGTGCGTGTGCATGCGTGAGTATGTGCGCGTGCGTGTGTGCATATGCATGCGTGCGTGTATGAGTGTGTGCACGTGTGTGAGTGTGCGTGCATGCGTGTGTGCACTGTGCACGTGTGAGTGTGTGCGCGTGCGTTTGTGCATGTGCGTGTGTGCGTGAGTGTGTGTGCACGTGTGCGCGCGTGTGCGCGTGTGCGTGTGTGCATGCGTGTGTGAGTGTGTGCGTGCGTGTGTGAGTGTGAGTGCACGTGCATGTGCGTGCGCGTGCATGCGTGTGTGAGTGTGTACATGCGTGTGTGTACACTGTGCACTGTGTGAGTGTGTGCACGTGCGTGTGTGCATGTGCGTGTGTGCGTGAGTGTGTGTGTGAGTGTGTGTGTGTGTGTGTGTGTGTCTATGTTATGGTAGGTGATATTTCTTATGTGCTATCTCCATTTGAAGAAAATGGAATGCAAAAATAAGTTTTTGGGTCTGGAAAGATGGCTCAACAATTAAGAGCAAGTGTTTTTCTTGTTGATGCCCTGGGTTCAGTTCCCAGCACACACATGGTGGCTCATAACCATCTATAACTCCAGTTCTGGGGACCTCTGTAAGAATCGGTCATGCATGTGATGTGTATACATACATGCAGGGGAAACGCTCATACAATACAATAACACACATACACACATACATACATACATACATACATACATATATATATATATATATATATATATATTTACACACTACCTTCTTAGTGAGGCTTACCTGTCTTTCAACTTTTACAAACTTCCCCATCATGCTTTGGTCTTCAGCTTCTGAAGTGGCTGCCCTGGCTACATATGGTTCGTTCCTAGGGGGAAAAGGCAACAATTCTGTAAGATCATCCTATGTTTTCACCGTACGAGGTCTGTGGTTCTCACACATGCTAGCAAAGCCTGGAGGAGGTTATTTTGACACAATCAGGACTGCCGATTGCACGCTTACCTTCCTTGTAGGAAGATGTGAGAAACAGACAGGAAGCTGGGGTGAAGGAGGCTCTGTGTTGCCTTGTGTTGAAGTTTATCAAGTATCTAACAATGCCTAGAGTATGTATTCCTCTAAATGAAAGTCTTTACTTTTCAATCTCAGAGCTTTTACCCTGTGGGGATGAAGGGGGAATTGTCTCATCTCTGAAATTCTATGGGATAGGCATACACATTTCTTCTGGTCTGTTTTGTTAAGAACGTCAAACACCTGATGAATCCATAGAACAATGCTAGAATGATGTTGTCGGAACGGAGGAAAGGCTGTATCTTCTCTTTACATACCATTATTAGCTGCTTAAACTCTAGTTCTTTCCAGTATGTTTACACTATGTGGAGGAGAGATGTCTCAGAGAAACTTGTTGCTGCCGAAATCCATTCACGTTTGACTTTGTCTTGATAGCTGATTTTTTTCCCTCTCCCACGCCATTGCCTCTGCTAAATTACCTCTTTGAACAGTATCTTCATGTAAAGCAACCCTCAAAAACGAGTGGCCTCTTGCTACATCCAGCCTACCAATATCTCATTTTTCCTGCATAGGTGCATTCAATTTGATATGTAATTAAAATTCATTAGTGAACACGGGGAACTTAAAATCTTAAGTGTCCTTTTACCTACTTTCTGGGCAAATTGCTGCCCATTATAAATCTTCATGAGATAAGCTCCATAATTTCTCATTGTTACAGACTTCTGTCTTACCTATACACTGTCTCTCATTAGTTCTGTGACTTCAGGAGTTAATATCTCTTAGCATCACTTTTATTATGTATGATATGGGTGTGGTAAAGTATCTGCCTTGGAGGTCTGCTAGTGGATTATACGTGAGACCTCATAGGAAACCGTTCACACATGCTATTTTTATTTTACATGTTAATGTGTTTATTTTGAGATTGGATCTCCTCTATACCTCTAGGTGCTCTCAAACTCAGTATGTTTGCTGTGTCTATTTCTCAAGTATTGGGATTACAGGTGTCTACTATCACACTGGACTCTTGGAAAAAAAATCTTCAAACAGCTCCAAACACCATCTCAAAAATGAGGAGACTGTAAGTTAGATGTTGTTCTGCATGCCTGCAATCCCAAAGAAGGGGGACTGGCATGGCATAGGCTATGTAGTGTGACACTGTCTCAAAAACGAACATCAAACCAATACAAAGCCTCCAAAGTAATTAACTAATCAATTAAAATAAAATAAAAAATTATAATGTGGAGTTCTCTATACGATATTTACTTCAAAATGGGGTTATATGAAAACATAATGCTCTTCGTTAACATTAGCTACAACAGAACATAGTAACAGTTATTCCCACTAGAAGGTCAGCAGCCCTGGGTCCCACTATCCCTAATCTCATGCCAAGCCTAAGGCTAAAGTGTAATGCCTTCTTTTGCCACACCAATGCTTTTCATCCTAAGAAGGAAGTGCACAATAGTCCCTCACTCATTTGTCTTGCTTGTCTTAAAGATGGTTTGAAAGCCAGGCGTTGGTGGCACACACCTTTAACCCCAGCACTAGGGAGGCAGGGACAGGCAGATCTTTCACAGGCAGATCTCTGTGAGTTCGACCAGGCTAGCCTGGTCTACAGAGCTAGTTCCAGGACAGGCTCCAAAACAATACAGAGAAACCCTGTCTCAAACAAAACAAAACAAAACAAACAACAACAATAACAACCCCCCCCCAAAAAACAAACAAAAAAAAAACCAAAACAAAACCATACACAAAAACCCCAAACACCAAAACCAACCAAACAAAACCCCAAATCAACAAAACAACAACAACAACAAAAAATGTTTTGGAACATAGTGGTACAAATGCAACCAATGGGCTAAAAAGGACAATACTTGTTCAGAAATTTAAATTAACTTTTGGAGTGAGAATTCTCCCAGTTACAGTGCTGTTAGAGGTGCTGGCACCTAAATGCCTGCTCTCATTTTGTCTTGGAAGGGATATCAGTCAATCCTCAGGGTACTGTGCAGGAGAAAGCAAGTGAGCTGACCTAGACTGCATGTGCTCTGCTATCGTCAGACGTGTTCTCTGTTTCAATGAACCTCATGAATTTCTTCTTGCATTATAGCCAGAAAAATGGTTATTTTCTGTTCTAAAATCCATAAAAGTAAGCATCATTTACATGTTCTTGGAATAGGGGTAGGGAGTTGTCTTTACAGAGGATTTTTCAAAGGCTCACGACCTCAACCAGCCTTCCAACTGTGTTCATTTCATGAGGGGGAGGGCAACTTTACCCACAGAAAGGACCCAGCTGGGACTGGGGTGGAGGGGATAGATACACCGCACAGGCCTGTGTTCAACAGTCCATCAGTCCACGGCCACATGCCCCACCTTGGAGACTGCTGGGATGGGTAGGTAAATGCTGACCCTTTCTGAGACTTCTTATGTTTTGGAGTGGATGGAGGTCCAGGGGTGAAAATCATATCTATTCTGAAAGAAGGAGAAGAAGGAAAAAAAAAAAAAAACAAGTAGTGATTAGATGACACAAAGCTTTGTTGTTGTGAGCACATAAATTCTTACATTTCCTAATTCAAATGTGGGTTTTGAATATATAAAGTAAGAAAGTCAAAGAATGAGAGATAGAGTGAGAAGAAAAGGAGAGAAATTGCCAGCCAGGATATCCATATCTTCTTCAGTCCGGAGGTGCAAGAGCATTTTCTCATTCCCAGGGTTCCAGAGGGAGATAATCTACATGTATGTTCCAAGCCTATTTAATATTCCAGCTCTTTTATCCACCCCTCAAACAACCCAATTAGAGAATTTTTTACTGTCAGATTCAAGGTTCCGTTCTCAGCTGCTATGTATGGAAGGATGGTTTAACCCTAGCTCTGACACCCTGCTTCTCTTCTGTTTCTGTACAGGATACCAGCTCGACAGAAGATGGTGTCCATCATACTGTAGGGCCAGGACAGAGGAGGGGGTTTTCAGGACGGCCACTAAGATGCATTCAGGAACAGTCTTGGGTCTCATTTTCCTCTGGTGACTTGGCTTCATTTCCAACAGATACTCGAGGCTTCATTTGAAGTCTGCCTGACCCACTGAAGTATATACATGGCGGAGATTATGAAGTTCATCATCTTGGCAGGCAACCGCCAGCCATAATCTCCAGAAACACGTGTACTTGATAACTATCAAAAACCATGTCCGTGTAACCGTCTGTTCTGTAAACACTAAAACTGCCTGATATTTTTGGAGTCTTGCCTGTGGTTGGCAGCATGCAGTCTTCCTCTCTCTCCGAGACAGCCATACTTGCACGGCTGATCGCGTAGAGGACTGAAAATTTGTTTATGCGTCATAGATTTGGTCAGCAGGCATAGAACCCTGGTCTGCTATCTGCGACAATGTGAGGGACAAAGAAAAGTCATGAATAGATGCACTTGCAAGTTAACACTGTTGTCAACAGCTTAATTGGTGCGGTGCTCCAACTACGTGAGGGGGACATCCAGTGGGGGAGCCCTGATTGGAAGAGGGGGCAGAAGCCCAAGTCAGTTTGAGTTGCGTCAGTGTCTTTTCTGTTCCCTCGTATGAGGGAGTTTCGTCGTGTGTGCCATGTGTATCTCTGAGAAAGCATGTGTTCACTTGTAACACATATACACATACAGCACACTGGTTCATGTGATCACTGTGTCTGGGCAGAGTTCATCTTCTAGTATTGTGATGATATCAACTGTGGCATACATACATACATATATATATATATATATATATATATATATATATATATAATTTTTTTTTTTGCTGTGTTTTCAATCTCTTGACTGGGAAATTTGGAGTTAAGTCTTCTGCCCTCACATGTTTTGTTTTCCCATCATAATTAGTGCACCTGGGATGTGATAAATGAACAAGATACACACCTATGTAAAGAACATAGGAGCTCAGCAAAAGTATGGCATTACACTTTTAAAAAAACTCCACAAATGGTTTCAATTTTTCTATATTTTCACTGTTGTGTGTAAGACTTAACATTTTAACACGAGGTTGGAATTTTACACTTAGAATAAGTCAGCTGAGCAGTCTAGATGACCCGAGTTTTATAGTTATCCAAAGTACCATAGGCAGGAACTAGTTGGACATACACACATCTCCTTTTCTCCATCAATACCATCATGGAGCTGATGCTGGCCATGGCAATGCCTCAGGGCTTCTCTGTAGCTCTGAAGAACTGTACCAAGCAGAACATAATAACAACCATCTCCTTTAGAAGGGACAGAAAGAAACCTCTGGTCACCATAGTCCCATTACTCTCTCTCCATACCATGCCAAGCCTGAGTCAGACAGTAAAACCTGTTGGTCCCTACATCCATAATGCTTGATGGGTACTTCTGTCATTGAAGTTTCTCTGCTGTGCTCTGGATTACTTCTGAATGCCTGTCTCTTAAATCTCTATGGTCACCGGCTTAGATTCCTGGGTAGCTGAGAGCTCAGGTGCTTGCATCTGAACATCCTACCTTGTCTGAAGGTACTTTATCCTGGAAAGCATGTCAAGGTGTCCTGCAGAATACTGTTCAATCACATCTTTCACGTCATAAGGCCTCAAAGTCTCTTTGAATTTTTTCTTATACAGACGGAACTGTAGAATTCTGTAAGGCAAAGGAGAGGCATTTGTTCACCATGGAGTTTGCATGTCTGGCAGACACCAGAACCAGGGGGCAGAAAGGAGAAGGGGCAGATCCTGGATGGCAGAGCGCAGGCCTTGGGTCTTGTTCTGTTCCTCCTCATATATTAGGCTGGCTAACGCCAATCCTTCAATCATTTGAATAATAAAATTGAAGTAATAACAACTTCTGAACACTCATCACACGGGAGATGCTAAGGATCGTGCTTCATGACCAGTGTTCTAATTGCTTTGCAGAGGAGCAGCCACGGCTCTGAAAATGCCATCTCTCAGAGATCAGGATATCAGAGCTGGACCAGGCTTGGGTGGCACCAAGGTTCTTGGTTGCTGTTGCTGCCACACTGCTTTTTGTTTGAGGATGGCCAGTGCTTGTCCTCTTCTATAACTGCTTGCTAAATTTCCCAATTTAACTGTGACAGAACACCCACAGAAATGCCTTAGGAAGGGATGGTTTTATTTTCACTCATAGTTTTACGGGAATGCTTGTTGGGGAAGGTGTGGCAGTATAAACAGATCTAATTGGTACCACCAGAATCCAAGGTGGATGGGTCACACCACAGACTAGGAAACAGAGAGCTCAAGACAGAGCAGGGGCAAATCAACAAATCCTCCAATGTCACCACTGTATTCTAACTTTTGCCTAGCTAGGTCCCTGCCAACTTTCCAAAACAGTACCACTTGCTGGGGACCGGATTTGCAAATGCCTGGACATTTTACATTCAAATCATTATAGTAGCTAAGCATGGTGTTATATATCTGTAACCTCAGCACTTCTGTGTAGAGACAGAAGGATCAGGAGTTCAAGGGCATCCTCAACTATATAGTGAACTTGAGGTAAAACCAGAGCTGGATGAGACTCACTCTCAAAATCCCCAAACAATTGAACAAACCAAATCAAACCAGAACAGTAATTCTAACTCTTCTGTTTCGGGCTCAGAAAGGTTCTAACCTGTGAGTTTGTACAGGTTCATTATAATGTGGCGACACTGCCACCCCTCTCTTCCTGAAAATCAGTCATGTCACCTTAACGGCTACTGTCCTCTGAGGACTCCACCCTTCTGTGAATAAGCCAACCTAAGCTTATGGTCAGTCACTCGGTGTCAGGAGGCCCGGCCCATGCCAGGCTCTTCCAGTTCCCATTGGCTTTTGTCTATTGAATGACACAATTCAAGCACATTTTGTCTTAAACCGTGGCTGCAGCGTCTAAAGAGAGTCTGGGCATACTGATCAGTTTACTCATGGGGACCCAGAATTTATACCTGCCCTTTATGTAGACTGCACTGAAGTGGAGCCATTCAGCGCTGGCTCAACAGTCACATCTGCCTGTTGCCTGTGTTTAAACAGAATGTTCTAGGGAAAACCAGTCCATGCTCCCTCACTTATGCTTTGTATGTGTGGCTTTGTATGCTAAGATGGCATCGCTAAATCTTCAGGTGAAGATCTAAGGACCACAAAAACCTAAGATGTAGGCACTTCAGAGAAAAAGGAGTTGGGAGTTAACATTTCTTGAATTAAGGCATCTACGAAAATGACACACGTGGGTGTACAGAGATGGGAACATGGGACATCTCAGCAGAGCCCTCTCTGGAACAGTCTGACCGCCCAGATTTTCTTTCAACGAGTTTGATCAGCCATTGACAAATGCAGCAGACGCATTTACCTAACTGCCTTCCTATCATATCATACATATTGGAAGCAGCCACGCCGAAGCCCGTGTTGGAGCCCACGTCTTATGAAACTATCACGCTCCTGGCCTACTGGGTTGGAAATCTTGCCGAAAACATTGTAATTAACTTCTGTCACCCATTAAAGTGAGAACACACCCACAACCTGCTATGTTTTCTTTGAGAAGCAGCATGCTCTCTTGACTCTCTTGAAGAATTCTGGAGCAAACTCAAGCATACTATGGTCTCTGAATCATATAAAAACATGAATAACTTATGATGTTAAAAATGCTGGTTTAAAAGAATAGATGGCAGGCAGAAGAAAGGCTGAGCACCTTGGTGAATGATGTGGAAAAGCTCCGTGTTATTGCATCTGCCACCCTGACGCCCCTCAGAGCACACGCTGGTTAAATGTCCTGGGTAGTTGTGCTGTCATCACGTATAAAGCCACAGTTCACAAACAAGCATCCCTGTGACAGCTGTCTAAGGTAGAACCATTGTACTCAAGGGAGTGTCCTCCACAGGGTGTGACGAAGCCACCCACAGGACCTGGCTCAGGTGACCCTAAGAGGCTCCTGTCTCCTTCCCAAGGTACAAGGGCACGTTATCAGCTGTGCCCTATGGGCTTGAAGTTGGCTCCTGGGAATGCACGAAGGTGGGGAGAGGTGTCATTACCTGACAGCTCGGATGGCAGCCTTGAGGGTGGGAATCATGTCTTCAATAAGGAAGTCATTACCATAGCCCCTGTCTTCTGCCATGGGATCCCCTGTCCCAGCATCTGTGAGGAGACATATATGTTAATTCAGTTCACCATAAATTGAACATATTAGAGACCTTTGTGGAACCTGAATCTCCACTATGAACATTATCCCCGCACGTGGACCCCAGTTGTGATGACACCACTTATGTTTCCTTAGTGTCCCCACTGTGTGGCAGGAAAGTGTGAGCAGGGGTATGAGCAGGCCAGACCTCGGGTGGAGGACTCCAGCAGGCGTTCAGGTGAGCTGTGCAGGTGTGGGTGATCATGTGCGCAGCAGAAAACAGGTGTGGTCCACAGACTCAGACCCACCTGTGTTGGAATTCTTGCCCTGCCAGTATCACTGCTTGTGACCTTGGCAATCACCTGAACTTTTTATATCTCGGAGGTTTTAGAGAGTAAGGAACACTATGATGAGTGTCAAGGCCTTGGTGGCTTCAGACACCACGGACAATACTTTCCTCTTTGTATTCCCTTCTGCTAAGTGACAGAGGTGCTTGAGGTCACTGTTCCCATGATACCTAACACACGGGGTACTCTTCTGACTTCTCCATCCCTAGGGGTGCTGACAGTGTGCATCTTTGCAGATGGCTCCGTACCTGCACCTGCCTCTCTGCATCCTTCTAGTTACCCTCGTCATGGTTTCTCTCTCCAGGCACATTGCACAGTCTCTCTGAGCTAAAAGGTTTGAGCTAGGTGATTCAAGCCTAGCTCACTGGAAAGTTTCCTCATTTATGAGTCACGGACTATGTCACTGATGTATCCAGCCCACCAGACACAAGTAAGGTGAGGCTGAAGGCGGGATGGGAGAGACTGCTTTGTGGATGCAGGAAATCTTCAGTGAGGAGAAGTAAAGGTGAGGAGGGAGAAGAGACTGGTGGGAGTCGAAGCAGGGGGGCCGGGAGAGAAGGGCGTTACCTTCAGAACTCTGCCAGAAAGCGTAGGCTTTCATGCGGAAGGCGGTGCGGAAACGCTCTTTATTGTTTAAGCCCGCGGGCTTTGGTTCTTTAGAAGGGCTTTCTTCTATGGCATCTACATTCAGAGGGGTAAATGACTTTCCTTTAGTATTGCTACCACGAGGATTAGAAAGGCGAACCCGATCCAAGAGACCCAGCTTTTGGCTACAAAATAAGCAAAAGTGAACAATTTTCCTCCTTCAGTGCAGGTTCTTGTAACTTCCCATCCCTCCAGAAAGACTTATTCTGTCCCGAGGATGCACGGGACCAGTGGTGGCTCGGATCCTAGTCCTAGCTCACAGGTTTGTTTTTTTTTTTTTTTTACTACTGATTATATCCTAAGCAAATTTCCAACGCCCCCCCCCCCGAATTTCCGTCTGTGCTTATAAGGAACCCAAACCCATACGGCACTATCCTTTACCAAAGTAGATTCAAGAATCTGCAGTCAACCACTCTAAAAATAACACTGGTTGGCGGGGAGAATGGGGGTAAAGTGAGAGTTGGGGATACATTCACTGAGAATAGGTTTTCGTAAGTGTTTACTGGTTATCGTTATTGGTCTTCAAAATACCCACTTAATTAAACTTCATCGCAATATGGATGTATAGGAAAAAGACACAGCATCTATAGGGTTCAGTACTATCTGCAGTTTCTTGGAATGAACTTCCATGGACAAGATGGAGTTACCAATGTATAGTCGTTGCAAGGATTCAGGAATTATGCTGGCCTGCCCGTCACCTGGCAGAATGCACTCAGGCAGTGCCCTGGTCAGCCCAGGTGCAAAGGACCCTTTCAAAGACAGAGCCCTACCCACATACTTTTTTTGCCAGCTCTCTCTGTTCTCTTTGCTGCTGTTCCCCTGGAGCAGACAGGACTTTTCCTGTCTCCCTCTTCTCTTCTGTCCTCTCTCTGTGTCCCTGTGTCTCTTTTTCTTCCTCTTTTCTCTTTCCTTCCTCCCCCCTCCCCCTTTGTAATGAAACTTCTCACTTAAGCTCTGTCTGCCTGGCATGTTTGTTCCCCGCGGGTCACCCTCGCCAGCCATGCAATCCGCCAAGGTTCCCCTCGTCCTTTATCATAAGCCATATACAACAAAATTTCTTCTTTCTTCATCTCCTTCACTACATCAATAATTTGCCTTTTCTGGTTACCATTTCATGATATCCCAATAACGATGGCACAGACAAATCCTCACCACACACCAGCCGGACATAAAAGAATGACATGAATTACACAAAGCAGGGACCTTTGGCCTGCTGCCCACAAACATTCCTCTGAAAGAACCTAGTGGGTTCATGAGTTTTGGTGGGAAAAGTACACCTTCAAATTACTAACTTCCAATCCAAATTTAGCATCCCTTTCCACTATTAATGTAGGTCACAAACTCATCCAATATTGTGACAGCATTCAACCTGGTACCAGGTATGTATGCCATAAGGCTCGCTCTTGTATGATTCCATTTCAACGCTGAATTTCATAAGCATTTTTCAATACGCGCCTTACACTAAATATTTTACATTTGCCATGTTGTGTGTGCGTGTGCAAGCATGAGTGCCACGATGTACATGTGGAAGTCAGAGGATAACTTGAAGAGATTGGCTCTCTCCTTCTACCATGTAGGTCCTGGAGGTCAAATGAATGATGGCAAGTGCCTTTGCCTGTTGACTCATCTTACCATATGTACGTAGCACATGTGTTCTGTTCGACTCCCCAAGATGCAGAATGAACCTCGCTTGCTTGCCAGTGCCCTTTCTTGACATCTGAGTCAACCTCATTATCCCCTGCCCTTTGACCAACTGTGAAATTGAGGCTGAACGCGCCCTCTTGGAAATTCAGTACTCTGGTCCTCCAAAGAAATGTGTTTCTCTCTGTTTGATAAAATTTGACACATTTTACAAAGACTGTCCATTTCCATATCAGTTTGTGCCACAGAGTCACAGAGTAGGGACAGCCCCTATTTGGCACTTC
The DNA here is from genome assembly GCA_030556225.1 of Cricetiscus sungorus. NCBI lineage: Eukaryota > Metazoa > Chordata > Mammalia > Rodentia > Cricetidae > Cricetiscus > Cricetiscus sungorus. The sequence continues at coordinate 41,335,837 of JANBXA010000366.1, forward strand.
CTGATAGCTAGCATACCTCAAGCATGAACATCAGGAAAAAGCTAGGCTTGGTGAAGACATCTTGATAACCCATGTGACTGACCTAGGACACATGACTTCATTTTCCTGGTTGCCAGATTCCTTATATGCAAGGTGGTGACCTTACACTTGCATTCACAGGGCTTATTATATGTTAAGTGTGACAATGCATGGAAAGTACTTATCTATGACACAGGAAGCCTCCACTAAGTACTGGCTGTCATCACTACCCTGGAAAATAATCCTCTTTCCATAGAAACTGTAGAAGGCTGATGACATGAGTGGAATGGATCAATGTAATTCCCTGGGGCATAAAAGTGGAGGTTTGTGTTTTAGTTTTAAAAAAATTATACAAGGTGAGATGAGCATAGGGGGTTATATAAGCATTTTATATTTGCTAAGTGCTTGTATCAGAGCGCACTCTGACTTGGTAAAAGCTAAAATGTGAAGATCTTAATTACAGATGAACTAAATAAGGTCAACATTGATGACAGCCACTTACTTGGTCCTGCCTGGAGATTTCAGCATGGGCTCTGAACACCAGAAGGATAATGAGCAGGCCCTCTTACTCTATCAGTTTCAGGATTCAGGATTCATTTTCCTGGAACTCAGACGCATCGCTGCTATTCTTAAGAGTCTGGATTGCTTTGGCCACGTTCATTTAACAGCCCACTGGTCACAGATGACACTTCAGACTGTCTTAGGAATCCAGGTACATTGGCACAGACCCTCAGCAGCCCCCCTCCTCTGCTGACTCGTGCCTAAGCGGCTTACAGAATTCTTTCTCGAGCAAAGTGGATGCTCAGCTTACTTCTTAATTGGGTTGCCTGAAATCCAAGACCCCAAAGGATAATGAAATGCAAGGCAAAGCTGGTGACTGAAACGCAACACCCCTTTATGCCTTTCTCCATGTGGTTTCCCGGTTCATACATAATACAGGCCCTGTTCTTAGGGGATACTGGAGAAGCTGCTGACAATAGTCCTCCTTAGAAAGCAAGAGTCCTCAGTTTATCAGGTGCAGACCCATAATATCAACACCTGTATTTCAAAAACTGAAAACAGATTGACTGGGGATGGAAAAGTAAAATCCATATTGTTGTCTCTTGGCACATACAAGTACTGGGTTTCTATGTCTCATCGTAGCATCCAGGGAACTCTGGCCTTGTTCAATACTACAGAGTTATCTGACATTCAGGTCTCTGATGTGCTCTGATGTCAACCTGCAGAAACTCTGTCTCTTCTTACTTCTGAACCACCATTACCCTTCCCTGAAACTATGCCTGGTGCCTGAGCATTAGCCTCTGGGATAACATTGCAACAAATCCAGATGTGCAAAGTAAGATCCACCATTCAACATCTCCCTAGCATGCTCCAAGATGTTTTCATCTGTGGCGCTTGGCTACCATCCTTCAAAATTTGACTCACTGATGACTCATGACTCTCCTGCTCAATAAGATGTTCTTCGAGGTCATTGTTAGCATCTAGGGACAGCTTGGTTAAACGACAACAACTTGGGAAACTCTACTGGACTCTTGTGGATAGAGGTAAAGCAGCACGGAGTCCAAGACAAAGGACCAGACCCACAATGAAGAATTATCTGTTCTACCGATGGTACCGAAGTTGCTAAGCCAGGAGGCAAGCTTTTGGGCTGAGATGACCTTGTTCAATTGCAAATGCAAGTGCTGCCACATCACTAGTACTAGACGCATTTTTATGCTGTTAAATGAAGGAACAAATAAGGCCTTGATATTCTTTCTAATAGCAAACATACAGCTTCAGTAGAATGAGGGCGCACTTATACTGTGGAAGGAGGGCAGACTTTGGAATGAGAGAAAATAGTTCAAATCTGTTCATCTGTTATTAGTTTAGTTCAACTTGGTTAAGCCATTAGCTCAGTGAACCACGTTCATCTGTAAAATGAAGCTAATGGGTTTTTTTTTTTGTCTTTTTGTTTTTAATTCAGGCAAATGTGGTCAACACCTTGTGAGTTCTAGGTGCCTGATAACTTGCTGAGTGACTAACCTGTACCTGGATGTGGTTCCAATCTGGTTGTGACAGATTAAGAAGGCGTGTCCTAAATTGCCTATATCAGTAGAATGAATTTGGGGGGGGGCAGCAAGGGAAAAACTGAGAGGTTAATAAGAAAGACACTGAAACCTTCCAGGTAGGAGATGATGATAGTGTGGACAGGTTGGCCATAGTGGGAATGAGACAGAGCTTGAACTCCATTTGGAGAAGAATTAGCACTAGCCTTTCCTGATACATTCTGAACAGGTGCGAGGGGAACCACTCCTGGTACTTGGGTTACATGTGGGAGAATGATGATGCTCATTTTAAAGCAGGGCATGACCTGGCTATTGAGAAGAAATACAAAATACAGTTTTACATGTATTTTAGCTCTAGGAAGACTGACAGGCATCTTCACAAGGAGGCAGATTGGGATTGTGTCTATCTATCTGACTTGTTGCTATATCCTCAGATGCTAAAATGGTTCCTGGTACATAGGACAATCTTTTTAGTCTCTTTTTAGTCACTGAATAAGTGGATAAATGTACTGATAGTGGGTAGATGGGTATGGTTTCAGGCAAAAGACGAGTTTTAAAGAGCATTCATCATGTGTGGTATATATGCACATATTCTTTTGTAAGATATGTATGTATGTATGTATGTATGTATGTATGTATGTATGTATGTATGTATGTATATGGAAGCCAGAAATCAAGGTTGAGTGTCTTCTTCAGTTACAATCACATTTTCTTTTCTTTTTCTTCCTTCCCTTTCCTTTACTTTTGAGACAGAGTATGAAAGTGAAGAGCAAATACTTTTCTGTGTTGGTCTCCTAATAATGTCTTCTCCATGTATTCCATGTAACCACTTTTGTACACGAGACTCATTCCAACCATCCTGTGAGGTCAGTTCTAGCAAGATTCTCATCTCACTGGTAATGACATGGAAACATAGGTGGTTGTGTTGGGGTGACATGGAGACACAGGAGGTCCATGTTGGGGTGTTCAAAGTCACACAGAACACAAGAAGAGGAGTCAGTTCGAACTGCTATGACAGCTGCCTAATTCCACTCCCTGGTTATTTTGAGTCCCTGGTTAGCAAAGATAAAGAGCTATAGATGCTATGGATCTGTAGGGATCTAGGGGTTCAAAATCCAACCAGTGCATGGTTCCCTGTTGTTTTTTTAATATTACTAAGCTTCAGGATCCCCATCAGTATGTTGCTACAATGAATACTACCACTGCAAAAATGTCCACCTCAAGTCTCAGACCTTGGTTCTGACAGCTCCCTATCATACGCAATGTCATCACGTTTGGTTTTGTAGAATGCAGTAGAATGGAAAAGGTGGGCCCATACCTCCCTAGGGCACTGAGTTGGTGTGGGGTACTATTACAGCATATTCAAGCCTGCTAAAAATTGCTCTTAGTGTTGGTGATAAAGTATTTATGTTCTGATTGTCAGCACTTCTTCTGACAGTCATTTCCCTGAAGAAGGAAGGCAGACTTTGGGAGAAGGGGCAATCCAATTCTCTAATTGGCAGTTATTGTATCATTTCTAGATCCCCTAGCTGTCTTGGGCAAAAAGACTGTCAGTCAAACAGCCAGCCAAAATACATCATGCCACTGCCAGGCATCTTAGATGTATTTAGAAAACTTCGTGACAAGGCTTAGGCTCAGCCAGTGCTGTTTGAAATAGTTTATATCATAAGCCAAGACTCACAGAGGTACTGACAAGGCAAGGCTGTGATTGGGCTAAAATTAATGACTTATGATTATTATCCTAAGAGCGACTCTCAGACTATATGAGCAAGTTGCTAGGAGTACGTTTCTGGGGGCTGACTCCCCTGTTGTTGCCACATTTGGTCCGTTTACAGGCTTTCAGTTGTGGGCTGAGCTGGTAACCCAAAGAAGGACACAGCAGAGATAGCAGTGAGCGATGGCATAGGTGGCAGGAAGATGGCAGCCAAAGCAGCACCAGCTGAGAAAGCAGCACGGTAGTGAGGAGACTCAGAGCTGAAGAAGACACAGATGAGTTTGAGCAGCCAGTGCAAAATGAAAAGCTGCTGGAGTAGAGGATGGGGAGGGAGAGAAAAAGTGGGGGGGATCTGAGAGCTGAAAAAGACTAGCACTCTGAGGAGACAGAGAAGGAAAGCCACTGGCCCTGGTCACCTGCAGGGTTCCAGAGAGCAGCTGAATCTTTGGGTTTCGAACAGGCACCTCTCAGGCTGAGACGTGACACTGGCTGCTGTCCACGCTGAAGAATCCCCATAGCTAGCCCTTCCGGGAAGCTTCAACATCCACTATTCTAAGGGGTTGTGGAATATTGAGTTCTTAGGATCACACAGGTGTGGTGACACTTGTAGGACAGAGGCCTCGTGAATCTATAATAGCAGAGGGTTCCACCTGCAGCTGCTCACATCTACCTACTGTTCGACACTCATTGGTGCCATACGGCAACTATCCAGGGAAACAATAGACACCAAAGACTAACGTAGAACTCCTTCTTCATTGGCCACAGTTTCTGAGTAGAAGAAAAGGGTCTTGCCCACACAATTACAACAATAGAAGTTTGAATTGCTCCTCCAAATAAGTTCAAGACCTAAACTATGCTTAGGAGTGTGACTTTTATAGATATAACCAAATTAAAGTCATACTGGAATAAGGCAGACCATTGATCCAATGAGTAGTATGTTTATAATAAAAAGAAAGAGGGGGGTTGGTACACATGTACTCAGAAAGAAAAAGGCCATGGGAAGGTAGAGGCATGGATTGGAATGATGGCAAACCAAGGATTGCCATTGACCACCTGAAGCTAGGAAAAGTTGAGAAAGACTGTCCTCAAATGTCTTTGGAGGGTGCATGATCCGGGTGATATCTTGATGTCAGACTTCCGCCCTCATGAACCGTGGTTAATTTCAGTTGTTTTAAATCATCCAGTCATTCTGTTTGTGGTAATTTGTTATGGCTAGCTGAGGACACTGATACACCTATCAATGACAGTTGGATGGCTGAATAAGTATAGCCTTCAGTCTTGTGGAACCAGGAGAGATGTGCCAAGTTCTTCTGTTTTAAGGAGAGGGGAGATTGCAGGAGAGATGTTACATGAGGTATGTATAGAGAGGAACTTCCTTTTTCACATCTTCACACTCATAAAAATGGGGTTTCCATACCCTTTGAAGAACCCAGAAGAATACACTAGCTGTCAATTAAGTCATTCACTTGGATCATACGTGTGAATGGATGCTATCCAACATTGCCTGATGGAGTAGGTTGCATTTTAACAATCGGTACCCACACGTGACTTTTCTCAAGCATTCCTTGCACCGTGGTGTCATCGAGGCCATTCCACACATGCCACTACTATGGTGGCCGGGACAGAGTCTAGTCTGTTCATTCCTATGTTGCTCTCAAAGCCAGACTTGGTGGGGAGTATTATGAAATGTCAGGCCCAGAGCCAGCACTGCAAATAAAAGTTATTTATTGATTCAGCTCCAGCATCTATATCCCGATCTAATCATAATCCAGTGTGAAAGGTGTGCTGTAAATAGCCACGCTATCCCAATCATTCTTCAGGGAGAACAGACGTAAAGCCTTTACAGCATGCCAGGGGTCACTCAGGATACACCACTTTGGCCCAAATCTCAATTCAGCATCTCTATTATTCTGCCGCTTGGGCCAGTGTTGTAGGACTGGACAGCAGGAGGAAATACTAATTGTATGGGGTCGTACCCAAACCTCTTGTTTTGCTGAGCAGTAATTTTCTCATCAGTAAAATTAGGGGATTGGGCTAACTGCTATCAGAATTTTTCTTCCCCCTTCACAATCACTGGTTCTGGGTCTGGAAGGACTCTGTTGCCAGCAGCACGCACGGCTGGCTGTGAGATGAGTTTCATGTGGTGATGTCAGAGGGAGAGACAGAGTATGAATGACAGCACGGAGCTGCTTGCTCTCCTTTTGCACAGTGGGTCCTGGCTCTGTGCCTTTCCCGGCCTCTATAGCTTCCTCTTCTGGCAAAGACTTCAGCTCTGTGAGCCAAGACAGGGTAAAGGAAAATAAACAAGCAAAAGGGACACGTGCAGTGACCAACGAAGCAACCACAAGGATTCACACTGTGCTTGGGACCAGGACCTGCGGACCTATACCAGCTGGATCCAATCCCTTCTTTGTGTCTTTCTATTTGCAGGTACCGCGCAAAGGTCTTCCCTCTTTGAATCTTGGTAGCTATGTATAAAATGAGGATTAAAGATAGTATTTAGATCATAGGCTGGCCGTGAAGTTTGATGTACGCAGAGCCATGCCTGGCAGACAATATTCATTCCTTCTTTCTAAATTCCTGTCATTACTTTAAATTCTTTGATCCAAAAGAATAATCTTCTGCTAAATGAGAAAGATATAATCACTGGCAAGAGAAAAGGAAGGTGTCTCAGATGATGTTTTTGTTCTCCGTAGACAAACACATATTCTGAAGGATGTTATTCAGAGTAAACTGTTTGAAAATATAAATTGAACAATTGGGTTCAAGCAAGCAGTTGTCAACATAGTTACCTGGTTTTAGAATTTAAAACTCCTGGTTTCCATCACAAAGACACCCTAATTACCAGCAGGAGGCTCAATGCCTATATACTGAATACCTACAACCGATGGTTAAAGTACTGACCAGAGCATAAAGTACTAGTTTCTCCCAGCACACTGTAGAATAAATGAGGTTTAGTGTAGCTTAATGTAGATGTCCCTGGGTACAATATTATTAACTAAGACTTTGTAATGAATGGATGGATTTTATGCCTATCACAGACAATGACTGCCTTTGACTACTTGCTGTTGTATTTACCATTCATGAGAGGGGGAGTGCCTCATTATATTCAGGGACGTATTTCCTCTAGTCTCTCATTTCACCCAGGTGAATGTAATGGAGTATGTCATTTATAGTAGCTTATTCCACTCTAATATGTAGAAGCATAAACTGGTTGGTCAGCAGTAGTCTCTATTCTCTAAGGAAAGAAATTGGCCAAGGCATGATGTTATGACCACATTAGGTTCATATGTAGGGTTCCCTTTTTTGTTTTTTTGTTTTTTTGTTTTTGCTTTTATGTTTTTTGCTTCCCCCTGCCCCCTGGCTCATGAGTATTAAGTCTAAAGAGGAAAGGAGGAAACATTTTATTTTGGGTTTACTAGCATGCGCAGATTAATCAATACATGATAAGTCAGCCACAAGAGTGGAATGAACAGAGATAAAATTTGAAAGAGAAAAATCCAAAAAGTCCTTATCCTAGCTCCCAAGGGCTTCTGACCCTCTCTTAATGGATAACCTAGCTATTGCATTTCTTTTATAGGGTAAAGTAGTATAAATTGATTTTAAGATACTTAAATAATATAGACTTTGTCCATTCATTCAACCACCCACCATCCAAACATCCATACACTGACATCCCCCATCCATCTATCTGCCCATTGGTCCATTAACTTATCTGTCTTCCATCCACCTACTCATCCATCTACCTACTCCGTGTATATACACAAATTTGGCCAGGTTTTCAGGTTATATTTAGGTGCCTCAGAGGTATCCAGTTAAGCAGAAAAAGCAGTCGAGAAACAACTATAATTGGTAATCATTGATGCCATGAGGGGCACTGAAGCAGGATAAAGGGAAAGAGAATGACAGGGAAAGAGTTAAGGGTCAGAGAAGGTCACTTTCAACGGGGAACATCAGGTAGAATCCCAAGAGAAGCAGACAAGAGGACCATATCATGCAAGAAGAGTTTTTGGCTGATGGAGACTTCTCTAAGACCAGATCACATGTCTCTTGGGTTAATTGAGCTCGTGCTCATGAATGCTGAGGGCACTGATGATCCACAATGCAGGGAGATTCCTTCCTAAAGGGTGGAAGGAGGATGGAAAGCCTACTCTGGCCATTTCTGTGATGATGGCACTTTAGATCAATTCCTTGGAAGTGACATGGAGATAAAATAGGTTATCATTTATCCACTAAGCAAATATTTATATTTAAGGCATAGGTTCAGTTTCAATACTGCTGTATGTGTGAGTGTAATATAATATGTATATGAATACATATATGCTTTGTTACAAAAGTTCCAAATTCTGGCCAAGGTCATCACAATGGCTATATTCAAACCAGGTGAGAAGAAATGGGAGGAGCCATCTACTTCCAGTTTTATAAGAGCCAAGCAGCATGGTATACTAAGTGTTCATCTCTCTGTGAGCCTATCATGGGAGTTATCTCTTTTCGTTTGGGTTAGTCACAGGATGGAGTACACCAAGGAAGAAGTGTAACATTATCAGAGCCAACAGTTCTGTCAACTGTATGAAATCAGCTGGGCTTACATCCCGAAAGCAAGTCCATGGGAACTGAAATTGTCAAGGAAAGCCTAAATGAACAATCACGTTGTAAGCAAGCAGGAACTTGAGTCCCCACCAGTACGCTGACTAAATGATTCCCTTTCTCACCCTCAAGACTGCATCTGGATCTGGAAAGAAACAGGAAACAAGCAAACGTGTGCTGTTTCTTTTAGGAGGAGGCGATAAGAGGAACTTCAGATTGCACTCTATTAGGAGATAATAACAACGTGAGGCTGGAACGTGAGTTGATTGGCAGCCTATTGAAGAAGCCGATCAAAAGGTAGCCAATGAACAGCAGCGAGTTTTCACTGAAATCATCTGCTTGTTTTAAGCACTCTGTTGTCATCCTGTTCCCTTCCTTCTTGGATGAAGGCACTGAATTCACCCTTAAGATCTGTCTCTCACTCCAGGCTGTGTATTTACTTGCTCCCATTGTCTTCCTCATCAACATACCAGCCTTACCTGACTACTGTTCAAATACTGAATAAAGAGGATCGAATGCCTTCTAGAACCAACCTTAATATTCTCTGCAGAAGATGAGATAGAAAATACCCTAAAGAATCAGGGAATAGATTTTCCTTTGTACCTCTTCTATATCCAGAGAAACAACTTTAGAAAAGTCTCAAATGCACCTGTTTGATCCCCAATTTAATCAGAGCCAGAAAATCCAATATATATATGGAATAACCTACAGTAATATACAGTACTCCTAACCATGGTTTCAGTTACCTACAGTAACCTTTAGTTCAACAAATGCTACAAGTAGATTTCCAGAAAACACTCCAAACGGTTAAATCAAGTACCGCTCTGAGTAGTGTGTTGTCATCTCTTGTCATCTCAAACTATTCTGTCAAAGTGAATCATCTTGCTTTATAACCTAGAACCGAGCCTGGACGCTGGACACTTTCTACAGAGGGGCAAGAAGTTGAGGAAAGTAGTCACGCATAACCCTGATCCTCTTTTCTTCTCTGCAGCAGCCTGTGGTGCACACGGCGTTCTGGAAAGCCTCCTGGCCATGGGGTTATGAACTGCAGTGCATTTGCTTTCTCAAGTACCCTCTGTGTTGTGAGCCCACGAAGCAAATGCAGAACAGTACAACGGCAAACATGATTTTTTTTTTTTTTTAAAAAAAAACAACTATGTGCTCTGATGTTTCGACTTCTTGCATGTCTGTGGGAGGGTGTCAGATCTTGGAGTTACAGACAGTTGCTACCTGCCGTTTGGGTGTTAGGAACTGACCAGGGTCCTCTGGAAGAGCTTTGACCGCTGAGCCATCCCTCCAGCCCCAGTGGCAAACATTTTTCACATTCAGATCTGACTTTGAATTTTGGTTTTGCTACTCAGCTTTTGTAGGATTCTGGGGGAAGAGCTGAACCTTTCTGAGTCCCAGTGTCTTCATGCACACAGGAGAACAGTAGGGTTTATCTTGAGTGGTCATTGTGAGGCTCAAGTGTGACAACGTGCTCAGAGCCCAGCTCTGAGGAGACTGGCATTCACTGTGTTGTTATTATTCATATTAAGTTGACTGTGTCTAAATTGACATGGAAATGGCGGAGGAATCAGTGTTCAGCAACACATTGAGCACCAACCACTAGCTTGTGACCAACATGGCTGTCTAGTAGCTTTCCTCTATGCAGACCTGAACCCTCCCCCAAAACCATGGTGAAAGGAGGGGCTTCATAATCAGACATGTACCTGGCTGCTGCCTCCAGCTGTTCTTTCCTACAGAAGAGGAGGAAAAAAGAAAAAGAAACGTAAATGGCGTGAAACGGTTGCATCTTGTCCCTAAGTCTGCCTCAATGATTCACTTGGAAGGTAGAGTAGGACATATGGAATAAAGAAACATTCTGGAACAAGATGATGGGTGTGGAAGGGAACCCAGGTACCCGGCAGGCTTTGCCATGTGCCCCATGCGCCTGCCCCCATCATTTGGTCCTGTGCTCCCCAGTTTGTCTTAGCTGCTCCCTCACTGGGAAAGCGGGCGAGCACCTACTCTACCGGGAGATTCATCTCAGAAAGTTTGTTTTGTGGTAGAGACAGATGAGGAAATTAAGACTGGTAATTGTTGCTGTACTCACCCCGCCATCATGGTCAACAGCATTACCACTGTGCATATTGACTGGACATTAAACTGTTTCATATCTTATTAGATAGTATTTTAAGTGTTCTTTATGGACTCGTCAATTACGCCTTGTAACAACTCTAAGGGGTAAATACTATTATCATAACATTTTTTTTTTTTCCGGTTGGGGAAGCTTAGGGACAAAGAAATTTAATAAACTGTCTAAGGTCTCAGACATGAAGCAGTAGAGTTCAGATCATGACCCAGGCACTATGTCTCCAGAGCATGCCCTGTAGTGATGGGGCTGGCTGAACATGCTGGCCAAACATTTGCTCAGCTCTGCCTAGCATCCTCTACTCGTCTTCTCTATGTGGAGCAGACTTGCTCACGCACCAAGTCCACTGGGCTGGGCTTCAATCCAGACACGGTGTTCTTGCTATGGGATCGCCCACAGCTGTTTCCTAAGACTGCAGTTTTGGAACCCAGTGTCTTTCTTGCCCCTTTCGCCTCCACTAGGTTTCATAGAGCTCGCCGGGTGCACACTTAATCATCATTGATTTGATTAAGCTGCCACGAAGCAGGTACCAAGGCAGATACCGGCCCACACATAACTCAGTTTCACCCTTACAACACCAACCCCTTCAGAAATGGGCACTATTGAGACAAATAACCCTTGACCTAAACCCGTGGGAAGCAGGTAAGGATGGGCCAGAGTATCACGTGCTTCTCTCTAAAACAGGCGTTTCTTCCCAGACACACAATGGAAGAGCAAGAACTTTGGGCAGAGCTGGGTTCCAGTCTCTCTTCCAGCTCGGACTTGTTGGATCATATCAGATCTTAGATCTTAGTCTCTGGGTTCTGACGCTTCACTTATAAACATGGTCACAAGGGATGGGGTGAGAGAGGACCAGGAGAAACCACAAATGAAGACAGGAGTTCTTTCAGACATAACAAAATTCCTCGGGAGTTGGTGTGATGAATGATGCCCTACTTTTCGAATATATTCAGAACCACTCCACTGTCCTGTCTCTTACGGGTAGTGGGGTGTATCTCAATACACTTATTGTTCAAAAAAGTAAACAAAAGAAAAAAGCAGGTGAGGACAAATTAGTGTACCTGCTTTTTCCTGTCACTAGCATATGGTGTGGGCTGGCATTCAGGGACCCTCTTTTCCCAAAGGACTGTCTCCTTTCAGAGTGGTTGCTAAGTGAGTTTCTCTAGTGACTCTGTACTTTCGTCCTTGAAAAACAAAACAAGGAAGAAATGTTCCCTCTTAGTTTAAAAGCCATCCGCACATCACAGCAGCTGCCTGCAGCACAATGTAGCCCTCAAGTGTCTGACAGCCAGGACAATGCCGTGTTTATAATAAATCAGCCAAAAGGAATGGGCCCATTGCCAAGGTCTTGGGATGCAAAGCTAATGAAAAGCACCTTGGCTCTACATTCAGTCTGGGCACACATGCTCTTGGTTTTGAGTCTAAGGTCATCCTGTTTACTTAAAGGAAAGGGAGGGTACTGGCCCATCCCAGGAAGGCTCTGATTTATTCTGTCCCAGCCCTAATCAATAATAGCAATAACTGAGTTTTAGAAACACAATTAGCAACATCTGAGCAAGTAAGTTTAATTAAGTTAGAAGATACAGTGAGTAACCCAAACTTACTCCTCGATTTAATTATTCATCTATTGACTCTTACTTCTCCCACAAGTCATCAGTTTATCTTTCGCAGATTCCACCCACTCCTCTCTTCTCTCTTCTTAGACTCATGACATCAGACCTTCCTGAGAAGTGAACGCCCATTGAAGATGAGGTAGGAAATGGTTTCTGGGGCTGGGCTTGCAATTCTCCAATGTCATGGTCAGGTTTCACATTTTTATGTCACTTATGGTTACTGATTGTAAAGTTTTTAAATAAAGCAATGAGCCCATAAATCCAGAACCCTTATATTCACTTAAATTTTTTTAAAATATACTAATTGATGTGTGTGTGTGTGTGTGTGGTGTGGGTGTGTGTGTGTGTGTGTGTGTGTGTGTGTGTGTGTGTGTGTGTGTGGTGTGTGTGTGTGTGTGTGTGTTGGTGGCAGTCAGCTTCTCCTTCTACATGGATATTAATCTTAGGTCATCAGGCTTAGTGGCAAGTGCCTTTAGACACTGGACCATCTTAAATCTTTAGTATAATGTATTGGCGAGAATAGAAGGATAAATGGAGGCAATATTCATGAGCCAGTCATAGATCTTATACTGAGTGCATGGGAGAATCAGGTAGATGTTGAGGGAGTCACTGGTTTGTGGAACATGCTTCAGTAAACAGTTCAGAGCAGACCCTATCCCAGGATGAGCTAGCTGGGCCTCAACCCTGTCTCCTAAGCCAAGGGTTCTAGAAGTTTATCACCTGTCTATATCCACAACTTTGGACTCAAGACCACAGCACAAAAACACTAAATGGAAGAGCCTTCTTTAGAACCCAGGCTGTGAGAAAAGCATGGTATTAAGAAAACTACGAAACGTTCAAGAATTTTGAGTCCTAGGTCACTAATCAGTAGAACCTGATATCATCGACCATTCACCATTATGGTAGGATGAAATCATGGCTCCCAGTCCAGACAGTTTTACCACCACACGCCCATCATAATTGTTGAAGGTGTATGCTGGCTCTGTATGTTCAAAACAGTGCCTCCCGCTCTAACATACTCCAACATTTGTGAACACTGACTGATCTAAGAGAATCTATTAGGATTAAATGAAACGCAGACTGGGATATCTGGAACACAGTGAATATCACTGCATGTTAAGTTCCGTTTTCTGCTCCTTGTGCTAGCCATAAGAAGAGTTCACCCACCCCATCGTCCTTTAGTTCATTTTTTTCAACTCTGAGAACACTGTTAGTATGCTTCTATAGGTTTTCCCTGCCCTTCTCTTCCCTTTGTTCAAATGGACTGTGAGTGCAGGCTATGGTTAGGTGAAGAAATCACCAAACTGCTATGACAGCTCATTGTGCTGGCTTCAATTCCTTCTGTCCTCTACTTTTGTTCATACAGCTATTTCCTAGTGCCATGATGTCACTGGAACATCTGGAAAGCTTAGAAAACCAGTGGTGTCAGGTTCTACTTGTGAGGATTCAGACTTAATTAGGCCACGTATGTCTAGATATCAAGGTTTTATTGTTTTGTTTGTTCATTTTAAGTTCTCCAGTGATGTTAATATGTGGTCCATATATTGTGGACCGCTCCCCTGTACCTTGGAAGACAATCTGTAGGAATCTATGAGACTGTGACATGAAGAACAGACTGTGGCATACTGGGAACACTCAGACTGCTGACTACTTGCCTGAAGAATGGGAAAGAGACAATGGATTCATAAAATCTCCAGGTTGCCACCAGGTCCATCCTGTTGGGGTTGGTAGCATAATATCTCCAGGCAGCCTGAGGAGGAGAAAAGAGAAAACGGAATGACGTGGGTGTCACATGAAATGTTCACACAGCATCCCACGACATCCAAACAGCTTTTAAGCTCTTGTCTCCAAAGAATATGAATGTCCATCTAGTGAGGATTCAAAGAAGCAGAGGCTCTTGGCTTCTGACAGATTCTTTGGAGAAAAAACTTAACCATTTTAGAGCGACAGCTGGTGCTGTGGCGAGCTGACCGATTGGGATAGAGAGAAGAGATAGACAGTCCCTGTAAAGAATGGTGATTGTTCTTCCCAGGGAGCTCCTTGAGGCTGTTTGGTCAATTATATGGGAAAAGAGTCTTTTGTGCTACTTCTGAGCAGAAGAGAGCCTGAGAGGTGGTTCTCCTGGACTAAACTTCTGGGATGCTCTGATGGCTTGGGGTTTGAGGGACCCCATAAAGGAACCAGCAGACTTTGAACATTGAGACTGGCTTAGAAACAGCTACCATGCTGTGTCAGCCCCACAGACCCACAGAAGTACCTGCTGCAACTGGATTCAAGTTCTGGGTAACCAGCAATGCTCTTAGCACTCAGGAAGGCATTGGGGGGGCTCACTAATGTCCTATTTACTATGCCCTCCTGCTCCTAATGGCCCACACAATCATGATACAAACTACGATGCCCAACAGGAGCAGTTACTTCTGTTTTATTCCTTTTATTACTCTTTGTCAAGCCTGTGACAATGGGCAGAAACAGGAATCCATCATCTCCTGCACAATGATTGTTGAGGTCAGGACAAACTGGTGAAGGATCCAATATTTCTCAAACTTTTGGTTTCTCTCTCTATCTCTCCCTTGTCCTCCCCCTCTCCCCATGGGCTCTCTACTGCTGACAGAGAAGGAATCACAGTCTTCCATGTAGCTCACTAAGGACCTGGATTGTCAGCAATCTCTTTTATGTGGATCATTGCATCAATCCTAGGATGGGAAGAAGAATGAAAAGGAGGCTAAGAAAAGTCACGGGTCTAAACCAAATTCTTCACTTCCCAAATTATCAGGAAAAAATCAAATGGTTTCACCCTTGAGTACTTGAGTCAAATGATTTCTCCCTTGAGTACTTAGAGCACTTGAGTGGCATAGTATTTGGGTGGAAAATGGCAAGGCTTTCACTGCCAACACACATAGACCGTGTGGGTAACCATGGTGATGTCTGTAACCACCTACAAAGGAACAAATGCCAGCTGGTCCTCTCCTGTCTAGGGGTGTGTTTTTGTTCTTTTTCTCTGTTATTGCCTGTCTGTCTGTCTCTCTCCATCACTCTGTCTCTTTGTCTGTCTCCCCCTCTACACACAACACACACACACACACACACACACACACACACGCATCCCTCGGCCTATCTTAGTTCACCTCCAGACACACAGACCTGGATGAGTTCAGCAGCTGGCTTCCTTCTCTTTTCAAAGTGCTTCTGACGGTGCTGCTCCTGTACCTTGAGTGCCAGTCCTGAGCCGAGGATACCCTGCAAGGAGGAGTCAAACCTGAGTCAGCTGCACCGGGCTCTCTCAGGCCCCCAGGCTTCATTTCTGGGGTAGCAGAGAATGTAGGGTTCAGTGATACTCTGAAGCCAGTGTTGTCATTTGAATGTGAAATGTCACCCACAGGTTCATGTGTTTGGAATCCTTAGCTGGTGGTGATTTAGGAAGATCGTGGAGTCTTGAGGAGGCTTACTGGAGGAATTAACTCACTAGAGGTAGGTCTAGGTGTTTCGTAGTCTGGCCCTACAGCTTGTCCACTCTGCTTCCAGACTGTCCATGCATGTGACCAGTTGGCTCCTGCTCCAGCCACCATACTTTCCTTGACACTGTTTACTGTGCCTCCTCAAACTGTAAGCCAATAATATATCTTCCTCTACTTACATTGCTTCTTGCCAGGCATTTTGGTCATAACCACAAGAAAAGGGGTTTTGCCATGGTAATATAAGATGGAGGAAGGAAAGGAGAAAGTTTCCTTTCTTCTCCTGGAGTAGGGAGTCTGGTTAAGGGAAACTAGCCCGAATCCAGAAATGTCTGGCTTCCAATCTGACAGTTCAGCAAGGCTCTTATCTATGCTCTATCTTCCACAGGGCCATTGGATCATAGTACCTACCTCACAGTGAACTCAGGAAAAACCTACATGATATATAAGCATTGTTCCAGTAAGGGGTGCGACACAGAATAGATGCCCTGTGTATGATAATTGAGTTTAAAAATATTTTAGCTGCTTAAATTGTCCCTGGGAACATGTATTATAGGCAGAGTTGCCAAGAATTTAATCTGCTTCGATTTCCAGGCCAGACAGCCCTGTAGCCTAAGTAGACAGACACATATTTAATAGGAAAAAGAATTAGAGATGTATAGTACCCATCCCATCCTGTGCCAGTTTCACAGATGAGAAAACAGGTTCAAGAAGATCATACAGAAAGTCAAATAACCGAGGAAAATACATACAAGTTGGCTAATAATGGGAAAACAAATTCTCCAGTAAAGAAATGGTTGTGGGTTGTGAGTTAAGAACGGTCCTCTCCCAGCTGCAGGAGAGAAGCCAGGATATTGAACCGGCTCCGGATCTGTGACTCCACATCCCAGGAATGTTTACAAACCTTTAATTGAGCCTTTGTTTTTAACTCCTACTATTGGCAAGAAGACCGAATAAGATGATGCTGGCAAAACGTTCGCAATGATTTGGGCACACACTGATTCCAGTGTGAGCCTTCTAGTGTTATTCTCATTATACCACCCTTTGGGGATCTTTCACACGTCAAGAATTACTCTTGAGAGAAATAAAAACATTCAAAAATATAAGGCAGCAAGTGTCAAACCAAAGAGAGGAAATTCAGATGTAAAATATCTGTTCTGTGTAAGGTTTTGGGTATCACCAGATAAAGACAGAGCCCTTGGCCCCAATGATATCAGCCTCTGAGGGCAGGCAGAGATGGAAACCCACACATCCACATGGAGTCAGGATGGGAGGGGTCTACTGACTCAGACTGAAGGGGGCAATACTAGTCCTGGGTCTTAGAAAACAAGGGTGCATTTGAAGATATCACTCAGGGTGCAAGAAAGCAACGCAAGCCACCATGCAGGAGGGGCGAGACACACCATGCCTGCGGTGACAGCTGGCTAGAGGATAGGATGCACAGTGAAGGATACAAAAGGGTGAAATTTGAGGCGGGGCATTTGAGTTGAGTCTAAGCAGTGAGGGGAACTTCCTGTCACACACTGAAGGAACTTACTGCTGGAAGGGCAAAGAAGGAGACGCCGATTAAGGAAAAGGTGGCAGCAATCAGACGTCCTTCCCAGGTTTTCGGTGTCTTGTCTCCGTAGCCGATGGTGGCCAGTGTGATCTGAAAAGAAGAGTTCAAACTGGGTTTCCCCCAGTAGGGGACAACAGTGACAGTCAACTGAGCCCTGCCTCTCAGCCTCTGTGCCCGCTGAGAGCTGCTTTCTCTCTCTCCATCTCTCTATCTTGTGTGTGTGTGTGTGTGTGAGTGTGTATGTGTGTGTGTGTGTGGTGTGTGTTTGTGTGTGTGTGTGTATGTGTGTGTGTGAGTGTGTGTGTGTGTGTGTGTGTGTGTGTGTGTGTGTGTGTGTGTGTGTACAGCTGCTCCTTTATAACCATGGATTCCACATCTTTGGATTTAACCAACTATGCTTCAAAATATTTTAATAAAAAGCAAATTATAATGTAACAATGAAAATAATACAAGTAAGAACTACATCACACCAACTACATTTATGCAGTATTTACATGTCATTAGGCACTAAAAGTAAACTGGAGGTGATTTAAATACATACGAGGACATGTGTGACTGGTATACAAGTGCTGTAATGTTTTCTAAAAAGCATCTACATTTTGACATCCCCAGAGAAGTGGAAGAAATTGAAATAAATTTCTTGTCACACTAAGGAATGACTTGTATTTGTGAATGTATAGATCTATGTTATGAATTGTGCTTGTGAGTTTATTTGTGTATAGCATCATGTGTACACATCTCTCTGTCCATGTGTCTGTCCTGAGCAGTAGATTCCAGTGTGTGTTTATCAAGACAAGTCTCAACACCATGGCCTCTGCAGCCATTTGCCTGCCTTCAAATGTCAAACCAATGTTTGACTTCAAAACCAATCATTAAACTAATTTACCTTCTATGGTTCTTGCTTCCCATTTCTTGACAAAGTTTGAAAGAGATTAGTAATAGGTGTTTGGATTCAAAGGACAGTAGGACATGCCAGATTTAATGTCTTTGTGCATGCCTGTTGGCTTCTACATGTGCCTTCAGGTCTGTATGCCATGCACATATCTGCTACTGTGCTTGTTTGTGTGCCAGGAGTTAGCTGATGATTGCCCATGGCTAATAAGGCCGGGTCGCAGGAAACCATGCTCTAGTTTCTTCAAGCTCGATAGAAAACTGTCTAGGTACCTTCCTCACCAGTAGAAGCTCCTTTTGTTCTCTGTGTAGATTTGAAGGTGGAAGTAGTCCACTTTTGGATGCAGAATGAAGCTGTCTGAGTGTGCCCATGCTCTGCCTGTCACCTTTCTATGCATCTAACAGTCAAGCTTCCATAAAACCACCCCAGGGTTGCCTTCCTAGAAAGGTGACTCACCAGGCCCCACCATAGGGCATCTGCATAGGTCTCGAACTCCTCTCTCATCTCCTCTCCTTGGGCGTCCACCTCCGGCACATCCTTCTCCACCAGGTAGACGAGAAATGAAGAGAGGATGAGTGTCAGGAAGCCGATGTACCAGGCAGTGATGAGTTCCTGCAACCGTGAACGCAGAGGGAATCAGTAGGAAGCCCTTGAGCTGGGCAGTCTGGAAATGGTGTGCATGTTTACCAGGTTCTTTTCGGAGTCCCACTGCTCATTGGTGGACTAAGATTACAAACATTTCCATCAATTACTAGGAATGTTGTAGGCTCTAGGAGAAGAAGGCTCTATTCTAGGGAACTTAATGACACAATGCAAGAGGCATCATGGGAAGGTGAGTGATCAGGAGAATCTGGTTCTTGCCAGAGACAAGCTCGGGGTTCTGGAGACGTCATGTGTTACAGAGCTACACCAAGCAGGGTATGTGCTACACCAAGCTAACTTCATGAGCAGAGTAGTGGCAAAAGGCAGTTAATGTGGCCCAGAAGACAAACCATTTCACCACATGATCCAAGGAGAATTACACTCTCTCATCCACGTGTAACATACTAATTTTCAAAAATAAAATACAGGGGGTTATGCCAATGTTTTTTTGTATCTGTTGAGGTTTGCTATGTTGCTGAGTATGAAAGTGGTCGATTTTAGAGAAGGTTCCATGTGGAGCTGAGAAGAAGGTACATTCTTTTGTGTTTGGATGGAACGTTCTATAGATGTCTGTTAAACCCAATCGGGTCATAACTTCTTTTAGTTCTTTTGTTTCTTTGTTAAGTTTCTGTCTGGTGGCCCTGTCTAGTGGTGAGAGTGAGGTGTTGAAGTGAGGATTTATGTGCGATTTAAGTTTTAGTAATGTTTCATGAAGTTGTTTTTAAGGTCATTCTCTTTTGCTTCATCTGTGTTGTTATGTTCAGGTCTTATTGGCGTAGAGTCCCTAGATTCTGGTGGTGTCTTATTGGTCTTTCTATTGTTGAACGTGTTCTTGTACTGCCATCTTCCCATAGAACAAAACTAGGCCAAAAGCATCCTGCAGGTGTCCTGGATACCAAGGATGGAATTCAGACAGACCACTTCTATGTTGAGGGATCTTGCATATTAGAATATGTGAAAAACATAAGAGACAGGACACCTGTGATTCCACAGACACAGTATGATATAAATACTGCCACCCAGTATGATATAAACAAGGACAAGTGATTAAAGGGAAACGCTACAATGAGGAGAATAGAGAGGCGGCAAAGACAAGCCAATCACTGGGTTCGAATGCCCTGGATGGATGGAGATGATCCCTAGGGTTCTCTGATGTTCTCCCAATACGGTTTAGATGGAAGAGTGAGTGAGGAGAACGTGACTGGGGGAACATGATCTGGATGTGAAGTTTGTGTTGTCCCTGAGAGGCATCTCGGAGAGCGGTGGCTGGCACAGCTGTCCTTCCCACGGCGGTTCACAGACAGCCTGCTGCCTTTAGTTCAGGAGAGCCGCAGTGTTTAGACAGGTTTGCCTCTCATCACCTTGGCTCACAGAGTCCCTGCTGCCCATGCTGCCCTTGTGTACAGGGCCAGATGAAGACTGCTCCTCAGTCATCCGCATTTGTCTATAACCTTCATTTTGATATTTTCCAGGGTAACTATATTCTATTAGAGAGAGTGTTATGATCTGAATGGGAACCACCCTTCGTAGGCTTAGGTTTGGAACACTTTCTTTCTGGCTGGTTTGGGAATCCTGGCTAATTTGGGAAGCCATGGGAACTCTAGGGTGTGGGGCTTAGCTGGTAGAAACAGGTCACTAGGGATAGGACTTTGAAAGTCTTCCTTGGTTCCAGATTCCTGCCTTAATCTCCACTTCCTGGTCTGCTGTGATGTGACCAGCCTCCAGCATACAGCCCTGCTGCCACAGACTCAGTGGATCTGCCAAACCTTCCCCACAATGATGTGCCGAACCTCCCTGAAAAGGTAGGTCATCACGCTTTTTTCCCTTCCTCTCTGTGTCTTTTGGGTGCTGTGCAATAGAGTCCAGTGGTGTTCCCTTCTTTATCCGTCTGCTTCCCTAATACTTGGGTTTCTCTGCTCTTAGTGTTGTCTTCCTCACACCATCATGTGCACACTGGAGGTTCTTTCTCCGCGGAGGGTCTGCCCTGAACCAGACAGGGGAGCAGGAGGTTGCATATTCCTTCCCCAGTGGCTGGCTGGACACCTGCCTCTTGCTTTGTAGACTGTGGCTAGGAACCTGTGCCTCTCAGGCCCCTGCAAGCCAGAAGACTCATTGGGTGCTTCTTTAGAAACAGCTGCTTGGTCTCCTGCAGCGTGCAAATACATCAGCTGTGCTGGATAATTAAGAGGTGGTCTAATGGCTGACACTGGGAGCTAAAGTGGGCTCTTCAAGGCAATCCCGACTTTATATAATTTTCATCAGCAGCTCTGTTCCCTCAGCAGGGCCTGTCCCCTCACTTGCCAAGGATCCCAGCAGTCAGCCTTGAGACCGAGACCGGTGTCCAACCAGTGTCAGGAAGCGACAGGAGCAAATCCTTCCCTGTTTTTATAAATATGCTCTGCAGGCCTTCTTTTCCTGCCTTGGTGACTCACGGCTCAGTTTCCTGACGCTAGAAGCACAATTTCAGTGGTCGGGAAGCAGTGTTTGGTCCGTCCTAACTATAGGATCAACTTTAAGAGTCTCATCCTGGCAACAAGGGCTTCTATCTCTGTATTTCTAAGTGTCACAGGAGTCCAGCACAAAACTTGGCCCAGAGTGCAAAGAATGGATTTTAAATCCCCGCAAAGTAATACAAGAGTTTGGATTGAAAGTAGTCTGTGCAATTCCCAAACCTTCCCTCTCTGTCACATATGCCTCGTGTAAGCTCACTCAACCCTTTCAACCACATGGACATGCAGGTATTACCCCCGAGCTGTTGACTCCTCAATGGACATCCCTACCTCAGGAATGAGGAAGCTGAA
The DNA here is from genome assembly GCA_030556225.1 of Cricetiscus sungorus. Classification (NCBI taxonomy): domain Eukaryota; kingdom Metazoa; phylum Chordata; class Mammalia; order Rodentia; family Cricetidae; genus Cricetiscus; species Cricetiscus sungorus. The sequence continues at coordinate 41,357,293 of JANBXA010000366.1, forward strand.
GGCCAATGAGGGTTGAGTGACTTATCCAGTGATTTGTATATGGAGGAGCTGAGATCTAAGCCCAGGTCTGCCCGTGAGCCACATCTTCTCTGAACCTAAACCTGCAAGAACTCCTCTCTCTAGCTGTTCCCCTTTCTCCTTGCTATCATCACTGTCAGTGGAGGCAGCATGACTACCCTCCGGGACACTTTAGGAAGAGGATGACATACGAAGGTACAAGTAGGCAAGAAGCCAGTGTCACCTTGTGGCTTTTCCACCACACTTACTTTGCTGTGGGCACAGATGGCCGAGCCCAGGAGCTTCCAGGTGCCACCCCTCCTGTCCATCCGAAGCATGCGCAGGATCTGCAGGAAGCGGAGGCTTCGCAGCGAGGTGGCCAGGACATTGCCCTGGTTTCCCACGGCAACCACTGGCACAGAGGCAATCAGCACGAAGATGTCTGGTAAGTAAAGAGGACAGAGCGCGGCAGAGAACAGGGAGAAGGTCATGAGGGGGAGAGGCACCATCGAGAGCACTATCTGGGGGCTGGCGAGCATGCGTCAATCAAACAGGGACTGACCTAAGTGTTTGTGTTGAAAGTGACACCAACCGCCAGCAATAGAGGATTATGCCTCGAATAATGAGAAACAGAAACTCCCATCTCAAATGATGGCCCATTCGGCTTCACCTCTGCTTCCAGAACTCAGGGGTACCATTTCCTAAGGTTCCTGGCGTGGCACTTGGCATTTGGTATCAGATGAGTTGTGGAGAAGAGGGATCGCTCAGGATAAAGTAGTGGAGTTTGTTCTCAGAGTCTGCTTTAAGGTGGTTTTTTTCTGAATCAGAGGGTCAGGAGATGGTGACTTGGGTGTGATTGATTGAGTGATTAGTCCGGAGGCACTGGAGTCTTCCAGAACTTTTAGGTTGGAGTGGTTTGGATGAGAATGGACCCCACAGGCTCATGTGTTTGATATTTTGGTGGCAGTTAGTGGAACTGCTCCGTAAGGATTAGGAGGCGTGGTCAGAGAGAGTGTGGCCTTGTTGGGGGTGTGCCACTGGGGGAGGTGGCCTTTGACGTTACAAATGCCGACACCAGGCCCGGTTACTCTCTCACTCTGCCTGGTACCTGCCTATCAGGATGTACCCAGCACCATGCCCATCACTGTATTCCCCGCCATGATGGGTATGGATTAACCTTCGGGAACAGCAAGCAAGGCCTGATTAAGTGCTTCCTTTAAAAAGTTGCCTTGGTCACAGGATTTCAACACAGTAATAGAACAGTAACTCAGACTGGTGGGGTCTGCTGCTTATTAATTACGAAACCTCAGTGTTGTGAACTTCAGTTTCTATCTCCATAAAACAGGAGATAATAAATGTGGTCTGGCAGGAGGGCGCTCTCAATCATCAGTGGTGTGGCCCTTCCTATCTTGCTGGCCGGGAAGGCAGGGGTCATTAGAGCTATACTGGTGACTGAGTGCTTCTGGTCTAGGTACTGGGGACACACACTACCTGGTGCTCTGTGGCTTTTCACAATCCAGATGCTAACAGTGAGCCCGGTCCCAAACCACCAGGGTTCACTACCCTTAGCACATCTCAAGGAACAATCTCAGGAGGTGGATTTTCAGCATCGCATATTGTGTCACTCTCTGCGTCCATACAGGCAAATAGTGTAGGGGAGGACCACTGGACTCCATTGCCAGGGCTTACCCAACATGCACAGGGGCTTCCTGGCAAACTTCAGCCGTCCACGCCAGCCTTTGTATCGACAGCAACATCCGGCAGCCCAGATCCTCAAAGCAAACTCAGCTCCAAAGATGAAAATAGCAAATGTTTCCTGCACGGAACAGCATATGGAGTGGGGTTACCCGGTACCCAGTGTCAGGACTGACTACAGAGATCAGAGGAACTGGGTTTATGTCTGGTGCTGAGTGTTATGGGGCCAGGGAAGGGAGGGTGACAGGTGGGCTACATCCACCCAGTTTCTAAGCGCTCCTGTCTCCACCTTGGCATGTTAATTATCCATGCCAAATGAATGCACATGCTTCTTTTCCAAAGATTCCATTCCAACCAATCATTTTAAAAGTCCCTTGATGTATTAAAAAATCCCTATGGAGTGAAAAAACAGAATCTTCCAATCCCATCCATGGTGCTCAGACACTGGTATGACTAGCTGGCCAATGTTGATCACCTTAGCATCTGGGTCAGCTGTTGCCTCAAGGATTTCCTAGTATCGTCCCCAGTGTACATTGTGAGAAACCAGAGGAGGGTCGTGGTTTAGTATGGAGTACGCCTTCAGGGGAACTTTTGGAGGGCCAGAAAGCTAAGCTCTATCATATGACACATGACGTTTTCACTTGGACTTGTGTGTCCCCTCATTTCTGTCTGGAACAATGGCCCATCACTAGGAAGGCTCTACCTACTGCATGTCTGGCCAGGAAAGAGAGGCATTGCATTTTCTTGGACCCAGACTTGGCTAGTCACATCAGGAAGCTGAAATCCAGGGCAAGAGTTTCCAGAGGTTGGCTCCCTACAGCTGAAAGTGACTTATAGCTTCCGTCCTAGAGTACAGCGCCAACAGCCCACAGCTCACCAGCAGCAAAAGCCAGTCTCCAGATACAGTCTCGTACTCCTTGAAGGTGGTGAGCACGGCCAGAATCAAGCATCCCAGGACAATCAGGAACCTAGAGGGAAAGAGGAAGTGAGGAAGGAAGGAGCTTTAGTTCTGGCTGGTCCAGCACGCCATGGCAAGAAGGAGTCAGTGAGGACACTGGATGGTGTCACACACTCTATAGGTCATCCTGTTCATTCCCCCACCCAACCCTGATGGATGGTTAAGATGAAGAACAAGAATCAGGAGCGAAGTACGCATGGTTACATGACCAGCTACTCGGTGGAATCAGTTACTTAGTTTTTTGATGTCTTGGAACACATTTTCTGGCCAATACACTTGATCCACCAAGCTATGTCTGCACCCCCAACCTTGTCTAGGAATTCAGGCGCAATCACCAGCCCCCTCAAAGTTTTAGGCCTTTTATTTGAAATGAACAACTCCTAAATCTACCTACTTTAAGCCCCAAATCCTCTTCTCTGGGGATAAGAGGTTGATGGTGGTGCTGATGTTGATGACGTCAACACCAGCACTCCTCACTACTACATTTGGTCAGTGCCTGTCACTGCTATTTATTTCACACTTGCCAGTTCATCATCCATACAGTGGTTCTCAAGGTCAACATGACCATTCTCTTGTTGCAGGGGTTTTTAAGACAAACATGGTGGTAGATGTTAAATGATTGGTCCTACAATACGAAACACCAACCCAGTTCTGTGAGAGTCTCCTTTAATTGGCATTGAACGTGGAAGTGTATGTCAAAGCTGGCTGGTCTACAAAGATAACTTTGGTGTTCCAGAGCTGATCTCATGTGGCAGAAGGGGAAGCCCTCTTCTTCAGGCTGTGGCCCTCTTCCTCTATCTGTATCACATCTGGTATGCATGTAAACCCGAGGATGACTCCACAAGATGTACATGGTTATTCCCACGAGTCATGCCCTTGTATGATTGCCTCATCCGAGTACAAACAAACCCCAAGACTCATTCCTCCTTTGCTTGTTTTATCGTGATAGTCATGCCTGTGACTGTAGCAACCTCCACGGATACCCATCTACACAGACTGGAGCTAGAGAGACTCGTGCTGGCCTTGAAAAGGGCCTGTGAGTTCTACATGTGGCAATGAGCTGCTGTGGCTCTTGGGGTCTGAGCTTACTCTCAGTTCATGATAACATGAAAGTGGGACCTGCCCAACAACACCAAGAATTGTTCATCAAACATCCAGAAAGAAACATCGCCCTCCCAAACCTCAATTGATGCTCTGTGAAGCCTCAGCATAGGCCCCAATTTGACCACAGATGCTCAGATCCTGTAAGCTACAGAGAGAAATGGTATCATGACCATCCACCAAGATAGTGGCAATTTGCTATAGCAAATGATAGAAAATTCAGTGTGGGATGGGAATCTGCCAAGGACATCTAACTTTCAGAGTTGGACAACTACGTGGTCTAGGTATTTTTGCCTCTCAGACTCCACTCTTGGATAGCAGAGAATGTGCCAGCTCTGTCTCTGTCCAATGACAACCTCAGTGCTCAGTGCTCTAAGTAACCCACTGTTGTAGTGGGATATTCACTTTGTCTGCTTCTGTGGCACTGACCACGCCCATTGGGGGTGGAGCCAGGGGCAGAAGTGGCCTATGGAACTAGGTCTGAGGAGGAGCCGGGGAATGCTCTCTTGCTGGCGGGACACGCGGAGAGGAGAGCATCTGGTGCAACCTGCAGGTGTTCATCTAAGTTATTTCTCCCCGAATAAACATCTACTCGGCCTATTTGTTTATCCTAATCCTTATTAAACCTCAATACAATGTTGCTTAAAGAACGCATCAAAGTGATTTCAGTAATTCACTGTTGATGGAATTAAAGACACAGAACACAAACACGCACTCACTTTTTCACATAAACACGGGCACATATATGCACACCCACAGGCACATATGTACATACATGTAAAGATCATTGGATTGGTAGAACACTTATCTAGCATGTGTCAATTTCTGGCTTCAGTCCCTAGCAACACACACACACACACACACACACACACACACACACACACACACACGCACACACGCACACACGCATACACACACGTATCTACGCATAGAAGCCTTCCTTTATTTGTGGTTGTTTTTTATGATTTTAGTGATTCATTGCTAGCTTAGTCTGAAAATATTAAATGCAAACTCTAGAAATCATTAGTTTATTACTGTAAGTCTTCTACTTTATATCATTTATTGTCAATAATCTTTTACTGCGCCTACTTTGTAAATTAAGCTCTATCAAAGGCATGCAGTATCTATAGAAAAAATGTAGTATGACTAGTTTGGTTCTATTTTCCATTTGGGCATTCACAGGGCATCCTCTCACATGGCAGCTATGGACAGTGGAGACATCTGTATCTACATCTGTAGATAGAGTTAGCTGAACAAGGTCTGTGGTTGGTGGGTGTTGTCACGGCTGGCAATAGAGGAAAGCTGAGGAGATGATAAGAGGCTCTGCAAAGAGAATCGTCCTGGTGGTCTCAGCAGGACTGAAGTGGGTGTTGAGGAAGAGGAAGGGGACCACAGTAAAAAGCTTGTTGCTAGGAAATACAGAAAACATGTTGTTAGGAAGCTGTGTGGGAGGCTGCGTGCTAGCCTTCGGCTTATGAAGGTGAGAAGCGTCAGGTAGACCCAGGACTGGAGGTCCAAGTGAAACTCCACATTGTGCCAACAATAATCCAAATTCAAATTTTACAAGAGATGTCCTTTGGAGCTCTGACAGTCTGGGAGAGGAGGTTGAGTAGTCTGCTTTATCTCATGCCACTCAGTTTCAGCCTTGTTCTGGTCAGCCTGTGGCATGCAGAACCTGAGCTGTGCCAGCAGGGGGCAGCCAACCACAACACAACTAGACATGCATGCCAGCAGTATTACTGTTTTATGAAATGTAAATCATCTAGGAAGCTCTTCTAACCCCGAGAAGAGGAGGCATCTTTTTCCATCTTCTTGCAGACTTTAAAATGGTTTTAAAGTAACTCGATTTCGGCAGTCAGTCTCCCATGACAGGCCAGATGTGTCCAGGCAGCTGCAGCTCTGCCTCGTACTCTACTTTCTGCCTTGTGCACTGTGGGTGCCTCACCGACCTTCCTTTCCTACTGTCCTTTGCCAATCTGGGCGCTTATACAGCCGTGATGGCTCCCTTCCCTCCCCCTCACTACCTCGCTCATCCCAATGTCTCTGCCTCTACTTTTTCTCCTCCCTCCCACCTTGTACTCTGTGCTCACAATCTCTCCCTCCCCTCTGTGGTCTTCAGGCCCAGAAGGAGAGACTTGGAGATCCCCCAGGATCTTCCTCTCTACAGTACCAGGCTGAGTTTGAGAGCAATGCTGGTCAGTGCCAAGGCCATCCTCATGACCACGGTCCCTTCCATGTATCTCCTTCAGTACCTCATCCTCTAGCACCTCTCAGCCAATGTGGAGCTGGAGGGGTCAGGGGGGACACAGAGGGTCACTCTGAACTGCACACCCTTCTAAACTGTAGAGCTCTGATGATCAGTACGAGGTCCAGTGCATCCTGCCCAGGTCCCCTCAGTTCCAGACTCCACCAGGCAGCACGCAGGAAGACACAGCAGCTTTCCAGACACAGGTGAAGGGGGAGCGGCCATGACACTTGAGCTGAAGAGGTGGAAATGCTCACATTTCCGTTGCCATCCCCATGTGGTGTTCTCTCTCCAGAATTCCCCGAGTCCATCAGTGGGGACATGGAAGTGTCACTACCTCATATACATCCTTATACAGATGAGGACCAGGCTTCCAAGCTCAAGGGGCGGGGCATAGGAGACTCCCCTTTGCTGAGGGCCAGTAGGGAACCTTGGTGGAGAATCTGCAGAAGATGTGCGTAGTGGAGGAGGGCCCCTGGCCACCCTATTTAACTGGGAGGACAGTTCCCTTTCTGCCCCTCTGGACTCCCACATTGGAAGTCTCTGTCCAGGGACCCCGCTGGTCCCCTTCACTGGGAGGACAGTTCCCTTTCTGCCCCTCTGGACTCCCACATTGGGAAGTCTCTGTCCAGGGACCCCGCTGGTCCCCTTCACTGGGAGGACAGTTCCCTTTCTGCCCCTCTGGACTCCCACATTGGAAGTCTCTGTCCAGGGACCCCGCTGGTCCCCTTCACTTGCAGTTGTCCTGGGGCCGACTTTCCATCATCAGTGCAAAGTCGGGGAGGCAGGCAGCAGCTGGACCCACTGATTATCCCAGGAGTTCCTGCACTGAAGGAGATGCAGGACTGGCCATCTTAGCCAGGTGTAGACAGACTGAAGTAACAGAGCAGGTGTGTGTGGTTGACTCCCTTACACCTGATGGGACTCAAGGCACAGCAATGAGTCCCGGCTCTAGAGAGATGAAATCTCGCCAACGCAGAGAGTGCCTTCAGACCACACCAGAATCCTGTAAGTCCTTTAGTGACATGTCAGAGGTAAAACACCCACTGTGTGCTGCTGTCCGTTTATTTGTTCTCATTTTTTGTCGATATGTAATACTTACACCTACTTTATGAGGCTTAGCGTGGGGCTTTGATTCATGTAGATGCACACAGTATAGCAAACAATGCAAAGTAACCAGTGTACTACCTTGAATGTGCCATCTGTATATGGTGAATTCAATAAAAACAGACTAAGTATGATTTGTTATATTCCTCCTTGTAGAGAGCCGCGAAGTGCCATGCCTTAAAGATGGCGCTGGCTTCCGCCTTCCACCTCCCCAAGGGTGAGCGCTCTCTGGCGTAAACAAGCCCTTATTTGGTTAAGTCTGTTCAGCCTGTCTGCTTCCCCGTTAGAGTAGCCTATCTGCAGGGTCCACGTAGCTCACTGGGGTTGGTTAGCGCAAGAGTATTTAAGCCTGTGCAGGGGTCCCCCCTGCTCGCGCAGGTCAGAGGAACATGTTTCAAGGATCCTGATTAAAACTGCATGAAGAAGATCTTCCCAGAGTCACATCTTCCTTGCTGGCAGGGGTAGGCGCGGTACATCTCCTGCTTTGTCATACCTCAGAACATATTCTTCCTACATAACAATATACTTGTTGACCAACTGTTTCTACTTCCCCATCTTTTTTCTTTCCTGCTCCTGTAGCTGCTATTCTATTGCCTACTTCTATGAGGTCAACCGTTTTAGATCTCATATATGAATGAAGTTGTGAAGTCTTGGTTTTTCTGTATGTAACTTGCTTTATTTAGTGTAATACCTTTTAAGTAAGTCCTTACATATTATTAGATATGACATAACCATATGCTTTCAGTGGCCAAGTAATATTCTATTATATAATGAAAAGCAAAATTAAACAAATGATGTTGTGTCAAGCTAAAAAAAAACCTGTCAAGGTGACAAAATAATGAAAACACAACCATTTATCTGATTGAGAAAATTTTCTAATCTATCTGTCTGACAGAGTTAGTAATATCTACAATATGTAAAAACTCAAATGGTTCGACAAGAAAAAAAATCAAAGATCTAAATAGATTTTTCTCAAAAGAAAATATAAAAATGACCCATAGGCTTAAATAAATCCCAGCTGGTCAAGGCCACAACTTCATGTTCGAGTCAGTCAAATACGGCTGGTGAATCACTTTTTGCTTGCAAATTCTATAGTATGCATTGATTGAGACTGCCTGGAATGCAGGGTTCAAACTGCTGCCAACCTAACTGGAGGAAATTCCATTATCAACTGGTGATGTCTGTTGGATAAGGGGCAGGATTAAGAATTCGTCTTGCCCTAGGGACACAGGCATGAGCTCATAAGCAATATTCTAATTATTCCTCTAGTGTTTTCTTCTCCCGACTGTTAATGCTGTACCAAAATTCTAGCAACCACAACATTCAAGGACTCCAAATAAGGCCTCTTTCTTGTACCTTCATTTTATGGAAGGGAAGTGTGTGTGTGTGAGGTCTAAAGAGTGTGCGGTGAACACAGCGTGACTCAGGCTGCAGAGTGATGCTGAGGCCTTGATTTCCAGCTCTCAGCCTATGCATCTCCACATTGCCATTCTTCGCTCTGCGCTCAATAACATGAAGAGGATTTTAATATGGTGTGTGATCTTCCTTAATAAGGTTAGAAATGTTGCCTTTCATTAAATAGCATCCATCTCAGGGCTAAAGGTGAATGTTACACACTAGGAAAAGTCAGGGAATTTAGATAAGATAGGTGTTGACTTTGTCTTTTAAGATCTGACCTCTGTTCTCTCTTTTCCTTCTGGAACTTATTTTCTCTGCTCAAATATGCTGTGTGCTTATTTATCGGTGAGGTTCAGGTAGTTCAAAACAATGTCATCAGATGCCAGGGTCTAACAGTACTAATGAAAAAGTACAAAGAATAATTTAAAAATGATTCGCGGCGATTGCTTCTTTTCATCTTGTTAAAGGCTACAGGACTTCCAACTACAGAATCAACAACACACTGTGAACCGAGGCTGCATCTCACGGTGAGCAAAGCAGCACATACATGTACTGAACAGGGCAAGAGTTCATACCTCATGATGAACTACAGCCAGAGACACCTCATCTCTGGACAAGAGAGGTGGAGATTAAATGAAGAAGCCCAGAAGAGAGTACCCTCATCACTTCCTTTCCTGCCTCCTCTTATTTATCTAAGCAGACCAATCAAGTCCCTTCTCTTCACCAAGCAAGTCTGCCTGTCCCACATCAGATCACTCCAGGGCAGAATGGATAAAAGGGATGATCTTAGCATACCACTATATGCTACCTACTAGAAACTAACTTGGGAGTAGAAGATCCAAATATGCTGCAAGTTTTCAGACATTAAATGCTATGCCATGGAAAGTTGTCAAGATACACACAGCAGAGGTGGCTCTATCAGACCTTAAGACCGATGTGAAGGACAAAATCACCCTGAGAGGCCAAGGAGAGCAGAGCATCACAGACAGAGAAGGTTCAACCCACTAATAAGATACAGTAGATGCAAGCAAATGCACACCCAGCAACATAGCTCCGAATAAATACTAGGCTTGTCTAGGCTCATCTCTTCATTCTTTGGCTTTCTAATCATGGCACTCTTAAAATTTAATCAAAATGCAGAAGACTCTCCAGATACTATTCCCTCTCCTAACTCACTATCTTCCCTTCATCCAGTAACTGTATCCTTTGCCTTTGAAGCTCAGATTAGTCACGTCCTCTATTATGATGTCTCTACTTCCCTCAACAAACTGTTGTGTGACTACTTGTCACACATTAGGAGTTGAAAGAGGACCATACTTGTCTCTCAAGATCTTATATTTCGTCTCTTACATTCCAAACAGTGGTGGCAGGGGAAAATCTTCTGATCCTTCACAAAGGATTTTGTTTTTAACTTTTCATAATCTCATGCATTCCTTGACATGGCCTGATGACTCTAGGATCTTGGCATTAAATAACAAATATTGCAAAGTAGAATATTGTAAATATTCCAATCAAGTAAAGCTCATGGCAAAAAGCAATAGCTGAAGAAACTTTCTTAGCTCTGTGTCCTCTCTCTAAGCTTGGGGAAGTTCTTCCTTCTCCCCACGCCTGTGTGTCTACATCTGTGAGGTATGTAATTGAGGAGAAGGTCCAAGAGATCTTCCTGGGCTGTTTTTATGGGTTCAGGATGGATGAAAGAATCTGAGTTCAGATATCAGCCGTGCCACTTTGCTGCATGGAGGTCAGTTTCATTATTTGGAGAAGCTAATGGCACAAGCTTCAAATTTAGGGCGGCTGTGAGATGTCAATAAGAGAATGCTCTTGAACTACATAGTGTCATGCTTGGCATAGCATGTAGACCTGACATGTGCTAGCTTCAGCGGAGTGAATTTTAGCTTGAATGGGTCATGCTACCAAATAGTCCCCACATGAATAACAGACCAGAGTTGCTAGGTCATCAAGACCCCAAATTACTTATTTAAAATTGGCAAAGGTACCAGGAATTAGGAGAAATCCCAGAAAGGTTGTATCTCAGTTCCATCACACATGCCCTTATCCACATTAGTCCAAGTCACACTTTTGCTCCTTCTAAGGAGCTTTTCAGATACATCTGACCTTCTATAAGCATGCTATCTTTTTGGAGGGTGGAGACCCCTGCCTGGGGATAAGGTCATCAGCTTTCTCCACACTAGACAGCTCTCTGTTTTCCTCTGCATTAGCAATACCTGCTGAAACACACACCAATTTCATTAGCATGCCACCAACACCGCCTTCCACCCTGTTCACGTTTGACACTTCCAAATAAAGGCAGTGCTGTCCTAGTCCTGACACATCACGTTGTTTCTCCCTGTGGAACAGTGATTGGCATCATTAGCTAGGTGCTTGCAGTGTCTCATACCCTGACTGTGGTATCTGTTTCATTATCAACAAAGCAATTCCACGGCACACCCCAAATCTGCATTCCAGGCTACTACATGCCACAGAGAGACACAGGGTTTTATTTCAAGGATCTTCTTTAGATTGTGTGCACCTGCTACATTTCCCTGAAAACTTGGGGCAACAAAGGAGAAGATTAAAGGCTGTGAAGAAAAGCTGTGGCAAGCAGACCCTAAGATGGTCCCCAGAATAGATTCATCCTAATGATACCCTTGGGGAATTCCCACTGCTTAAAGGCGGCTAGGGTTTGTTTCTAGTGGGTAGGATATGGTACAGAGATAGGATGTACTTTTTGTGATTAGGTTACAATGGACTGTGGATTCCATCTTGCTGTCGACTTTGCTTTCATGGAGCTAGCTACTGGGTTTCAGACATCTTCTTGCATTGAAATACACTAACCTCTCTATAATTCTTAATTTACTGACTTAACAATTAGAATTAACCATTGCAATTCTTCCTCTCAGAGGATTGAAATAAAATGTGGAGTCATAATTTTGGGCTTTTATAGCCATGTGGCTGCTGGTAGTGTGCATATCTCCAGTAGATAACCCACACCTGTGTGTATATGGTCAACACTACCTGAACCCTATTAATAATAACACCTATAATAGATGGAATGAAGCTGGAAAGGAGGTGGGTTGTGGGTTCTGGGGGTAACTTGTGTGAGCTGGTAGGAATACATTGATGGAGTTTTCAAAGAACAAATAAAAATATTATTTTAAAACACAACCCCCTTATATTTACTTCCAACTGTCACCAAACTCCGCTTTTGCCAATTCCAAAAGTTAGAGCACGCATATGACTCCAATCTGTATTTCAATGCTGAGACACAATAAAGATGATTTTACATTTCAGTCACATATTTTCTTTTCTTTTATTATTTTTTTCTCATTTTACATATTGATCCCAGTTCCCTCTCCCTCCCGGTCCCCCATGCCCCCCAACCCCCCTCCTATCCCATTCGCCACCCACTCCACAGGGAGGGCGAGGCCTTTGAAGAGGGATCATCAAAATCTGACAAGGCATTTGGAGTAGGGTCTAGGCTAAGGGAGCATCCCTCCATGGGAAATGTGCTCCCAAAGTCCTTTCTTGCACCAGGGATACATCCTGGTTCCACTGTCTGAGGTCCCTTAGACTGTCCAAACCTTCTAACTGAGACCCATGTTCAGGGGGTCTGAGTCAGTCCAATGCTGGTTTCCCAGCTATCAGTCTGGGGGTCCATGAGCTCCTCCTTGTTCAGGTCAGCTGTCTCTGTGGGTTTCTGTAGCCTGGTCTTGACCCCTTTGCTTATCACTCCTCCCTCTCTGCAACTGGATTCCAGGAATTCCGCTTAGTGTTTAGCTGTGGGTGTCTCTTTCTGTTTCCATCAGCTACTGGATGAGGGCTCTATGATGGCATGTAAGTTAGTTATCAATCTCATTATCAGGGAAGGGCATATGGTAGCCTCTCCACTGTAGCTCAGATTGTTAGTTGGAGCCATCCTTGTAGGTCTCTGGACATTTCTCTAGAGTCAGTTTTCTCTTCAAACTTGTAATGGCTCCCTCTATTATGGTATCTATTTTTTTTTTGCTCTTGTCTATTCATCCCCTGACTCAATCTTCCTAGTCCCACATGTTCTCCTGTCCTCCCCTTCTTCTTCTCCCAACTCCCTCTCACTGCCACCACCCAAATGCTCAATCACATATTTTTAAGATAAAATATTTGTAAGACATTCCGCCTTTTGTGTTTAGTGTGAATTCCCGGTCGCTTTGTGCAACCTTTCCCTTGATGAAGAGCTCACAGAGCCCTGCTACCTATGGGGTAAAGGATACCCTTTAACCTCACCTCATTGACAGTCCGGGCATTCAATGGTAATCAAATGTCAACATGTCAAGAGCCTAATAAAACACTAATCAAACACTAGCTTCCTTTTTTTCTCATGCTCATAAAAAGTATTCCAAACTCTGATTTAACAGTACATAAAAAACTTCATTTACAATGTCTGTGCTCTTGAAAGGGAGAAGTAGTATTGCATAAATAAATCCTAGCTAATCCTTACTCTATATCCACCTTAGTGACCTACAGACAGACATGTGGGATAGTGCAGATTTGGACCATCTGAATTAACAGGTAGCAAACAATGGCCCTCAGACCAGGTCTAGCCCACTGTTTTGTTTCTTCAAATAAAGTCTTATTGGATCACAGCCATGCTCAATGTGTGACTGGTTTTGTAACACAGAAGAAGCTGCAATGGAGACCCTTCTGGCCCACACTGCTGACAACATTTATTGTTCTAGTTCTTAAAGAGAATGTGGCAGCCAATGGATAGCATCACCTTGGACAATTTATATGTCTGATGCTATACAGAAAAATAAACTTAAAAGTAAGACACTTGGTCCTAAAACATCCTTGCTAACATCCAGTGCTAACCACTCTGAAAAGTGACTACATGGATAGAACAGGAATACCCACATTTTGTGAAGGACTCACTGAATAAATGAATATGAACAATGGACAAAGATTAATCAGGGTCTGAATGCTGTGTCTGACATTAGAAACATCTGTTTAAACTTTATGGTATGTCACCATAGTGAATTATTTCTTCTCCTTCATGTATCCATTGCCTACTTCCTCCTCCTTGACTTTCTCCATCTCCCCCTTCTGTTTCCACCTTTGTCTTCTTTCTTCCCCATTCCCTCTGCTTCCCCATTTCCCTCCTCCTTCTTTTCTTCTTCCTCCTCCCTTTGTGGGACTGGTATTGAACCTGAAGCATCCTTAGCCTTAGGCAATTATAGCTTTTACCATGTAAGAAGTAGAGCATATCATTCTCAATTTTTCCTCTACAGAATTTTATACTTTTACGCAATGAAATGATCTGTATACCCTTCCCACTTTCTCTGTTCAACTCTTACGTGCCCACCCCAATGTGCCCCTCCCATTCAATGTGTTTTTTTACCTTTTGTTTTTAGACGGAGTCTTCCTAAGTCCCTCAGGCTCCCCTGAGCTAGCTCCATAGTTGGTCAGACCTTAGACTTGGGATCTTCCAGCTTCAACCTCTTAAGTAGCTGAGATTCAGTCTCAAGTCACTTCCTGGGTGTTTTGTCCCCTCATTAATACTTTGAGAATACAACAGCAGTATTTCGACTCACCATTGTTGCACTAGGCTTGTGTCTGGATGGCTCTAACTGGGTACCACCTTGAGTTTTAAGGCAAACTTTTTCACAGCTCAGCGAGCATTCTAGAGTTTCTACCATGGAAAGACTAGGGATGACTCAGAGTTGGAGTGCACACGACAGAATCTCATGTCTTCCCTCCCCACTGGCCTTGGAATCTTCATCCGCAGTCCATGAAGTGCTGCCTTGCAAGTGTATTCGGAGTTAATGGCTGTAAAACCCTGACTAACACACAGTAGGCACTCAGAAAATGCCACTCAGCATAAACTGGGAGGCAGACAGGAGCCAAGATTACTTTTTGACCTCATTGTGTTGTGTAATTTTGGCTAGATACTTAATTTCTCTGCTCTACCAACCCCTCCCATGTATTTTGAGGACCTCCAGGAATTGTTATGAGAACGAATGTACCTGCAATTGGGATAACCCAAGATATCAGGCTAGTGCTTGACACATATTAATTAGCAGTCATTACTATGAATGTGATTATTATCCCTATCACCACAAAAAAAGACTGGAGAGCATGGGGATCTTCAGTAGCTGGAAGTCATTGTTTTCAGTCAGTGCATCTAGGCATCACCCTTGGAGAACCTCCCAAATGACACTTGCCTGAACTGCAGCATCTTTCACACTGTCAACTGCAAGGCATTATGACTAAGAGCGGGGAATTTCTGATTAAGCTGTGTTAGCCATTTGTGAAAACTCTCCTCCTCCTTCTAGAGATGTGAAAGTGAGAAATATGCCTCTGACAAAGGCCTTTTGTAGTTTCCAACTCCTACCATTCTCATACACTGATGCACAACTCTCACTTAGAACATGGAATGCCCTTGTCAAGCCACCATCAGATCACCCTAGGCTACAGAGTGATCTCCAGCATTCTTGAACTTTAACCCATCCAGTTCATCTGCCACACTCACCTTTCTCTTCCTGGTCATTTATTGCCTGGCCTCTGCATTCCCCGAGGCCTTTGTTTTGTCCAGTTCCCTTCTCTCTCTCCTCCTAATCAATGCTCTTACCACTATGTTCCATGCTCACGGAATTTCTTACATCATGGACTACTTGATTTCTTAGAAAGAAAGATCTTGGGAGTCAGAGGGATCTGAGTTCAAATTCCTAACCCTGTACACTTGATCACAATAGTTTGACTTCCAGGAACCCAGGTGTCCTTGACTGTGAAGCCAGGTTAGTGAAATGCCTGTGTGAACCCAAGACTCTTTAACCTGGAGCCAGGAGGATATGTGCATGAGGGACAGTCTGTAATGTCCCCAGCTCTTGAGCCTTGCCACATAATTGTGTAGCAGACTCTGCCCACTTCCTGTCAACTTTTAGCCATGGTACTATGTTACCTTATACACTCTCCCTTAGTAGGCGGTGTCTCAGGGGAAAACAATTGCAATTGTGGGGGATGCTCACTCATAAAAGATCATCCAGGAAGTTGGGTGGAAAACCCTCAACCCACTGTCATCAAGGCCAGAGGTTTCAAGATGTTTCATAGGATACATTGTACCAGAGAGGTAGAGAGGGTCGGTGGAGATAGAGACACAATAGATGCCAGTATGTCTTCTTTGCAAGTGTCTGTGAGACACAAGGTGGGCAAAAGCATCATTTAAAAATCTGTATACGACAAATCAAAGTCCAGTTAACTCTGAACACAAAACATTCTTTGTATCACACTGGACAGTATTTCTAGAGGTCAAGATCTCTTTCCTGTTAGGAGTGATGTCAAGTCTAAAGAAAACGGTTCAATTAACACTGCATGACATCTACTGTGGACATGTAGGCAACACTAGTCAGGAAAACGGAAGTGGTATACCTTACCAGGAAAAGAGCAGACTCATTGTGAGTCTGTCTTTGAGCCTTGCTCTTCTGCCTCAAGACGGTATCAAACAGAATGCGCTATTTTATTTTTCTTAGCATTAGCTGCCTCAGTTTCAAAGTGGGAATAGTTCTCATTGTCTATTCTATGAGACCACAGTAGAGATCAATGATGGAGGATGAGAAGCTCCTGCTAGACGCCGTGGTTAAGAAAAGATGCTAAAAATATGGCTGCACGGCAGTGTCAGCATGACTGCAGGCACTAGACACAGTACTGTGTCCTGAAAGATCACAGCAGAGGCCATACGGGCTGGCTACATGTACAAGTCCCTAAGGGAGAAAGTCACCCCTGGATCCTGAAGAGATCTGCTGCTTTTCCCTGGACCAAGGAAGAGTTTTTAGAGTATGAGAAGGGAGTACAGGAAACGGGAAGTCAACACTTCATTTTGTCTCTATCCTGTGACTGTGGTCCCAAATAATTCCAACTGCTGACAAATTCCCAGTTACTTTGCAAGTTGAAAGACAATTTGATCCTTTTCACTTATAAGTCTTTGGATTAAAATACTCTATGAAAGACATTAGAAAGAAAAAAATGGAAGCAAAAATCTGAGAATCATCAGATTGAAATCTAACCCAATAAATCAACTACCTTCATTTTCCACGGTCCTTTTTCAGGCCAAGGACAGACTCATACAAGTTTTCTAAATTTATATTGTCACAACACTGCACTGGGCATTTTATCTTATTAAAGAATAAATATCCGTCTACTTGACTATAAAATATTCAAAGCAACCATGTTTAATGGAAGAGCCGCATATTGCGACATCAGAGAACTAAATATGTGTAAGCATCACCTCATTGCCAGACATTTAGGCAGTATCTAGGTCTGTGCTCTGATGAAGACTGCGATGGAAAACGTCTATGCATCTAGTTCCTCCTTGTTAAAGACCAAGGCTTTATAAGAAATCCCCACAATGTCTTTCTGAACCTCAGTCCTAGAAAAACAGCTACAGCTATGTTAAGGTTCCACAAGGCTGGCTGATGGGTTAAGATGTTGTGATTATGGTGAACTGGGATGTTGCAGATACAGAGCCAAATTATCATAGGCTGCCTTCAGTCCCCTTAATAGTCATTTGTCATCCACTACCGTGATTGACCTCATATCTTTCTCACTGTCAGATAAAACCCCCTCAGATGTACTAGCTCATCACTAGCTCCCACCAGCTCCAAAGCTAGGAAATTCATTAGATATCATTTGGAACCTAGAATTGAGATTTCTTTGCTTTGCTTTAACTTGCTTCCCTGATGTATATTTTTACAATGCCTTAATTTATGACTTTCTCTTGTATCTATAAACGCATCTTGAACCCTGTTCCAAGTTGGCACATGCATTTGAGGAAACCCGAATATGTTTTCTAGTCTGTGCCTGCATATTACAATATGCATACTGAACATACTATCTCTTACTCTCTTGGAGGTGAGAGCTAGGTTTCCTGTCAACATCTTTAAACATTTGTGATAGTTAACACAGATGATTAACTTGACATGATCTCTGGTCACCTAGGGATAAGACTATGAGTATGTCCGTGAGGGATTACTTAGATTAGGTTGACTGAGGTGGGAAGACTTACCTAGCATGCAGACTCCACCACTGTGTAGTCTGTGGCCCCAGACTGCAAGTAAAGGAGGAACTGAGCCGAACACAAGCAATTATCTCCCTCTCCTCCCGACTGTGTGTGATGTGGTGAGATGCAACCAGCTACCTCAGACTCCTGTGGCCGTGACGCCTCCACATCACGGATTCTACTTTGGAATTGTGAACCAAAATGTAACCCTTCCTTCTTTGAGTCGTTCTTGATGGGCTGTCACAGGAATAAGACAAATAACTAATACAACACAGAGATTCTTGATGTTTTCTGCCAGGCTGCTTGTCTAAAGGAGTGCCCGACTTCCCATTGTGTATGGATAAGGAAGAAGCTGTTTCCGCCTCAGTCCCACCAGGACTGGCTGTTCACACTTATTAAATACATTACTGGTTTAATAAATATAAAATGGCATCTGGAATTTGCATTTTAACTATTTCTAATACAGAGTGCCCAATGGACATGGCTGCCATTACCGGTCCTGGAGAGATGGTCAATAGCACCTTACTAAGTTCATGAACACTACCCACTTCCAGTGACATTGCATCCTTAGCTGTGAGAACACTTCCTATGATCTACCTTTAAGGCTAGACAGTAGTGGGGAAAGTAGGAAGTCATTCAGTAGTCACTGAGGAGAGGAGGTACTGCAAACTTGCTTGTGTGTCTCCTGCCATACCCTACTCCTTAATAGCATCGGATTCCTTATGTTTTGATACATGGAGAAGCAAGGACGGAATAGAATAGTAGGGCCAGGAAATGAGACTTGAAGCTCCAACTCCTGTAGAGGAATAGTGAGCAACTGATTATGAGATTTAATATTCTTTATGAATATAAAATGGGTCTAGACAAGTGACCTCTTACAGAAATTGTAAGTGCAACCCAAAACTGCACACACATAAAATTCTTCAACAGAGCCTGAAGCAGCTGGCCTTCAGCCCAAATTCTTCCCATACTTGTGTGCACTTGCCTCTCTGACCAACAAACCTAGCAACCAACCTATCAGCCACCTAGGGATCCCCCATATGAACTGAACTGTATACATGTCCTGCTATGAACAATGGAGTAAGTTTCTCCTCCACTTAATGCCCAGAAAACTTAAATCCAATTCAACCATACTCTGATTACAAGAACAGGAGAGTAGATCCAGCAGTTACATGTGTAAATAAGTCAAATCATGTTTACTTTCAAGTGAACTGTTTGGGAAATTCTTCTATTTACCATCTTATGTCCACACATAATTGGCCACATGTATGATTAACATAAGATGCATTGTGGGCAGTGACATGTATAAAAGAGAAATGGTTATAAACCTTAATCGGTCAATCAAAATACAGAGCCAGCCAAACTTGGCCCCCTGGTAATCAGCAGCCCTTTCCATTAAACTCCCCCTAAAGAAATCCCAGGTAATAACCTGGAGCCCATGAGTACCCTCACTCTTGTGGTCCACAGCCCCTCTTAACATTGTGTCTGACCTGGTGCTATTGCTTCTCAATAGCTTTCCTTGCTACACTGCAAATCTCTCTGAGCCCTAATTTCAGGAGTAAGGAGCACATAACCTGGTAACACAAATTCCAGATCCTGGTCACCAGTGACTCATGGGTAGACTGTCTAGCACTCCTGACCAAGATCCACAGCTCAACGTTTCCATCAAGGCATGAGGTGATACCAGTACTCGTCACAGTCTTGACTGGGGAAGAAGAGCTTCCCAGTTTCATGGGCTGTTGGAAGAATTCCTTCTCTGTTACTATGGTAGTCTTGGTCATTTGCTTCTTCAGAGTCAGCAACAGGGAGAGAAGGACTCTAGCAAGAATCTGTGCACTGTGATGGTAGTGTGTGCGTTAGGTGAGAAGAACAGAAGCATCATCTTTAACTGTCTTAAACATACTGGAAAACGTGGAGATTACAGCTGGTCCTTGATGAGTGTGCTAACTGAGCACAACACTCCACTCACAGAAAACTCAGAAGATGTGGGCACTAGCAGAAAGGATCCTCACAGAAACCAAGAGATATCATGCTATCTACCTCTGTCTCACAATGCTCTTCACAGACTGGCTCCTGATGGGGAATGTTCTTCTGTGTATGTGTTTGTCTTATTGGTCGATGAATAAAACATTGATTGGCCAGGCAGGATGATAGATAGGACTAGGAAACAAGGAGGATTCTGGGAAGCATAGGCGGCGAGGAGTCATCATGTGATCCCAGGAAGTGACATAGCTGGGTAGAAATTGCCACTAGCTAATTATAGAGGTATGGAGGTTTGTACAGACTGGCCGGGCAGAATCAGAATATAAGCAGGGACAAACAGGAAATCACTCTTTTCTTTGTGGAGGTGTTGAGCAGTCACTATGTAAGCTACCGGAGGAGTAACACCATGCTGGATATAACCAGGTAAGCCACAGCACCGTGGCAATACATAGATTGATAGAAATGGGTTAATGATTAAGACAGAGCTAGCCAATAAGAAATGCTAGTCACTGGCCAACAATATTATAATTAATATGTCTCTGTGTGTTATTTGGGGCTGACACGGTTGTAGAACCAGGCTGGCGGGAAAGTTCACACTACAGACTCCTATGTCACACCAGTTTCCATCCACCAGATTTGCCAGACATTCACTGACACCATAACATGTGCCTGGCATTGGCCAAAATTCAAGATGAGGCACACATCATGTAAATTCTCACATTAGTCAGGGGTCACATTACCATTTTCATGATGGGCAAATATACTCTAGAGGATGTAATAGCTTTGTATGGTGGTACATGTCTTAAACATCAGCAGTGAGGAGGCTGAAGAAGAAATACTATGAGTTTGTGGGCAGCCTGCACTACCTAATGAGATGTTCCCAAAACCAAACATCAGAACTTCAGAAAAATAAAATAAAAAAAGCATGAGTAAAACCATGCTTCATTAAAAAGCTGCACATTTTCAGCTTATATCATTCCAGAATATTGTGCCTCTGAGCTTTCATAAACTATTCATTGTAAAAACAACAACAACAACAAAACAAACAAAAATAAAAACTGGCGGCCACTTAGAGCTAGTTCTAGCATGCAAACTTTTCCATGACTTTTGTCCCTCAACTCCTGGGAAAACTCAAGTCTGCCCTCATTTCTTATTCACTGTTACTCATTTATGAGTGTGTCTCTTTTCCAGACAATCCTTTAAATACTTCATAACATCACTCCCCCAGCTTGATCATTGATCCTTAGAAAATAATTTCTATATGAGAACCAAAATTTACCTTAAAAACAATCTTTTGACAAAAGTTACACTCATTTCCACACGGCTAACAAGAATAAATAGAAGAAACAGCATTCAACATACATAAAAGTATTGGTCTCAAGATGCACTCTTTTGACAGTCCAGTCATCCCTCCACATTTAAAAAGCGATTGGCTTCAGGGCCCTTGTTGGTACCCAATCTAAGGTCCATATATAGAATGTTGTAGTATTTGCATATAACTATGTAACCTATACATTTCCTTGTATATGCTTAGTCATTTATTGATTACTTGTATTATTTCATATAATGTAAGCACTTTGTGAATAGCTGCCATGCTGTATTGATTATGAAACAATAACAAAACGTCTCTTCGTTCAACAGAAACTGTAGTAATCAATTTTACTTTTCTATATATTTTCCAATTCATAGTTGGTTGAGTCCTTGGACGAAACCCAATCTTAGAAGACAGTGTTAACTGCAGTGGGGTGCCCACTGGTGTTTTCTGTGTGTTTGGCCAGTTGACCTTGGCTGCCCAACTCCTCCCACATGCTGGTATACTTGCTTCCATTTCTCAGGAAGTCCAATTTCCTACCCTTCCTGAGGCTTCACATTCAGAGCTTCAATGAATCCTTTTCTTAGATTAGTAGTCACTGCTTTTCCCCAAAGTCTGCCCAGCTCGCTTTGCCTCCCTTCCAGAAGCATCTGTAATGTCACTCTGTTTCCAGACAGTTCAAAATTCCAAGACATCTCTTCAAGTTTTCTGTCACAGGCTGTCAGGTGTCTTTGCATCCTCATGACTGTCTCTGGGATGTGGCCAATTATCCCTGTGTATTAAGTAAGGGATCATTAACCCTGTATAGGAAGCTCATTTGATCCAGGGTCAGAGAAAGGCCTGAGTGTAGACACAAGAACTTCCTCTACCCTTTTGTCTCTTTCCTGTTTGCTTTTGCCTTCGGTGACTTCACCAGGCCAGTTGGGCATGCCTTTGGCTTTTCCCTACATAGGCATTCACAACACAAAGTCATTCTGTCCAGACCTAGGACACTCTTCACATACAGCTCTGTGGCCTCCTCCTTACTGCTGGATGAGGACACTCTAACGGGAAATGTGTTCCTGCTGTGCCATAACTCTACCACGACAGCATCTGAAGCCATTAGAGTCTGGGGCACACTATGAAAACTGAACTTACAAAGTACCCAAACCCAGCCTGTTTGTGTGACATTATTTATTGGTATGGAACAGCTGGTCATTTATCAAGTGGCAAGCAATTGACTTCTTCCAATACCTCACACAGGCTTTCACATTTTTCTTTTCTCGCTTCTAACTTCTGAGCCCAGCCTGCTTCTCTGTCTGCAGTATTGGTTTGGAAACACAGCTCTGCTGCTGGAATGCTCTGTCCCTTTCAATTTACCACCAGGATGTTGGGCCTCTCATCGTGGCACGGTACAGTGTTTCACTGGCCAGGAAGTCCTTCAATTCCACTGCCTCCTGGGTATCTCCTTTCATCTCCCAGCCACCTGGAGAAAGGGAAATTTTAGCCTGGCTTGGGTCTCCAACTTCCTGTGCCCCAGGTTTTCAGTAGCAGATTTCAATTCTTCTGTATTTGGGAGTGGCTTCAAACAACATGTCAAGATTGGTTCAAAGAAATCATGCACTGAGATCCTACATACTGCATCCTTTCATGCTCAGCTGGTCTGGTCTGTTCCTCTCCTACTCATAGGCCAGAGGCTCCCAGGATGTGAAGAGGCAGAGAGAGAGGGAAGGAGAGTGAGAAGAATGGAGAGGGAAAAGCTTGTGTATGTCGAGTTGGCAAGAAAGAAATTGGTGTGCTCTGACAGATTTGAAGTAACCTAGGAGTCCATTTTCAAATGCTCAAGAACTGTGCAATGTTGGTAGACAAATATGGCTGCTCTTGAAGAATACATTATATAAGCTTATTTAGATAAATGCACACTTGAAACAAGTATATGAAATGTTCCATACTATCCATGACATTGCATTTCACTCTTAGTTTTGTCTGTATGACAAAACACTAATGTGTACTTCTCTGTTCAACTTTGTTCAATGACCTCATGAAATTTTCCAAAAATATTTACACCAAAGTAATTGGCACCCATTTACTTACACACCAACACACAATAGAGACTGAAAACGTATCCAGACCAAGTCCAAAGAACCCCAACTCTTCATTCAACTTTGTTTAGTGATGGGTATCCTGGGTTCATTTCTGTTGCTATGAGAAAATATTCTGAAAAAAAAAAACCAACTAGGGGAGAAAGGGTTTATTTGACTTAACAACCTCAGTTCATCACTGAGGTTCAATCTAGTCATCATCTCCAAAATCAGATAATCCCTTATTAACTTTTCCCAAGGTGACTCTAGGGTGATCAAGTTGACAGTTAAAACATCACCTACTGTGTGGACTTTCTTCATCATTTCCTCAAGGCTGGATTGTAACATCACATTCAAACAACATTCTACCTATGAAAGAATATCTACCTATTAGGGAAAAAGCCCCTAAGAGCACCAGGTATATAAACCATTGTACATCTTTTAACAAGTGCATCTCCTGGGCTTTGCGATTCCTGGGCAGACTTCAACTAAGCTATCAAAGGGGGTCTCTTCAGGCCTGTTCCAATAAGGAGACAAGGATGCTTTAAAGATGGATCGTGGAGTACTTTTGTGCAAATGCTGTTGCCTGGCGCCCTGACAAAGTCTTCTATAAAGGAGTTATGTATTTTCAGCCTTGTTTACGTTATTTATTTGCTTGGCCAAGTGTGTGGTTATGAGTGAATTTTTAATAGAGGGTGCAAAGACCTTGTGAGGTGTGTCTTAGCACTGAAACTTAAATGAAGGAGGTTTTATGAATCCCATCCACACGGCCACAGACCTTCCTGTACTACATGGAGAATAAATCTGTCCTTCATGCAGCCTTGGCACAGGTAGAACCCATAGAAGAGATACAAGATGAAGAAATGAGTAAGTCCAGCTGTGGTATCCTTAACACAGCAGACCAAACATAGCACAGGTATAACCTCGTGGAGGACACCAAACAGCACCTGGCACATGGGGGGCCACACACGAAACTTTATGACCCTGGCCCATAATCTTAACAACAACAAAAATCTAGAAAGACAATTGTGGAAGAAGAAGGTGTAGAAATGAGGGCTTATGAAAAAAATCAGCATGTTTTCATGTCATATCTCATACAGTCTTTACAAACATCTGACATGTTGCTTTCTTTATTCCCATTTCAGATGGGAAATATCTATGCAGGTTAAATTATATTTTACAGCATTGTGATCTAACGACCAAGGAAAGGAACTCAAGGGAAGAAAGGGTTTTTTATTGTTTGTTTGTTTGTCTGTTAACTCGTGGTTTGAGAGGGAACAGGGCATGATCACTTGGACTGAAGTGTTTGGGTAAAACATCGTGGTGTCAGGGGTGTGACACGGGAAAGTATTCCCCTCCCCCACACTTATTGACAGGAAGCAGAAGCAAAAGGACTAGGAATCAGATGTGACCTTCAAAGGTGAGCCTCCAGATACCTACTTCCTCAGCCCAGGTGTCACCTGTTTAAAGTTTCCAGAACCTCCACAGATAATGCCACCAGCTAGCGACCACCGTTCAACATATGGGCCTGTACGGGGCAGTTCATATTAACCAAGAATTACTTTTAAAAACAAACCCAGTACTGCACTGGTAGGAAATGGAGAGAGAGAGGTGTCAGGATTGGATCTGTCTCACTTCAATTTCACATCTCTGCTCTTTCTGGTACCATGGGGTGGATGTAAATATGCGCAGGAATTGTCAATTTAAAAAGAAAATATTTTCTTTCCCTTCGAGAACTTGTAATGAATTTCTTTCACAAGCTAGAAAACTGGAAACTGAGCACTGATATTGGAAACCTGATGGGGATCCAACATCTCTTCGTCCCATCTTTCCCCCGCTCTTTGACCATGGAGTGTTACAACTGGAAGGGTGTGTGTGTGTGTGAGTGTGTGAGTGTGTGAGTGTGTGTGTGTGTGTGTGTGTGTGTGTGTGTGTGTGTGTGAGAGAGAGAGAGAGAGAGAGAGAGAGAGAGAGAGAGAGAGAGAGAGCATGTGTGCCTATATATATAGGCTCTTCCTGTTCATTTATTTTGCATGTTAACTTTCGGCTAAGCTCAAAGCTGAACTCTACTCAAAGAACCTCTGTCCCACGAACTTTGCTTTCAGGAACTTGCCCACATTTTATCCTGTAGGTGAGAAAATTCAGGAAGGAGTTACTTGGCCAAAGTTAATAGCAGTGAATGAGACTTCTGGGAATCTGTCATAGGCTGACTCTGAGACATGCTTCAATGAACAGTTTCATCAAACCCCGATGTCCTCAGGATCTCCCGGCGGGACTTGCTACGCGATGATTCTAACTTCGCATGTCTGGACTGAACTCGACAAGCTTCCACAGGTTGTCAATATTAAGACCAATCTGGACAGGCAAGACCTTGCATATGCTGCCTACTCCGTGACCAGCTCAATAGTTTTCCTGGTACAAGTTGTCACTTCCCAGGCTATCCTCTTCTGGCATGGGTGTAGTGTCCGGTTCATAGAAGTATACTGGAGATGTAGTAGGGTCAAGTAGGCTGCCTGTGCCTAGTGCAGCCTCTCCCCCTTCCGCCTGCCTACCTCTTCTCTGACCTGGACATAGCCTGGTTCCTTTTGTGCCCTTTAATCTCCCTGCTTCTTTCTGGTTTAAACTTCATGCAGCTGCCTCAATAAACGGCATATGAGCCTGTCCTCTCGATCCTTTCATGCTATCCCATAAAAAGTCACTGTGTGTTACCTGATTACAAATCTGATACCAGTTCTCAAATTCCTTTAATCCCGTTGAGCAGAAGGCACCAACCCCTTCCTGCTTCCCCAAGTCCTCTCTAATCATACTATGCCCATCTTTATCTGCTGTGGACACCATAACCCAACACAACATTCAACAAAGAGGAAAAAATTATCCTAAGAAAAATAAAGCATCCACCTAGCCTATTTTATCCATTCTGTCTATTTTACACAGGAGGAAAATGAGGCCCAGATAGGAGAAACTATGCCTGAGGATACCCAGGAACAACCCGAACAAGCATGAATCCCACAGCACTATAAAAGTTTTCTTAGGTTGTCTGGCTCACTCTGTGGTACTGTGTTCCTCATAGACTCTCATTCACACACATTCCTCCTCTTCCATCTTCTTTATCTTCTCCCAGATCCACTATTGGCTTTGATCATGAGCTAAAAGCATGCCATTCATGTCTGCCAGTCTCATATACATCTTCCCCCATATTCCCAGGCATAGGAAAGAACAGCTATATAGACAATGGGCTTGTTTGTTTGTTTTCACAAGCAGCTTCCAAGCTAGGCTGATTGCTTGGCCATGTGATTCCAAGCTTAGGGATAATTAAGGCTAAATAAACAACATTGATTGCAGTGACTACTGACACCTTTCTCCAAAGCAGAGGACAATATTTAAGACACTATAGTGACTTAACCTGAATCTCAAGGCCTGAGAGAAAGGGTGCAAAGCAGACACACTAGTATGTTTGGGGCTGAGCTCTTGAACCAGTTGAATTAAGTGTTATGAAATTTTAACAAGATCAGTGACTATTCACCTTCACCTTAGGAGGAGGTCAATCCTTGCATTCACAAAGTCAACTAAAAAATTCCCAATTTATAAAGTTCATTCAAGTAGTTAATGATATCTAAAATTAAAACTATCTAGAACAAGCAGCTAGAAAATAAGTCCATTGTTAGGAGTCCCACAAAGACACAAAGCTAACAGCCATTACATATATGCAGATGGCCTGGTGCACACTTACGCATTCCCTGTGCTTGCAGCTTCAGTCTCTGTGAGCCCCTGTGCTTTTCTGACCTTTGCCTGCTCCTGAACTCTCTTCCTACTGGGTTGCATGGTCCAGACTTCATGGCCCCTAGGGAAAGCAGTGCGTACTGTGTATATAGTTCTCCCCAAACTGAAAGGTCCAGTGAGATATAGAGATCATTCTTGGCAGGACAGAAAACAGGAACAGGTGAAAAGAAGGTTTTGAGCTGGATGAAAAGAGAATATTCATAAGGACACCAAGAGTAGTAATGTCCAGAGATGGAGGCAGAGAGAGGAGTAATGTCCGGAGATGGAGGCAGAGAGAGGAGTGTTGATGTGGCGGAAATACAAAAGGAGATGCCAGGCTGGAGAACAAAGGCACAGCAGATGTAGAGGATTTAAAATCTGAGATGAGCTTTCTAATGCATTCCAATAGATCTATCTGCCTCAAGAGGAGAGAGAATGCTGTTTTTCACATGGCATGACAACAGCATATAGGTGGGAATGGAACGTCACAGATCATGCTGCTCAGGGTTAGGGCTAGATCCCTGAGAATCAGAACCAGGGAGTTCACGTAGAGAGAAAACGTCAACCAACGACAGCTTGGATGACAGCAGTCGTGTAGGTGGAGCAGGAACAACTGGAAAGGGACAAACACTTGGCTAAAGTTAATGCACTCATAGCCATCCCTGGTTGTCTTGTGTGAGGTTGCTCTATCATCCCTCAATTCATTCATTCATTTCTGATGGCTGAAATGAGACTCTGTAGTCAGGAATAGACCCCCACAGAAAGAGAAAGGGAGGATGGGAGATGTCTGAAATCCTAAGAGCTGAGCCATGTGCCAAGGGCTAGGAATGAGGCACACGTGTTTGCTGCCAATTCAGCAGGAAGGAAGCAGCTATGACAACCAGTGGAATTCCATGAGGAGAGTACTATGGTGGAAATGTATACAAAGTGCACCCAGACAGGAGATAGAGCAAGCAGCGTTGACCTTACCATTCTCAGAGGTGGTGGGATTCGAGTGTATTATTCTTTCTAGAGGGGTCTAGAGTATGAATTCCAGAGCACAGTCATTGCCAAAAATGCAGCTTGAGCTTTGACCATCTATTGCGATTTAATAAGGATCAGGATAAGCAATTAGGCCGACTGACCAGGCAATGAGTTGTCTCTGTAATTTCTAGAGTTTACATACTATCCTTCTGTGGTCTTTGAAGGAATTGAAGACAGGTAGTTATGGTTATAGTTTTCCTTAGCTAGGATTAAAGATAAGTTACATATAGGACTTTAGACTCACAAAGATAGGATAGATGATATTTTCTTTAAGTCTTACAAAATGTTAATGGACTAAATATTGTTAACTGTGATTCTTATTTGATAACTGTTGTATGTTATATTTTGCTATGTTAAGGTTAAACCCCTTATTTTATTTTAGACAGAAAAGAGGAGATGATGGGAGATGTTATTCTGTAAATATGTTTCTCATACTTGTTAATTAATAAGCACCATTGGGCCAATGAGAAAGCAAGATAGGCAGAGCTAGGAGACAAGGAGGAAAGAGGAAGTGGTTAGGAGGAGTTAAGATGTAGACCAGGGAGGAAGGAAGATGCTGGCCGCAGCTCCCCATAAGATGACCACGTGGAAATACTTAGATAAGTAGAAATGGGTTAACAATTAAGACAGAGCTAGCCCATAAACAATAATGGTAACTGGCCAACAGGATTGTATCAAATACGGAGTCTCAGAGTGTTATTTGGGGCTGGTGCGGCTATGGACCCAGACCAGAGGCAGGCGGGCTGGCAGGCTGGCGGGCTGGTGGAAAACATGCAAGCTACAACCATCATATTTCCCTCAGGACATGATGCTACACTTTAGAAAGCATGAAGATGACCTGAACGCACACTATATGACTACTCTTGAACACAGCATTTAAAAACAATGTGCCACAAGTGGTGGGGCTATTTGTAGACTTATATGGACCCAGGGAGATTCTGGTGCTGTGGGCAGGTTCATTCTTTGACAAGGCAAGATTGTATTGACTTATGATTCGTTAGCAGGACACACAATGCCTGGCAGACGGTAGGTGTTGAATACATGTTTGTTAAACATTTAAAAAAAATCAATTGTTGAAATAAATAAAAAGTCTAAGCTGCAGAAGTGTACTTTATTTTCAGATAGATTTAATTTATTGATTTCAACTTTCTATTTGCATCCTCCCAGAGGGTAATGGAGACAACATACAATTAAAACAGACATGGGATGAATTGCTTTTTACAGTTTAATTTCACTGATTGATTCACTTGGTTGGGCTCAGGTCAATAGTGATGGCTGACGTCTGTGCTCCCCATTTGGGGTGGGGATATTGGCATCTCCTTGCCCTCGATCTGGAGAACGTGTTCACCATCAATACTCCATGGTTCAACTAACCCCCTCCCCACCTAACTGATTTCAGTTAATGGGCTCTACATTACCTCTTGCCAATCTGCAGGAACACACCACTGTTGCTGGAGTTTCTTTCCAGCCTGGTCCCTCAGAACACACAGAGACTTTTAATTATTAAACTGTTGGCCGATGGCTAGGGTTTCTTATTGGTTAGCTCTGTCTTAATTATTAACCCATTTCTATTAACCTAAGTAGTCCCACATGATCTTATCTTACTGGAAAAGGGTTCGGACCTGTCACTTCTTCCTCTGCTTCTTTCCACAGTGCTTCTCTCTGCCTTCCTCTCCCAGCCTTCTCCTGGTCTGGCAGCCCTGCCTATCCTTCTTGCCTGGCTATTGATCAGACAGTATTTTATTCATCAACTATTGCGGTTCAATAAGGGTCAGGATAAACAAATAGGTCAAATAGATGTTTATTAAGGGAGAAACAACTCACAACACAGACAGATGAACACAGCAGTTAAAACTGGATGCTCCTCTCTCCGTGTCCCGCCAGAAAAGGCTTTTCTCTGCCTCCTCCCGAGGCTAAACTCCACCGGTCACTTCTGCCCCTGGCTCCACCCCTCAATGGGTGTGGTCAGTGCCACAGAAGCAGACACGGTGAATATCCCACTACAATTCCCCTTTTAGTCTAAAGAAAAGTTTTAAGCTTGATACAAAACTATATACAAAACAGTGAATAACAAGTGTGCTCTAAGAAAAGGAAAATCGAGACCAAAACCACAAACATACCTAGTCCTAGAGGGAAGGCATAAGGGAGTTACAATAGAGTTGTCCTAAGCTGAAAAGCTTAAGTCTAGTACTTAATATCTAACTAGGAAGAGAGCATAATACTAAGATAGTTTAATCTACAACCTCACCAAGACCTGAGAAGGAAAACTACAATACTAGGGTAGACGGGAAGTGCAGATGGGCAACTTCCAAAAGGTGCAGTGAGGACAGAAACAGCAAGCTACCTGGACAGTCACCCAAGGTCTCACAGCAATGTTGGTACAGCCAGATATGACTAAGGCCAGGAGTATTTGACAGACCACAACAAAAGCAGGGAGGTAGAAAGGCTGTCTTACCCTGACTTGGCAAGGTACAGCAGTCTTCTAAGTTTGTCTCCTGCAAGCATATAGGACCGCATGTCCAAATCAGTGGTCAAGGCTGAGGCAGTTCCTTGCCCAAGAGGCCATTAGCCGAAGTGAGGATGAACTCCAGAAGGAGCAACAACAGTGTCCAACATACTTTCGGGAAAGTGCACGGTGCTGTCAGGAGCAACAGTGTCTCATGTCAACAGAGTACTAATATATAAAACATTTAAATGCCATGTTCTGCAGGTCTAGGAAGTGATTGAAGATTAAGCATCTATGTCTGACTAATCTCATAGGCAAAGGAAACATGGGTGAGGATAATCTGTAATACTCAGGAACTTGGCTAACAAGCCTGAATAAAATTTCCTTGAGTAAAGCAAGGATAAATACCTAAACAATATAACTATGTATATATATATATATATATATATATATATACACACACACACACACACACATATATATATATATATATCTCACATGTAAATTCCTAAAGTAGAGGTAGAGTAAAAATGTCTAAACAAGAGGTAGAGCTCTAAAGGGCAGCAAGACGAATATCCCAAATTGTAACAAATACAAAATGTCTTGAACACAAGCAATAGTATACATACATAGAATATGGCAAGTATAATGTGCATAAAACATCATAAATGGAAAGATTTCACACAATACAACAAATATAAGATACAATTCTTCCAGGAAGGGAATAAACTTAATTTTACATAGGTTACCACAAATAATAATATATAACAATGTAAGCTGTAATACTAATGTCTCATTCTTACTGAAGAATTCACAAGAAAATAGGCTAATCTACCTATATCCATTCTGAATCATACCTTTCCCAACCATACCCTATTCCTGTCTAAAAGAGATAACCAAGTCTAAGTATCACCTTCCAAACCCAACCCCAAGTAACTAAAACCAACCCTATGAAGATGAATATTATTCCTAAATTCCAAGAGTGGGGAAAGGGGGCGTTGTTATCTTAAGATTACTTCCTGCTGAAATGGGACGATGATTTCTCCATGGGATCCTGTTGGAAAAAAATTTTTAGCAACCAAATTTCTAAACAGAACTGGCTGTAACATATATAGGTAGTCATTGTATGGCAGAAAATGCTTGACTGGAATTCTACTTGAAACTCTGGCCAGGTTGTAATAAGAAGGTGCACCAATACAGCTAGCTAGTCATGAGTTGTCTCGAGAAAAGCAGTCTCAAACCGGTTTAGGGTGCAGTTTGTAGTCCAGATGCATCAGGTTGAGTCAAATGGAAATGCTCCACCCCTCAATGGGTGTGGTCAGTGCCACAGAAGCAGACACAGTGAATATCCCACTACAATCAACTAATTAGAAAAACATATATACAGAAGGACACCCCCCCCCATCACACCACACTTTAAGAATCAAACATGAGGAAAGTTTTCTCATTCGGACACATTTTTCATCCTCCCAAAGTGTTAAAATTAGGTCGATTGAGGATAATTGAGTCAAAAGGAATAGGACAATCCCTACTCTATGTGGTGGAAAGCTAGTCTACACTGAACTGAAATATCTTAACTGGGACATTGTTTTGTTGTTGTTTGTTTTGGTTTTTAAATTACAGACAATGCTCTGTGCTGTATTTCCATTCTGCTTACTGCAATCTGCTAAGGTTCAGTTTGATTACATAATGGAAATACAATTGTTTAGAAGAATGATAAGAGGTTGGGAGGAAGGAGAGGGAAAGGAGGGAAGAGAAGGATCAACTCTCCTTAGAAAATAGGATCCTTCCTTTGCCTATAGTTTCAGGCAGAGGCTGCATTCATCCAAACACTACAACTAAGGTTGAGATAGAGTGTTCCTATCTGTCCTATTTTGCAAAAAGATTGGAGATTGGAATGGATCCCAAAGTGAGCCTAGCTGTTCTTGTTCTGCATGAGTCTTGAGAGGAAGACCCATACTCTTTTGACAGAAGCAATGAGAGGAGAGTGGTCCCCAAATGAAAAGAACTCTTAAAATAGCTGTACAGTGGTAGGCTGAAGATGACACCGAAGTAGAGAGGGCCAAGTTCTGACTGTGTCAAAGGATAGAGTTAGTTTTCACCCAGAGCTGAGACTATGTGACAGGAAGTCAGGTGGTCTGCATGGAATTGCTGGAGTCATTTTCAAGAAGAAGCAGAAGCACTGGGGAAGCAGTGGCATGCTCTAAGTTCTAAACATCTCACCAGGCATTAGTGGGATCCGGAGTGTGGTAGGAGACAAAAGATGGGATGGGCCAAAGCAGAGAACAAGAATTTCACCCTTCTGAGTTAGTCAGCTGTTTGTTAGTGTAACAATTATCCAAGGCAGCCTTGTTATAGAGAAGAGGATTGTTTTGGCTCAAGATTTTGAAGGCTACGTGGCCCCCAACTCCGGTGAGGACCCTCCCCCACCCAGCTGCATTACATCATGGCAGAAAGTGTGTACACACCTCTCTGCATCCTCCCTTCCTCTCCTCATAAATCCATTGGGATTCAGCAATGAACACTTCATCCCAAAGAGCTGATCTAATGTAATGAATTTTCAGAGAGCCCGTCATGAAACACTACAGCTAAACTACCTTTACATTTCCTTAATGCCATGAGCCTAATTCTTGAGTGACATGCATTGCAGATTGAGGGGTCACTAGCCATATTTATACCCATCAGGTCCTGCTTACAGGTGAAGCCAATTGGCTGCCTTTATACACTGGGGCTGCCCACATCCTCTTCCGAAAGCCAACAACGACCACTACTTTCCAACTTGATTTTAGGTACTTCTTGTTCAGTTTGGAAGTAGGCACAGCTGAACACCCATACAGCACAGTGACAGAATCTGTCAATCAGGACTCTGAGAGGAGTCACAAATCAATCACCGGCTAGAGCTCAGGCTGACAGCCCGAGGGAGGAGCACAAAAGCAGGCATATGTTTGTGGGTAACCCTGGCTGCTGTGGAAGAGGTGAGATGAGAAAGGGGATTCCCCAGCTGAGATGAGAAAGGGGATTCGAGGGCTAGCTCGGACAGTTCACCTTGATAGGAACTCTCCATCCTGAGATTCTGTGTTTCTGTTCCAAACATTTGTGAGGAACACTAAGACTGCACCAATAATAACAGGCATACGAGAATTAAGTATACTGTAAAATGTTTCCATCCTCAGCCAGAGTCGTGTGTGTGTGTGTGTGTGTGTGTGTGTGTGTGTGTGTGTGTGTGTGTGTGCACGCGCGCAGGAATTAGTTACATGTGTATATGTAGAGTTAGAAGCAGGTTAGAGAATTGTGGTGTGGTTAAAGGCTATATCTAAAATAAGTGAAGAAACTGATAGACAGAGTATGCAGAAATGGAATAACTTCCCAAAGAAAACACAGAGCCTGAATGCTATAACCTGTTACCCAGACATGCTGTTTGCAAAGCAAATAATTCCAAGACCCAGCTAAGCAGGGACTCTGCTGTTTGGCAGAAGTATAAACAGAGAAAGGTGAGGCTCACATCACTCACTCAGAGAAGTACCACCCAGCATGGAGGCCAGAGTCAGTGACCCTCAAGTAGGAGTCTATGAGCAGAGGAAAGCTCAGTAGATACTACCAAGATCAAAATTATAAACACCAGGTGATCGAGGCAGGGAGACCATCTCTCTGTGTCCACATTTTGGCAGCTATAGCCACTGAGGCTGTGTTGAAAGTATCCCTGGTACATGGTGTGTGTGTGTGTGTGTGTGTGTGTGTGTGTGTGTGTGTGTGTGAGAGAGAGAGAGAGAGAGAGAGAGAGAGAGAGAGAGAGAGAGAGAGAGAGAGACAGATAGAGAGACAGAGAATGGCATTTCCTAGATTCCTGAGAGGAAGCAAAGCTCCCCTTCTGTCCCCTTCTGCACCTGGTGACCCCTCCTTATCTTCGGGTACAGTGAGCACAGCTTCATGGCAATTGCAGTGCTGCCTGGTCTCGATCCTTGATACCGCACACCTGGTTTGCCCTCCTGTGGCTCTTACTATTCTTTAAAGTAAACTGCCTGCTGTTTGATGTACATGTACATAGTCAAATGACTGCCACAGTTAAGCAAATTAACCTATCATTTCCAGGGTTTCCGTGGTGTGTGTGTGTGTGTGTGTGTGTGTGTGT
Source organism: Cricetiscus sungorus (assembly GCA_030556225.1). Taxonomy (NCBI): domain Eukaryota; kingdom Metazoa; phylum Chordata; class Mammalia; order Rodentia; family Cricetidae; genus Cricetiscus; species Cricetiscus sungorus. The sequence continues at coordinate 41,391,531 of JANBXA010000366.1, forward strand.
GTGTGTGTGTGTGTGAAGAACACCTGAAATCTATTCTTAATAAATGTTCTGCACACAATGCTGTGCAGTCAATGTAGTTTTTAGGCTGTACATTACCTCTCTGGACTTACCCTATAAACAAAACTACCTTTGGCAACTTCTCTCCATCTTTTCCATGAGTAACTACCATTCCACATTCTCTCTGCTTATTTTTGATGATTGTATGTGTGGTGGTGAATGGATTCAATATAAAGTGACTCAAGTTGTATTTTCCTTCTAGCTGGCTTATTTCACTCAGCAGAATATTCCTCAGGTATATCCATGCAGTCACAAATGTCACTACCACGTTCTAAAGACTAAACAATATCCTCCTGTATAATTCATGATTTCCTTACCTGTTGATCCACTGATTGACACTTACCAGAGAACAATATTCAAAATACCTCAAAAACTCACAAGTCAACTCAACAATGGGTAAAGAATACAAAGCAAAGCTTTTCCTCAAGAATACATACAAATGGCTAATCACATTGTCTGTTTTGATGTCTATCTCTTATCTAAGAGGTTTATTTTACTACAAGAAGCACTTCTATCTTTCCAACTCCATAGCATTCATAAATATATATACTTCTCTAGTTGTCTCTTTTATTATTATCTCACTACATGGTATCTGGTATGTAGTAGCCACTTGCAGTGTTGATTAGTGTTGTCTTATTTTGGAAGTGGTTCTGATTTATTCTCTTTTGTATGTGTACAGTGTATATGACACATTATGATCATGCTCCATCTTCAGCCTCTCATCTCCCCTCTCACCCCTGCCTAACTCTCAATCATTCCAATAAGTTCCCCTCCCACTTTAATGTTATTTTGTTTTGTTTTGTGACCAATGAGTTTAATTAGGGCCAGCCATACGCTTGGGGTTGATATTATTCAGTGGATCAAGGGGAGATCACTAGTGGCCTTAACATTTAAAACAATGATGTTCCATCCCCAGAGGCCATCAACTTCCAATAGCTCCCAGAGGAAGGGCAAGCACTCATGAGGCCCTCTCATTACGATGAATGAATGTGCAGTGGCCAGTCTTGTGCATGGTCTACACAGGTAATCATGCTGCTGGGAGATTGGGAGTGTAGCACCCATTTCACATCTTCTCCCCGTCATTCAGTTATTACATTCTTACGGCCTCCACTTCCATGATGCTCCTTGAACCTTGAATGAGATGCTAATAGATGTCCCATTTATGTTTGACCACTCTTCAGTAACTTATTCTAAACACTTTGACAAGTTAGAAGTCTGCATTAACCACCCAGATTAATAAAGAAGTTTCTCTGACCCAGGCTTAAATAGTATTAGTCTATAGGTATAAACATAAATATTTAGTCATTAGTTTCACAACACAGTTATTTAGCAAAAAGTAGTTGATCCCCTTCCCACAGTCTATGATCTTCCCAGCCATGGGCCTCTGAACATAGAGATCCAGACAACAGGTATGACCTCCCTACCATGAAGTGGGTCTCAACACTAATTAAAAAAAATAGTTGGTTATTCCTATAACCACCATAGCACTATTGCATTAATGGGAACATCTTGTCTGGCAGGTTGGCACTGTAGTATGTGAGTTCTACAGCTGGGTAAGACCATTGATGACTTTTTTCACCCAGCTGCCTGCATAGCATCTTCCAGCAGCAATAAAGCCATGCAACAGAAAGACACTTTCACTTTTGTCTCCGTGATTTCTCTATGTCTTCCATCTAGTTATCATGGGAACATGAGTAACATCTGAGGCCCTCCTGGTCACCAGCTCATAGGGATACTATCACAGCTGGCACCGGGATTTCTGTTTAGTAACGCATCACTTCTGGGATGAGTATTCCCCACCTATACAGCGTACCACCAGTGAAGTATTTTTAAAATGAGATGAAGAATCTCAAGGTCCTATGTGACACCCAGAAGATAGTACATAAATGTAAATTTGTTCCCTCTGGTTTTCATGACTGATACTTGAGTTTTGCCTTTTGTGAAATTAAAATCTGATTCTTCATTTCAGCAGCTCCGTTCTCACAAGTTTTGTGATATATATATATATATAATATATATATATTATATGGTCCTTTGTGCTATGATTGCCACTTACCTATTTCCCCACAAGAAGGTTACCAACCCACACCTACCACCTATGTTTTCTGATTTCTGATGTTCTCCTTTCACTTTTACTTATATGAAACAGAAGTGAAAATTTCCATTATAACTCCTATTTTCATTCCCTCTCTCTTCATCTGAAGGCTTTTGCTTCCCATGTTGGGACTAGTCCTGACTGTAGACTATGTTTGGAGCAAAGCTGCTGATACACTGACCTCATGCAGTGCAAACATGGAAGGGAAGTTGATGTTATGAATCACTGAAATGTTATGGTTGTTTGTTACAAATATTCAACATGAACTGACCAATATGGTACAAAAAGCCATGGAAACTTCCACGTAAAGGCTATGATACATGCTTTGCATGCTAAAAAAAACACAGATCTGATAGAACAGAATTAATTGATATTTCCAGAAATCTACTGTTGGAAGAGAAAAGAGAGGGCAAAACTATCAGCAGAAACCTGGAAACAGGTACAAATGTTCTGTTGCTGCTAATGATAGGGAGGAAATAAATAAGAGGAACAAAGAAAGCCAGAGAAAGGGGTGTGACACAGCCCTATCATAAATTTTATAAATTCTATTTCAAATCCCTGGATTTCCTGTTTAAGTATCCTTTTTTATGAAACACTGTTGGAATTTACTAGATGTAATTTCTTACAGGTTTATGTATGAGAATTAAGAAACAGAGAAGCACTCAGGAAAATCAACGAACAACAACAACAATAACAACAACAAAATAAAAACAAAACAAAACAATAAAAAGCCCAAGACATACTCAGGAATATAGGAATATAGGGATTCTCCAAGAAGAGCTGATGAAAGTAAGACATACCCAAGTGTTGGTATGGATTCTTCAAAGGAAAGTCACCTTGTTTTAAATCAACCTCAGGTGTCCCCACTTTTTGGTAAAAATGAGTTATAATAACTCTCAGTGATCAATGGAGCAGAGAATGATTGGAATGGCTCAGGGGAAGGAGAGGTGAGCAATGAAGGCTACAGGGATCATCAGCTGGTGTGATTGCTGTGGAGTAGGCTTCACTCAGGAGGTGCTTCAGTCACTAGAGAGCACAAGGAGGGAAATGTGGAAACCTGGCTATCATCTATGCACAAAGGGTCCAGCTCCTCACAGCCTAGCTTTCTGCATTCATTTCCCCAAGGTCCTCCTATCTGTAACATTTCATATGACTTCGGCTATCAGATCACAGCTGTCTGTCTGGTAGAGATAGCGCCCCTGCATTGAGCACCTACAGTGTGCTCCACAGAACCTCGTTGTGTGAAGTCTGTCTGTGCTGTCATGCCAACTTGCAGATAATTCTCAGGCTCACGGGATGTGGCTGGAACACAGTGGGCTGAAAATATGTTCACTAAGACCTGTAAGTTTTACATGCTAACATTGTTCTACACATGTTGTCCAGAGAGGAGTCAAAATCAGCTCCAATGTGGTTACTTAGTTGTTCCAGCTAAGTAGAAGTTGCTTCAAGGCTACGTCCTCCAACCTGTTGCAGTTGGTCAGAGAACACTGTTCTTCAGTCAATACCCAGGCAGTTCTGCCTCTACAGATGTGGGATTGGCATGTGCACTTGGCTTCCCAATTACTGGCCTTTTCCCAACAACTCAAAGTATTCAGTCTCAAAGTGCCAAATGCTACATTTTAGTTGAGCAATAGGGACAGAAGGGTAATTACAGTGATTCACCCAATCAGCTCTCTGTCCATTTATTTATTAAGATAATATGAGAGATGAGGGGAATTTGGGGAACCTGTTCCATGGTTCAATTAGGAATGGACAGCACTGCAGAATATATAGTCTATGTACAAGGAGCTCACAAGTTGCAATTAGCTTGGAGGATTCTTATAAAATTTAGATTAATTATTGCATCAAAATACTTGGGAAAGTGTCTAGAACATTGTTGATGTGCAGAAATCATAGCTCTCACTCTGTCAATGTATTTTCAGGTCCCTGGGTTCCAAGTACATCTGGAGGGAATCTTGGTGAACATCTGGAAGGATGTATCCCACCCTGAGGTGCCTGAGAATTTTCATGCAAATTAATTCTCTGGGTCAATCCTTGAAGATAAGAAAGGAGTAAGGGTCATGCAGAGAAGACATGAAGGGGTTCTGCCAGATGAAACCAGGGGGCTGAAGGCAAACACCTCCCTGAACATTGAGGAGATAAGCACTTACCAGCTAAATAAAAAGTATTCTTAAAGCTCAGGGTGGTGCTTGCAAATGTGGGAGTTACACATTCAAAGTCAGCCAGAATTACATGGTAAGTCCCTGTCTCAAAGAAACAACAAAAGAAATCCTCTGGGGATCTTGTGAGGAGGCGATGGTGCAGTCAGGTTCACATTCATGATTCAGAAAGACACTGAACTAGTGTGTATGGCAGACTCAACCAGGCTGGTGGTCTGCTCAGAACACAATGAAGACCTAAAGTCAAAAACAGTAGGGGTTGGGTGTGGCGTGGCCAGCAGGTGTTCCTCACTGAGTTTACGTGTACAATGTTTGAAAGAAAGTTGTTGAGTCTAATTCTGGAGGTTGTGTTACCATTGTCTTTAGAATGGGATCTTCCAAACAGATAAGGTTCCTCTTAACAGACTCAGATCAGGTACTAGAAATTTGCAATTTGTGAGCTACCGGGAAGTCAGCTAACCTACAGGAATATTCAGGACCAAGGACAGCGTTCCAAACAGGCAGAGACACTTCCCCAAGACCTTGCAAGAGACAAATGTGGTGACAGCTTTATTGCACAAATAAAGTCTGTGGGGGTGGGGGTCAGAGAATGGAGCTTGCCACTAACTAACCATAGAGGTCTGGAAGTCTGTACAGACAGACAGGAAGTGAAGTAGCTGAACAGAAACAGGATATAAGCAGGGAGAAACAGGAAATCGCTCTCTTCTCTGCTGAGACATTGAGGAGGTGAGGTGTGGCTGTGGCTTGCTCCTTCTCTCTGATCTCTTATTTTTCCCTCTGTATCTGACTCCAGCTTTTTATCATCTAGATCAATTAAGAACTCCATTTACAGACATGTTCTTGCCACTAAACATACTAAACAAGGGGCCAAATACAGCATCTCTTCCTTTCCTGGAGCAACACCTAACAGGAAGAGTGAAGTCCTATACTGAATGCATTATGACTAATGACATACCACAGTCTCCTACAAGGAGACTTGGAGGAGGAGACTGTTAGTGCATTAGCTCACATAATTGGCATTGCCAAGAGCATATCTGTTTGTAGAAGGCTTGCAAGTTCTGGCAAAAAGGGGCAGCTGGGGTCTGATCACTAAACTCTCCACAGCTGCCAGGGGGACCTTGCATCTGGGAAGCCTGTCAATAACACCTGTCTCTTTGCTTCAGGGTCACGTGGGATCTGATTTGCCTGTTGCAAGTGACAGGATCCGACAATATCCCCATGTTTTCCTAGAGGCTACGTCCATCAAGAAAGCCCAACTGATATACTAATTGGCCCCCAGTAGGAAGTGCCAATGGAGGCTGCATGGCCTAACTGACAAGCATTGGTTCATTTTCTCATGACAGGACACACAACACCTCTACCCTTTGTAAGGAGGAACCCGCATAGAGAAAAGCAAAATCACAACCACACTCAAATGGGATGGGGTCCAAACGCTTACCGTATTAAATCATACACATTTCCTTAAAAGTATCTTTTTATCATTCGGTCAGGAAAGTCCTTATGACATCATTTTCAGTGAAGAGAAAAATGAGATACTGTCTGATTAAGAGCATCCACCAGAAGAGTATATTTCAGTTGTGATTTTGTTATTCGGATGCTATTTTTTTGGAAGGTGTCATCTAAACATGCATCGACCTGGAGTTTACTATGTGCTCTTAATCAAATGGTATTGTCCTTTGTCCTCTTCCTTTCTACTAACAAAGACCCAACTTCATTAAGGACCATTCTAAACACTCCCACAACTTCCCTTGTAGCCTGAGTGGTCAGGCGATAATGTGTTGACCAAATGGAATGTAAGAGGGTGTCTCTGGGGGTTTCTTCATGAACGGGCATCTTCCTTAGGTGCTATGCAGGAACTCAATGTATATGGATGCAGCACTGCGGGCAGGCATCACAGAGCAACCAACACAACAGGAGGCCAAAATGATGATCATGGAGACATTGGCCCTGGCATTGTTGAGTGGCTCAGAAGGGTCAGCAGCTCCTTGCTTGACCATCTTATGTGAGAAAATACAATCCCCTCCTCTGTGTCAGTTTACTAGGGCCCTGCTGTCCTGTCCACACACATCAAGGAGATCCTAGCTAGCTAGCACTGCTGGGACAGTTCACTCAGGATAGCACATGAGGTGAGAGTTGACTGCCTATTCAGATTTTAGAAGCAAACCTGGATTAGCTGTGAGAGCCTCACATTTTCCAAATCAAGATGCCAAGTGCAAACATTTCCTGTGACTTCATCTGGGTTGTGTTAGAAGAAAGCCTTTTGCTTTGTTTTCTTTTTTCCTGCTTTCTGATCTAGAGTCCCTCAAACTCTTCCTCTCCCCATATAAATCCCGAGTCTACTGGCTATACGGCCAGCTTAACCCTGACATTCTGCCAGTGTGTGGAAGAAAAGACTGGTACATTTAGGATATATTTTGGGTTATCTCTGAGCCACAGTCTCAACATTAGCACCAACTCAGAGCTGATAAATCACCCAGGCAGCCTACTCTGAAGCCACCTGTGCAGGCTTGGTTTGTACTTCAGACATTCCCTGTGAATAGGAGGGAAGAGCGGGGGCGAACATCCTGCTCCCTTCCATTCATCTCGTGTACAAACACATCACTCTCCTCACTGCTAGGAGAGATGCCAGCCCAGACAGGACCTTTCATTTCACTCTGCCTTAGTCATAAGACGTAGAATAAAAATAAAAATTTGCCTGTGCTAATATTTTACAGAAATCTATATTAGATGAATACATATACAATGGGATTGTGCATCTTCTTCTGAATTTAGATTATGGGGGTGGGAGTCAGGCAAAAATCCATTTATTAACAAAAATATTTTAAATATCTCCACCATACCCTAAGATTTGTTTTTTTAAATGTGTATGTACACATGAATGCAAATACTCATGAGTATCAGAGCATGGATCCTCCATGAAGGTAGAGTTACAGAAAGTTATGAGCTATCCAATGTGGGTGCTGAGACCCAACCCCAGGTCCCTGTCAAAAGCAGTATGAATTCCTAACCCCATGAACATAGAGAACCCCATCTCTCTAGCCCCTCAAACTACTCTTTAACAGGCTTCAGCACATTGGGTATCTCAGCTGAAGCTATGAAGTAAAAGGTCCAATTTGATTTGTTTGAGAAAATGATGGAGTGAATAAATTGAGGACCAAATAATTTATTCTCTGAGCTGAGTCACCTTTGACAATGAATGATGCAGATCTGTGTAATGATGTTGATACTGGAGGAGACTGGGAAAAGCAATGTATGATGAGCATTCTATAAAAAACTGTGTTTACTTAGCTCAGTGCTGACCAGATTCATGTACAGATGCAGAAGAACACAGTGTTGCTGTGTTTATGTAGCAGATTGTGGCAACCATGACACTGAGTATCCAGGACTCAGACCTGGCTTTGTAAGGTGGATTTTAACATCTTGCCGGTAAATAAGGGAACTCGGTCTAGAGGGGATTTGACTGGCACAAGACATTCTAGCTTGTGGTGATGGAGTCAGAGCTGCGCACAGTTCTTCACAGAGTAAATGACTGTATACACAGGAAGTAGATCCCCAGACAAAGAAATTTCTGAGAGAATCATTTATGGAAAACCACAATGGACATCGTAGCCATTTCCAAGTCACGGTTGCCTTCTTTGTGGCAGAGGAAGAGGGATGCAAGAACACAGAAATTTCAACCTGGGCTCACTGTACACTGGGCACTGTGACAAGCAGGCATGCTTTGTACCTTACTTGATTTCACAGCAGATATCAGACATGACCATATGTTCCTATTCTTCATGTAGGAAAACTGAGGCTCAGCTACTTTAATGACTTGTCTACAACTTGATAGCTAGTAAGAGGTGGATTCAAAGTCCATTCTCATATCACAGGTTGGGTCTGGAAAACCCAGCACCTCCAGATCCTGGGTTTCTCTCTAGGGCTAATGTTCTCAATCATGTCCCCAGCCAGTCCCACTCAGGCCACTGCAGGGGCTTTATTGCACAGCTCTGTGCAGTCCATTCTCTACCCAACAGAGACATTTGAAAACCAAACCAGATCTAATGGTCATGATTGTGCTTCCTGGTGAATACAGGAGAAATCACTGAATTGTACCTGTTACCTAGTGATTTTCCAGTCTACAAATTACAGGTTTAAAAGGGGTCAGGAATCATTGGCTCCACCATGCTCTAAGATGTCTAAAGTAGAGCCCACCACTCTCCAATGGCTTTCCATGACACACTGCCTCTGAACCAAGGCAGGCTTTCCTTGTGTGCTGTGAAGCCCCCCGTGACAGGTGCCTCCCAACTGTCCATCATTTTGACAAGCCATTTCTTCATGGCTAGTCTCTCTCAACACACTATGTGAGTTCCAAGTTCAGGGCTCTGAACTGACTTGACACTGGGCTTGTAATATTCCATACATCTCTGTAGGATAGGCTCATTCCTACCGTTTGGATATTGACCCATATATCATTTCTCTCAAATGGCCTTCTCTGTACATTCAGGACTAGTTATCATGCCTCTATGCCACATTCCATGGAATTTCAAGGTTTCTTTATTGATGGTGTGTGAAAACCTCATCTTCCTCTCTATAATCACTCACATGGGCATGGTGACATGGCAGTGGGACTCAATGATACTGGTGAATAATACGAGATTTTTGTCTTCTCACCTGATCACTACTGGAAAGTTTTTTTTTCTGAGCCTTCTTAAAAAATCATAACTGCAAAGAGCAAATTGTCTACTGTCTTTGTTTAGAAAAATGCTGAATTCTGCCTGAGAGCCAACATTTTGGAAAAAAAAAGAAAAAGCATTTATTTTTTAGAGGGACAATTGTTTCCTATACAGTTCTTTCTCAACCACAGACCCTCATTGGTTATTCAATGCAAGGAAAAGGGAAATATAAAGCAAAACAATACTGGGAATGCTATTGCACCTGTGTACACGCTACAGTCGGTGAGAACCAGGAAGGAAAGCAGAGGAACAGCAACAACTCCATGAACCACTGCAGGGCTGAGAAACACTAGAAGGGAGAGGGACAAGGCTATACAACACTGCATGGGTAGGTCTCCTCATGATTGATGGATGGTCTCTAAGTCGTGACACAATGTTAACTTTTAAAGAACTGAGATATTACAAAGAAATACTAGATTCCCTTCATTTTACAACGTATATATAAGGCTCCCTCCTGTAAGTCAACCCAACCCTGAAACTGAGAGGCCAGGAAGGTGAGGTAGGACTGTTCCACCCAGAGCCGCTCTGCTCCACCTCCCTCCCATTTCATTTCATTCCATGGTCAGGTAGCTCCTGCAAACACACTCTCCTCCTCTCCTTGCAAGTTGCTAAATCCAAGGTCTAATCAACTGTGTTCTAGCACATGAATAAATAAGCGCCGAGCCAGACACTGGGGGAATTTAGCACCCCTGTAAGTACCTCTCAGGTTATTACTTGGAGAATTAAAGTGCATTTTTTGAGAGCCACTGATTTAAGATGTAGGGAGAGATAAAATGAGGCTCGAGTAATTTGAGAAAGGAGGAAGTAGAGGGGAGACAGCTAGCCCTCAGGAAGCCTTGGGTATTAGCAGCAAAACCAACAATGAAAGGCTGGGATGCTGCACCTCCCGAGTGCCATGGATACAGATGTGCCCAGTGCAGTGGAATAAACCAGACCTCACAAACATCTCAGTAAGACTAATTGTTGACTCTCAGTTGAATACAATGCAGCAAGACCTGATTTTGAATCTTGGCTCTGACCCAAGAAAGTTGAGTGAACTAGGATGAGTCATTTTAACTTTCTGTGCCTCATTTTCTTTGTTGGCAAACTATTACCTGACTTGTGACTATTTAGAGGTGTGATGTAAACTCACAGAGAACCAACCTTCAGTATGAGGCATGTAATGAGGAAAGACTTGCTGCTATTCTCATCTCTCATTCTACTGAAAAGTTCAGCCTCTGAGGTTCTCTGACAATATCTGAATCTTGGACAGGTTGCTTATTATATGAGTTTGGAAGTATTCTAGATCTCAAGGAAATTCTGCAGCTTGGACTTAACGCACCATTTACACTTGGGGGAAGTGAACTGTAGACTCTGGGGCTTGGGGGAAGAGGTGAACTGTAGACTCATTAGCATTTAGCCCTTATTATGTCTTCATGAATGTGAAATGTCCTTCACAAGCTTATGTGTTCAAAATAGTTGGTTCCCATCTGATGATGCTATTTTGAAAATCGGTGGAAGCTCTAAGAAATAAGGTCAGGATGGAGAAAGTGGGTCACTGGGGGTGGGGTGTTATTGGTTATATATAGCCTAACCCTTTGTATGGCCTGAGCCCTCTGAATCCTCATCAACTGTTATGCAAACAAGCTGCCACAATCAGGAGCTGTTCCCACCACCGTTAATGCTGTCATGCTGTATCTGCTATGATGGACTGTATCCTCTCAAATTATAGATTAAAGTATACCATTTCTCCTTCAAGTGGCTCCTTTCGAGTAGCTTTCCAGTGGCTTTTACTGTCTATCGCAGTGACAAGAAATTAGCACTGAAAATTGGGCCCTAGAAATCAGGGTGCCATTATCATAAACCTGATTCTGTGGTATTTAGGCCTTCAGCATTGACTGCAGAAATGTTTGGGGAGGTCTTACAGAAGATTGATGCTGTAAGTAGAGCTTAACAATCCATTTATTGGAGTTCAGAAGACCAAATTGCTGACAGTAAGGCAAGTAGGATAGAATATGTCCATGAGACAGACAGAGAGAGAGAGAGAGAGAGAGAGAGAGAGAGAGAGAGAGAGAGAGAGAGAGAGAGAGAGAGAGAGAGAAGTGGGAGAGAGAGACAGAGAGAGACAGAGAGAGACAGAGAGAGAGAGAAAGAGAGAGAGACAGAGAGAGAGGAGAGAGAGAAGAGAGAGAAAGACAGAGAAAGAGAGACAGAGAGAGGGGGGGCAAGGGACTATTAAGAACTAGACTGGAGAACATTCATCTTACATTCTGGTGAAGCATGGGGCTACATTCTGCCCGTGTCCTTAAAAAAAAGTGAATGGGGTGAAATCAAAGACAAGAGACCATTTTGTTTAACAAAGGAAATTAAAGACAGCACAGCATCTAGTCTTGTAGAGTGGTTGCTGCTTCCTGCTTTTAGCCGAGTATACCATGTGTGTAATATGTTGAGGAAAGGAACAAATCTAAAGTTTGGATATGCTGGATTACAAAGAAGTTTGTACTTATTAGAGACATCCAAACCATTAAAGAGACAATGCATTTTTAAAAAACCAATAGGAAAAAGACTTGGGGGAAAGATCCTACCCACTGCAAGCTCCAGGGTATAAAGCTGAAATTCCCTGTAATAAACATTCCTTTGAAAGGAAAGTGCTTGAAAAGACAGACCTTTCCCATTTCTGGTGTCCTGTTAATATGGTTGTCTATGAATGTCTTCCCAGGTACAGCTATGGAGACAGAGTTAAGATGTAATCTGAGCACACAGCACAACTTACTGTCCACATATTATTGATTGCATGCACAAAGCACTCAAGAATTACAGGGTCATGGGATTTTGTGTCCAGGTCTCAAAAAAAATATTTCATGAAGTCAGCCATGTATAGAAGAGTCAGATACCCTAAAATGAGGCTCTGAGAGGCTACTGCATGAAGATCTGGAAGTGAAGCCCACGTGTCAACAGAGATCTCAACATTGTGGACTAGAGAGGCTAGCTATGAGAGATGCTGTAGTTGCTATGGGGAATAGTACTATATGAGTTTGGGCTGCTAAAGCCCACTGAAGACAAAACGATGCCATAGCAAAACCCAGGTGTCAGATACAGAGTTTTGAAATTTGGTATTTGTCATGCTGGGTTTTGGTCTTGCTTTTATCTAATTAGTCTTTCCTTTTTTCATGTCTTCATTTTGGAATGAGAATTTTGATCTTGTGCCATTGTAAATTGGAAGCATGTAGCTTTCTTCTTGAGTTTACAAGGTCTTGAAGCTAAGACTTTCATCTGCTCCAAGTAGAGGCTTTGGGCTTGTGACCAGTGCTGGAACTGTAAGACTTTGTGGAATTTTGATTGGACTGAATATATTTTGCATTATTAGACAGTCCCATGGGGTTCAGGCTGGAAGGCACTGTGCAATGTCCTCACCTCATAGGGTCCTGTATTTGAAAACTTGACTTTTTACTTGCTGCAACAGTTTTGAGAGGGTATAGAAGCTTTGAGGCTGACAGAAGTGGATCAACAGGTTGGGGTGGCTTATAGCCTGACCTGACTTCTGACCTGAGACCTTTGCTTTCCAGTTTGCAGAGATGTGAGCAAGCTGCCTCATGCTCTGACTGACTTGTCCAGGAACTTCTCCCAGTATAGGAGCCTTGCAATGCCTTTTCTGCCACGATAGACTCTGTCTTTTTAAGTTGTGGCTAAAATGAATCCTCCTTCCCCTAATGCATTTGTAGTAGGTACTCTGTCACAGTGATGAGAAAAGTTACAAATACGATGACACCCATATCAAGAAGGCCACAGCCAGCCACTCTTCCAGGAGCACATGCTATAATTCAAACTTCTGCCGTCTTCCACCCACTACCCCACCAACTCTCCACCCTGCCCAACTCCCTGGGTATCAATCCCAGACTTTTCCATCCATCAGCTGCCCTACACTCCTGTGCATCAATCCCAGGAAACAGGGCAAACATTTCCACAGACAGGTACCCAAACCCGACTCAATACCAGCAACACCAAGTCCTAGTTCCCTTGACAAGAGAAGCCCTCAACATCCCCCATCATGAGAGGGTACATATTTGTCAGTTGTGTTGCATGACATACTCCAAGCACTTAGACTCATGTCTGGCACATAGTAGGCACTCAGGGTTCCTGCCAAATAAATGAACAATTAACTTAGCTAATGAAAGTCCTCTGTGTACCTGTGGTAGATGATTCATACCTGCCCAACCCTTTAGTGCTGACAACAACCCAGTGATTATCAAATTGCATTGTGATAATAACTATACTGATGAGAGACCCAGTGATGAAAAACAACTTACTCAAGATCATAGAGCTGGAGGCCTTCAGCCATCCTCACTGCTCTACTCAGTGACTTCTAAGCACAATGTAAACTTCTGCTTGGCTTAAGATCTTATGCAATAAAGAACCAAAAGGGGCATGGTGACCAATTTACACAAGCCTGCATCCAGCACCACAATGCAGCCAAGGGCATCTAGGCAGACCAAGGAGATTTTAATTTGCTTGGGAACTCATCCTTCCTTCCCTGAACAACCACTTAGCATCAACCGATTTATTCAGAGGCAGGAAACAAGCTCAGCTAATTTTTGCATGCATTAGTGGGAAAGAGATATCTTTTTGAATCCTGTGGAAAGACAAGTGCCTCTTGTGTGGGTGAGTCAGTGTTGTTGACCCGAGAGATGCTTAATGCATCTACCTACTTCATTCTGTCCAGCAATTTTTACTAGTCAGTTAACAAACAAACAAAACAGCCATGGTGTGTAGGGCATAAGGAAATGAAGAAGGACAGGATGCATGTCTGGCATTTATAATCCCTGAAGAAATCAAGGGGGTTGATGACATCTGTAAATTTGCATAAATCCCTTGCATCATTCAATCTTCAAGGTCAATTCAGAAACTAGTACTGTTATGCTTAGTGCTGTCAAACGATCCATCTTCAAACACAATCAGCAAGTAGCAGAATTAGGATTTGAAGAAACTGTTAACGCAAGTACCGTGGCAGATCAGGATTGTGGCAAGATTACATCTAGCCAGCCATTGTGTGTCTGGCACTGAGTTAGGAAATGTACTTCTAGTTTAGGAAAGATGGGGGGGTGGAGAAAATAAAGGAGAGAAAGAGGAAGGCAAGGGAAGGATAGAAGGAGTAATGAGGAAAGGAGGAGAGGGAAAAAGAAAAGGAAGGAGGAAGCCAGGCAGGAAAACAGAGGAGGAAAGAAAGTTTGAGAGCCAAGAAAGACGAATGGAAGAGAGTCAGAGTCCAGGCAGGTGGTAGAAGGTGCAGAATATTAAGAATATACAATCCTCCAAATGAGACTTTCTCCTTTTAGCCAGAAAGACCAGAAGAAGGAAAAGCCACAGCCCTGACAGCGGGAACCAGTGTTAGGCAGAACTTTTTTTCTCTTTGCTCTTTCTATAGCTCAGGTTTGGGAAATCTTAGTTGCATCCCCTCATTTTGCATGTGTGAGATTAAAGCCAGGTCTAAGGGTCTGTGGTCTGAATCTTGCTACAGAGATGGGCTGGTGTCTTTTCTGCCCAGTTTTCAAGAGCACAGAAGCTCGTGATGCAGTGTTTCTCTCCTTTCTGCCCCATCACTCCATAGTCAAGTGCTGCCATCTGCAGTCTGGGGGCAAACATCTCTATTATGTACTGCTGTTTTCATCCTGAAACTATTCTGACCACAGCATACAATGGTGTTTAACTGATAGCAAGAAAGGAAGTGAAAGCTACCCACAATTCCATTGTCCTATCATGCCAGAACCATCTCTGCTGGTGTTCTTTCTTGCACGCATTTACATAATTGCAATCACGAGTGCACATTTTTTAAAGCATTTTGAATGCCCTCTTCCTATCTCCCAAGGGACAGAACTTATAAGGGATACCTATCTATAGCAAAAGCCTTGGGAAGAACTGAGTTTCATCTGTGATTATTTTCCTGTGACTTGGTTTTGTGTCTTTATTTTAAAAATGGGAGAAATCTTACTGTATTTTTTCAAGCAAGGGCTCAAAGATAAGAAGCCCAAATGCCAAGACTGTGTTTCAAGGATAAGGAACCATCCATGGCTTGGGCTCAGTCAAGGCAAGGCTGCCTGAGAAATACAGAAACCTTAGTTCAATCCCCAGAAGAGCTGAGTACAGTGGAATACACTTGTAACCTCAGTCTCCAAGAAGAAACAGATTTCTGGAGCTCACTGATGATCTAGGCTACTTGATGAGATTCAGGCCAATGTGCTTGCACCAGAAAACAAGGAATGTAGTATTTGAGAAATGACAGCCAAGTGTCCTGTGACTTTCACATTTCCACCACATATGTACATGGTGCATATATACCCCTGCCATGTACACACACACACACACACACACACACACACACACACACACACACACACACACAGTAAAAATGAGTCACATGTTAATGTCTCCTATATTGCCTACATTCAGTTGCCGTTAACTGGGGTTTCAAAGCTGGACTTAGAGTGGCTTCAGCAGCCCCCTAATACCTGAAAGTGAGTTCTGAAATTGGGATTATTTAACTGCTCATCTAGACACCCTGGCATCTTCAGGATCTAACTCACAAACATATTTATTCGTGATTCATTTTTATTTATGAGCATGTTCTATAGTTTCATCATCATGGAGACCCATATCCACTCAACAAAGCTCCGTTGAGACATGCTTTCTTATAGGGAACCTCCCTTTACCTCTGAAACATTCACCCGCTACATTATGACTGTGGTCTGTACATACAGCCCATGATGCATTTGTTAAGTGCAGTCTAAATATGCGAGAAACAAATAAACCCATTAATTGGTTAACGTTTTCAGGTATATTTAGAAACTTCTGCCATTTTTCCATCCTTCTCATGCCCAACAAGAAAATAATTCAGTTGCAGCTACCAGTGATCTTCAATGTGATTTTGGTTCCCATGCCTCTTACACAATGACTCACCAGAGATATGGTGTACTCATCAAGGAAGAGCATGTAGAAAAACTGTGAGGACCAGAGCAAGAAGCCTGCAGTGAGATCTCACCTTCTAGATATAACAGCAAAGCTTCACCCATGATACCCTCAATAATGAGGCTGCACAAACAAGACCGGAACAAGTCTACCACCAATAGACATGCTAACACAACAGGGGGGGATCTCCACGGGCTCCGGTCCAAGATAAAGAACTACAGGTAACTAATGACTGCTTAGAGAGAAAGAATTAGTCTTCCCCAGGGATGAGCTCCCTAACTGGTTATTCAATTCCAAGTTGTCAGCCCTGAAATAAAACACATACAAGGAATACTAAATAGACTTAGCAGGTTGTACTTATTTATGTAGATGTACATATATGTGACAATAACAATTAAAGAAAAAGAGACCATGGATTTGAATGTGTGTGTGTGTGTGTGTGTGTGTGTGTGTGTGTGTGTGTGTGTGTTTGGTGGAATGTAAGTGGAAGGTGTTGAAACTGGCAAGTTGGAGTAAGGAAATGATGTAATTGCATTTTAGTTAAAAAGTAAAAGATACATTTAAACAAGCAGCAACAAAAAAAGATATGTAGATGACATCATGCTTTCTAAGTACTACGTAGTATCTTGCAGTGTGTGCCATGTTTTCTGAAGCTTTTCACCGCCACATGTGATAGTACTTCCCTGTATATACCAATGAGATTGAGGGGGTCCCTTGAAATAGGGCCCAAATCATCTATCCCATAAACATCCATCCTGGAAAAATTCCTCCTGTATATTAAAAGCTAAAAGGGTAGATGTCAAATGAATAAACAAAGAAAAAATAATCAACGGATCCTTCCAGAATCCACGTACAAAAATTAAATTCTTGGGAATTATTTTGTTGTTGTTGTTTCATTCTGTCTTTCAAGACAGGGTTTCTCTGTAGCTTTGGAGCCTGTCCTGGAACTCACTCTCTAGACCAGGCTGGCCTTGAACTCACAGAGATCAGCCTGGCTCTACCATGGGAGTACAGAGATTAAAGGTGTGGGCCCCTACTGACTGGCTAGTCTTCCTTCTTAATTCCCTAGCTGGGAGTCTGGGGCCCTTCCCTGCATCTAGTATGGCCAAGGACCTGAGGTTGATGCAAGGGAATGGCTTCCAGCAAACATACTACCTACCTTCTTCTCTAATTCTTGTGCAAATGTCCAGAAGCATATGGACTAGGCAAAGAGGACTTAAATAAACTCAGGAAATAAATAAATAAGTGCCTTAAAATAACTGAATGAGAGGTTTCCAATAAACAGCTTCTGCACAGGCTCTTGAGAGAGGAATCATGTGGAGAGAAAATGCCAACCATCGCAAGTTTACAAAGAGGCTGAAGCAGAAACGGAAATAGGTTTTTGCAGAGCCACGTGCTGTCTCCACAGAGCAGCAGCCTCAGGGTTTCCTTTACGAGCTAGTCTTAAAGTTGGGAAAATAAACATTGCTTTAAATCATTATTTAGAGAGAGGGGAGTGTTTTTTTTTTTCATCCTTAGGCAGGCTTGGCTGCTGCAGTGGTAATTTCCCTGTTCATTTGTTTTCTTTCTCTAAGAAGCTGAACATTTTTGATAGATCGCTCCAGACCTTACATTTCCCAGGGACATTACTGTACTGGTTGACTTCGTGGAGTATTTCACTTCAAGGGGAGGCAGTGTGTCCTCTCTCTGCTGGCTCTTGCCCTTCCATGAGGGGCAACGGCTTCCCCTCTTGTCTCCCCTAATTGTGGCTAGTGACGCCTAGGCTTGTAAGGCTAAGTATCACTTCCTCTAGAAAGCCCTCGGTGCCCTGCGGAATTATTCAGGAAGGGTTGTGTTATGGTCTAAAAATATCAAAAGGAAATGTCTAGAAATTATTATGGGCTGCCCAGTCTGTAAGTCTCAAGTGCACACCATCCTAAGTATGATGATGAATTCTTGTGCCACCCTACTCTGCCTGGGTTGGGAACCTTCCTAACATTGCATATCCATAGCCTCTGTGCTACCCAGGTATTTGCCACTCTGCTATCTTTCCCAACCTTGCATATATCCACGGTGTCTATGCTACCCAGCCATTTGCCACTCTGCTATCTCAGCTATCAAATCTGGCGTGTTGGCACATCAGTGCTTGTGTTCACAAGCCTCTCTTCCAATACTTCACAGCTCCATGGTGCAAAAGCAGCAATATGAGAAGGTATAATGGCATAAATCACAGAAGGACAGATTAACTCTGCCACTGTGTGAGTGTCCCGTGGGGAACCTGGAGAAACACCGTCTCTAGAGAGCTCTAGATTATACATAGTTTTGGGTACGTGCTAGGAGCCTTGACACTTACCTTTCATTAATGGCGGAGGAAGGCTACAACGTAAACTCATTTACTGCAAGCCCAGGCTAGAAGTAGGTGTTACTATAGTTCCTGTGATACTGGGGTGTAAAGAAAAACATTAAACCCTTCATCAACGCCCACACAGTCAAAGGTTTATATCTACATGTAAGACAAGCATCTCCCACCACTGTTCTGACTTCCTATGAGTTATACAAACTATGTAGAAACGGGGGTTTTAAAAGTTGTAACAGTTACTAGCTATTTTTTAAATTCTAGACAATCTGTTGCTGGTACCTAAAAACTGAGTCCCTTTTCAGTAATGAGTCTCCATACATAACACAGATGACAGTGTCATCTTTTACATAAATACATATTATATCAGTGTCATATCCTGTTACTATGGTTGGCCATCACATCTCCCATGAAGATGCTGGTTCCTTTAAACTGACCTGTAGGGGGCGCCCAAGACCCTTTCTGGCATATTGTATAGAAGGAGAGACAGCTCAGATTCTCTTTTCTTACCCTCTCCCTCCCTCTCTCCCTCCCTTCCATCTTTCCCTACATTCCTTCTTTCTTTCCTTTTTGAACACGTTTCCACGGTGAAGCTCAGGGTGTCCTCAAACTTATGGCAACACTCCTGCCTTGGGGCTTTGGGTGCTGGGATAACAGGTATGAGCCACCACACCCCGTTTATCTATCCCTTTCTTTTAACAGAAACACTGACGGCCTTCCACTTGTCTCTCCCCACCATGTAGCTCATGGACCTCCACTAAGAAATGGCACAGCCTCTGACCCAGCCAATCAGTGGCTGGCAACTGCTCCTTGCCACAGTGGTTGGTTGGGGGAGAGACAGCCAAGACAATGCCATCAGAAACAGTTCATGGACCACATTCACTGGGACATTGAGGAGCACATCCTCTCCTCACTCCTTGAGCCACTGACCAAGCCTTCCTGCTGCCGGGAAGGAGAACATCCGTTTAGGGATATGGAGCGATGAGGCAAAGAAACACAAGTTTCTCCACAGCTTCATTTTGAGTCCCCGTCTTCAACCTGTTTGGGATGTCAGCAATTCTTGAGTGAAAAATAAGAAAAGCTGACCCCCATGAAGCACCTTCTACAAGTGAGATTTGTGTTTAGGGTGAGTTGAAAGTTTATAGTTAATAAGTTTAGTATAGTCTGTGGTTATGGTGCATTTTAAATATCTGAGTAAGTCTTAAGTTTCTGAGACAAGCTAATTAAAGTGACACTTAGCTTAAAATGTAGCAACTTGGAGTGTGTGTGAGGGCCTCGGTGGCCTAGTTGTATCTGAACATGAATGGACTATAAACGCTCTCAGAGAAGACTTATGATAATTGACAGGCACCTTCTCCATCTCCAGGGAGATGGGCAGACAGAGAGACTGATCTTTCTAGGAAGGTTCCAACTCCTTCCCACAGGGCTCCCTATCACCAGGCTGGCTCCTTCCTATTGAGATGCATCTCCCCCCAAAACAGATGCATAAATTCAGCTTTACCCAAGATCAGGCAGTAGGAAACTTCTCTAAGGAGGCCCTCGTGAAATTCATTAGCTATCACAGAGACCCTAAGATATTTCCTTGAACCAAACAGGATAAGTCAAAGCATACATATTACCCTTTGAAAGTCTGTTTTCATGAAATGGTGTGGAAGCCAGCAATATGCACAAAAGGTAAGATAAGATGTAGATAAGAGACAGCTGCTAAACATCCATCCGCTGTAAAGGCTGTGCCCTGTGAGAGGCTATAGAAGATGATGCATGTTATTCTGCAACTCATCCTTTGCAAAAGAATGGAGGAAGCCCTGGCCTGGGTTACTTTTCCTAAGCATGCAGCACAGTTTAATTTTCTGAATGATTCATTTTGTGTTCCTCACAAGGTTCCCATCTTTGTGAAGGCACAGAGCCAGGATTCACCACCTACAAAGGGTGTTGCTCATTACAGGTTCTCCTAGACCCACTTAGCTTCCATTCTGGTTTCCCTTTCTGGTTTGGTACTCACTGTCAATGCTCTGCATCAGTAGAGGTTACAGGCAACTGTTTCTTAACAAGGGCTAGTATGAAATAACTAAGCCCAGAGCAATGACTAAGGAGAGATGGTCAGGCCACATGGTCAGCAAGGAGGTCCAAGCATAACCCAGTGAGCTAGCCTCATGGAGCATCTTGTCTTAGCAAGAACATGTCTAACTAGATCTTTACATGCCCCACTGTGGGATGCAGGGTTATTATCACCGCCTACATAACTGGGGCAGACAGGTAAAGCTGTCCTGTTCAGAGGTATGTTAGTCACTTCCAGTGTCTTAGTTCTTCCTTGAAAAGCATAGGATCCTGTGTGTTTGTGTGTATGATAAGTTTCTCTTTGTCCCTTTCCCAGTAAGGAGGCCCACAGTTCATCACCATGTCTGATCACAGATGGCATCCTCTGCTATTTCTGTATCATGTTCCCCAGAGGTGCTCCTCAGCACAATCTGATCTGATGGGTCCTAATGGCTGTCTCATCAAGGCTCCTGGAATCCAGAGGAAAAACAGCGTTCCCCTGCCTCACCGTTGCTTGCTTCACTGGCTTCTGAATGAATGGCAGGCCACTGTGTTTCACTTGTATCAGGAGTACATTGCACAATCAATAGGAAACATCTTTCCACTTCTTTGGGGAGGAGATTCACAGGGCAATTCTGCATCTGTCTCCAGGATTCAACCACTTATTCAGGCATGGGCCTATATTGGTGGAGGGTAGTTGGTGTGCTAGGCTCTGTGTTAAGGAGTTCAAACCCCACATGGCCTTCAGCAAGTTTGCCCTCCAGTGAGAATGCAAGAAGAACTGGCATTCAGCACCACTCACAGCTTTAAGTATAAGCTCACTGCTGACCTTAAACAAGCTACCTTCTCTGTGTCTCCAAGACCTCATTCTTAAGCAAGGCAATGATGACTCCTTACCAGAATTAGCAGTTAAAAATCATAACAAGAGTAAGGACCCAGCCAAGTGTCAATGATGAAAATAAGGGCTGCCAACCCAACCCTACTGAGTGCTGAGAATTAGTGAATAGGTTCTGATGGTGCTATCCCATCCAACCAAAGAAGTAACTGAGGAACAAAAGCAGGAGCCACATTTCATAGACCACCAGTGAGCACAGCTCCAGGGTTTGCTCTGGACACCAGCCACCACCACCTGCTGTCTACAGCAGCTAAAAGATGGCAGCACTCAATCAGGAGCCTTTACATTCTCTCCCCGTCTCTTGTCCTCTGCTTACACACTGCTGTCTCATGCCTACTTTTCTCCTTAGTGCCTGCAAACAAGATGTCTGCCTGAGACAATTATCTCTAATTTTTCACATTTCTCCTTGATGGGGAACCATTGAAGCTCAACTCTTGGAGAATCTTGACCATGACTGACCTGGATATCTATCCCTATCTACTCAGAGTCTTTGTCCAGAATTCCCAATAATATCACTGTAGGAGGTAAGTTTCTCTATGCTGAAGAGCTGAAGAGATCCCTCCAGACGTAGTCTGTGGTTCACATTTTACAGCTAAGGTACACAGACAGCCCACATGGAGAAGGCAGGAAGGACTATGTCCTAAGAGAGGCAACAGTCTCAGAAACTTTCAGCTTTGCCTCTAAAATTGTGTTCCAGAGATGAGCATCACTTAGAAAAAAAAAAAAAAGTAAATTTTTTAGCCCTCTGAAAATAATGCAAAACTTAGAATAATATGGATTTGTTCATTCACAGGAAGTGGCTGAACATCTGCGGGGTGTCTTTGGTTGTACTTTAATCTGCCTATTTCCTAGTCCCCCTGTCCCTAAGCCCCACACCATAGTCCTCTAGAACAATACTCAACAGGTACAGTCAAAAGCAACAGCCTAGCCACAACCTGTAGGAGAAGGCACGGAACTAGAGTTCTTCATAGCCTTATTTCCAGCCTTGAGTTTGTCTGGTGGTGCCCTAAAATTTTCACTTCCTTGATTTGTCTCTATCTGATCTGACTCAAGAGTTTGCGTGGTGAGGACAATGATAGTATCTAGCCTTGCCAGGGAATTTGTTAGTGGCCACACCCCCTTTGGGCGTGGCTTCAGGTGCAGCCATGATTAGAAGGTAGAGAAGTGCTGGGGGGGAGCGAGGGGCTTTCTCTTGGGTCATGGATCCTATCTTAAGGGCAGAGGCTGCACCTTCTGAAGCAGGAACGCCACGGTGGTTCTTTACTATTATCTGTGTAACTGTTCCCCAATAAAGCACAGTATTTATCATTTATCTTGGGTCAAGTGAACTCATTAACACCCCGCCTTCAAACAGACTTCTCCCTACCGAGTCTTGTGGTTTATAGTCTGTGGTGACTGTTAAATGTTTTAGTTTTAAATGATATAGAAATTGAGTTAGGAAGAGCAAGTTATCCAAGGACTTGAAAGGAAGTCTGTGCTACAGGGCATCATAATGTCGTGGAGAATATGACAAGCCAAGTGTATGTGTAGGGCTGTGCATATGCTGAGGTCTACATATATGGCAATGAAAGACCTGGGAGGTCCTACAATCTTGCTGCTTTTGAAGTTGTGTGTGTGCAAACAGTGAAAACTAAGGTTAGGTTGCAAGCTGGCTTCCAGAGCACTGACATTAAGAGAACTTCTCGGTGATGGCTGGAGGACTTACGAGTCCTAAGAATTTAAGGATGTCTGTAAACTGACCTAAGTGGATAAACACAGACCTAAGTGGATAAACATGTTGCAGAATGAAGACACCACTCCTGCAAATTCTACAGGAACTGCACCAGTAAAGTCATGGAGGAATCTGATTTATAGGGTTGTCATATTTTAGCATTTAAAATGTCCACTTCCTGAGAAATATGAACCTGTAAAGACACAGGAAGTTGTTACCTCCGTGCAGGGAAAAGCAAACACATAGCAGGCATTTCCACAGAAGCAGACAGAAGAGTGACTAGACAAAAATCAAAATGTGCTTCCAAAGACACTAAAGGGAATCACAAATAAAGACTTATGAAGAAGTTAAGAAAGTGACAGCTCACCATATAGAATAAAATGACAAGGAGTATTTATATGGAAGTTAAGTTAATTGATGAGGGCCTTAAATAAAATAGCACGAGAGAACACAGTATCACATTAGAGGTGGCAGAGGAAAGTGAGCCACCTCAGAGACGATGAGGGATTTTCAGACTGAGTCTTGGACATACAAATAAAATGAAGGAAAATGATTAGAACATAGGCCATGTGTGCCAGTGCTGCATGTGTTAGTGTGCTCTTCCCTGGGAAAGGTCACCTCTCACAGGATCTCACTATGTAGCCCAGGCTGGCCTGGAACTCACTACGTAGACCAGGTTGGTCTTGAACTGGGAGAGTTCCTCCTGCCTCTGCCTCCTGAGTGTTGGGATTAAAGGTGTGTGCTGCCATGCCCAGCTTGAATGCTGGATGCTTACAGATCTTTATTTCTCCCTGTTACAAAGGATAACTGAACAAAGAACATTGATAAATCTGTGTTTATAAATATAAAATGTACGTTGAAGTGTTATTCATATGAGAACAAAGACCAGAGGAAGGACTTTTTTTTGTAAATTATTAATATCAAGTTGCCATTAATCTGAACTAGAAATTAGTAAGTTATTTATACTCTCCCACTAAGAATCCCAAGAAATAGTTAAAGAAACAGTTTCAGAATGAAAGCAAGTACTTGCAAAATATGTAACACAGAAATAAAAAGTAATACAAGAGGGGCTTCAGCTACATTAACTATGAGTGGCTTATATATACTGATCTAAAAGCAGGAATAGGCCAAATGTAAAAATAAAGCATGTTTGAATTACAGGCTCTTTACAAGGGACACAATTTAGAATTAAATACAGTACTATGCTAAAAGAAAACTTCAGGCAAAGACTTGAACTCTACCACCTGAAGGGTAGTATACAGTTACTAGGCAAGGCAGAGTGAAACATAAAATTGTTTCATATATAAAGAAGAGCGATTTATAAGAATACAACAACCAACCCACCAGAAAGCAGGGGAATTATAAGCATACTAATATCAAGCCCCCCACCCAACACATGGAGAAAACAGAACAACTATAAAGAGAACAACACAATTTTGTGCAAAATATTGGCAATTTCAGTGCTCTGCATGAAGTAATGGATGGAATAACTGGGTGGGAAGACTTACATAACAGTATCAACCAGCTAGACCTGACAGACATCTACAGAATGCCACACAAAGCAACAGCAGAAGACGGTGTTCTCTCAAGTACCATGGACTGCTTCCCAGAGTGCCCATATGCTGGGCTGTAAAACGAGGTTCAGAACATTGAGAAGACCGAAATCATACACAACATGTTCTTCAATAACAGCATCATACAATCAGTTATCAATAACAGGAATAAATTACAGAGGCCGATAAACGTATAGAAGTTAAACAATATAATCCTACAAAATCAAGGTGTCAAAGAATAAACACAAGAGGGACTACAGATGCTTCGAAATGGATACAAAGGTACAACCACACTGAAGCTTATGAGACACAGCACAAGGAGCTAGTTTAGAGAGAAATTTGCATTTGTGAATGTCTATATTAAAAATTAAAGACATCAAGTACATTAACTAATCTCCCCTGCAACAACCTTTAGATAGAATGGCAAAAATAACTCTCCAGTCAGGAGAAAGAAAGTAGCAATTAGAAGACAAAAATCAATGGAACAGAGAACAGAAAAAAAAATTGATGAAGAAAATCAACAAAACCAAAAGTTCATTCTTTGAAAACATTTACAGAATTAACAAGACCATCAACTTGGGTGACAAAAGATGAGAGACGACATAAGATACTGAAATTAGGGAATCAAAGGACACCAAAATGAGTTTGGGTAGATGCTATGAATTATTATAGGACAAAACTATAAGAATCTAGAAGTAAAGACAAACTCACTGAAAGAGACAAGTAGCAACACTGGTCCATGAAGAAACACAACTGGAATAGTAATAAACAGATTGAACCAATCACAATGAAATGACTTCTCCTTATATCACAATTATCCGCTTATTTATGATGTTTATTTAAAACACTAATAATGCTTTGAGAAAATATTTTACAACTTATTGTAGGTCAACATTACCCAGATAAAGATAAATATATAAATTAGGCATAAAACTACACACCGACATCTATTATGAATATAGATGTAAAATACTTTAATAAAATCCTAGCACTGAGTCCAGTAACAAATGAGAAGAATCATACACTCTATCTAAATGAAATTTTTTTCTCCTAGAAGATTGATTCAATATTTGAAATCAATCAATAGAATGCATCATGTTACTAGAATGGGAGGTTTTCCCAAATGATTACAGAGATACAGAAAAGGCATTAATACAACATATCATTTATTATGAGGAAAATGAACTAGAAATAAAAGGAAGCTTGTTCCGCTTTAGCAAAGTCATGTATGAAAGAGCCAGGGCTTTGCTTAGTGGGTAAAGTGCTTGCCATAAACATGAGTTTGATCCTCAGAATTACAGGAAAAATCTGGACACAGTGGCACAAGCTTGTAATCTTAGCACTGCGGTGGTAGAAGTGGGTGGCTCCTCATTCCTTTCCAGACTAGCCTACTTGGAAAGTCTCAGTCCACCTTGTTTCAAAAAACAGGGTGGGAGGTCCCTGAGGAATGACTGGTCTCTACATACACATGCAGGAGTACATACAGAGACACAGAACAACTCCCGCTAAAGGCACACTTGAGGCTAAAGCAGTTAACCCATCAGAATCATAAACAGAGACATGTTTGCCACTGATAAGAGTTCCAAAATGGGAGACAGGATTGGAAGCAAACAGGACAGAACTAAAAGAAAAATGCACAGTCCAACAAAATGACCTGAGATTCAATATTCCGTTTTCAATGTTGTAAAGAACGGTTACTTAATGTGAAGACTTATGCAAAGGTAGAACCCAACCACACAAGGTGAGACAAGGCAATTGTCTCCCTTCTCCGTTCTACAGTTAGTCAAGAAAAAAGAAATGAAAGACTCCTTCACTAGAAAGTAGGGAGAAAATCACGTTTGTTGGAAACTAACATGATTCTGTGACTAATTATACAAAGGGACAGACATACACATTCTCTCACACACACACACATTTACAAATACACACACATACACACATATATTCACACACATACATACATACACTCACACACACACACAGAGAAGCCTCTTTAAACTAATAAATGAGTTGAGATATGTCATAACATGCAATGTCAACATCTGAAAACCAATTACATGTCTATATAACAGCAAGGGCCATCCTGAAAGTTAAGAATGTAATTCAATGAATAGCAGCAGCAAAAGAAATAAAACAGGAATGTGTTCAATAAAAATATACAAGGTTCACTACTGAAAACTACAGAATGCTATTACAATTATTTTCAATTAAGTAAATGTCACAACATCCTATGCCTATAGACTGGAGGTCATAACATTTTAAGAAAAAAAAAACTCTTGAAATTACCTATAGATTTCTTTTAAGACAATCTCTATCAAACCCTCAGTTGAAAAAATGACAACTAAGTTTCAACTTGACTGATAATCTTTCCATAAATTCAGATTGGTTTAAACATAATGAGTAGGCTACAAAAAGTCCATGGTAATACATTCCACATACTGTCTTTTCTGAACTGGGAACTAGGAGGACTTCTTCATTTCTTCCCAAAAGGAATGAGGCTATTCATATACATAACTACTACTGAACATAATAAACTGTGAGACAAACATTATTCTATGACCCGGATGTGCAGATCTGAACTTAATAGAAAAAGTCACCTTCCTATTGGTAGACATACTGCTCAGGGGATTGACACTTTTAAAAATAATGTAAACATGCGTCAGAATGTGCTAAGCCCCATAGGTACTTAAGAGACAAATGAAACAAATATTTGGTGGGATCTGAGGATGTGGGGACAATGCAAAGAAAGTGCTGGGATAAGTATTATCTGGGAATTGTTTTCAATAGTGGGGGACAATTTTCAGCCATGTTGTTTCTTTGCTTCTCATCATGCACTGTTTCCCAGCCCACTCCCACCCAGCACAGATCAGCATCTGAAAGGAAACGTTATGTTTCGCACCTCTGTAGGTTTTGAATATTCCTTTGTTCTTTGATCCATCTAAAGCTCCATCCCCAAGTTACCAGTCAGCCAATCATTCATCTGCTACTCAGTCCATCCAACCTTCCACCCATCCAGTCACGCACACACCCGCTCACCCATCAGTTCTTTGGTTGTTGAGATATAATTCCCACAGGATAAACGCTAGCTTTTGAAGCGTGAAACATAGCGGTTTCCAGTACACTCACAAAGTTGGACCACCACAGTCAGCAAACCCGACATTAAGTTACCATTCCCCACATCTCTAAAATTCAAGACTGTACTAAGCAGGCATGCAAACAATTCCGATCTGGGGTGAATTGAAAGAAACCACTGGTCAATTCGGAAGACGGGTTCTCTTTTTTTTCGCGGAAGATGAAGTCGCCACTTTCTTGTCGTTGCTCTTCCCAGCACAGCTACCCCCAAATATGCTTCCTTTTTTACCCCGACCAAAGCCGCCTGCTGGGCCAAGCAGGGCTCAGCTCTGCTAAATGGAGCTGCAAGAACTTGGCATGCACAGCCCAGGCCCTGCTGGGATGTGTGAGTTCCTCATTGCTGCCCTGCAGCCGGCCTTCCTAAATGCCAGGAGGGGTTTTGATGCTTGGAGGAGAGAGACAGTGTGCAGTCTCCCCTCTGCTGCAGGAGAAAGGTGGGTGGATGTGTGGGTGACAAGCACAGTGGGGACCAGGCGGGCAGGGGCAGATGCGACAGGGAGAGCGGGAAAGAACAGAAACAGAAATGGTTGGGAGAGGCCCTGACCTTGCTGCCCCTATTGGCCAATCCCTTGCTTCCAGCCCACAGACACCAGATGCCTGCATCAACACCTCACTTAGAAATGAGGCAAATGCTGTACTGTGTCTATATCATGGAATAAAACTCTTTTTTTTATGCAGTAACAGGACTGAAGCAAAGGGAGTGAGACACATACATAGACTTTAGGGATTGCACATGGACAGATAATCATAATGGCATTAGACATGACAGCCCCAAATGGGCACAAGCCAACTCTCCATCTATTGCTGAACAGAATAATCTGGTGTAACAGGATGGAATTTTATTTGATGACTTAAGTGAAATTTGGATGAACCTTGAAACACAGTTAGTGGAAGAAAGAAGCCAGAGACAGAAGGGTAAATGTTACTGCCATATCATGTGACCCATGCAACCATAAGACTGGAGTTCAGATACCCATCACCCACGCAAATGCAGAGCTTAGAGGTTGGTCCTCATAGTTCCAGAACTCTGGAGGTGGAGACGTGTTGTCTTAGTAAGGTTTCTATTGCTATGAGGAGACACCGGAGCATGGCAACTCGTACAAAGGGAAATATTTAATTGGGGTGCTTCTCTTACAGTTCAGAGGTTCAGTCCATTATCACCATGGTGGGGAATGGCAGCTTGCAGGCAGACCTGGTGCTGGCTACATCTTGATGTAAAGGTAACAGGAAATGGTCTGTCTCTTTGGGCATGTCTTGAGCATACATGAGACCTCAAAGCCTACCTCCACAGTGACACACCTCCTCCAACGAGGCCACACCTCCTAATAGTGCCATTCCCTTTGGGTGCCATTATCTTCCAAACCACCACACAAAGGATCCTGGGCAAAGCTGGTTAGCACTAGGCCACTCTGTGATCCCTGGGTTCAGCAGAGACACTTTCACAGTAAATCAAGGGGAGTGATAAGAGGACTGCATTAAACATGAACCTCTGACCCCACACACACAGCCACACCTGTATTTCCCATACATGCGAGCATACCGCATGTACAAACACACAGAAATGTCCACAACAGGAAGCGTAGACTTTAATTAGTGGTTACTTTCAACAGGAAGTGAAAGACAGGGGGTGAGAAGGCGGAGGGGGTGAGAGGTGAAAGTGCTTCATGTTTCAAAGTTTACGTTCTCTTCTTCTGAACAGAATAATACGTTGTTCTAAGTTAGAGTTGGGTGATTGTTACACAACTCTGTTTTGAATTTGAAATTTGAGAAGCATTGAATTATGCATGATATTTTAAACTATTTTTTTAAGAATTGTTTTGTGTATGAGGGGAGGTGGGGGTGCACAGATGCACCACAGCGTGTGTGTGTGTGTGTGTGTGTGTGTGTGTGTGTGTGTGTGTAGGTCAGGATCCAAGTTGTCTGAGTTGGTTCTTTCCTTCTACCATGTGAGTTACAGGAACTGAACTCAAGTACTCAGGCCTGGCGACAAGCACCTTTACAGACTGAGCAATGTCCCCAACCTTAAATCATACATTTCAAATGGGTAAACCGTAAGGAATATGAGTTATGGGTCAATAAAGCTGTTATGGAAACAAATTTAACGGGAGGGCTATCATCTCAGGAATTCAAATAAATAAGACTTAATGTGATAACTAATGTTTAATATTTTGGTTTAACAAATTATGATACAAACAATCTGCAATGAAGAAAATACCAAAATGTTACAGTAACAATAAGCTCTAACCCTAAAGCCACACATTGTTGCTCGAACCTACCCTCACGGTGGCCTCAGACAGAAATTGCATAGTGCAATCTACTCCAGATAGAACAGCAGTTACTGCTCAAAGAAGCTCCATTCACACATAAAGGTCCCCTCTTTTATACTATAGTGACACTTCTGAAGTTCTGTGGAAATCTGTGGCTGTTTATTGCATTACCCTTTATGCCAATTTGAACATTAGGAATAATTATTATAACGCTACATTTCAAAAACAATTTTCTCGGGCTTGCTTAAAGTGATAATGCTGTTAAGTAAAATGAAGCATGGCTAATAAACCAATGCCCACAGGTTCTCTCTCCAGGCTCTGCAAACCAATGATAATTCTGTCTGGAGGTGTCTATGTTGGAAACGCTGAGACAGGTAGTGTGTTAAGACCTGCCTCATTCATCCAAACAGTTCTCTTGCCACGTCTCCTGAACACCTATTCTACACCAGTTCTTGTGCTGGGGACCGTGGGTCAGAGGGGCGTGAGGTGGTCAGAGGCAAGTGGGGAACAAGATGGACAAAATAAGAGGCAGGATGAACAGGCGGCATCTGGTGGCCTTCCAGTGCCTTCATGTGTGGATGGAGACGGGAGCTTGGGGCGGTGACGACGTAACAGGGGGCACTGTGGGGCCTGTCAATACCAGTGAACTGCTTCATCAGCTGATGTCTGGCTGGAGCCTGAGCCTCACTGACCTGGATGATGACCTCTTACTGAGTTTCACTCTGTGACAACGGCTCTGCTTGTTGAGACTCCACGGTCCTCATTTTAGTTAGGAAACCAGGGCCCTTAAGCTGAGCTCTGCCTCAATCTACCCGATCCCAAAGCCTGTGCTCCATGCTTGTGTCACCAAGTGGGGTTGGAAACAGGACCAGGTACTCTGTTCTGCTGGGTTAGTGCTGACCTCACTACGAGTCTGACGGGACATCATCTGAGAAGGACTCCTGGTCCTGATCTCTCACACACTCACAGCAAAGTCGCATGGTCTGACTTCTGCCAGGTACCGTGCTCAATCTTGCTCAATCCCTGACCCCAAGTGTTCTCTCTAGGTATTTTTGAGGGCCGTCTTCCTGGGGCTGGAATTCTGTCCCTGCCTTGGATCCTGATTGCTAAGGTTCCTGATAATGACTGTTCCATCTCCTACCCCATCAACGGCCAGGTCCCATGAGGTAAGCATAAACACTCCATTAAGGAGCCAGGCCCAGATAGCTACTGCTAAGTCGCCTCCTGGGCTAGCAGGGAAAGCTTGGTCGTTGCAGCCAATTGGCAGAGGTGGGTGTAGCCACAGCACATCAAAGGGACTCTAAAAGTTAAAGGTACCTCAGGTCCAAAGAGAGACTTGAATATGAAACCAAAAGTGGCAAGGGGCTGCACAGACCAAGAGTGGCGGGGGAGGTGGGTGGCAGAGCCAGAATGAAGGAACGAGGGGTCCTAGCTTTAGTCAGAACGGCTGCCCCCACACTTGGCTCCATGTAGGGGCATCTGCTCTTCACCTTGGGATCCCTGTCTGGAGCCCTTGCTGTGCCTGTGCTGCATTCCCAGATTCCTGTATGTCCCTGCCCAATATAAGCCCAGCTGTTGGGGCCACCGGCCCCTTGTTTCACCCTAAAGGTTCTATTCTCTTTACTGGGTTCTTCTTCTGTCACATGAGCACTTACTTCCTGGTTAAGTACTACAGGGCAAAAAGTGTCGTTGTAGCCGAAGACCCAGAGAAATGCCCCGGCTTGTGCAAGTTGATCCGGTAAGTGATGAAGCTAGACTGTAAATTCAGGGTTGTCTCCCTCTATAAGCAGTGCTCTCCACGGGTGTAACGTGCTTGCTGGTTCATCTCCAAATCCGCGTTATCCTAGCTAGTCACTGTGTGCGCTATCCTCTTAACACCCACAGGTTCCTCTTCCCAGACATCCAAGTAGCCGGGCTGGGACAGCACCAGGTGACCCTCTACTACCCAACTGTGTAGGAACGAGACAGGGTCCCATTCCTCTAGCTCCAGCTCTCAGGAGTTCGCGTCATATGGGGGCCATTTCTCCTTAAAGAACACAGGAGAGGTTCCTGTACAAAATGGCAAGTTGTCTAGGCGAGTGTCCAATAGGTATGTTGAGCACACGGAATGGAAGATTGGGAGAGTTGACAGGAAGAAATACAACTTTGAGATTTTCAGGCATCTCCAGGCAGTCGTTCCTACCTAGATTATATCAGAGCCTCCAACAGGAGAAAAGAAAATAACACAAGTGCCAGGAGTCCCACTGCAGAGAAACCATTCAGGTCTGGGAGGAGACACAGGGGGAATGGGCCCCTCCCAAGAGCCATTTGCCAGGGTTTGAATCCATGAAATGCCATTCTCAGGCTCTGTGGTCCTGTGTGAGTTAACCTCACTTTTCTGTGCCTGTGTTCTTTCAGGGTTCAGATAATACGGGCTTGTAGGTTGACGGCACCCAGAATACAGCCCAGGCCTTAGTAAGCATGGAAGGGTGTGCTATCATAACATTTTCTCAGCTGGAGTTCCGAAGTCCCCAGAAGTTGGAGTTGAGAACTAGGATCTATTTGGAAGATAAGGATGCTCCCTGATAGACTTTTGAAAAGACTGGCGATAACCAACCTGTGCCTGACGTGTACCTGACGTGGCACAGTACTCAGCGCACAGCAGATGCTCAGAAAAGTCACAGCTATTGTCATCAGGTGTCCGAGAATGGGAGGGCTTGGTTCATTTCGGCCTGATCTGCAGGACTGGGGTGAGTGACCACTTACCCTTCTCATCTGGATGCTATAGGCCCCCTATTGTTACACAGGAAATCACATTTGCTTGCCACAGCAAGGACACACACAGGCTTAGGACCTAAATAAGGCATTTCTAATCATGAAACTTTAATTTGTGGCAGTGAGTTCATTCGTCTCTTGGGCCCCACTCAGAAAGCAGGATTGCAAAGACGGGAAATTGGTACTGCCTTCCTTCCTTAGGGAAGGCAGGGTTTTGAGGCTTTCGCCACCTGCACTGACGTCTTTTGCTCTCTCCTCTAACCTTCCTACTGCGTGGGAGACACAGTCAATTGCCATGGAGATGAGGACCTTTTCCACGGAGGACACCCTGCCAGCTTCCATGCAAAGAGGCTAAAGTGTCACACACCTTGCGTCAGGAAGGCAAATTTTAGCAGTGAAAGATGCAAATTGTTCAACCTGATGTCATACTGTAGCGTGGTCCCTGTGTCTGCTGCTCATAAGGAATTTGATTCATTTGGGCTTTTAATATAGCATCACGTGAGTCATTTGTCTCAGAAGCTTTTTTTCCTCCCTACAACAAAGGGCAAAACAACACCCCCTTCCCAAAATTGGTCTTTAGTGGGATTGTGAACTTTTTCAGCTTTGAAAATCACTTTGTTATGTTGCTGTCCCCATGGTGACCTGCCCAGAAGAGCAGAAAGATTTAGGAGACACGCTTAGGGTATCGTCTACCAGCGGGGGTCTTTTGAGGGCAATTAACTTTCTTGGGGCTGCTGGACCTGTGCCCTGCACAAAAGGAGTTAAATGGGGCCCACTTTGCAGAATGAAGCAAAGAATGAACGATGTCACACAGTTGAAGGGCTTTTCAGGTAGAACAGCCCCTCCAAGGCTATCCTAAAATCAGCATTTACAGGTTGATTGAGTTGACTGGTGGGCACATCTTACAGGGTCCATACACTTGGTTGAGTTGACTGGTGGGTACATCTCCCAGGGAGAACTCTCCTCAGAAAGAGACTAAAAATGTATGCAAGCATCATCAAAGGTGGAACACTGGTTGCCCTTTGTCTCTCTCAAGGTATCAGGAGAAGTGTAGGAAGAAGATAAACCGTGCTGCATCCTTTTGAGCCTGCAGCCAAGACTCTACCTTATCACACGGTCTTCATCACCACACTGTGAGTGAGATACAGCTGTCCCTATTTTACAGACGAACATGGGGCAGGCTATGATGAAAGCCCATTTCATCACAACTTGTTTTATTGTTCTTTGGGAACATTCCGATCCCAATCCCAGCCTGCCTTGCAGCAGGCATGTGTGTTCAGTGGAATGAGAAGAAAAATGCCTTGTGCCTGTGTTGGCTTAGCTAGTCAGAGCCAGACCCTTACATTACACACACACACACACACACACACACACACACACACACACACACACACACACCTGATGTGCTTCTCCCTTTAGATAGTTGACCACCTCTAAATAGTCTACTAAATTTTTAAATTCTGCAGTGGATTAAACCCTCGATCAATTCAGAGCCTTCATGATCTGATCATTTTTGGAAACACACTCACAGACATACCCAGAGGTGTCTCTCAATTCAATCATGCTGACATCCAAGATTAAATATCACACCTGAGAATATCTCTTCTCCAGCATGGCACTGCACAAGATGAAACTGACTTGCATCTCTGAACATGAAGGATGTCTCTCACTCTGCTCAGTACCAGAAATTTTGTGCTATCCATCTGAACCTTGAGGACTTTCTTATCACAGCTGCTTGTGGGGCTCTAAGCATAAAGGCCAAAGAAATAGATTTCCCTGTAAGAAGTGAAATCTACAGATGAACGAGGAGCCCTAGGTTTCACAGCTGACCTCACCACTTGGATCATTCAGGAAACCTTGGTCTGATTTCTGTAGACTGTAGTCAGCATTCCAAGCATCTTTTTAGATTCCACTATCCACTGTCTGGGAAATAATCAGTGAAACCGTGTCTTACACTCAGCCAGGGTTCATGGCTAAGCAGAACCATTAGCACTGGAATTCAGCTACATCCCTTTCTCTTGAGTCCCACTGCCTTTATCTCAGCTCAGAAGCAAACTCTGCTACCCAACCGTTACCCATTTCACCTGTGCCAGGAACTGTTCAAGCTCTTTGTAGACATCCTTAGTGCTTGATCCTGGCTTAAATTTCCAGGGCATGTGCAGGGTTTTCATCTGGCAGACAAAAGTGTGAGACACCTTGAACCTGTCACTCTCTAATCAAAAGATTCAGGGCTTCTTGGCAGGCTACAGTGTAGAGTCTAAATTCCTCAGCATGATGTTAAATTCTCTCCACAATCTCATACGTAAACCTTGTCAATTCTTACCTCAAATTACAGCCCACATCAGTGATTCCTAATGGCTAGTACACTTTGGAAATCCTGGCAAGAACACTGATAGGCACATTTCTCAGCTCTGCACAAATAGCCCTTGTGAGACTCTGTACACTTGCATGTTTATGTGTGTGTATATTTACACGTCTTGGTGTGTGCATGCATATGTGTCCAGGACATAGCTATCATTCCTTGTGTGCCACCCACTGATGGGAGATGTTATTCTGCAAATATGTTTCTCATACTGGTTAATGAATAAAGAACTGTCGGCCAATGGGAAAGCAAGATAGGTGGGGCTAGGAGACAAGGAGGAAGGAGGAAGTAGTTGGGAGGAGTCAACATGGAGAGCCTGGAGAGGTAGAATGCAGGCCTACTCTGGCCGGTAAGATGAGCCACGTGAAAATACTTAGAATAGTAGAAATGGGTTAATCATTAAGACAGAGCTAGCCGATAAACAATGATAATAACTGGCTAACAGGATTGTATCAAATACAGAGTCTCTGAGGTTATTGGGGGCTGGCGTGGTGGCGGGACTAGACCGGAGGTAGGCTGGCTGGCTGAAAACATACACGCTACAGAACCTTGTTCCTTGTTTCCTCCCCCCTTTTTTTAAGCCAGGATCTCTTTTTGAGTTAGAGCTCCAGATATTCTAGACTGGCTTGCCTTGAACCAGAGATCCACTTGTCTCTGGGATTCCAGTGCTGGCACTGCAAGCACAAGGGACCTTATCTGCCTTAGAATCTACATTTCATAAAATATATTTGTTCTGTTTTTTTGTTTTTCTTTCTTTCTTTTTTAACTTTATTGACTATGTGCAAGTGTCACATCATGCATCCCAATCCTGCTCACCTCCCCTTTCCCCTATCTTTCCCTTATTCCCGTCTCACCTTCACAAAAGAAAGCAAACCAAAACAAGTAAGCAAACAACAAAAGCAAAGACAAAAGTCCCCAACTCAAAAACAACAACAGAAAAATCCCTTTGCTTCTCGTTCTTCTCTGCCTCTCTGTCACCTCTTCATCCGTCCTGGTGGCATCGGAGGCTTTGGTGTGTCCCATCAGCTTGTCTGGCAAATGTTCATTGCAATGAGTCTGGATATCCCAGAGGAGTTCTGGTGAGGGTCCAGCGAGGATGGACTCTACACTTTTAATGGAATGGAGTTTTAGGATCAAGCAAAACAAACAGAAGAGACTTCCTGCGCAGTGCACATTCTGCTCCCATACGTGTATAGCCTCTTCTTCTATCCGGCACTCCCAGAAGACTGGAACACTTGTTAGGGCCAATGGACCTGCAAGGTTACATCACTCTCATGCAGAATCCAGTTTGCTATTGCTGCTGTGCTTTCTTAAAGGCCTGGACCACTGGCTCCCAACCTTCCTAATGCGGCTGCGACCCTTTAATACAGTTTTTCCTGCTGTGGTGACCCCGCCAGCCATAAAATAATTTTCATTGCTACTTCATAACTGCGATTTTGCTACTGTCCTAAATCTTAATGTAAATATCTAACCTGTGGGAGATCTGATATGCAACCCCTGGGAAGGTGATGTTCAATCCCCAAAGGGGCCTCGACTCACAGGTTGAGCACTGCTGGTTTACATCACTGTGGAGACTTATCCACCATCCCAGCACCAGCTGGAGGGCAATTTTATTGACCTAAGATCCTTTCTGTCCAGTCTGTTCATTCCTCTCTCTGCAATCCACACCTGTGCCTTTTTCTGAGTCCTGACTTTCGGCTTTTCATGGAGTAGCGAGCACACAGAATGCAGCTTCTTAAGGTGGGTGCTTTCATTTGATGCAGTGCATTTTTTTTTTCTTTCCTACGTTTTCAGAAATCGGTAGCTTTTGTTAAGTGCCAAGTGGTATTTCACACCACCATTTTATGTGTCCATTCATTTACCGAAGGGCATCTTGGTTGCTTCCAAGGAGTGATGTCAAACTTGCTATCTGTGTGAAGGGTCCTTGTGTAGACATGAACTCTCAACTTCTTGGTGCAGATACCAAATGTATGATAATTAGGTCGCAGTTGGGATATATTTTTGTTAAGACTTCTGAGTAATCTCCCAAAGTGGCTGCATCATTCTGCGTTTCCTCCAGCAATGAAGGTGCATTCCAGCTGCACCATTTCCTCACCAGCATCCTCTTTCCTCAGTGTCCTGGATTGGGGCCACGTAAAGAGGTATATTGCTTCACCGTTGCTTGAATGCGCATTTCCCCAGGGGAGTCTGCACGGAGATGTGAGGTGGAGACTTCTCATTTGCTTGTTTGACAGTGCCGTATGCTCACACCTTTGGACTACTAGTTTTTAAGGCAAGTGTTGGTGTTCTTACTGTTGAGTTTGAAGATCTATTTGCATGTTTCTTGTAACAGCTTTTTCATGTGACATATACTGGGTAAATGTTCACTCCTAGTCTACCTCTAGTCTCGTTTCACATAGTCTTTTATAAAGCAGAAAAAAATTAATTTTAATGAGGTCCATACCACTGATCCTTTCTTACAGAGGTCATCCCTTAGGGGCTGTGTCTAATCGTCACCATCATCAGCATGTCTGGATTCCCTTCCCTAGAATATCTCCCAGGAAAGTTCTGCTTTGTGTTTTACATTTAGTTTTGTGATGCACACTGGGTCACTTATCTTGTGACATCAGTACAAGCTGTGCCCGGATCCCTCTTTGTATATGAATGCACAGCTGTTTCGTGTCTGGGTAGGAAAACCCTCCCTCCCACCCATCAAACTGCCTTTGATAGAATCTGCACTTCTAACACGCTCTTTTTTTCAGTGCTGGTGTATCTGGTTTATGGAGTGCATTTTGAAAGACATTGCTCTTAACACATTGCTGTTGCTTTCAGCATTAAAACAACCAAGCTTTCGATCCTTGTTGCTAACTGGACTTTATATCAGGGGCCATCTCTTATTTACAGCACCCAGAATGACCCGAAACAAGGGGTGAGTCTGCCCCTGCCTGCCGGGCTGTGGACATTAGATAAAAGGTCCTGGTTTGGGTAGCCCTGGCACGTTTCTCCCCTGACTCATCTCTGAACTAAGGGCTCAATAAAATCTTGTCAAAGCGAACTTCTCCTTTGTGTATCCTGTAAATATCGGATTGGTGGTAGGGCACAGGGCAAGGCAGCTTGGTCCTGTTCCTGTCCAGTCCACTCTCCTTCCCTGTAAAACAGAGCATCTTGAAAAGACTCTGCCCCAGTGTCTGCAAGTGGCCTGCTTTCTATGAAAATCAACTTTCCTAACTTCCCCACTCTCTAACCAAACACCTGCATCTTCCCTAAGACTTCTGAGCTACACTGCTTTTTTTTTTGGTCTGAGGAAAAATTAAGCAGACTTTATTATTATTTAGTTTCTGCTGAAGTCAAGAAACTTTACACACTCACATCATAACTCCAGTAAATGGCTGCGGACACTGCCAGATTGGTAATGGGCGGAAAGGCTGTTTTTCTAGAAATCCTAAATTAGGAACTCTCTGGTTTCCAGCAGTGTGAAAGAGGACTCCCATCTGCAGGGACTGCTAGGTACAGGCAACCCATGCAGAAATGGGCACATTTTGTTTTACAAACATATTTGTCTAAGGCTGTCCTTCTGTGGGGGATGGAAGGCAAAGCTCAATCCGCTTCCTACATGGGCAAGGCTTTTAGCTTCTCGGCATCCTCATTGGTAACCTAGGGTAATCTAGGAGGTCTATGCTCAGGGACCAGTGGGTGTCCTTAGGAATAGAACTTTATCTGGATACAGCCACATCCGTCCTCAGTTCTACCAGCATTGTCTATGGATGCCATTGCACACAATCTATGAAGGCAAACAGACTAGTCCCAGTAGACATTCCTTTTTACTGCAAAACTATTTGCCAATGCATTTCAGATGAGATTTTTACAAAATAGTGCCTAACAGAAACTACTAGCTGGTCTCAGAAATAACACTCTTTCAACTCTACAAAGAGATGTCACACACACATTTGTTCACTTGGGTTCAAGACCATTTTTGCAAATAGGTTTCCCAACAAGGAAAGTGCCTACCTTGGCTGTTGGGTTGCAGTGGTGATTCAGGATTTACTTAGTGACCAAATTAAAGATTCACAATGTCAATAACTCCTCCTGACTTGCTTTCTGCAACTCAGCTGGTTTCTTCATCAGCCATGGCTGATTTCATTCTTAATAACTTTCTCTGATATACCTTGGCCTTCCCACTTTCTATGTACACGTGTGTGAGCTCATATGTTCATATGTGCTTGGGTGGATGAGTGTGAGCATATGGAAGCCGGCGGTCAACGTTGAGGGTCTTCCTCAGTTTCCCCCCACTTCATTGTTGATTACTGAACTTCCATCTCATTGATAATGCTGGTCATTAAGCACAAGGGATTTTCCGGTCTCCTTTTTCCCAGTACTGGGATTATAGGTCTGTGCTGCTGCAACTGTTTTTTTTCTGAGCTTAAGGATTGCATGGAAGCACTTCAGTGCTGGAGTCCCTCCCAGCTCCTCACTCGTCCCTATGTGTTATTACTCCTACTGTAATTGATGTTGTTATAGGACTAGTTCATTTCCTTCCAAGATCAAATTGGAAAGGTAAAACTTGAAAGCAATGGGAAAGGCAACCGATGGCCATGCCATGTGAGTCATAGCATCTGGATGAGGCAAAGATGAAAACAGGCAAAGCACGCCATCACCAGGGTCAGATGGGAATGGGCACAGGCTTTGTTGTCACTGTGACCCACATGTGAACCTAGTTTATCTCTCCCGAGCTTTGCAGAGCTATCTCAGGGCTCAGGCCTAATCTCTCTGAACCACAGCTTTTTGATCTGTAAAATGAGGAGAGCAATGAATGCCCACATAATACCTCGGATAAAATGGCCTCCTGGGAACAGGCAGGACCAAGGCTTTCCCTATCTCAGCAACTGGTGGGTCAGTCAGGAGCTGTTGGCATTCAGAGGATTGACTTCATGTAGGGGTAGAAGACACCTAAAACAGACCCAGGAGTCTACATGACTTTTATGCTACCATTTGCTCAGCCATCTTTGAGCTGTAAGAAACTCGGGTTCAGACTTTTGCTTCAGACTAGGAATCCGGTATTCTGGGAGGTCAATTTCTTCATGTGCTAACAGAGT
The DNA here is from genome assembly GCA_030556225.1 of Cricetiscus sungorus. Lineage (NCBI taxonomy): Eukaryota > Metazoa > Chordata > Mammalia > Rodentia > Cricetidae > Cricetiscus > Cricetiscus sungorus. The sequence goes on from JANBXA010000366.1 coordinate 41,431,614, forward strand.
TCACGAACTGGTCAAGGAGCCCTCATCTGGACTGCTTTCTGAACATGAAACATGGAATGGAATGCTCTTTCCTGTGCGTACACAAGAGCTGGAGCTAATTGCCATTCTATTCATGTTCCATGTCATTGTTGCTTAAGTACTGGCTGTGCCTGGTGTGGCAGGTTTGCCATGTATCTGCCCTCCAGTAGCTGAGAGATGTCACAACAAATTTCAGGCTTATTTTTTTTATTGTTATTTACCTGTATGTCTGTGTGTCTTTGTGAGGAAATGCGCATCTATGAGCTCCGATGCTTGTGGACATCAGAAGAGGCTGCTGGGTCTCATGTAATTGGACTGCAGGCTTCACCCCAGAAGTCCAATGAGAGTCTCAGAGACTCACCATAAGTCTCTGTGGGACACTCTACACATTTGCTGACTGTTGGGTGCTTGATGCTTCCATTTGATGCCATCTACTGAGTCCAAATGGTAAAACTAAAGTGCTATCGCTACTGTGATTTAACAGAGCACTTACTTGGTTCTGCCTTCATACCAACCACTTGTAAGAACCTACTGTGCACATTAGCTCAGCAGGAGGGATCACAGAACAAACCATGGTCTTGTGGATTGATCTCTAAGCAAATGAGCTGAATGGCAACATTATTTAATTTTTGTCTGGGGTGAACTTGGAGAAATAAAGAAAATGCCAACATCCGTATTCATCTACTCATCATCAGAAATGTAATTCCTGTAATTTCTCACAGCTCCTTTCCCGATTCAATACCACTCCAGAAAACAGAACCCTTTAAGGGGTCCAAAGGAGGAAAAAGTAGCCAGAGGTGCAAACCACTCAGCAGAGGGCACATAGACAGTAGGGAGATGTTAACGGAACATCTGGGAATCTGGAGTCAAACTTCTATGAAAGCCAAATGTAGTAACATGACTCTGTAACCCAGCACTCCTACAGAAAGATGGAAAGTTGGGACCAGAAACTCCCAGAGTGGCGACCCTGGTGGGCACAATGAAACTACAAAAAGACTCTGGCCTCAAACAAGGAGGAAGGTGAGGCTGACACTCCAGGTTGTCCATTAAACACACGGTAAGACACGCATGTAGCCATATTCACAACCCACACCCACACCCACCCACCCACCCACACACACACACACACACACACACACACACACTCACACACTAAACTATTCCTTATATCACCCAAAATGTGTCTCCAACTTCCAAATCACATTCTATCCCTTCTCTCCTCTGGGCCACACTCTCACCCTTGTGAGTAGCATAGTCCTTCATGCTAGTAACCATCAACCCAGAGATAGTAAGGCGTATGTGTCTCAGGGAGAATGGACAGAACCTGGTATTCCCACCCGCCACTCAGAGCTCAGTGGCTCTTAACAGCTCATTTCTTTGTATGACAGGGAGACTGATGCCTGCAGCAACACCAACCTCTGCAGAGTGCTTGCTGCACAACCATGACGGTGGCATAGACACCGTACTTGACTGGGAATGTGTCTGTGAAGGATCCCCCAGCCTCTCAACTTCTTAGTAAGTTCATCAATCAATGGAGGAAAAAGAAATAACAGAAGAAACTTCTAGGTACTAAAAAGAAAATGCAAGAACATTTTTTTTTAAGGAAAAGAAAAATCTTCATTGATATTTTTTCAATTTACTAGATGATACAACTTAACAATTTCATGATTTCCTTTTTATATTTTCATTTTAAATTCATACATACTCTATGTGTTCATGGAGTATGGCATAACAATTTAAAAATATATGCACATAATATGTAATTATTAAGTCAGTCTTATTTCTTCAATCATCTACCATCTGTGTGTTGGGAACCTTCAAATGTTTGTCTCATGAAATATATTGTGATTGTGTCAGACTGTTGTAGATTATAGTACCCGTACTGTACTCAGAAACTCTTTTTGCCTGAGAAATTTTATGAGTTACAAGTATGTAGGTGAACAAAAGAGATAAAAATCAAAGATTTACTGATAGTAAGTTATAAAGAAATTCATTTTCAAATAACAGACTCATATATGTGTATATACTACTTATTATGATTAAAGAAAATTTACATACTAATGAGATAGCTGTGTTTGCTTCTTACATAAAGAACTAAGTAATTTTGGCTGAAGATTTGATACTGCGTATTGTAAAGCACCTTTGTTTTCCAAATTTCACCAATTATAATTATTAGTGCTGACACTCTGTCTTATGCAAATAGGTAGTTCAAAATGGCGGCAGCATATGTAGAGACCATTACAAAATGGTTAGAAAATCTGTCCTAACCCTAAGTCAAAATCCACTTGATGATTCGTTACGAAGCTTCAATCATTTACTCCAGCAGCATTCTAAAATGAAATGTTCTAACACAACACAATACAAAGGTGTACTAATTTGATACACGCTGAGGAATGATGGTAGGAAAGGATTAAAAGTCTTTGTTTTCTGTAATTAAACCATCATGTTTCCATCACAGCTGCAATCTCCTTGTGTGACATGCAAACACTGGCACTCACAACATACAAGTCTAAAATCTGCGCTGAGGTGTTTTAGGTAGCATTTTTCAGTGTTGAATGGTGTGATGGTACATGCAAACTGCATGCTCTGTGTCCAGAGCCAAGGCTGCCGTGAAAGTGCATGATGCAACATGGATGAGCCCGCCAAAAATGACTCGGATCCATGGGGAGTTTCATTTTGAATTAATGTTTGGTCATTGTGTGTTCAAAAACCTTTTACTATTGCCAGAATTTTCTCAGCCTTCAGTTCCTTCTATCTAATTCTACCTCATTACCCACTACCCAGCTTCTTTCTCTTCTCTCTTCTATTCTTCCTAGCTTGCAGGGGCCTTCTTATACTCTCTTAATGAGGTCAGCAGTTTCAGCCACCACACGTGAATGAGGACACACTTTTATATTTTCTGTCTTAAGCTTATCACCTCTACAATCTAATCAAAACTCATCTTGCAGATGAAAACAATTGGGACTCGGAAATGTCAAGTGCCTTACCCCAAATTACACAGCTTTTAAGGGGGCAAAATCAAACTCATGACCAAAATCTAGTCCTGTTCTTCTTCGACAACATCTGGCCAAGTCAGGGCCAGTCAGTGTTTGCTCAGCCCTGGAGCAGATGGAAACCCATGTGGAGATTTGCAGACATCTGGAACAAGGGAACACGCAGGTCTGCAGAGTCAGGAGCTAAAAGGAGGCTGATCATTCTACAGGACAACTCAGGAGAAGAGGAGGGATGGGGAGACCAGCTTGGGAGACAGATTTTTGAGCCTCTTCTGGCAGAATCTAAAATTTACTAACCTTCTGCATGTCAAAGATATTTTTTGTCGATACACGAAAAAGCACCATGCTGAAAGGAAGCCCAAGTGCGCATATGGGGGAGAATACAGACTCAGAAGTTGAAGCTGGAGAAATCCCTGCTGACAGCCTCCCAAGGATAGGCATGGAGCAGACCCCAACACTCCTCCTCTACCTCTACAACCCTGTCCGGCCCCTACTTTGATTTGAGGTCCTTCCTGGCACCTACAGTCTTCTGATCTTGGTTCAGGTAAATCTTTCTCTTTAGAAACCAAGGTGCATGCAGGGGTTTGCTTGTGTTCTTGCTGTAAGATGCCCCTGCCTGTATCTTCTGCTTCTACCTCTCTCCTCTGCATCTTTGTACTTTCTATATAATTTTCAACAAGCACCTCTTGTCCCTGAAGAATGGGGGTTCACTTTCCTTTGTGACAGGCAGGACTTGCTCAGTACCACATAGCAGAACTCAAGTCCGTTGGCTGTAATGACACAAAGTCTACCTGTCCTCCAATACCATGATATTTCTGCAAGAGTATGTGCCCTTTAAGTATATACAGGCTCCATACATGCCACAGAAATTCACAGTTAATTATAACATGCACACTAACTTCACATGGGATGGCAAGAAAAAAATAGTGCCTAAAATCCCTGTGTCATTTTGAATTTGGAATGCAGTTTGATTGTATGGATCCCGAGGCCAAAAGAAAACTAAAGAGGGAAATGGGGAGATGAGAAGAGAGGGGAGGGAAGAAGAAAGGAGAATTAAATGAAGGCAAAGAAGAATGGGAAGAAAAAGGCAAAAAAAGGAAAAGAAACAGGGAGAAAGGAAAGGATAGACAGAAGGACACAAAGAGAGGTGGAGAAAGAATAGGAAAGGGAGGGAGAGGGAAAAGGAGTAAAGGAAGGAGGGTAAGAAATAGTGAGGAAGAAAAAGAAGGGGAAGAGAAAAGGGGTGGGAGAGAGGAAACTGAGGAGGAGATGAAAAGACAAAGAAGGGCGCAGAAGAGGGAGGAAGGCAGAGGAATTGGAAGAGAAGGAAGGGAGCAAAGGAGTAAAGAACCAATTAAACCTCAAATTGTCCCAGAAGAGGCATCTGACACTGCTGGGTCCCCTCCTCTGGCTTGTCCAGCTCCCTGGAACAGAAATCACACAGACCCTCCTGTTCCCATGATAGTATTTTTTTATGTCCATGAATAAGACACACGAACACAATCGGGTAGAACTAAAAAAAACATGGTTCTTATGAAGAACATGAACTATTCTGATCTAGTTGATGATAAGATGATCTTTCTTTCTTCCTGTCCAAAACTGAGGCCCAGAGTCCATCAGCCCCAGTCTCCCTGGGCTGTGCTACGACATGGAGAACCTCTGACCTCGGAACCAGCATATGGCTTGGATGCGAGCAGTAGAAGATTCATACACACATTCCAGTTTAACAAGTACTTTCCTTGACCATTTCTTCTCATGGCTTCTCTTAAGAACCAGATATTCACTTAAGAGCCAGAGAATCATGCTGATTCTCTGCCCTAGCAAGGAGCTAGACCCTTGGTCATATCCATGAGTGCACATTAAACCCACCAGAGATGCCATATAAACCACACTAGTGCTTAGATGCCAATCCTCAGAGACTGGCAGTGATCAGAACCTGGTGAACATTCTTGGTCCTCAGTTGTGGCCCTACTGAAGGGGGATTATACCATCTTGGATGAGTTCATTGTCTCATGGACCCACGGGAGGTGGCGTATTCCGCAGAAGTCTGTGGCATGACTGAGAGTAAGCTCTCAGAGGGTTTATCTCTTCCCTACCACTTATTCTCTACTTTTCTTGGTTCCTGGCTACTATGATGTTAGCAGCTTTGCTCTTTTGCTAAGCCATGATGTCTTCCCTGTCTCCTGGCACAAGACTTCTCCAGGGCTCTCTTGGATTTGATGTGTCGCAGGGTAGCTAGGAACAGCTTTTGTGCTGATGGGTCTTTTTCATAGTTCCTAAGACAGAAGTCCTTATTCCTTGGAATTCTCTGTCTGTGTGATGGAAATCATGCCCTTTCCTCTAATGAATAGATTTTCTTGCTGGGTTCCTGGGTGAGGAGATTCACAACTGGAAAAGCAAGTGGTGTTCAGTGCATGGAACTATCCAATGCAAGTGGTGTTCAGTGCATGGAACTATACAATGCAAGTGGTGTTCAGTGCATGGAACTATCCAATGCAACTGGTGTTCAGTGCATGGAACTATCCAATGCAAGTGATGTTCAGTGCATGGAACTATCCAATGCAAGTTATGCTCAGTGCATGGAACTATCCAATGCAAGTGGTGTTCAGTGCATGGAACTATCCAATGCAAGTGGTGTTCAGTGCATGGAACTATCCAATGCAAGTGGTGTTCAGTGCATGGAACTATACAATGCAAGTGGTGTTCAGTGCATGGAACTATACAATGCAAGTGGTGTTCAGTGCATGGAACTATCCAATGCAAGCGGGGTTCAGTGCACGGAAATATCCAATGCAAGCGGGGTTCAGTGCTTGGTACTATCCAATGCAAGTGGTGTTCAGTGCATGGAACTATCCAATGCAAGTTATGCTCAGTGCATGGAACTATCCAATGTAACTGGTGTTCAGTGCATGGAACTATACAATGCAAGTGGTGTTCAGTGCATGGAACTATACAATGCAAGTGGTGTTCAGTGCATGGAACTATACAATGTAAGTTATGCTCAGTGCATGGAACTATCCAATGCAAGTGGGGTTCAGTGCATGGAACTATCCAATGCAAGTTATGCTCAGTGCATGGAACTATCCAATGCAACTGGTGTTCAGTGCATGGAACTATCCAATACAAGTGGTGTATAGGGCATGGAGCTATCCCACCCCCATTCTCATGGAAGAGGGAGGAGAAGGCAATAAATCATCATACTTCTAGAAGGGAGGCTTTTTCTGCCAACTTCCAGGATCACAGAGCTTCCAGGCTGGTAAGCAAGGACCTTACTGGTTTTGGTGGGTTGTTCCAGAAAGTCATGGGACTCAAGAAGCGGGCTCTTAGAAACCTCGGGTATATGGTCCAGCTAGAGAAAACTGTGGGTCACCTCGGACCTAGTACTTCAGTATTGAATGATGGGCAGGGTGCCAGGTCTGAGTCCCTAATCTGTAGGTTCCAACAAGATCTTCAGGAAAATCCATGTCATCATTCATCTAAATCGAGGGGTTCCCAGCTGCTGTCAGACATTGGTTTCCCCCACACACCACTGGTCACAGAAGTACATAGAATTGAGATGACATAGTGTAAGGATATGTGGTCTAATTGAGCTTTACTGATTCATTCAATCATAAATGTAGGCATGTCACAGCAGCATTAGCTGTGCCCGGGACCCAGTCACCAACGGATATTTTAATATCACAACATAACTGCAGCAAACGTCATGAAAGAACTTCCACTCTTCACTGCTTTGCAATTACGACAGTTATTAGGCCTGTTGCCAGATCTTGCTATTTAAAGTGTTAATAATAATATAAAAACTCACATGATAGTAAAAAACTTCATATATCACTATCAAGCTTTATTTTTTTTTAAACCATGTTTCAGTATAATTAGCTTCCTTTGTAACTACATCAATCTTATTTTGTGCTTAGAGAAGTTTCTCTGAGAGGTCTTTTGGGCTGAATGCCATAGGGTTCTATAGATGAGAACGTGGACCTTAGAGGCTCGCTTCCCAGGATCACACTTGGGGATTTACATTGTGTTTCTCCAATTTCCAAAGCCATGGGGAGCTAGAGAGGCCTAGAGTGAGTTTGAAACAGGACCCACTACTTGGGGTTTCAAGTAGGATGGAGGGAGGGTATGCGTGCCCTTAAGGCAACGCCCTCACAGCCCCTGGATTGTGACCGGGAATGTACTTTATACTTTAGGAAGTGGTCCACCATTCTCCTGAGCCTTTTGGTTATGTGTGGCTGGTGTGGATCCTCACCGCAGCATGGCAGAGACATGTCTTTAGGATGGATGTAGTTGAGTTTCTCTACTATGCTCCAAACGTGGAGGCACAGAAATGTGGACAGATATGGACCACTTACTTCTGAGCCTGATTCCTATAAATACAATGTGGGAATGCTGTCTATTATGATGCTGGTGATGCACATGAGCACAGGATCACACACACACACACACACACACACACACACACACACACACACACACACACAATTACATTTGTAGTCTTACACGTTCTCCTCAAATCAAGAACATATGTAATAAATATGTAAGGTTTGCTACACACACACACACACACATCATTGTGTACATGTGTGTGCATGTATGAGTGCTGAGGCATATATACAAGCAATATACTCATATATTGTTTATATATGAGTGCTGAGGCACAAGAGACATCATAGGTCTGAGAAGATTTAATAAGTTCCCCAAGGAATTAACATGCAAGCGAAGACTATTAATAGTTAACAATTTGTTAATTCAACATAATTTAGTCAGTTAAGGTGCTGGGAATTCAATAATGAAGAAGAAATCCAGTCCTCTGCTTCTGTGAAGGTCATGCCATGGTTGGTGGAAGGCAGGATCCCTGAGAAGCGCACCACTTGCCACCTATTCTGGGATAGTAGTAGCACTGACCCCTCCACAAAGGGCTTGCAAATGCGCTCCATTCTCCATCTCATCTCTATCCCAAAGTAAGTTTCTAGACAGACAAAGTACTGCCCAGCTGGCCCTAGATGCAATTCCAACTAGAAGAAATTCTCATCAGCCAGGCAGAACTCTGCAAAGGTGGGTTCGTGCGGACCCGACAGGCTCAAGGCCCTTCAGCGCCTTCCATAGCGCCTTCCCAGGACCCGTTGTCCTCCCATCTCATTCTGATGGCCTTGTAGCCCTAGGGACTTCAACTTGGCCTCTCTACCTGGGCTCGCTCTCATACACACTTCCCGGCGAGTTTTCTCTACGTCCTATCTGTTACTCTTGCCAAGGTTAGGGGGATGGAGCATAGTTTAATTATTTGCATATATTCCAGCATCTCCCCTCCCAGGCTCCCCTTTGTCTCCTCTCCCCTCCCAGAATATTTACACCTCTCCAGTCCTCACTATTCTTTCCTCCTATTCCTGCAGGAGAATGATCCAATTTCCAAGACGCCTGCTCTGCCAGCAATGCTTGGCATAGGGCTGTCTTCTCACTGTTATGCCTGCCAGGCCAACTCACACACAGGGCACAGCCACCAGCCACCCCTTTACTTGGTATCAGATGTCAAGAGCTCCTGAAGCTGCAAAATACGATCATGCCTCCATGTTGCAGGCTTGACCCCTGATTGGTTAATCTGCCTGCCACATCCTAGAACCAGGCCTGAGGACGGCTAGATCACTCACAAGCCACAAGGCCAGTAGGATGTTGGCAAGGTGAAGTGAAAGCTGACAGAGGAAGGCAGCAAGGCAGCAAAGGGAGGAAAAAGCCCAGTGTGTAGTTATTTCAGAGGAACCCAGGCAGAGAGGAGAGAGGTAGGCAATAGGCAGGAAAGGGACCTCACGGAAAAAGGAACATGAGGGATTCTGGGAGATGACTAACAAGAAGAGAGCTCTCTGGGATTGCGTTTTACTTGGTTAAAAAAAAATAACTACAGAAATTCACATTGCAGATGCACCTCATTGTTCAAATGTCTGCTCGTGGCTCCTCTCCAGCCATGCGGTATCATCAATTACTATTTTCTAGAGAGGCGAAGAGCCTAGATATTTATCTTTGACTGCAGCACACACTCTGACAGCCATTTGCAGAGAGGGTTTTTATCAAGTGTGCTACAGAAAAGGTGGACACGGGGGTAGATGCAGTGTGTCTACTCGAGTCTTGTTCTTTGGCCACTACACTTTCCTGCACCGCTGTCAACGGGACACACACACCTAGAACAGCGGGGGCACTGAGTGAACAAATATGATGCATGCCCTGCCTAGTGTTCTGTTTTGCTGACAGGGGCTCTAGTCATGCTGAGGACGCTTCTCACCATTTTTCGAATCATCAGTAGTGCAGGTCATCCCGGCTCTGTGTGCTGTTGTATCCAGAAAGTTAAACAAAGTTTATCTTTATGACTGTGTGTGCACACCTGTAGAAGCCAGAGGAGGACATGGGGTCCCCTGAAACTCAAGTTACAAGTAGCTGTGATCCAACCAACCTGGGTGTTGAAACCAAATTCCAGTCCTCTGCAAGGGCTGCAAGACCCTTAGACACTCATCCATGTCTCCTGTTCCACTTCATAGGTCTGCGTACCCCCTGGGCATCACTGTCCTATGCCAGGTAGGACTCTGGGAAGAAGTTATCAGCAGCATGTCACACGGGATTTGAAAGGACGTTGTAAACATAAGCAGGGGTGTGGGAGTGACTGTTGTAGTTCTCACATGGCATTCTGTGTATGAGCTGGGTGTTTGTGTCATCTACCCTCATAAGCCAGTTTCTACGGCTCTAGCAAAATGGAATCCCAGGCCTCAGTCATGCGCCAGGCTCTGCTAAGCACTTAGGGGTAAGGCTGGGACTTCTGTGCACCCAGACTCAGGGAAGGTGTTCTCATGTCATTTCTGCTGCTGTGACAAATTCGCTGAGAAAGGCAACAAGGGCGAGAAAAGGGCGTATGGACTTCCATCATATCATATATCATCCAATATCATCCACTGGGGAAGTCAGAACAGGAACTAGATGGGCCACATCCACAGTAAAGAGTACACATGCCAAGGCCATTAAGATGTGGCACTGGCCTATAATTCCAGAGCTCTCTGGAGGGACAGAATATGTACACTGTCTAGACTAGCCACATTGAGCTCTAAGATCTAGCGAGAGACCCTCACTTAATAAATAGTGTGGCAAAACAGTAAGGAAGACACTCAAGTTCAACCTCCGACCTCAACAGAGGAGCACATGTGTGCATGCATGTCTGTCCATACACATTCACCTACACACCTGGACTACATACAAGCAAACATGTATGCACATCAAGCGCGCGTGCACACACACACACACACACACACACACACACACACACACACACACACGCCCCCAACCCTTTCACAAGTGTCTTATCATCTTTTAAATAGGCTAACAGTTTCATGTTGGGCACGCATCTGCATACAGTCCAAGGTCTGAAGGTTGGGTATGCTGGGTAGAAATGCAGGGTATTTTGACAAAAGGGTGCGTACACACCTGCCTGTACCTTCTCACTTCCGAGTCATTTCCAGTGTCCAGAACGCAATCCACAGATTGGCTGGCAACAGCCAAACACCCAACTAGGACACATTTAAAAGATATTTCTATAACTTGACACACCATATTACTGAGGTTCCTTGTGGCTGTGACAAAATACCCAACAAAGGCAACTTAAGGAAACAAGGCTTTACTTTGGCTCAAAGTTTAAGAAGGGCTATGGTCTAGCATGGCAGAGGATATGGGGTAGAAGCTTGAGGCTGATCTCTGCAGTCCAGAAGAGATGGGTGGAGAAGAGGGGCCAGGCTGAAGTTTCTACAACCTTCCAAAACAGCATCGCCATAGGAGGACCAAGTGATAACATGGGGAAATGATCCTATGGGGAAATTTCACATTCAAACCACAACACATACAAATACACACAGTGAAGTCATTGTCTGAAAAAACCAGACTAGCTCAGCTTCGCGCAGATACCACGTGAGAGATTCCCAACCCCGTAGCCCACTGAATGCTTCCATTATATTTTCTGCTCCTCCTATGCACCCCAGGCTCCTTTTTGTCTTGATTTTCAATAATAAGTGGCTTGAAGGAGTTCTGCAATACAGATGCAAGGCGCTCTATTGTTTCTGGGCTCTCTGCTCTTCTCCACTGCCTGCTCGTGCTCTGCCTAATGCCGAACACACTTCACTCCTTCCCCACTTCTCTGCCCGAAAAGTACAAACGAGATCATCAAGGCCAAGCCTGCCCACACGGCTTCCCAGCACTCCAGCCCTGGACTGTCTCCACCTCTCTACTTTCAAACCCCCCTGTCCCTGCCTCTTTCAAAGGGCGTTATTTCTTACATGTATTTTCTATTGTCTGGAGTTGGAGATGCTTCAGCACAGGGTGGATGTTTATAAAACTCTTCACTGAAATGAACCCATTATCATCATCCCTGACCCACTGTTCCACATGAGTTCTGCATATTGATTGGCCCCCGCTCATCTTAACAGCACGGAGATGCAAACAAACTATGGAAGGGCATTGGTTTGGATAACCAATCAGGAAGCTTCTTACTGTAGAGAGGGCTGATTCTTCCTCACTCAGTAACCATCAAAATTGCCCATAGCTCTTCATCTTAGAGTGAGGGAAGCAGGCATACCTAAACACATACCAGTAGGACGAATACTAAATGAATTAAGCAGAGTACAAATGCCATTCATGTCTACATCTACACAGTGAATGTACATTCACAATAATTAATGAAGAGGATATGAATTTGGGTGTAAGGAGGAAGAACATGGGAGAGTTGGGGGGCATCACGGAAATGACACAAATACAGTACTCTTGGAGGAAATCTTCAAAGAATTAAAAGTGAAAAGTAGAGAAAGGATCCTGAAGAGCCATTTCAATGAAGGGAATGTATTACTGTTTACCAGGTAGGGAGACCATATGCAGAACACATGACTACAGAACTTGCGATGTACACCGGAAGGCAGATGGCAGACCTGTGCCCTGGATTCAAGAATGTAAGGTGGATTCCCAAGCAATTCTAAAAGCCAAAGTGTAAGCTGAAACGCTGGGGACAAGATGTGAGCAACAAAAATGAATCATTAGGATGTGTTCCCATCTCAAAGTTGCATGGGGACAATGCAGCTGAGGCACTATTTCAGAAGAATATGAATCAAAGGGGCTGGAGATCTGGGGAGGGGCAGTGAGTCCCTATGACAGCATGCCCATGAAAAGTGCACAGGTTCTCACGTTCCCCTCACACATCATTTACATGAAGAAAACCTTGGGTACGACATTTCCTGAGGAGTCTGCAACAAATTACAAAGAACGTGGTGGACTACAGGGATAAATGTGTACTCCCCTAGAGGTCTGGGGCTTAGAGGTTGGAAATGAGTGGCACTGAGCTAAAAGGGGGTGACTAAGGGCCATTCTTGGCCTGTCCAGCTTTTAGTGGCTGACTGCATGTTTTGGTTTGTAGCTGTCACTCCAACGTCTTAATTTGCTTTCTCCTTTGGATACTGTGAGTGATGAACACAATCTCTTGTGTCCTTGAGAAAGTACCAGTAAGTGATTTTCTATCCCTAAAATATAGACTACATATAAGGCACATGTAGTACCATTAAGCAGTCCTTACTTTCCGGGACATTCCCACTAGTCAATCATCTAAGTTCATATCATGATGAAAGCAATTAGTTCACTGTGTGTATAGAAACATGTGTTCTTTATGTGTGTTCTGCAGTTTTCAGACATGCTTTCCAATCATATGAGCCATATTTCAGACAGTATCATCACCAGTAACTCCATGGATGATTGTATGCAAGGCTCACATCATGGATTTTATTTGTTTAAAATCCACATGAGATTTTAAATCAAGTTTTGTTACTTAAATAATAGGCATAACAATGCCATCTACACCCAATCATAAGAAGATGTACTTGGTCTCCATGGGTTACAGATGACAGAAAAACTTGGAAGGACACAGCCTGCACACGGTACATGGCCTGAGTCACCATGAGCAATGGTTAGCCCCTTTGTGTCCCAATCAGCCCAACTCATCATCTTCAAGATGATGCCAGACACTGGCCACTTTCTACAAAACAATTCCAAAGTTATAATGTCCAAATGACATGATTGACAAGCTGCTTGCTAATATACAAGATAAATTCTGAAATAATAAACTGATGGGAGATGTTATTCTGTAAATATGTTTCTCATACTGGTTTGGCCAATGGAAAAGCAATATAGGCGGGGCTAGGAGACAAGGAGGAAAGAGGAAGTAGTTAGGAGGAGTCAGCATGTAGAGCGTGGAGAAAGCAAGATGCCAGGCCGCAGCGCTAGGATAAGATGACCACATGGAAATACTTAGATAAGTAGAAATGGGTTAATCATTAAGACAGAGCTAGCCCATAAACAATAATAGTAACTGGCCAACAGGATTGTATCAAATACAGAGTCTCTGAGTGTTATTGGGGCTCACGTGGCGGCGGAACCCGGTGTCCGGCGGGGAGGAACAAAGAGTGGGACCAGACCGACAGTGGCGGTGAGAAAAACCTGCCTGTAACATAATGGTGTCAGAACGATCAGGATAAACAAATAGGCCAAATAGATGTTTATTCAGGGAGAAACAACTCACAACACAGACAGATGAACACAGCAGTTGGAACCGGATGTTCCTCTCTCTGCGTACTGCCAGAAAGAGAGCATTCCCCGGCTCCTCCTCAGACCTAGTTCCACAGGTCATTTCCGCTCCGGCTCCACCCCAAGGGGTGTGGTCAGTGCCACAGAAGCAAACAAAGTGAATAATATCTCACTACAATAAACCACATAAAAGACAGAGGAACTTCGTGTCACTGGAATGAACAGCTCCTTAAAGGTAGCTGGCCCTTGGGTCCTGATTACTCACTGTTTATAACAGGTGATTATTAATAATGGTGATAGTTGCTGAGTGTTCAATCATATTTCCAGAAGCGGTTGTAAGACTTTCCATGCATCTTAAGTAATTCTCCCCAAACCCAGTAGTATAAATACTACTCATTCCCATGTGTAAATGAAGAAAATATATGTTCAGAAAGACCAAGTGTCATGTTATTCACTTCTGCAACTGGAATCCAAACCCATGTGACCTTACTTCAGAGATCAAGTTACCAAATTACAAGTGTTTGTGGCTAGACAGTTGATCAAAAGTCAGAAGGAAGGGTAGGTCAGGATAGAGGGAGGGAGGGAGAGAAGGAAGAAGGAAGGGAGGGAAGGAGATGGTTGAATATTAATAGATTCACAGACGGATAGTGACAGGGCAGGCAGAAATGAATAAGAGTTACATATGAGAGTATTCATTTGTTTGAGGTTCAGGAAAAGCCATGATTGAACACTGGCTCTCAAGTCATTTAATCCAGCTTCATATAGAGAATGGTTCATCACTCACTGAATCACTGTACTCTCCTTATACAGTGCTGGACTATAGACGAGGTTGCTTTTCATTCTAGGTTGCTAATATGAGAGGCAAGGCCTCGGATAAGGGGTGGCTACACAGTTATGAATCTTTATTCTCACAGTCTTGTGCTATGTATAGACGGCACTCCAGAGATTGAGGGGTTAATTCCTTTCTGCCGGGTGCTAGAGTGGTTAAAAGGCACAGACAATGGTCTTGAACTTGGGACAGTGCCCATGAATCCTGGAGCCAAGTAGAACACTCTCCTTCTGAAATCATATTATGGAAATTAGATTCCTCATAGACTGTGAAATTATTCCTCTAATGTTCTCCCCTAGGGTTGAATAAAGTGTGTATTCATTTGCTTGTTTGTTTTGGTAGACGGGATTTATTGAAGTTACATTAAAAGGAACCTGAGCAAGGAGAATGGGGTGATGGAGTTCTCACTGTGAGAGCCAGGGACTAGACTGCCTTTGGGAAGAAGCTGAATCTAGGCTTCTGGCTCTGAGATGTATGCCATTAATCTATGCCTGACACATGCTTGTGGGAGTTGTCACAGGTGGACTCCTTGACATGTTCTAGATTGGGACATGTGGGCTGAAAGCTGGCTTCATCACATCACACTGGCTGTACTGAGCTTGTTCCCATCAGGGGGTTTCAGGCAGTCTTTGTTGGTAGGAGTGTAGACCAGATAAACATTTTAATTATCAAACTGAGCAAGTACCTAGATAAGGTATTCTAAATACCTTTCACAGCTCATGGACACTAGAAATATGATTAGTGTGACTTGGGAACTACTTACACATATTATTTCTTTTACCTTGACTGGTGTGTGGCGGCATCTTGTCTGTGAACCTGTGACAGTGGCCATACCCTTTTGGGCGTGGCTTCAGGGGCTGGCAAAAGCAGAATGAGCAAAGTGCAAGTCATGGCAGACATCTCTCCTGAGTATTCTCCTCATCTCCTAGCCCTGCCTATCTTTCCGCCTGGCCAGTCAGTGTTTTATTCATCAACCAATAAGAGAAACATATATACAGAAGAACATCCCCCGTCACTGGTGTAAACTTAAATGTTCTCATGTCATAAACAGGAACCACAGTGGAGTTGGGACCTCGCAGCAAGGTTCTATGGAGAAATGGCAGCGGAGGTGGCTGTTAATTTGCCTGATAAAACAAATGTGCAACGTGGCAAAGCTCAAGCATTGGGCTTTTGTCTTTCTGATTTTAAAATTCAATCTGTTTATGACTCATGCTCTATCCAACTCAGATTTCATAGTCAATTTGTTTTCCTTTTCCCGCAAGGCCTAATGTAGCCATCCCTTGGGAATACTCACAAACTAAGGCTATATCATGAGCACACTATAAACTAACTTGAATACATACATACATATTGCAGAGACTAGACAATGAGCAGTTTCTTCTGTACCAGCATGCAGCATCCCCATCTCCGTAGCTTAAGTCAATGAATGGTGATGTACCTCTCATATGACAAGTCACTGACACACTGTGGTGCTGACACACTGGGTCCCACAGCTACTAGCCAGGAACAGATGTGTTGGTTCCAGTCACATCACAACCCACACCGGGGAGGGGGGGCAGTTAGTGAGAGCTGTAATGCATTCTTCAAGCCATTCGCTGCTTTGCTGCTTTTATAACATAGGCCTTTTGGCTGTTCGGTTTCAAAAGCACCAAGTTTATGCTTTCAGTGGGCATCTGGGGACAAGGGACTTCTTGACACAGAGTGGTTCCTGCCCACATACACAGGAGCAGGCTATCCCCAAGGACGAGTCATTATTCAAGTTTGCCCAGGACCAACATGTAACCCAGAATGCCAGGGAATGATGTGCAAACCTTCTCTTCACTTGAAGCACGCGAGGCTGGGTGGATCCTTGTAGCACCAATAGTAAAAGCCCAGAGAAGATATTGTCAGAAAAGCAAAGTGGCCATCCACTAGAGTTTCCATCGCTGCCAATGCTCAGACTGAAGGGGAGAGCCATCTCCAGCCTGCACTGCTCCCAGACTCACTGAATCTGGAAACTGCCCCGAGCTCCAGCCTTATATTCCTCCCTAATGCTGGGGTGAAAGGTGTGCACCACCACCATCCAGCTCTTTTGGTTAACTGGTGTGGATGCTGGGATTAAGGGTGAGTACCACCACTGCCTGGCCTCAGTGCCTGACTAGTGTGGCTAGCTCTGCACTCTCACCTTCGAGCAAGCTTTGTTAGATCATAAACAAAATAGCACCACAGGTTCCTGAACAAGTAAACAGATTATTTTTACAGAGTCATCCTGTTCCAAGGGATTATGATGGAGGAGAAAAGGGTGCTTTGGAAACCAAAATGGGTCACTTAACAAAAGCAGCTAGTGCTGGGTGGTTATCAAGCAGCCGCTGGGGTTGGAACCGGACAGAAGGAACAGCACATCCAAACACTGGGGGCCAGGGAGATCATTGTTCATACCAAGAACTGAGAATGCTTACAAGACATGGCCTGTGCCTCGAATTCAAGTTGAAGATTCCATTTCTTAGTGATTCAGAATGATTAAAAGGTGTCCTAGTCAGTTAGCTTTAGCTGTCAAGTTGACACAGCCTAGGGTCACCTGAGAAGAGAAGTCTCAGCTGAGGAACTGCCTAGGTCAGGCTGACCTGTGGGAATTCTCGTTGTTAATTAGGTAGGAGGGCCCAGCCCACTGTGGATGCTGCCATTCCCTAGGCAGGTGGACCTGGGATGTTTGACATAGCTAGCTAAGTCTGAGGCAGAGAGAGAGAGAGAGGAGAGAGAGGAGAGAGAGAGAGAGAGAGAGAGAGAGAGAGAGAGAGAGAGAGAGAGAGAGAGAGAGAGAGAGAGAGAGAGAGAGAGAGAGAGAGAGAGAGCAGGCATCAGTTACTTCCCTTGGTGACAGATTATAACCTATAAGCTGAAAACAACTCTTCCCCTACAGTCTTGTTGGTCATGTCATTCGTCACAGCAGCAGAATGAAAGTAGAACAAAAGGGGGGGGTTACAATTCTGTTGAATGGATGGACCTTTAACCAGGGTATTTTCAAGCTGAAATAGGACTGCAAGGCTGAGTCCAGCAGGTATTCACCTTCCTGCTCTGTTGTCTAGAGAGCCCATCCTCTTCCCACAAACAGCCAGTGCTTCTAGCATCTTCCATATTCTTCTGGCAATTTGTGTATTTTTCCCTGAAATCTCTTAGATAAATGCTACCAAACTAAACTGTTTTCCCCTTTTGTTTTGCAAAAACAAACAAACAAACAAAGATTAACCTGCAAGTAATTCCAGAGCCCTGGTGATCACCCAGAAGATAGTTTCCCAAAAGAGAGAGTTAGGTGGTTGTCAGTATTAAGACCCATGGGGGAGGTTTGCTGTTTGATCCACGCATCCTCTGCACTGGGGGTGCCATGCAAAATTCCAATTGGATCGGAACCAAGGAATGAATGAATGAGTGAGTGAAACGTATTTTTATAGGTGAGACTAGAAAGGGGATAGAGGGGCCTGACCAATATTTAATACCTTGGATGGAGGGTGTTTGTGTTAAGATCTGAGAAATGCCAAGTCCACATTTTGGAAAATGGAATACAACGGGAGAGGTGGTGGCCCGCTTGACTGAAGCGTGAGTCCCTTTGCCTCCTCCGCAATCAGACAGGTGACTTTCTCAGAGTCTCCACCAAGCCACACTTTCCTGCCGCTCTGACAAATGAAGCTATTTAAATTCCGCTTGCAAGGTCACAGGGATGTGTTCAAGGCCAATGATGACACAAAGGCCTCACTGCTGGCAGAGGGGACTGTGGCTTGTGAAGATCCCAATGCCCTTTCCTGTGCTCTCTTAGAACTCCCTGGCTTGTGAGTACCGGGTGTCTGTTTCTCCAGAGAAAGCCCTCCGAAGACAAGGACCATGTCTCAGTGGCTTTCTTCGACAGCTCGCCTACAGCTACACTCAAACCCAAGTGATTCTGCCATCAGGTATAAACTGGACAAGATACCTGGGCAGGAACAGGGCAGGGAGGCCCAAGACAAAGGAAGGAGAAGCAAGACAGAGCACAGATCATTCGCAGTTCGATGCACGTTTCCCCTGCCAGGGAAAGCCCTTGGTTGCAGCATTCCTATGACAGAATGCTGGAGGCTAGGCTGGCCAGACGACAGGAATGCCCTGCACAGAGCTAAGAATACACAGATTGCTTTCACAATGTCTATTTTTGCTCCCAGAAGGAAGGGCTATTTCCATCTCCGCTTTGAGGAGTTGCTGAAGGCAAGCTCACTGTGTCTCTCAAGGGCTGTTAGAAAGCAGCACATTTTAAAAACAGGTGCTCACTTGGGAAGTCCCCTGAAGGACACTCTGGGGTCTGGAATAGTAGGGGGTACCCCAAAACTTGGGAAACATCACTACTGGACAACGTGACCCTATAACCTATGTTTTCCCCCATCATGCATTTGTGCAGAATCACTGGGGAGCGCTCCCAGGGAGATTATAGCTTAAGCTGTACTGATGGCCCTGTAAAGGGTTCTCATCCATAATCACTTGGGATGGTAATCCCACCCAGGGCTCTGATGGCCTGGCTATAAGCCCTTCGTGGGCTTGGTACGAGAACCAGAGCTAATGAGCGATTTGTCATCCACAAAACAGCCACAAGGGAACAAGGGCTCAGCAGCCTCAGGATGGTGAAGAGAGACTTCACCAGGGGACAGAGCTAGAGAGGAAACAGCGACTGTTCCACTGTCATGTCATTGTCATGCCTCTCTAATACCAGAGTTCCTGTCACAATGCTGCCCCCAAACCAGCTGCACTCTGGGTTCCAGGTAGCTTCTGGCAGACACAGTTTCCAGGAACCCCGAGACCTATCACTGTGCTCTGAGCCACCATCATCTCCAGAGCCTTTCCTTGGATGCAGTGCCTTCCTCCCCTACATAGTTCTCTGCTCAAGAAATAGAACAGCATAACCCCAAGTACCTCCTTCAGGCTTCCAGACCCTCCACATGAGATTCTGGCTTACCTGCCCCATCTGTCACCCTCCTATATTATCTGTCCCTTCTTTCCAACGTCCTCCCTGATTTCTGCTATAAAATGAATCCTTCCCACCTGACCTACCAAACTCACCAGCCTTAACTTCTATACTCTGACTTCTACATGGTTGTTACCCCACTCAAACTGGAGTGTTCTACTCATTCCCATTTCCCTTTGGGAGCCTTCCCTGATTGCCATGGTCCTGACTTTATAGGGAAATATTAGATGGTAATAGGCCCACAATCGGGGAACTAACACCTACTCCGGACGACAGGACCAAGTGAGAAGGATGCCTGTTGAACAGGAGTACTGGGAGAAGGCTTTCCTTGATGGCCAATGGTATTAGGAAGGGGAGGCATCTGCTTTCTATCTTGGTACCTGATTGAGGGTGCTGTCACTCAGGGAAATGAAGTAGGAAGCCCCTGTGGCTAGGGGATGGCAGGAGGCTGCCTTTCAGGCAGGTTGATTCTGAGGCTGCTGCAAAAAACAAGGAGGGGGGGATTCTGGCAATTAGCTATGGGGATTGTACAGTCCTGGGATTCAAGAGCTGTCTGTCTGACGGAGAAAAGGCAGAGACAAGCCCATAAATTATAAAGCAGTAAATGCTGTGAGCCAGGTGGAAAAGAACCAAAGAAACGTAGAAGGGAGAACAGGAGTGAAGAAGCTGGGTTTTGAGACAGTGACCTGGCCCTGGCAAGGCTCGCATAGGCTTCCTCAAGGCCCCATTTGTCTTGATTAACAGTTTACAGGATTTAGAATCACCAAGGAAAAAGGAGTGGGAGTCTCTGTAATGGGATTTCTAAGATGGGTTAGTTAAGGTCAGGAAGATGCACATCCCAAAGGCGGCACACTCCATCACAATCACATGGGCTGGGGTCTTGGCCTGACTAAAAAGTTGAAGACCCCTGAGTACCAGGATCTATTTCTCTCTGCCTTGTGACTTCTGATTTAGAGTGGCAGCTGCCTCCCGGTCCCACCAGCAAGCCTCGCCAGCCATGATGGAATCTGTAAACTGTGAGCCACAGTGAGTCCCCTTCCTCTGTTCCTTATTTCCGTCTTTGTTTATTGCTTCTTCCCTCCCTTACTCCCTGCTCTCCCCACTCCCCCCTCCTTCCTTCTCTCTTCTCTTCCTTCCTTCACAGCAACAGTAAATGTAACTGATGTAAACAGAGGGGTATCACTAACCCACTGAGTGAGGCGCCGGCCTATGCACAGGCTCCAAGGTGTTCACGAACGGGGCTGTTCCAGACGCAGCTTTGGGCCAACACAGCTGGCCAGTAAGGCACATGAGAGGATACAGAGAGAAGCAACGTGCGCAGAAACCAGTCTGTGGCCCTGAGGAACGAGGTGCCACACATACAAACCCAGTCTTCCCTTCCCCTGAAAGGAAAAAGAGACAGGCTGAGCCGTGGCTGCTCCCTGTGAGAGTCGTGGCTCTCTCTCCCTGGTGGCTACATTCTGCAGTGTGGTGCCTCATCCTCTGGTCCTTGCTGGACCTGGAGACCGACCGCTGCTGAGGGGCTCTGGATTTGTTTCTAATGAAGATGCTAAGCTTCTCAAGGTGGGGATGCCTGGCTTAAACAAGGTCACTTCTGGCAAGTTTTCTCCTGAAAGGTGCGACCTCAAACTAGTCCCCGACGGATAGCATCAGACGGCTCTGGTTTAAACCATCTGTTTCTCTGCTCTCCCACTTCTCCATACGTAGCTGTGCCCAGCCACAGATACTCACTAAAGATGACTCTGACCAATTCTTCCAGGAAATCAGCTCCCCCAAACCTAGTCACAAGGCGGTACTTTGGCCAGCAGATACACGGATGTCCAAAGAAGCATATGTCTGTAGGAGGCAGCGGATCATCCACGTGTGACTAAGAGATACCACAATCATCGGGTACTGTTGGTCCACTATTCTGACAGAGGGGCATGCTGGGAAATGTGTGGCTAGGTAGAGAGGTGAGAGGAAGAGTTGAGTCAAACAGGCATCAGGCTAAAATACTGCCAGACTTAGATATGGATCCTTACTAGGGAAGAGGGAGGGAAGAGTGAGGTTCCTCCCTTAGAGATAATGCTGATCTGTGGAATTTATACCCAATAAGGAGACAGAGGAGACGAGCAACATCAAGCCTATGCTTAGCACCCATTAGAACTTAGGGAACAGACCCAGGAAGGTGAAGGTGATGAGGAAATTCCCATCTGCTAAACTTTCCTTTGTGCCCTGGGGTTCTGGGCTCCTAACCTCAGCAATTTAGTCCACTGAGAAATGGACCCAGGAAGGCAGAGCCATTGTGAAACTAGGGTAATTACCCAGAGTGAGAATTACCCAGTGAGAGTGACATACATTAAAAAGCAGTGTTTGCAGCTGACCTGAGCAAGTGGGAGCTCACAAGCTCCAGTCTGACAGCTGAGGGACCAGCAGAGGACCCAACAAGGCCCCCTGAACGTGGGTGCCAAGTGGGAGACCTGGGCAGGCTATGAGGCCTCTGGCAGTGGAACCACTATTTATTCCTAATGCATGGACTTTGAGAGCCCATTCCCTATGGAGGATTACTCTTTCAGCCTAGATACACGGAGGAGGGCCTAGGCCCTGCCACAAATGACGTGACAGACTTTGATGATCCCTGATTCGAGAGCTCACCCTCTCTGGAGAGTGGATGGGGGTGAGGTGGGGGTCGGTGGGGGGCATGGGAGGATGGGAGGGAGAGAGAGAGCTGGGATTGGTATGTAAACTGAGGTTGATCACTGGATTGATGCTAGGGGCTTCATGGGAGAAGGGAGGGTAGGGGTGGACCAGGAAGGATGAGTAAGCTAATGAGGTCTCAAAGGCAGTGTTTCCAGGCAGATGGAACACTCACTGGAGGTAAGATGCTGAGTCCCTGGGACCAGTGAGGGCGCGATGCGCATCCTGGTCCAACATTTATCATCCAGGAGACCACGGCCATCTTTACCTTCTCAAGACTCAGCCTTCTCATGTCTCAAATATGGATTCTAACAGAAGCTCTACGTGGATTATTTAGAGCAGCCCTGTCCAATATGGTTGCTGGAGCCCCTTGTGGCTATGTATACATGTGTTAATCAAAATTACATAAAATTTAAAACTCTAAGCTTTTTATACATGACAGTGGCAGTACAGATGTTCCAAAGCCATGACTGACACCCAGCAGAATGGTCAGAGCAATTATAAAGTAATTCCATCGTTGCAGAAATGGTGATTCTGTTTGTTCCTTTAGAGATGGGTGTCATGTTGCCTACGCTAGTCTCAAAGTCACTCTGTAGCTAAAGATGATTTCTTATTTCTGATCCTGCTCTCCCTCTTGAGTGGCAGCATTACTGGCATACACCAGCACACCTGACGGCGTATGTGGGCTGCAGACGGAAGACAGAGCTTCATGCATCCAGGCAGAGCACTCTACCTACTGAGCCATGCACTCAGTCCCATTAGGAAACGCTCAGTTGGACAGTATCTTTTATGCAAAAAAAAAGATAACTTGTAATAGTATTTGGCACAAAGAAAAAAAAAACGTCAATAGTCACACATGTACCTGCATATACACAAGGGCACGCCAAGTGTTTAATAACAAACATAATGTTATCTATGTAGTAATTATAGAATGCAACTGCCCGGGACACGGACTCTCAAAGTGTGGGAGAATAGAGGAAAGAGAGTCCCAGATTGGGAAGAATCAGAATCTATTTGGAAGCAGGGACGTGAGGGAAGAAGGGAAGGAAGAGAGTGAGGGAGGCAGCAGGCAGTGGACTGCAAAGAGGGATGCTCTAGTGCCATGCCTGCCACTCTCTGCCTAGTGTCAGCTCTCTACACACTCAGAGATGCCGCGCTGACTGGCTTCTGGTGGGGTTGGGCTAATGGAAGGGAGAAATAAACAGAATCCAATTTGTACCATGAACTATGACCTGCAAAAGGCTGAGCTGAATCACCGCTGGTATGGGACACACATCAAGCTCCAGGAACTTGGAACATCAGCTCATTTGGTCCTGTGTAGACCCAGATAAGATCACAAATTGTAACAATGTCTCCTGCTGAACTCACCGGCTCCTCAGATAAGATCATTGACTGCCATAGCAAATTGCCTAGTTCCTAAGTCTTGACCAATGCTTGCTCACATCTGCCTAAAGTCACTCTTTCCGACCACAGCCCTAAGTTCTGTAATTGCAGTCCCTGAGTTCCCTTTAGTTACATTGTTGAGACTGTGTTTCAGGACCTCTCTTCCTTCTCCTTGATGTGTAACAAGCATAGCTTCTTGAGACACCAGCTTCCACAGCATGGGGGATGTCCCGGGAGGCAGAGGCAGGATGGACAAAGGAGGAAGCCACAGTAGGTGCTATTTCCACCCCCTGGCCTCATAGCTCTGGCTCAGACCTAGTCGAACTCATACCCCTGCTTCATGATGTTTGGTGGCCCCTTGACTTGACAAAGGCAGACCTTGACTACATCTTTGTATATCCTGAGCTGCTCAGTGGTGGGGACCGTAGGTGGGGACAAGCCAAGCACAAACAAAAGGACTTGGAAGCTTGGGGAATCCTGGTTAGTGTCATTGACTGAGGTTGCTGAACTGCATCTGGCTGGAGCTGAGTCAGCCACTTAGAGTGGAATTTTCTTTACCCCTTATGACCATCCATCAGGCTAGGAGCTGAAAACACACCTGAAAATCCGTGGGATATTGGAAGCAAGTTCAGGGCCTGGTCCTTGGCTGAACTGTGCTAACCAAACAGCCACCAGACAGCATGAGACCCGTGTCCAACACTGCCTCCATGTGGCTGTGAGCTATTACAGCACTAGAGCAGGGAAGGAGAAAAAGGCTGCCATTTTCTCCAGAGAAGCCTCGCTTTTGAGTGATACAAGCCCAGATACCACAGCTGGAATGATTCAGCCTGTGGTCTTCCTAATGGTAATGCCCACCCAGAGAGGCTGGCAGAGAGCAGCTTTCAGAAATGACAATGGGAAAAGGGTTGGGGGCAAATTTTAGAGTTTTCTCTTGCTGTATGTGACCGAGGCCTCGTCCTGCTGCATTTCTGGTCGTAATCATTTTTTTGAAGCATCCTTTCCATATCTGAGACTCTCTCAGGACTGGATACGCTTGAACAACAGGGCCAAACGGTTTTGCACTGCAGAATCCCCAGAGCCCAGTGAATGGCGTAAAGTGTGCTCTCATAACTGCTCATTTAATTGAACTGAATTAATGAACCCAAGTGTGAGCTACTTCATAAATTTATCCTTGAGGCAAATGCAAAGGAATTATCATCCCTGAGCCAGGGGGCTACTGGTCTGTAAAGGCGTCACAGCAGGGCTCCCTGTGTGAAAGAGAGCACACTAGGGAGACAACATCATGCATCCTTCCATAACAGAGATCAGAGAAGTTAAGCCACTGGAGTCTCACAGCCACCATGCTCCCCTGGTGACAGAAACTAGTCAGCCAGCTTCCCTTTTCCCTGGGCCAGCTGGCTCCCCCAAAGAGACTCTGCCTCTTCCTTGGGACCCCTTGGGGCTGGCAGCACACTTGTCTCTGGTCCCAGAATGGAGCACTAAGGCTTCCTGAGGCTTCCTAAGAGTTCCGTGTCAGGCCCTGCAGGAAGCCAAGTTAGGAAGGAGACAGAACAAAGAGCCACATAGGACATCTCCAGGGGCTCACAGGGACATCTCCAGGGGCTCCTCAACAGCAACAGCTCTAGGATTAAAAACCAAGCTGCAAGCTGAGTTTCCTCTAGACTCCAAACTCCTGAATCCCCTCTTCCGGCCTAGTCTCCTGGGCCTGGGCTTTCTTCTTCTCAGGAGCTCCAACTGCAGTTTCAGACGCCAACAGGCAGCCTAGTGAGGCGGCAGGTAAGTACATCTTTCACAGCTGCCAGCACCCCTGGACAGAGATGGATTGAGGACAGGGGTGCCACGGAAGGAGGCCACGAATTTCAGGCGCAACGTGGACCTAGTGAGGTGTCTCTCTAGAAAGTGCCATCGGACAGAGGTAACTAGGCCTCCAATTCCTTGTTGAAGATCCCTGAGAGGGACACACTTGAGGCAGAGAGACACTGTGGCTCATGGGCCGCCCACTTTTAAGATGCCGGTCACTCTAAGAGATCCAAACTCCTATCAATGCAAAAGCACAGTTCTCACCACAAAAGGGGTAAGAAATTACTCTAGAGCCAAATGAGTGATCATAGCCTGAATTTCATGTTTCAACACAGAAGCGGCATAATGAAGATTTTATAGTAACAGTACAAAGACAAATCAAGACACCTTTTCTAATACACTGGTAGGTACATTGTGTAAGGGACTCTGCTATAGGCCTTAGATGCTGACTGAACATTCTTAGGCCTGTGTCTGGTGAAAATCAGGGGCTCCTAAAGCTATTACCTTCCTAGAGGTATTTTCCTGTTAGCCACGGGATGCCAGATCAGATAGACTTCCTGGACATTTCTATTGACAGTCTGGAGAAATCAAGGGATACCTCCCCTGTGGCTCTTATTCTTACCTCTTGCCAATATGGCGGGGTTTTATAGACAAACGTGTCCCCTTGTCTCCATAGCTTGTGGGAAACAGATGAGTGGCCTTGGAGTCATGGGAGGACTCCCCCATCCCCTTACCCCCCCCAGGGACAGTTCCCCACTCCCCCCTCCACCCCCCCCGGGGACAGCTCCCCCATCCCCTCCACCCCGGGGAACAGTTCCCCCATCCCCTCCACCCCGGGGAACAGTTCCCCCATCCCCTCCACCCCCCCCGGAACAGCTCCTCCCCCATCCCCTCCACCCCCGAAAAAGTTATACTAATAAGGGATTTCCTTGTACCCTCCTCCCTCTTCTTTCCCTTACAGGTTCCCCTGACATGCTGTCCATGGTGGCTATCTTTCCTGTTTGACTTTAAACTATCTGTCTTAATGAAGTTCCTCTGCATGGTTTAAAGGACAACCTCTGGGAATGAGAATTCCTGGAAGGAAGCTGTGTCTGCAAAGCCTGCTGGATTGATTAGAACATCAATGGTGTAGAGATGTTGAGATGTTGCAAATCCATGGCCAAATTATCGTGGTGCATTTTAAACTCCTTTAATAGCCATTTATTTCTCTCTTATGCACAAGTTCTAAGGATTCCGTGACCTTTAGGTAAGTCCTTTGGGCTGTAGGAGCCAATTCCTAGTGTCCAATAACCAAAGGGCTAAGAATAGCACCCAAAGCCTACAGCAGTATTTCCCTGCTCTACTGTAACCCAGTGTACCCACCTATAGATTTGAAAAGTGCCACGGTTTAAGACTTTCTTCCTTCAGCTGCTATAAAAAACATCAAACCGTTACTATGTTGGAACACGGAATTTAGGGCAACTTCAATCTGTGTTTCCAGGCCATGGCAATTCACACTTAGCTCCAGAAAAATCTATGTCCTTTGAGTTGGGTTTCTTGTGTCAACAGCTCTCTACCTTTGAGGCTCAGTGACACTGTCTTTGCTATGACACCCTAGATTTCCTAACTGCTCTCCCACTCAAGTCTCATCATGGCCCCCAAGGTCATGAAGCTGCCTTCCCTGACAAAGCTCTTTCTGGAAGACAATTTCCTACCACGAGAACGGATTGTGTATCTGTGTCAATACTGGCATGAAAGGAAGCAATGTGTAGAGGAAGCCCTTCCTACCCTGGCATCGTCTCATGATAGAGTAAAGGCGAAGAGAAGGGCGCAGACACAAAGGTAGCAGCAAGTCGAGTACAGACAACTACGTCCTGTATGGACAGATACCTCTGGGGCCCTTGCCTCGGCTCAGTAGCCCACTGTCCTGTTTGGGAGTGCTTTCCTCATCTGTCTTAAATAAGCCATCTCTATTTCTATCCCATCCCTACTGAGTGGCTTTTTTTTCTGTCTCCCCTCCAGGTGGTTGCCTGGTTTTTTACCAACCTGCAGAGTCTTCCCCTCACACCCTCATGAAATTATCCATGAACTTCCCTTTGAGTCGGTTTCTAAATTATTTTATTAATGAGACTGAGGAGCCCCCAAAGAGAACCTTGGTTGCCCTGGTAACAGCATCAACTCCTCTCTCAAAACTGCAGCTCTCTGTCTCCTTTAGCACTAGGAAGCGTGCACATCAGTTTTCTATAATTATCATAATCAGTGAGAGGACTGATGCCCATGAGAGCCTAGGGTGACTTCAGGGCTGCTAGTGGGGGACATACTGTCATTGGCCCAGCTTACTGGCTAATACAGTTCTCACAACAATGGGGTGACTTTAAGAGTATTATCTCCCATTTGCAGACACACGGACGCCCAGTGAGTTTATACAAGCCTGTAAATCACCTGATCCCACAGTTGCCAAGCAGCAGGACCAGGACCCTTGATCAGGTCCACCTGACTGTAGAGTCTGGGTTGCTAATTATCGCCGCTGCCTATTCATCCATTCATTCCACAGATATTTATTAAGCACCCCCCATTTTGCTAGATACAGTTTCATACTTTATTGTGCAGATCTCCTAGGTGACTGACAAGTTCCCGTGGCTCCAGCACTACTACGCGTATGAACTAAGAAACCGGTCAGCGCCCCTGTAGGTTTAGCATCCCCCAAACAGGGGCCTGGTTACCAGGTATACTTCATAAAGCAGGCAAATGCCCAGAGTCTTCGACATGGAGCTGTGGCACCAAGGAGGAAGGTTTGCACAAAAGAATTCCCAGGGACAGCAGGTTACAGCCAAAATGCATTGAAGAAGCAAAGGGTGATGCATAAGTGTGCATCCTACTGAAAACACTTCCGTACTGCATGGAGTTGGGTCACAGCTGTCTTGCAGAGAAAGAGGCAAAGTGCCAACAGCAGCCAGGCGGACGGCCCTGCCATCACTTGTGCTTTGTCTGGAAGGCACCTCTACCATCAGTTACACTGTAAAAGTATCTTAAATGAATCCCCCTTCCACATAAATCCAATCAGAGCATGAGCAAAAGGAAATTTATATAGCATAACATTTAATAGGAAGGCCAGGCCCTTTCCTGTTACAAAGGGATTATCTCAAGGATGAATGTGCCAGACTCAATGTTATGGGGTCCAAACATTTCAAAACTGAAGTTAATTAATTTCTTTTTCACTGACATGGAGTAGAAGACTCACTGGGGCGGGCCCTGCTCAGAGCTGCGGCCTCACCAAGACAGCAGACTCTTTTTCACTCATCCGGGCCTCTTCGAGATTCTACTGTCATCAAATCTTGGCTGCTCGTTGCAGTTTTGGCCGTATGTGTATCTGATTAACTCTGCAAACTTAGGCTTGTCTCCACTTGTCTCTGAGCATAAGCCTGCTGCTCATAACCACTGGGTGTTCCCCTCATGTCTGCCCATGGCAGGTGCACTGGTAGGGTGGGGCTCATCATTAGGAGAGACTCCACAGAGAGCAAGCAGGACCAGCCAGACAGCAAGCGCTACTACCTGGGTAGCCTTCCACGTCCAGAGCCACTGGTGTGAGTCGGAAATATATAAGCTTAGTGGACTCTTCACAAAAAGTGTTCAGAGTAGAACTACCTCTGGACAAATGTTGGCATCAACTTCTTAGGGGAAATCCCCATGGCTTCTTAAAGCTTTAGATAGAAAAAAATAGATTGCTAAAAATAAGATTCTGGAGGAACCAACTGTATCAGAATCGCCGATGCCTGTCTTTAACGGGAAAACTAGCCTGGTAGGTCGAAGCTATCCAGTTATCCAGCAAGCCTTCCTTGGGGACCTATAACATGTCAGAGAGTTCTATCTGCACACACCACAGACTTTAGCTGCATGGATGTCACATAGTAGGAAGTGGGTGCAAGTAAATTATATGAGAACTGAGAAATAAGCCTGTCCTTTGACTATGAGTTTGTTCTAAAGGTAAGCAAACAGAACTGAAAGATCCATCCACACATACTACACACACACACACACACACACACACACACACATATACACAATATGTAAATGCATGCATACACAATACACATATACACACATATGTACATGCATACCTACTTACATATACACATGTGCATGCATACACATGAATACATACACATGCCTAAAGGGTTAAAATGATGTCTAGCTAGCAGACCCTGTCCAGGCTCCTCCTATGTTTCATTAAAAATGCCAGTGAGGCTACAAGAAGAAGTAAAACTTTCCAAACTCATAACCACACTGAAAATCAAAAGTGATAATCTAATTAGAGCCTGAATTAAGAAAGAAATCTTGTTAACCCCATTGGTAAATTCACACATGTGATGTGCTTAGGGCAATGTCTGGCACATAGAAACATTGAATCATTGCGAATTGTTATTTGCTTCATGTTAAATGAGAGGCACCCAGGAAAATAAATGAGTATTACGGTATGAATCAGAAGATATTATATTTAGTCACTTCTAATCTTAGCATATGCCCCCACAAAAAAAAAAAAAAAAAAAAAGCAAAAGTAAAGAAGCCAGCCATGGCATAAAATCAGGGACCCGCTATGACATGGTACATCCTCAGGGAAGTGACAATCACAGACAAATATTCCACTAGGTTATGAAGCACAAGGAGCTTAGAGGTTCATGCCTTGGGCTACTTTACCTACTGGTAATTGGTGGACTACAGACTGTGTAGACACAGTAGCCCCCACCACAGTTCATCAAGGCCACCACAACCAGCAGACCCCGGGAGACTGTGGGACCTGGATTGCGACTGCACAAAAATATCCCACCTTCCCATCTGGAAGGAGCAGGTGGTCGACAAAGACACCTAAAGGACAGCCACATAACTTTGCTGGTTGGGTAGTGCTGGCCAAGAAAAACATTTCTTTTTCTTAGATAAGTTAAGAAGAGCAAAGAGTGACTGTGGAACCCAGGGAAAGAAAAATGCTAAGTGGAAAGAACACATCTGGAAACAGAGACCTAAAGGCAGTTTGGAAAGCAGAAGCATTTTAACAACTGGATATAAGAGAACCTAGTTGCTCTGCCCTGGAAATAGAGTCCTAAGGAGAATACTCATGATGGAGTTGGGCAGGATAAAAGGAAGAGGTGTAATTGGGAAGATGGATATGAAGGTCTGTTATCAGACCTGATGTGGGATATGATGGATAATTCTTCTCCACAAAGTTTACTTATGGCAAAAGGGATGTGCACAGACAGACAATTCAGTAATATTTTTACAGGTTTCTACTGACAGTCTATTTGATGGGGTAATTTATGAACATCAGAATCTGTTGTTTTCTTCCAGTTCTGGAGGCTGAGGAGCCCAAGTTCGGATGAAGGGATCTGGTAAAGGCTTTCTCCCCGCATCTTGACATGGCAGAAAATATTAAGGCAAGTAAGACTATGACCATTCCACAAGCCCAGTGCTAGCAGCATCCTGTGCTCCAGAGAGTGCAGCGACAACACTTCTCAGGAGGCTGCACCTCCTAACACAAGTAATTACCTTCACCCCTTTCAGAGAGATCATATCCTGACAAATTAAGTTTCCATACAAGCATTTGGGGGGATTATGTTGATACATTAACATTTAGAGTTGTGTAACAATGACTCACACAATTATTGAATATCTCTAGCTCACCAGAAAGTTCTATGAGGAGTATCTTGAAAGATGAACTCACCATGAATTAAACAATGTTCTCAGAGCCACAAGGGTCTGAAATCACCAAGGCAATTAATTGCATCAATAAAGCATTTGATCAAAGACATTTTCCACTCTTGGAAAAAAAGCAAGTAATCTGAAGCTATGTTATTGTGTTGATATTAGACACTGTCTTGTGAGCCATGAGACAGGATCCAATTAATGTTCTTGAAGAGCACAAAGAGCCACATTATCATCCAGTAACTTAATATTGTCCTTTTAAAAGCTACAGTCTGTAGAATTAGAACCAGAGGCAAGAGTTCAGCTTTTACAAACATGGAGATAAATGTGCCATTGGGTTTGGAGACCTGACTGTCTCTGGGAACAGAGGCAACACTTCCTGAATACTCAAGAGGCCAAGACATCGGTTACCATTGTTCCCTGAGTTCCCAGCTGAGTCTCCCCGGTAACAGAAAGAGGGAAGTGTTTGATGATACAGTCAACAAGCAGAGAAGGGAAACAAAGGTTGCCCAAGATTTCAGGGCAGAAAGTAGAGCGCCTGTGCATGTACTGACTTGTGAGTCTCATGTCCCAAACTAGACCAAGCAGCCAACTAGACCAAAGCAAAACAGAACCAGCTAACAGCAAACAGACAGAACCTCAGCATCACAACTCGTAAAAAGATTACCAAGTGGCTGTATCCAGATTTAAACAAACACTTCCAGTTGTGGGACTTCCCATGTAAATAGTTATGAAAGATTAAATTAAAAAATTAAATAAGTGAGACCACTCCCACTTCCATGATGAGGAAAAAAAAGTTATGACATCAAGTTCAGCTCTGTCAGAAGACAGACCCAGGGAAAACACCGTCCTGAAGAAATGACGAAAGATCAATGCCCAGCTAATTTTATGTTAATATAATTTGCACCGAAATTCAGACATTTTAGTGGAGATTCGATTTAATGGATTGTATCTAAATTAAATCTGTGAGAAAATGCCAGAAAGTTTAGGAAAACAGAGTAGCAAGAGGGCCCTTGCTGTAAAAGTTATTCAGCACCATTAATATTAAAACAGCAGAGTATGGGCCTGTTATTGGTATCACAAGAGCATCAAGGTAATTTGGGAGGGCAGTTCTAACATCAGTTTTGTGATATGTTGGAGAAGTCCTAAGTATGAGCAGGATTTCATCAGATGCACAAGCAAGACAATATTCATAACCAGCAGAGATGATGAATAAATACCTTGAGGTATTGTAGGAAATTGGTTGAATAATGGGTATGAGGGTGACAAGTAAGAAGCACATAGGGGTAGAAGTTGGATTCCATGTCACACGTGATAGACAGTCATCTTGTAGACTGATTCCAAGCAGGTGGCTGACAAGGACAGGTTAGGGTTTGGGGATCAGTTGACTGTCTTGTATTTTAGAAAGGTCAGTTTGAACCAGCTGGAGGCATTTGGAACTGACTGTAATGACTAGGTTTCTGGAAGAACCCTAGCACAGCAGGCTGAATTCTCCGAGAGCCAAGAGGACAGGGGAACAAATTGGAGCTGAAAACTGCTTAGAAAAATGGTCACCTGGAATGTTAGGGCATGCATAAGACAGCAGGGTAGGGCAAAATGTACAGGAAGTCGTGAGAACACAGGAGAGGGAAGGCCTTGGCTTCTGCTGGAATGGAAGCAGGGTCTCTGATGGAGACAGAGATTCCCGGGGAGAGTATGAGTTTCCTGTTCCCTCAGCTACCCAGAGTCAATTCTCAGCTCTTTCAGCCATTGACATGGGAAACCTTCCCCACCCCAACCCTGGGGTTGGTCTTCCCAATATCCACAGAAAAGCCAAGGATTCCACAGCTCATTTATGGCGGGGGGGGGGATAAGCTGTAATATAGGGTCCACAGCAGAAGTGCTTTCTCCAGGTCTTCCCATATTTTTTCAAGTCAGAAAAATAACTTATTTCCCATAACAACCAAGTTCCTTTTCCTCCCTCCAAGGGCAATCTGTGTCCTTTATTTTTCCTATATCTGAAATATTCCTATTCAATTAGCTAATTTCTCCCTGAAGTCATATCCTTCATTTTAATAAGAGGAAAATGAGGCTGTTCCATGTATTATTAAGCTTCATTTCAGGCTGAAATTGAATTATACAAACTACCAGTAGCTCCTCTGTGGATCACAAGCCAGAGGTCTATGATTCATGCTTCCGACTGCCTTTCAATCTTTTGGAGGCAGTGGGAGAACGGTCGGTCTTAAAATAGACTGAATGCAGCACAATGAATGTTTTTGAAAAATCTATAATTTTGGCAAACTTTTCAGAAATATATATATATATATATATAATAAAATGACCCCAGAATAGGGAGGCTCCTTCAATATTTTTTAATGTGTGGGTTGCTCTTGGTTTCTTTGTTTTCTTTCTGTGAATGCAGTTTTAGTCTTAAAATTTTCATTCATCCCCAGAAGAGGTACGATTATTAAGGAGGTGGCCTCTATCCAAGCTCTACTATTTCCGTGGTGTGGTCTGGCACCATCGTCCTGGTAAACCGAATTCGCATGCTGATCTTGCCTAGGTTGCTTGGGTGGTCAGCACCTTGCTTCTGGTGAAACTGATGATGACAACATTTCTCATTCCATAGAGTGGTCATTAGAACAGAGAGGGGAATCAAGAGTAACTATCAAGGTCCTTGCTGTCAGGCAATCTTAGAACCCCACCTTTGTCACATGTCTGACCCTGCGGTTTGGGGTGAGTTGCTGAAGTCCCCAAGGCTCTTGTTCCTCATTTGTAAAGTGAGGGAAGCAAGATTTCTCTGGATGTAGGTCACAGTGAGATCCTCTGCGGGATCCCGGGAAAGTTCTGGTACAGCATCCATCCCAGAGCAAGACTGCAAGAGTCATAGTATTGTACGGTCTGAGATTATGAGCTGCTGAGGACCAGCTGTGTGGCCTTCTGTAAACCATCACCTTCTGTGGAGGTGCCAGAATGAAGGCAAAGGGGAAAAATGCCACCTGTCAGCCCTGTGAAACACTGTGTTAGATACAAGAACAGTATCATGTCTGCCTGATTTTATAGAACCAGGAAGCCAGGCTTTCTAATATTTAGGGATACTTAGATCCCATGACCTTGGAGAAGTCCCCTGGAATGAAAAGAAAATGCCTGTTAGGAACCAGAAGATGCAAAGGGATGGAAAGAAATGGTAATGAGCACTAATGACTGGAGGCCAAATTACAAAGAGAGGGGTCCATGTCCCCACATGAGGACTCTGAACAAGTTCACATATGAGGTCAACTGAGGAGATCCGGACCCAGAAGTCAAGAGAAGAACATACCGGGGGTCGGGTAGGCATTGTGGCGTACTATTCCCCTGCATCTCCCACCATTAGGCAGTATTATAGATGCTGATGTCTCTCCATCCAATCAGAGTTATGTGTTGCTGGGAGATACTGAAGTCCATAGTTTGAGTTGTTTGCTAAGCTGATGTCCACATGTCCCACATGATAGAAATTTGAATTGTTTTCCTATCCCTGACTTTTTTCTCTGAAAGTAATGCAAGCTTTTCCTCAACTGGGAGACTTCAGCTATTCCAAAACTTAATGTAATGGGGAGGAAACCTTGCTTTAATCATAAATTCACCTGAGGCTTGGAGGTGATACCTCTTTCATTTGAACCTGTGTGGGTCATTGGTGGCAGTGAACATAGTCTCAATCACCTAGGATCCAGCACCCAGCAGACTCAGTACTGAGTCGGGTACTAGACTCAATCATCATATGGGAGCGCCTTAAAAGCTCTTGGTGTCACAGCAGACAACAAAGGCACATTTCCCATCCATCTGAGACAGGCTGCCCAGGATGCTGCAGACCCTGAGGGTAATCTGACCCTGGTCTGATGGCCTCCAATAAAAAGAGGCCCTGAGCTCCCAGTAGGAAGCAGCTGCTTTGCTGGTGGTGACAGATGATAGCTACAAGTCCCCCTGGATTCTGGCTTCCTTTCATGCCCATCTATAATCCTTGGATCATTGACACAGCATGATGTAATGGGCTTTCCATTGCTCTAATAGTCTGGCCTGTCAGGGTGGATTTATCTCAGTATGTGTGGGGATGTGGGGCCTGAAGGCTGCTCTGGGCTTTGCGGTAAAGGACCTTTAGCAGAATGAATAGTTTACTTAGGCCACTTTTCTTGACTTACGCTTTACTTTCTTGGTTCCCACAGAATGGCTCCCCGGGCCCCACGTTTCTGCAGCAAGCAGCCTTGAACAAACCTAACTGCTTTTTTGAACTAGAGTGCATGAAATAAAAAGGGAATATCTGACAGCTCTGGTTCCTAATAAACCCCAACAATTTACTCCAAATAAAGCTATTGGTTCTGAAAGTATAATCTAGTAGTATGCATGTATATGCACACACACACACACACACACACACACACACACTCACACAAATACAAACACACCACCTATGTTTGCATGGCTGAATTTTTGCAGACCTCAGTTTGCACAACTTTCTTATGTATTTTACCTGGTAGGTAAGGCTGGGCTCTGTGGTCTAATCAGTGTCATTAGATTTCACTTACAGGACCCATGACCTTAGACAAGTTACTGCATTTTCAGACCTGTGTTTACTCATCTGTTAAACGGGAGATACAGGGACCACACAGGTGACCAGCAGTTATGATAGTCCCATCTCAGCACCAGCCTTATCCCATGGAGATGGTACCACACCTGGCTGCTGTATGCAGATGAGACAGCTGAATTTCAGGGAGGTTATAATGCCTGGTGTCACAATGTCACCCAAATCTAGATAATAATCCAGCTCACCCCGCCCCCAGCAAAGCCACTCTGAAAATTACCCAAATTGTAATGAGGGAAACCCCACCCACCTTCTCACTTCCACCTGTCTCTGAGAGCCAACATCTAACACTATCCTGGAAAGCATGGAGAGCTGAGCAGCTAGAGGGTTACCCCGCTCATGCTCATAGGCCCCTAGCTCAGAGTCTCTGAGTGGCAGTCACCACACAGAAGGAAGAAGACATGATAAGGAATCCAGAGCTGCTGCTATTGGCAAGAGAAAACTAATGACTGCTAGTTACCTGTGCTCACCTGCACCTGTGGGAGCCCTCTGCTCACCTGCACCTGTGGGAGCCCTCTGCTCACCTGCACCTGTGGGAGCCTTCTGCTCACCTGCACCTGTGGGAGCCCTCTGCTCACCTGTGGGAGCCCTCTGCTCTCCTGCACCTGTGGGAGCCCTCTGCTCTCCTGCACCTGTGGGAGCCCTCTGCTCACCTGCACCTGTGGGTGCCCTCTGCTCACCTGCACCTGTGGGAGCCCTCTGCTCACCTGTGGGAGCCCTCTGCTCTCCTGCACCTGTGGGAGCCCTCTGCTCTCCTGCACCTGTGGGAGCCCTCTGCTCACCTGCACCTGTGGGTGCCCTCTGCTCACCTGCACCTGTGGGAGCCCTCTGCTCACCTGTGGGAGCCCTCTGCTCTCCTGCACCTGTGGGAGCCCTCTGCTCTCCTGCACCTGTGGGAGCCCTCTGCTCACCTGTACCTGTGGGAGCCCTCTGCTCACCTGCACCTGTGGGAGCCCTCTGCTCACCTGCACCTGTGGGAGCCTTCTGCTCACCTGCACCTGTGGGAGCCCTCTGCTCACCTGTGGGAGCCCTCTGCTCTCCTGCACCTGTGGGAGCCCTCTCTCTGCTCACCTGCACCTGTGGGAGCCCTCTCTCACCTGCACCTGTGGGAGCCCTCTCTCTGCTCACCTGCACCTGTGGGAGCCCTCTGCTCTCCTGCACCTGTGGGAGCCCTCTGCTCTCCTGCACCTGTGGGAGACATCCACTGACTTGTACCAGCTGGTGCCCTCCGTTCATACACACAGGTGAGGCCTTCTTCCTCGTCCACAGGTTTCAGCAGTGGCTTTAACACTACCTGCCTAGAATCATACTGAACAGTAGAACTGTATATGATGGCTCATGTCTGTAATCCCAGCACTTTGGGGGGAGACAGATACAGTAGGAATATTTTGTGAGTTCAGGACCAGCCGCAGAAACAAAGTGGATAAAATTGTCTCAAGAAAAAAAAAAAGAAAGAAAGAAAAGATGGAGGTCTTGTAACACACCCACTGAAAACTCAGATTCCAATGGTTCAGTGCGGTTTCCATGTGGTATATGGTCTTCATGAAACTTTTAAGATTCCAAGGTGTCTTAAATGCTCCCACCACAGCTCAGGTAGGAAAAACTTTTGAGGACTGGTGTCACAGAGAACGAAAAGTTGGTTGTGACGTCATTACATGAAGAGTTCATTCCAGAAGCTGGCCAGCCACAGGCACTCACAGTGACTAATACAAGCAGTATTCCCAAGTCCTGCTTCCAGCCCCTTTCAGAGCGTGTCAACATATTACTCTGTAAGACCTCTGTATTCTGCCCTGGTTAATCCTAGCTTTGGCCTGCTATTTTACTATGTTAAAAACTGGCACGCCACTAAGGCATACCATAAAAACTGCATCCTCCCCAACATTGTACCTGATGAAAACCACATCCCTGGAACCCACCCCACCTCTCGGCCCTCCTGTGTCTGAGGCCACATTAGGCTCATGCTTCTGTCTGCCTCTCTCTCTCTCTGCCCTATAACGACTTACACAGATGAATCTCAGGGTTAGATGCGCCCTTTTGAAGTCACCAAGATAGGACTGATATGGGATATTTTCTCTGAATTTGTCAAATGCAAATGAACTACACATTGTTGGTGTATCTATTACCAAAATACTGGACATAGTATTGTACTTATTATATATAATTTTTCTATTAGCTATAACCTTTTATTTTAGACAAAAAAGGGAAATGTGGTGATATTTTCTTTATTATCTAACAAATAAAGCTTGCCTGAATTATAACTCACAGGACCCAACTATGTGATCAGTGATAACATCTGTGTTACAGATGGAAAAACAGAAGCAAAGAGGACCATGTTACATTTGTTTGCCTGGGTTTTTTTTTCCAGCGTATTTTCCTGACAATGACTTGGCCATTGCCTGAGGGGACAGTTCAGAGGAAGGACAGTAAGAGGATGAGCTAGACAGGCACATGGGATGGGTACTGGGAAGGCAGGTTCACACGAAAATTTTGGACACTGGGCAATTCATAGAGTTGTGTTGATCAAACAAAAAGTGTCTAACATCTGTGTTTAGTGGGGTATTGTCTAGCACAATGTAAATTTCTCTCATGTCTTCTAATATCCCACTGTGATGGTTGAATATGAGGTGCACATCTCTGGAAGGTATTTCCAGAGAGGACTACCTGAGGAGAGAAGACTCACACTGAATATGGTCAACACTATCTATCCCATAAGCTAGGGGCCTGGATGGAATCAAAATCTAAAAACAAAAAGAAGAAAAAGTCAGCAGGCATCTATCTGTCCGTGCATCTGTCCATGTGTCTGTCCATTCATCCATCCATCCATCTATCCATCCATACATACATCCATACATCCATATATACATCCATCCATCCATACATACATACATACATACATCCATACACCATCTATCTCTTCCTCCTCTCTCTTTTCCTCTTCATCTCTCCATCCCCTCCCTCCCCCCTTCATCTCTCTCTACCACAACATGTGAGCACCTCTGCTCTGTTCTATCTCCCCACTGTGCTGACAGACATGTCTGAAGCTGTGAGCCAAGTCACTGCCCCTTCCTTATTCTGTAAGATACTTTCTCCCTGCAATGAGCTTACATTCCTAACAAGTCTCCAGACAGTGATTGGCAGAGCAATCACAGATAGGGTTTAGCAGAAATGTCTGACTCCCTCCTTTCCCCACATTCTGTGAATGGTGGGAAATTAATGAGAATGAAATATAGGTCAGTGAATTCCTCAGCATATGCAGAATAGAAATAGGCTGGTTCTACCTTTATTTAAATGGCAAAGAAAGAGTGACCCACTGATACGTCAAGTCATGATTCTCACGTAAGCCAAGTGGCACAATGACGAAGGCAATATGTTCTTCTATATATGATTACTCATCTCAGACCCATCTGAAAAAGACTTTGGGAAAAGCATGACCTCAGACCATGTCATTCTCCCCACAGAGAACTTACTTAGTATTCTCACGCCACTTATGCTCTTGACCCTGGTGACCAAGGTCCCAGTCTAAGCTGTGGCAGTGTCTCTAGCATCCTTTCCAGGGCCACTTTTGCACTATCACACAAACTCCATGCCCTCTGGCTTCTCTGACACTACTGCACTGCTTCTTGACTCCACATCTTGCCTCTTCATGCTGTTCCCTCAGTCTGCTACACAATTCTGAACACTCTCCATGTGCAATGGCCTCCATGTCTTCCAACATCATATTCCCAATTCCAGGAAACCTTCAGCCACGTCTGGCCTTTCCCCAAGGACATACAGACAATGCAACCTGTTTCCTCTTCCAGATTGGCCTTGATATAATTTTTATACTTCTACTTTAATACATTTCATTGTTGGCAAAGCTATATTGTTCTGGAGGATGGGGCTATTCTATTTATTTATTATCTGTAAACACAGTATGTCCATGTTTGTTAAATGACTGAATTGTGAACAAATGAATGCAGTCCCCACTCTGACACCTATGTTAACTCTGTCCTCTCTCACCAGAACCTCACCTCTAGTAACCATGTCTCTACAGAAAGACACCAGGGCGAAATCTGAGACCTGTTTAAAGAAAGAGGGATGGATATAATTTGAGAACTAGGAATAATTGTTAAACAGTAAGCCACTTTAAAATATAGTCATTGAAAATTTCATACATGTATATAATTAACATTGATCATATTTACCCCATTATCTCCTCCAGGTACCTCAGGACCCTCCCTCCCAAATATATCATCCATGCCTTCAACACCATGTTCACATATCAATCCCATTCTATGATGTCCGACCTTTCCCCATGAACATGGCTAATTCACCCATTTCTCCTATCCAGATTTTCCATGATCTCATAACTTCATACACACACACACACACACACACACACACACACACACACACACACACACACTCAGGGGCGGGGTGAGTGCCGAGAGCAGAGATCCCACAAAGTCCCATTAGTGCTGCTCATGTAGAGGAGTGAGACCATCTATTTATTAAGCAGCCCTTTATTGAGCAGCTACTATGCCCCACACATTATATTAATTTTATGCAGTTTCTTTAAATTTTTGTTGTCTGGTCTATATGTATGTAGGTGTACTAGATATGTGCCTGGCAGTGTTGGAAGTCAGAAAAGGGAATTTGATTCCCTAGAGCTGGAGTTATAGGCAGGTAAGAGTCACTATGTATGTGCTGGGAACCAAATAAAGGTCTTCTGAAAAGGCGCAGTACTCTTTACTCGTGAACCATCTCTCTGGTTCCTCATAGCAAATGAAACTCTTCATATCCTTAAACCATCTCAGGGTGGGAAAGCCATCACAGGCTAGGAAAGCATCAGAACCATTTCGGTGTGTGTGTGTGTGTGTGTGTGTGTGTGTGTGTGTGTGTGTGTAATAAAGCTAGATGGTGACATCTCAGTGTCACAGCTGTCCATTGGGGACTCTGTGGCTCCAGGTACCAGCTGCTCCCTTTACTTACGAGATCTTCCAATTTCTCCCCCAAATTTGTTCCACTTACAGTTTTCCTCTTTGGAAAGCCAAGCTAGAGGCTTCCCAGCCTGAAGAAAATGAGACATAATTCTGCATCCACTGTCCTAGTTAAATTTTAAAAAAACAGGAATCAGGGCAGCATGTTCCTTGGCCTCAATCTCATTGTTCTAGAACTGCAATATGAAGCTCATGGGAGCCCTGGAATAGGCAGAGCCAACACCACACATTGCCTGGCCGCCTCTCTGGTATTTCCCTGAGGCCTCACAGGTGCAGATGAGGAAGAGTGTGCCATTGGGACAGCAAAACAGAGGGAGATCAGCTAATGGTGAGGGACATTGATGGGTTTCGGCAAGCACCCATGCTGTGGGATGGAACAGAGAGGGCAACCAGGCTTAGAGACTTAGATTCCTCTAGGCTCCAGCACAGACTCTTCTATACTCTGGGCTTCAGCTTTTACATCTGAGAAAAGAGATGGCTGGACTGTGTGTTAAAGACTATATTATATGTTTCATAATTCACACATGGACCTCAATTTCCAGGAACATGGAATGCAACTGTGGTTTTAGAGGTAAGATAAAATTAAAACGAGGCCAGGAGCAAAGGAATGGGACCATGCTGGGTGAGTAAACCCAGACCCAGAAGGACAAATATGTACTCATTCATAAGTGGATATTACACAGAAAACAAAGGGTAACCAAACAACAACTCACAACCCCAGAGAAGCTAGTTAACAAAGAAGACCCTAAGGGAGACATACATAGATTCCCCTAGGAGGGGAACAAGAGAAGATGTCTTAAATAAATTAGGAGCAGGGGGCAGGGGAGGTGGCAAGGAGAGAGCCTCAGGAAAATTCAGCCCTATGACATCTTGATCTCAGACCTCCAGCTCCCAGAACTGTGAGGAAATGGACTTCTGTTGTTGAAGTTCCCCAGCCTGTAGTCTTTGTTACAGCAGCACTAGCTGACTAATACAGCTGAGGGTATCAGTGGTCCCAGTTCTGTGTAGGCCATGCCACTGAGTGGATCTATTCATCTGGTGTCCCATTAGAAAAATCAGGATACTTAAGGCAAATCAAGTGGCTGGATGGTATGGATCAGAGAAAAGACAAGAGACGCACGGTAAGGCCACACACACGCACGCACGCACGCACGCACACGAACGTGCACGCACACGTACTAGACAGTGAATACAATCAGAAGAGAGAACAGTTACCTCAACATGAGTCCACAACCAGCATTACTCAGGGACCTAAGTGTCCCAACCAACCCAGGAATCCACAAATCTGCATTCATGTCAACCCTGTCCGTTTCTGTGTCTATGTTCCACAATTCTGCACTGTCTCTTATAATGCTATACTGGATATGCCCAGTGCATATCACCTGGTCCTCTCTGCTAGCATACATTCAGAGATGAAGAGGAAGTGTAGAAACAGACGGAAAGGAAAAGGGTAGAATGAAGCAGAGGCAGGAGCTTCCCAGGCTATTGCTTTCTTCCTCTGCTTGCTGTATCAGAACACTATAGTTAATTGTTTACAGCTGTTGTGTTTACCTACTCATGTTTCTATGACAACCCTCCAACCCCTCCCCCCACACACACACTTAAAAAAAAACACTTAAACAAGGAAAGAAGTATCCTGGCTCATTGATTTAGAAGTCTAAGTCCATGGTCAGTTGACTCTGGTGTTTGGGCACCTGTGGTGATGTTGAACATCTCCCAACACTAACCCCAGTGATTGTACCAGGTCTTAGGGAGAGGTCTGGAGGCTCCTGCAGGGATGATGGCCAGTAAGCTTCCTGTGTCGGAAGATAGGGTGTTCTGGCCTCCAGGGTCCTGATTCATCCTGCGCGTGAAATGCATTCCATTCCTCATCCCGGGGATCTGGTTCTAGCCTTTCTAGTCCACACGGGGATGATGGATCGATCCTTATGTGCAGGGGCCAGAAGTTGGTAAGCTAGTAGGGAATTCCTCCACTGTTAAGTTTTTGTTTTTTTTTTTTTTTTTTTTGTTAGTTAATTTCCTTGTTTCCAGCCCTGGCTGTACTTTTCAAGATTGTTCTTGTTCATCTCTTTCCCCAACCAAGGATGACTTGGAGGTCAAACCAATCTGTCTTGTTTGTCGCTACACAGCCTTTGCTCAAGATGTGCCTTTACTGGGAGTTCTCTTCACCCTCCTTATTTGGCCCAAACTGTCATTACTCCCCCAAGAAGCCCATCTGATGAGCAGTACTCAGGGCATTTGAACTCATATGGTTCATTTTTGAACCCAGCACTTATTCAAAATGAAAGGATAAAAGATGGATGGACAGTTTGATAGGTGAATGGATAGACAGATGGATGAGAAATGAAAGGATAACAGACAAAATACAGAGGGTCTGTCCTTAAGAGAAAAGGTTTTAATTCCAGGCATCCACCATGACACCCACTAAGAATATGCACTTTGTAAGTAGGCTTCTGTCACCTTCTAGATGAGGCTTCAGCAACTTCTCATGAGCTGAGGCACAGCAGCCTTATCATGAACTCCTCTGAGCCTCTGGGGTACTATGAGCGTACCACTTTCATCAGTAAGAAAGTTCAGAAGGAGGGAGGACACCAGATGAAACAAGCTTTATGAACATGTCACCAGTCAGGCACTGCCTTCCCCATAAATGCAAACTCGGAGACAACATCCCTGGAAAGCTGGAAGCCATCACCGCGGAGGATTCATTTACCTTTATAAATGTATCCCTTCTCACTATAAATAGCATAGAAAACAGGCATACATATAAGAAAGGAAGTTATGCATTTCTGAAACTCTCACCACCTTTAACTTGCTGTGTTAGCATTTGATGTATTTTCTACATGTAGATTTTCTGTGTCCAGGCATGGCTGAATGACCCACAGAATACCCTAGTGACACCTTGATTTTTGTTTTTCTTCCTGAGCACAACAACTTAACCTTCTTCCTATGCTGTACTTTTAAAACGTAATAACATTACCACATAATACTGCATCCAAGAATGCACTACCTTGAAAGTCCTCTGAGTGTCTGCCATCCAGCAGTGCAGGCAGATGTGGGTGACCTGAATCTCAAACTGTTGACGACTGGGGCTATTTCAAACTTCCTGTTACAAATAATGTCACAGGAACCTTGTGTAACGTCAAATTCCTCCCTTAAGTCAGTTTCCTAGAAATGCAAACACAGATCAAGGGGGAGAACCTTCCTGTGGCTCCTGACACCTGGTTCCAGTAGTTTTCAAAAAGGATTGTCACCCATGCTCCCCCTGCAGATTCTGGGACTGTCATTCATGCCATCTGTAAAATGGGAGTCATGTGACAGTGTTTGTAATGGGGAGAACTCAGGAATAGCTAATAATCCAGGCAGCACAGTAGCTCGAGCCCCGCCCTCACTTGGACTCTCGAGGGCATTGCCTACTGAGATTTTCATAACATTCTCCACCCAGGCGTGGTTCTCTTCACTATACACTGAAGTTAAATGCAACTTGTTTAATCCCATTGCTTCTCCTCACCGCCTGTTCCGGGTCACAGGGCAGCCTCCACACTGCCCATACCATCTTTCCCATTTGTTACATCGCCCCCTATCTTTCAGTCTTTTCAAATCCAGTAGCTACATCTTAAACACCTGCTGACCACCCACTCCACTCGGAGCAGGGAGGGGGGAGCATGTTCCCTGTTTTCTACACATGTTCCCTAGGATGTAGAAATTACCAGCTCCTTTAACACATAAGGGAGACAGCAGCAACTAAGGGCACAGAGACAGTGATAAGACCATTGTGCCATTTAACAGGGATGCCCAAAGCCAACGAACCAGCTTCCAAAGCTGTACCCAGACATTTCCAGTCTCTGCTAATCCAAATCCCATTTGCCACAGAAATGTTAGACATTTCCTGTCAGTAGCAGCTGATGAGGCTTACCGTCTCTCTGT
Organism: Cricetiscus sungorus; assembly: GCA_030556225.1. Classification (NCBI taxonomy): domain Eukaryota; kingdom Metazoa; phylum Chordata; class Mammalia; order Rodentia; family Cricetidae; genus Cricetiscus; species Cricetiscus sungorus. The sequence continues at coordinate 41,476,030 of JANBXA010000366.1, forward strand.
CCAGCTAATTATCCATCTTACAACTATTACTCCTATCATCTATTACATCATTTTCATACATGAAGGCTCAGACACAACCCATAGACCCAATCCTCTAAAATGATTACATGTGGATAGAGTTACACACGCCAAAAGTATCTGGCTTCCAGTGAGGCTGAAATACATCCCGTATTCTGTTCTTTGCAAAAAGAAAAATACTCCCATCGTATTTGTGACTTCTAAAGATATGAATGCTCCTATTTGTCTAATGGATAAGTGTAATGAGTATGTTTTCCTGCAGGCCTCCTGGTCCCACCACCACGCCATCCCCCAATAACATGCTGAGACACTGTATTTGATACAATGCTGTTGGACAGTTACTAATTTCTTATCAGCTAGCTCTTTCTTAATGATTAACTTATTTCTATTAATCTAAGTTTTTCCACATGGCTCCTCTTACCGGAGAGCAGGCCCAGACCTCTATTCTCTCCAGGCTCTCCATGTTGACTACTCCTAACTACTTCCTCTTTCCTCCTAGTCTCCTAGCTCTGCCTATCTTGCTTTTCTATTGGCCAACAATGCTTTATTCATTAACCAGTATGAGAAACATATTTACAGAATAGCATCTCCCATCAAATAAGGGACTTATAGGAGCTAGTGTTGGTCATTGCATGCCCGTATAATTCCAAGGTAGGGAGACCCTGGAAACTGGTCCAAGAACAAGCAATGGGTGTCAAGGTTTTGAGAGTAAGGACCGTACTGGTATGGCTATTTCGTGATGGGTGGCTGAGCCCAGAAGACAGGATTGGGCAACACATTTCTTCAAGCAAAGCATAGTCCCTAAGGTGCAAATGGGCTCCACAGAGGCCTTGAAGTCAGCTGGCCTTGCATTTGGGGAATCACAGTCTAAGCACAGCTGCTATAGGTAAATGCACGCAGGCTCAGCAAAGGTGAGGGCAGTAAGTGATATGCCGAGACCCGTGTCTGGCACATACAAAATGCTTAATTTACACTGTTCTGATGGCCTGGGGATTGATTCTGTGCCAGGAGGCCGTGCTTAGAAGATTGACAGTATAGAAATGAGCTTTGCAAACTCACCAGGAGAGAAACTTCATAAAATTCATGCCAGTATCTTATCGGCCAAATATCTTTTAAAAATCAACCCAAGGCAGTGACAACGGGAAAAGTCTGAGGCTGTGGAGAAATGAGCTGGGTAAAGGGTAGCATTAAGTGGCAAGGCCTAGAGAGCCAGGGGGTTAGGGAAACTCATCTTCTATAATTTCTCCTCCTTTCAGATTTACCAGAAACCTCTGCAGTGCTGAGCAGAGTGCAGTGGATACCCTTTATAGCTCTCATCCACTTTAATTATTCCAAATGCCTAACAAGAAGACACAGTACAATGGCTAGGAAGGCTTTGAGATCAAAGTGTAGGAGGGGCATCAAGATCACACACCAACATGCAAAGGCAGAAGCCTTCTGGAGAGCCCAAGTCCTACTCATAGTCTTGTCTGTGTGGGTGTGCACGCGCCCCGAGAGACCTAAAGTGGAGGGATGTGGTACTCATCCAGAGGATTCTGGGTAGCTGTATAACACACAGTGGGCTGCAGGATAGCTTTTCCACCTATGAGCTGCTCACTTTGGTGTTACTGATCTGAGGGGTCTGTTGGTGGGAAGGCCAGAATCACCCTGAGCCTCAATGGCTAGCTCAGCATTCTTACTTGAGCTCACAAGAGTACACAGGGTATTCGTCAACAAATGACCTTTCCTGTGGAGGGGATATTGACACAGGAAATCGAGCTGCCTCTGGCAGTAGGCAGCCAGGAAGGGAGCTGATTATAGACGGAGTAATGACTCAAGGTCAAAAGAGAGAAGTTAGGGCCTTGCAGAAAAGAAAGCTCCCAGGCTTTTCCATAGTCCCACACCGCCCTTCTCTTCCTGGGGATTACCTTGCAAGCAGGGAGAATGCAAAGATTTGCTGAACTGGGGGAACCTCTGAAGGAACCTGGAGAGAGGCCATGGGGACCAACTGCAGTTAGGTCAGTAAATAATCTGCACACTAAAAGCCCCTCTTATGGCATTGAAAAACCCTGCAACAAGACAGAAAAGACATCAAGCTTGGGGCATCTGGAATCAAGGACTGGTCCTATCATTAATCACGCAGTCTTATGGCCTTGGGTTAGGTTCTGCTCTGGTCAACCTCATCAGGAATGCTTTGCCTCCTCTTGGTGTTTATCTACCATGCTCTCTTCCTCCATTCAGTCTCTCATCCACTGGTACCCACTGTGACAGTTGGTTTTATGGTCAACTTTGAGCAGTCTAGAGTTACCAAGTACCCATGAGCGATTTCTAGATTGCATGGGCCTATGGCATATCTGTGGAAGATCATCTTAACTGCATTATAATTGAGTTGAAAAGACCTGCCTGTTGTGGGAGACACGATTTCCAAGGCAAGGGATACTGAACTACATAAAAATAGGAAAAGCAAGCACAAACATGCATGCATTAATTTACTCCTGATTGGGGATGAAATGTGACTAGCTGTATCACATTCCTGATTCCTTGACTTAACCTCATGGTGGACTATAACAGAACTGTGAACCACATAAACCCTTTCTCTGTAACTGTAGCATTGCTTATGCCAAAGTATTTTAACACAGCAACAGGAAATGAAATTAAAACACACGTTATCGATGAATTCAAACTGGTAAGCCCTTACTGTCTTTTCAACATACCCTACCCCATGTGATGGCCCCTAGGTCCCAGGCTCCCATAAGCCTTAACTCTTTAGTTCACCGTTAAAAGTTTCAAACATTGATATAATTCTACTTCTCATTCATGCTAAAACCTGATTATTTTCCCATCTCCTGACATGTATTTTGATGGACCACTAACCACCATTAAATTTCCCAGATCCTCTCCTCCTGTGTTGTTCCAGAAAGTAGACAGATGAAGAGAGCAATACCAGCCAATAAACAGGCTTCAGGTAGAACTAGAGCCTGCTGAATTTGATTGACAAGGTATTTTAGAACTTGGGAAAGTTCACATGAAGTCCAGATTTGCCTCATCTTGTGACAAATAAGGTATGATCATACACTGCTCCTCCCCTGCAGTCAGGGACAACCGTTGTTCCCTTTGAGGAAGCTAGAGTTTGCTAGGCCCTTGCCAAGCCCACTCCTCCCTAGTCTCTCCCTTTTGGGATCTGTCTCATTCATTATTCCTCAGTGCTACATGTGTGTTTTGGTTCATTTCTGCCTGGCCACAGATTTCAAATTTATAACAGAAATGTTCATTTTTCAATAAAAGTACTTCAATGGTCCTGAATATACAAATGGCAACAATCTAAATTTAACTAAATGACTTGACCTACATCTAGTTTTAGTCATGACCTACGACCTTATCCCAGCATCACTTTCAGCTCTGATCCCAGCATCACTTTCAGCTCTGATTCCTGCATCACTTCCAGCTCTGATCCCAGCATCACTTCCAGCTCTAATCACAGCATCACTTCCAGCTCTGATTCCAGCATCACTTCCAGCTCTAATCCCAGCATCACTTCCAGCTCTGATCCCTGCATCACTTCCAGCTCTAATCCCAGCATCACTTCCAGCTCTGATCCCTGCATCACTTCCAGCTCTGATCCCAGCATCACTTCCAGCTCTAATCTCAGCATCACTTCCAGCTCTGATCCCAGCATCACTTCCAGCTCTGATCCCAGCATCACTTCCAGCTCTGATCCCTGCATCACTTCCAGCTCTGATCCCAGCATCACTTCCAGCTCTGATCCCAGCATCACTTCCAGCTCTGATCCCAGCATCACTTCCAGCTCTAATCCCAGCATCAGGTCCAGCTCTGATCCCAGCATCACTTCCAGCTCTATCACCAATTTTCATCACATTTGACTATTTTCTTTTTCAACTTTTTGGGATAAAGGGTCTAACTCTGTAACCCAGGCTGGCCTGAAAATCCCAATTTTGCCAAGGCTAGCCTTTAACTCATAGCAACCCTCTACCTTGTAAGCAGAAGGCAAATTCTCTGTAGCTCAGGCACTTCAGCTCCAAGGTTGCCTCTTCCCATGCCTCCTGCTCCGAGCGTCATGCTCCCTTGCCTGTCACACCCACAGGCTTTCCACCCTGGGGAACAATCTTGTACGTGTATCATAAGGCTGTTTTATCTATGAGATTTCTTCATTCCCATTATAGATATTCCTGTAATGAATAAATGGCCAAGATAAATTAATGTATAAGTAGATGTTCAAAGAAGTAAGGATGTGTAATGGCCCATCCTAGTGTGTGTTTAATACAGACCCTTTATTATTTAATGCAGACGGGCAGCCTAAGCACAGCTGTTCATTCTGTCAACAGGAGTCATAGTTACTTCTGCAAGGAAAACATGCAGAACACTGCAGACTTTGTCTTCACACCGGCTCCTCTGCAGGAGCATGCAACGCCTGCAACAGTGTATACAGGGTGTCCTTCTACGCCCGCTGTCATGGCAGTATAAACATGGCTTGGTCTGCCCAGCTCTCCATTTCTTATTATAGCCTTCTCACCATAATGATCTGTTATTGTGTTCAATAGATATGACCGCTCTCTTAGTTTCATTCAATTATCACTTATTTGTTCATTTTATTCAACTGAATTTTTAAAAGAGTGCACATTCAGGAAACCCTGCGTGTGTGTGTGTGTGTGTGTGTGTGTGTGTGTGTGTGTGTGTGTGTGTGTGTATTCATGTGTACATCAACATCACACTAATTGCCTTATACCTGTTGTTTAGAACTTGTCATCACAGTTTGGAACCAGAACCCAGGAATAATCTGTGTTCTTAACACCAGGCAGGGGAGATGCACCTAGAACAACTTGGCATCTGTCTACAAAACTGGGCTGCAAACATAGCTGGCAGAGGCGTATAGAGACCAGACCTCCCTATTACACTTCTCATTGTTATTTATTACAAACACCTAAGGAAAGCAATGCAGGGAAGGCAGGGCTTTAGCTCGGAGTTTGAGAGTACAGGAAGCAATGGTAGTGCGAGTGTGTGAGGTGGCTGGTCACATTGAAGTCACAGTCTGTCCAGAAGCGGAAAGAGATAAACAATTGTGCTTGCCTGACTTTCTCCCATTCCATTCACTCTGAAACCCCAGCCAATGGGATGGTACTGATACCTCTTGAACCTCTATGGAAATATTCTCACAGCCACACCCAGCGGCATCTCCTACATGATTCCAAATCCAATTAACATGGCAATGAAGTTACCTATCGTATTCACTATCATACAAAATGTCCCCAAGGTTCCAGTTGGCCTCATCAAGGCCATGCATAGGTCAAAGCGTCCTGAATCAGCCTGCAAGGAAAGAGGACCCCAAGGATGCCTGCGACTTACACAGGAAGCTCCTAAAAAGGAAATAGTTCTTAAACTAGATATTCTTAAAACGAAAGGTACTCCCTCCCCAAGTTCCCTTTTCACTGATTGGATGCCACCTGGCATCCTGGATGCTTTTGCTTGTGGCTTTCTCAATATCCACAGTGCCCTGGCCTTGATTGCATTTGTTTTTCTTTTCTAGCCAGCAATAAAAGGCCTAGCTGTGTCCAATCTGAAATGAAATGATAACGTCAGCCAAGCTATTCCTTTCTATGTGTGAAGACTGGCTGACCAGGGGAAGATGTACTGAGAGGTTACACAAATTCACTGTGCTTACACCAGGCTTCAATACTGGCCTGTGCACACTGGTGCTTCTGGCTGGAAGTCCAGGCTTCTTTGGGACCATGGCTTGAATAAGTGAACAAGGGTCTTGTTAAAGATACCCAAGAAGAAAAACATTCCTCCACAATGCACCCAAATCCTGTTGATTGCATCCATCCGATTTGCAAGGAAATCTCCAGCTTCTAGAGTACTGTAGCAATAGGAATGTGCACCTAGGTCTTGCATTTAACGAACACATAACACATTCAAAGGAATTGCCAAAGCTAGAACTTCGTATGGTAGAGCCAGGGCATCTTCCACATGTCTCAGGAGTGGCTACACATCTTTCTTCCCCTCTTATCTCCTCCATTGCATCTAGTCCATCAGGATGCAAGGGTACTAAGGAGACAAATTGACAAGTGTATTTGCCATAGGCTCATGACTTTGCGTGTAGAAAAACCAGGCATCACAAATGGAGAATGAATCCATAACTATCAGATGAAAAAGCCATGAGTAAGTACTAGAAGGAACTGACTTGGGGCTGATGTGTGTGATTAATCTTATTAAAGTTTTGCTAGACTACATTCCATTGAGACACGACCCAGCCTCATGAAAGGCTGTGAATGAAGTCCTCTCTGACCGTGAGAACATGGACATATGTGATCCCAACAACACTGAATAGTACTAGCTCAGAGGCCATAAATGAAAAGCAGGGGTCTGGTTAAATCACAGAGTAACCACACTTAGCACTCTGTCTCAGTTCTTTAATGGAACCATCCATATCCACCCTGCCATCCTTAGGCCTGCTTTCAAGACTAAAGAAATAAAATGAAGATGAATATATGGGCAACCTTGGGAAGTGTCCACTGAGAGAGTGATGATCTGGGAATTTATTCCAGAAACCCGTGGGAACTGAGTACAGTAACCACAGGACTAGTTCCTTGAGTACAGTTGTGATAAACCCTGTGAAGACAAAAATCTACACACAGCGAGGACGTATTGAAGTAATGGAAATTTGAGAGTGGATCCTGTCTTGACATTTTCCAGAGGAGAACGGAGTTATACATTTACCCTGCCATCCAATGACCCACTCTGAGTCTCAGTGCCCTAATCTCTGAAATGCAAGAGACAGGCATGACATGGGAAAATGAGCCCATTAGTACAAAACCTGGCACATAATAAGAGCCCGTTAAATAGCTTATACCAACAGTGATAAAGACAGTGGTGGTAACAGAATGATGGCAATGCTGAGGATGCTAAGATGGAAATAATCGTGATGGGTCATGACAATGGAGTTGGGTTGATTTGTTGCTGATGGTGGTTATGATGGTGATGACAGTGCTGATGATGTTGACTGTGATGACAAGAATGATGGTGATGATGATGAGATAATGATTATGTTGGCTGTGGTGATGACAATCATGGTGATGATAATGAGATAATGATGATGTTGGCTGTGATGATGACAATGATGAGATAATGATGATGTTGGCTGTGATGATGACAATGATGAGATAATGATGATGTTGGCTGTGGTGATGATGGTGGCAATGATAATAACTAGGGCAGTGGTGGTGACTAAAGATGCAACAGCAGTGATGCTTACACCTAGCTGTGACCAAAGCTGGTACTACTCTTCCCATCACAGAAGATCCAGGCTTGTGAGCCTAGAACCCGAATCCATGTCGCTACCCTGTTCTGATCTCCAATCCTAAAAAGGGAAGAGTGGCTTTTCCACACTGGCATCTCCTGCTGTACTTGTGACCTCTGTCCATGCAAGCATCACCCCACTGAGAAAATGCCAGGCTTTGAGCTGAAGCCCAGAGAAATGGAGGCGGGAGCATTTCCAAAGGTCATGATGACTCAGGCATCCTCTGAGAAGCCCTGGGTGACAAGGGATGGTGATACTGTCAACAAGAGCAAAGACTAGAGCCCTCTCTGCTACTCAATACTGAAGCTATAGCTTGCCTCATCATCTCTTTGACTTGCAAATAAGAGTACCTCAATGCCTTCTGGAGATCAACAGCAACAACCATTCAATTTCAAAACCTCTGAGCTGACTCTTCCAGCCCAAGCTGGAAAGAAAACTTGTACCTAAGGAGTCACAAGTCTCTGCTAAGCCAGAGTCTGAGAGAGGACACAAGAATCCTCTCTTGATGGTCATTGCTCCAGCTATGGCTCTTTGTGTGGAGAAAGTACAGTAGGACAGGCCTGCCTAAGCTAGTGTGGGGGATGATACACAGGCGCACACCTTACTTATACATGAAATTTGACTAACCCATCAGGCAGAGACACCGAGACCTGCTTTCTCCACACATTGTTCTGCACTGGCTCGTTCACACTTTTGAGATGCCTGTCTGGGGCCTATAGGTGATGGAATATGTGTCCCTGAACCGGGTGTTGGAAAGATCCATTTTGCTTTCAGATGTTATGACTCTTGGAAGGAAAAATCACATGCTGCACAGAGAAGCTGTGTGATGAGGCACACCCTGCCCTGCCTTCATTACCAAGAGATTCTAAAACCTTGTAAGCCCCCTTCCTTGACGTCTCAGCCCAGACTGCAGTAGAGTAACAGCATTATTTGTTTACTCTGCTCTTTACACTATGACAGATAATGTATCTGTGCTGGGAACCCAAGAATGAACAGGGCTCTGTTCTCTTAGCTAGCGTGGAAGGAGCAGGGAAGCTTAAAAGCAACCAGTTAAACAACAAAACAGCAAACATAGATGGATGCAATGAGGTGAAAGGGCAGGCCTCAAGGAGCAAGGGACGCTTGCAGTCCCATTTACTGAAATGGTGGAACCAAAGAGGGTCTTAATGAAAAGGAATAAGCATTCATTCATCTGAGACTGGAAAGGTTGCAGGGGAGTTACCCTGGAAAGAGGAGGAGAGACAATGTCCTCAGGTCAGATGAGAAAAACAGACTTTGTTGTAACTCCAAGGCAGGCAAGGACAGTTCTCTGAGCCACTGTCAGACTTGTGTATTGCAACTCACCTTAAAATAACACATTACAAAGACTGAACCTACAACTTAACTAGTCCACACACTAGCAGGGAAGTGAGTTGTCAAGCAGGAAGCAGTGATGACTGGATTTAGCCTGAACTTCCCTGATGGGGAAGCAGCACCTTCAGAGGTGGCTCCTTAGTGCTTAAGACCTCTCTGTGTAAGTTTATAACACCAGAGGTTTCCTGCTTTGGATAAAAGCTGTTAGGAATAAATGTTTTATGAGGGAAATGAATAGCATTTGCATGGGAATCTGGCAGGTCCCACAGTCTAGGGTGGCCCTGCTGTGTGGGGAATCTGCAGACCTTTCTGTGATCTGGTGGAAGTTCTGGGTTTTGTCCAGCCTGGTGTTGACCCCCTTGTGAATCGATTAAGAGCCACAGTTGGTCGGCGGCGGCTAGCTTGGTGCAGACTGCTCCAACTCTTCTCCCTTTACAGTGGCCCTGTCCTGATTGGACCCCACAGAAGGCAGATCTTGCTTCTAAATATCACATCATGCCCACCTCAAAGTAACACTCCCTTGACATTAAAGGCTGTCAAGTGCCTTGCAATAATGTTCATTTATTTCTTAGCTTTCTATGTGTGTGACATGTTCACAGAACTTACTCCTAGTTTTGCTGACACTTGTAACATTTTGTGAGTTACCCAGGTTACGGGAACAAGATGGAAAACATATCCAAATTTACCCATTCTTCCCCTGCACCTGACCCATTGCTAGCTACAAGAAACCATTGGTGCCATGTGTAGCTCTATGTACTATGTGCTTGTAGATGAATAGTAAAGAACATGGGTAGTATGAGTAAAGCCTCAGGCTTGTTCTTCAGCACACACACAGACACAGATACAGGTGCACGCGCGTGCGTGTGCACGCACACACACACACACACACACACACACACACACTCATAAGCTATCTGCTATTTATAGAAGAGGCAGTCTGAGCTATGTCCATCTTCAATAGCTACAATCTCCCCATCTATAAACAAAAGCAGCTGAGCAGGAAAATCAGCAGAAGACCCTTCTCTTCTGCCTGAATAGCTCAGTCCCGAAACCTAGACTGTTGGAGCCAGAAGGAGTCCAACCTAGCCCCTAATTTTATGCGATGCTGATGCTCAGAGTGGAGCAGCCTTCCTGACATTGCAAGGCAAATCAGTGACTTGGTGGTACCTGTGCCTAAACTAAGTACCAGTTTCTGATTCACTTTATTGAGTTTGGAAAATGCTTCCAGTTCCATCAAATGATACGGGAAGGAAAAGCTTCTCCACGCTGTAACATTTTCAGTCACAAGAGTGAACCAAACACCAGCTGTGCTTTACACCAGCCGGCCGGCCTGTAGAAGGCCGGGACATGGGACAGAAAGGAACAAAGATGTCAGACAGACTTGAGGGCATCATAGGTCACACAGATGCCCCGTTGCTTCAATCTGGGCTTCTCATATGACTTTGATTGGGCCAAGAGTGTAACAAGGATGTTGGCAGACACAACAGGAGCACAGGTCACTGCCCAGGGCTGCTGTGATGGCTACAGCAGACGTTACCTTGGGGGGCATAGCTGTCCTATCATGTTTGTGCGGTGCCTTATGAAGGAGTGACAAATCCAACCACAAGATGGCACAAGCAAATGACTTCAAATGTGCGTCCTTGTGCCTTGCCCGGCTACTGATTTTATTTTATTGATTGGTGTGTCAGAAAGTTGGGTAACTCCTGTTTTGATTTGCGTAACTAATCACAAGAGCTTTCTGATGGCTCTGGGGTGGCTTCTAGTTAGAAGTCTTTATATCTTTGGGGAGTTTCAGTGACCCCACTTTCCAGTCTCACCCAGTTCTACCTCTGGCATGACGACTGGTAAATGCTAGGTCGATGCTCAGAGCAAGAGGAGTACATGTGAGCACAGGGTTTTGATACAGCCCTAGATGGACACAGAGAGGAGGAGGGAAAAAAGAAAGAAGGGAGGGGACAGGAGCGAGGCATTCTGCAGGACAGTGGGACTACCAGAAGGAACAGGCACAGTTTATGTCATGAGTTTCTGACAGGAATATCTTTTCTGATTTTGGGAGCACTGGGGTGTGTGGTTACTGCACACCAGAGGCATCCATCAGACAGACAGACGTAATGTGTCAGAAGCAGTGTAGGGAAAAGGCTAGATAGACCAGTCTCACTTCTTTTCCTGATGAGAGGAACTCTGGGTAGAGCTGGTAATCACTTAGGATCATTCTATCTCGCCTGTAATTTGACTTAATTGCTTCTTCTTAAAAACCAACAAGGAAACAGAAAGCCTTTAGATATTGTAGGAATACAGTGAGGTCAGAAGTAAGAAAGGACAGTGGCCTTATGAGACAAAGATGGCGGTGTCAGAGGCTCATGGTCACCATGGCGTGTCCCCATTTATTGCTCCCTGTGGCCTCTGACTAAGCTTCTCTCTGCGTATTCATCCACAGAACCTGGCTGGCATCTCTAAGACATGAGGGCTCTGAGTCCTCCTAGTGCCCAGATCATGTCAAGACCTCACCAAACCTCCAATACAAATCTGAGGGGGGGGATGTGAATGTGAAAAGGGTATTTACAGGACGAGCAGCTGGCCTCCACGTTCTCGTCAAGACAGACTTCACCAGAATGGCATTTCCATTTTCAGGATCTCTCCTTTCTATGTCCAAAGCTCAAAGGCATTGACCTGTGAAACATCACAACCACTGACAGCTATAGATAGCAGTTACCTGCAGTTACCGTGTTGTAATGTGTCCTGGCACTGGGCTTCTAGACAGCCTGGCATCCCTTCTCCACCTCAGTGATGCTGAGTTGTTAAACCCAGGCTCCTTGTGTTCTCAGAGCAGCACATATGCCTGGCCCTGTAGACAATGCTGAAAAGACTGTGCCCGGCCTTCCCAGACTCTGTAGTCATACTTCAGAAAGAGCCTCTGCTACTTTTCCTGGCCATAGTTTTTTCTTTAGAGACACTGATGGCCTAGAAGCAGCTTGGTCCTACTCTAGACCAAGAGCCATTCTGCCTTGAAGACCCGAGATCTCTGATGGAGGATGTCCTTCTGTATATATGTTTCTCTTATTGGTTGATGAATAAAACACCGATTGGCTGATTGCCCAGGCAGGAAGTACAGGCAGGGCTAGGAGATGAGGATTAATTCCGGGAAACGTAGGCAGACGGAGACATCATGTGGAGCCCAGGAAGAGAGGACATGTGAGGCATTGTCCAGTAAGACAAGAGCACGTGGAAACACACAGAAATGGGTTAATAATTAAGACAGAACTAGCCAATAAGAAGCCCTAGCCACCAGCCAACAGTTTTATAACTAATATAGCATCCATGTGTACACTTGGGGCTGAAAGGCTGTGGGACCAGCCGGTTCAAACAGCCTCTCGTTACAGAGCTCCTCCTCTGGAGACTGAGGCCTAGTGAATGCTTCCCCTCTCCTTGAGGCATGCTCTCTGGCTGACCACTTCACCAGCCAGGCCTCGGCTCTCTGGCATTCTGAGTAAGCAGTCTCTGGCCTACAGATGGTTTGGGTATTGGGGTCCATGCTTTTGCAGCTCCTGGGAGGTCATCATCATCTATCGCACTTGCACTTATTGCCAGAGCAAGAGCAAGGGGCAAGAGCTGAGCTTCTCAAACCAGGGAAGCTAAAGCCTCCACGAAGACGGAAACGCAGGCTTGCTGCCTATGCTACTTAATGAAGAGTGGGGTCTATTTACAGAAATGCCACACCACGCCTCTGAAAACCAGCCTGGGGTCAAGGCTAAGAATACTTCCTTTCACCTCAATGCAGAGCTGTGGGCTCCTGAGTACATAATTTACTGTTACAAAAAAAAAAAAAAAAAAAAAAAAACCCTCAGGCTATTTGTTACTTAGTAGTGAGCCTTGACCATACTTCCGTGAGTGCTTTTTCTGTTTTCTAGTGAAGACTGCAAGGCCCAGCCAGGTCTCCTAGAGTACCTCCTTCACAACCACAACGCCCTGCAGTGGCAAGAGCATCTCTCCACATCCGTTCTGACTTAAACGGCCCTGAAGAGCTCATGATGTAGGTAGAGCCAGTCGACACCCCGTTGCTCTGCCACAGTGATGCAGACAGGATTGGAATGCAGTCTGAAGTTGGCAAATCAGAACCACTGCCTGAGAATCTGCATTAAATTAATCATGAGCAGCCGGAGAGATAGCTTGTGAGTCATGAGCTGTCACAACTGCATGTTCTGGCTGTGGAAAAGCCGATGATGTGGAGGATGGGCCCTGGCAGGCAGGCATAGAGAAGAGGGGGGAGAGGGGCACTTTGGTGGGTTTCTAAAACCAGCAAGTATCCCATGGCAAGTATGTCATCGAGTTCCTTTTCTTCTTTTCTTAGAGCAGTCTGTGAAGATCCTGTCACTTGAGACCACGATGTCTAGGCGACATGGATATACATTCACTTGCCAGTCCTGCTTGATCCTGGGCTTAGTCACCCAGAGCCTGAACTAGCCTTGGGAAACTCCAAAGATCCCGCACGTTCTGGATGGCACTTTCCTGTAGGGCAGTGGGAGGGGCACTGAGATGCAGGCACAGACTTGTGCCAGGGGGTCAGGGAAGCGGGGCTCTGCAGGTGGCAGTTATGGACACGAGGGCAACAGCTTTGGATGGCGGTACCTCTCAGGCTTAGCATTCTTACCTGCAAGCTGGAGGGACCGTAGGACTGTGCATGGGTCTCATGGGGATTATCAGCTGAAGCCTGGCAGAGCTGGAGCTCCAGATGTGTTATCCCCCTCCTCCAAAACACCGTGAGAAGCAGCCTCCTGTTCTATCCATCTCCTGGCATCACAAACGAATGTCTGTATCAGTTAGAAGCACCGTTTCCACAGGGAAAATGTGCCAAAAGAAATGAACCAGGGGCAGAAGGTCTTGCTCAGAATCTTGGGCAGAAGGTCTTGCTCAGAATTTTGGGCAGAAGGTCTTGCTCAGAATCTAGCCTCACCTGCAAATTGAAGGACTTCATCAGAAACCCACACCCTCCCCCAAACCCTTTCAACTTTCCAATACTGCTATTTTCTAGGTAAGAGATATAAAGATTACTACCAGTGTTGACCACCAAGAAAGTGGTGGGACCAGGAGTATGCTCTGTTCTGGCTCTAGCATATGCATCTTAACTACTCTAGTGAAAAAGACCGGAGTTCACGCCCCAGCATTCACATCAGGCAACTCATAACCAACCACATTTCCAATGCTTGAGGATCTGACACCCTCAACTGACCTCTGCAGTTACCTCTCTCTCTCTCTCTCTCTCTCTCTCTCTCTCTCTCTCTCTCCTCCTCTCTCTCTCTCTCTCTCTCTCT